>OY744603.1:89279846-89299846 GCA_963556255.1 Allolobophora icterica | reverse complement strand
TCTCCTCATACGTCAAAGTTCCAAATCCTCTGATCATCCTTGTTGCTCTCCGCTGCACTTTTTCTAGCACTTCCTTATCCTTTTGCATATACGGGCTCCATACTTGAACTCAGTACTCCAAATGAGGTCTCACCAGAGTTTGGTACAGGTTCAAGAAGATGTTCTTGTCTCTGCTTACCATCATTCTTCTTATCTGTCCCAGAACCTTATTTGCTTTAGTCGCTGCTTCCCTGCACTGCCCTGATGCTTTTGCGTTTTGATGAATTATGACTGCAAAGTCTTTTTCCTCCTCCGTTGCTTTTACTTTCTTATCTCCCATTTCATATTCAAATCCTCTGTTCTTTCTTCCCACATGCATGACTGCACACTTGTCCGTGTTGAAAAGCCTATTCCAATCTACAGACCAATTGTATAATCTTTCCAAATCCTCCCTTAGTACTTAGCTTCTTCTTCGTTGTTTACATTTGCAGAGTTTTATGTCGTCTGCAAACTTGGAGATCTTCGAAACAATTCCTTCATCTATATCGTTTATATATATATTACAAACAACAATGGTCCTAATATTGACCCTTGAGGTACTCCACTTGTGACATTAATTCAGGTTGAGTTCTTACCCTTAATTCGTACTCGTTGTCTCCTATCATTCAACCAATTGATGATCCATTGGAGTAGATCTCCCTGAATTCCGCATGCCTGCAACTTCTTAGCTAATCTTTTGTGAGGCATCTTATCAAATGCTTCGCAAAGCCTAAGTAAATCAATCCACCGAGTTACTCCTGTCTAGATTATAGCAGACCTCTTCCAAGAAATCTAGCAGGTTGGTCAAACTGGATCGTTCCTACATAAAACCGTGCTGGCTGTTATTAAATAGTCTGTTTTTACTCAGGTGCTCAACCATTTCCCCTTGACTATTTACTCTAGCACCTTGCATATGATGCAAGTTAAACAGACCGGTCTGTAGTTGCTGGTTTCACTCCTACTCCCTTTCTTGAAAAATGGCGTGACGATGGCATCTTACACTCTTGGTATAACTCCTGTCTTTAGGGATTCATTGAATATGCAAGGCTCCTACTTCACGTTTCACCTCCTTTAGATACTTCGGGTGTTTCTCGTCTATTCCTGGAGTTTTATCTTCTTTTAGATTTTCCAACATCTCCACCACCATCTCTTCAGTTAAATACACCTCTGTTAGCCTCTGGTCTTCGCTCTCTTCGAAAATTTCTCTAGGTCTGGAATATTTTCGTGTTTTTCTTCGTAAAAACTTATCCAAAGTAACTGTTAAGCATCTCGGCAGCTTCCTCTTTTTCAGTTATAATCTTTCCTAGGTCATTCTTTAATGGCCCTCAGTAGTTAACTATTGTTTGGTGTTAACGCAATCCCTTAAACCCTACTATTGGTTTTAACGCAGCCCATAAAGCCCTACTATTGGTTTTAACGCAGCCCATAAAACACTACTATTGGTTTTAACGCAATCCCTAAACCCATACTATTGGTTTTAACGCAGTCCGTAAAATCCTAATATTGGTTTTAACACAGTGTCTGTTTGTGCGCAGTCATCCGAAACGGTTTCGGCTGAGTGGACGCAGTGGATGAGTGCCATGCCATACACTTAACTTACACGATTCACCCAAAATGCTCTGACACGCTTTTGTTCATACACAATGGCATTATAATGGTCATAGCCTGCAGGCATACGCCGGAAATAATGACAACACACAATTGCTACACAATGACAGTACATTTTTGATTCATGGCCATATACGCACGCTCATATATATATATATATATATATATATATATATATATATATATATATATATATATATATATATATATATATATATATATATAACATAACATAACATAACATCTTTCTTTATTGCTTCAAATGACATCAATAACAATAATTTCCATCGAAACAAATTAATATAAAATAGTGCAGTTTCTGGAAATTCAAACCCTATGAAACTATTAAGTAGTAAGATAAATATACTCGCTTGACTAGCATGGAGGGAATGAAATGAACTTGAAGTAGAGTCAGGTGAGTTTGAAAGTAAATGAGTTCTTAGAGTCATAAGAGGCAATGGGCGCCCCTAAGGGACCTAGGTCCCGCTGACCGGGGATGCCCAGATAGGTAAATTTACAGATACAATGATGGCATTGTACAGTTGCCTCCCTCACAATAGCTTAATCAGGCCACTAGCTGTAACCTCTAAAATCCTCAACACTTGGAGGTTAACCATAATCAATAGCTTAACTAAACTTAACTAAACATAACTAAACAGTCCAAAAGGGACCATATTCATGTACCAGGCTCCGGCTCGACCCCCCTCCCCATAAAGGTCAAATCAGTATTAGCATAGGCGCCGAGTTGACCAAAATAGTGTGAGTGCCCAAAGGAATGTTCGCGCGGAAGCGCGAAAATTTTTTTTCACCTTTTTTTGTTACAATGTTATAGACAAATGCTACCAAATACCATGGTTCTCTCCAGTATCAATTCTCAATTCTTTTGTTTAATAATTATAATGTCAAATTAATGTCAAATTACAAATACCGTGGCTTCTCTTGTCCAGGAATTCTTAACTCCTTTGTTTTATAATTTAATATCTTTATATGTTACAATGATTCACAACTAAATGGCTTCTCTCTCAAACTCAAGAATTCCTTCCCTAATCCATCTGATCCTCTGCCTTCCAAGCTTTCTCGTCCTCAACGAAACCCTCCGTAACAACTGCTCTGCCTCTCCCTGGTCTCTGTGGCAAACCGGACTCGGACCACCAACGGACATCGATCTCTGGACAACCCCTGAGATACGACGCAGCCCTCGTGAATAAGCTGGTGCTCTGCGCTTGGCTTTACAGTGGCGCTTTACAAAATTGGAGATAACGGTTACGATGCATAGTTTCAAAGCATGCCATTCTTTTAGGAGAGTGTCTGACAAAATTAATTAAATCTTTGACTATATTGATCGTGTCTCTGCATTCTGGAACTCTAGATTTTGCTTTCTGAATGTATAAATTAATTAATTGAGTGATTTGTATAGTGAACACAGAAACCTTTATTTAAACCTCCTCAATTCGACTGTATTCCAGTTATCCCTCCGCACATGACAGAGGCGACGTCACACCCTTGTCCTTTGCAATTTCCCACTGATAAGTCAAAACCAAGCAAAATATCCTTGGTTATATTGAGACCAGGTAGGCAGCCTATCTGCATCGAGTTGACGAAAACAGTGTTGAATGCCCAAAGAGAGTCAAAGCAATTTTCGCGCGTAAGCGCGGGAAATTTTTTTTGGATCTTTTGATAGATTAGTAATGCCAATAGAAAAATAATCTCTTAAAATGCGTTTTTGCGGGCTGATTTCTGGTGGTGCCCAGGCATAGGTGGGCCTCGCAGGGCCAATTTCTGGTGGTGCTGAGCACTCACGGGCCTCGCAGAGTCGGCGCCCATGAGTATTAGATATCAATCATTTAGATAGAATCGTATCATGCGCCAGAATAAAGTTTTTCATTTGCTTCCTGAAAAGATGTCTAGCTTGTAGAGACCGAATTTCGACCGGTATCTGGGCCCAAAGCTGCGGACCTGCTGACTTGACACTAAAACGCCGAATGTTAGTGCGACTTTTAATAGGACGGTATAGTGAGGCTCCCCGCGTGTCATGTTTGTGTATGGAATTGGCCTTTGCGAAATTCTCTCCAAATGCAGCAGGTAGTAAATTATGTTCGAAACAGTAGATGAAATCCGATATTTGATAGTTGCTTAGCCTATATATATATATATATATATATATATATATATATATATATATATACTCTCATACCAGACCGATAAGCCAGACATGATGGGAATATCACCCGTGCGAACCAGACCGATTTGGGTAACCCAGACCGTTTTCGGTCTGGGTTACCCAATAGGGCTCAAATGCCTTAAAAAGCCTTGAAACGTATGCAAACACACTTTTGGTAATCCAGACCAGTCGAGTGTGACCCTCACTTAAATAGCCCCGACCGCTCCAAATGCATTGGAATACCTGCCGCGTCGACCGCAATTTCTGCCCTGGTCTGGCCTTTCCGTTACAACAATTTTGTATATTTAGCCATCTGGCGACAAAATTTCCGCTTCTCTGATTGGCTGAAGTTGTTGACTCCATGTTTCATCAAGACGTACGATATATATTCGAAAGGTAACTAAAAGCCGTCGATACGGATAATATATCTTCTATAATTAATTATAATTAATTAGTTTAATTTTTTTAAACAGGATAGATTGTTTTGCATAAGAATTTCTAGCGATTTTTAAGCAGAAAACCGCAAACGCGATACGACCTACGGCTCTGTTCTATTTATGGCGATGGTATTCCCATTACGAACATTAATTATACGTTGTTTACATTCGGAAAGAATTTTGATCACACTCGCTTCGAACTATATTAATCGTTTTACACCAATATTGTAACAGAGTAAGGTTCCAAAACAAAGACAAATTTTTTTCCCAGTATATGGAATAAATTTCAAACTTTGAACACGGCAATATAATAAATTAAAACACATCGCAGTCGAAAGTATTAATTTATGCCATGCTGCACATGTAACTGCATATATAAATATTTTATTTATTTTTACTTTATTCCAGATATTTCTATAGCGCCTCTCGTAGTCAACTACTACTACTTTTATATATATATAATATGTTGTATCGGTACACGATGGTATCCCAGATCAAAACGGAATATTGCAGTGTTAGGCCTATGCCACACCATAATTATATGTAGCTGGGGCATGGTCACAGTTTAGATTTTAAAAGGATACTATATAACTGCTTTGAATGATTGAATATCAAGCTGTCCTGCAAGAAAAGCATGGGTTCAGCCAGACTTATGAATCTAGAATGTTAGGGATGAAAGAGGAGGCAGAATATACAGTTGACCTTGCCAGTTAGTGTGAGACATCAATGCAAGCAGTAAAGGCAGAAACAAATTCTATTTCTATAGACAAACACATAGAAAAATGTCTGCTACGCAGCTGTATGATTCTTAATAATACTAATAACGACCATTACTAGGGCGCCATAACACAGTACATGCCGTTACAAGGGCGTCTTAATACACATAGTATAATCTGCAGCAGCAGAATTATACACTCTCAGTCTATAATAAAACTATAAGGATATAGAACTAAAAGAATAGTTTTAGACGAGCTAAGACAATTCAGTTTCATCAGTATTCTGAAGAATTCGACCTACTTTGGCATGGAATATTGTTGGCAATGAATTGTGCATGCAATTATAATGTGCTACTGTAGCACATTATAATTGTATGCACTGCTACAAATACTATGGCCATGCCTAACAATTGTACATGCATTTATAATGTGACTCAAGAGAGTTCTATTAAGTTACAATTGGTCGATTGTATAAGGACATGCTGTGTGACAAACTCTAACTGAACAGCATATTTCTTTTTGGAGTAGCATTCACAAGGCTGTAAAGCAGTGATTTTGCTCTAATTTAGTATTGTGTAAAAATCTTAATTGTTTTCAACTCGAAGCAAATTGATGACATGAAATTCTTTGAGCTTGTCTAATATTCTGAAAAATATCCAGTGGTATTACTTGAGCTCATGTTGCTTATAGCATCATGTAAAGGTGTGTTATAAATTATGTACATAAAAATTCTGAAAGGACTACTGGATAAAAACTGGACACATGCAATACTGAGAGACACTTAAGAGCTTGTCTAATGTTCTGAAAAATGTCCAGTGGTATTGCTTGAGCTCATGTTGCTTATAGCATCATGTAAAGGTGTGTTATAAATTATGTACATAAAAATTCTGAAAGGACTACTGGATAAAAACTGGACACATGCAATACTGAGAGACACTTAAGAGCTTGTCTAATGTTCTGAAAAATGTCCAGTGGTATTGCTTGAGCTCATGTTGCTTACAGCATCATGTAAAGGTGTGTTATAAATTATGTACATAAAAATTCTGAAAGGACTACTGGATAAAAACTGGACACATGCAATACTGAGAGACACTTAAGAGCTTGTCTAATGTTCTGAAAAATGTCCAGTGGTATTGCTTGAGCTCATGTTGCTTACAGCATCATGTAAAGGTGTGTTATAAATTATGTACATAAAAATTCTGAAAGGACTACTGGATAAAAACTGGACACATGCAATACTGAGAGACACTTAAGAGCTTGTCTAATGTTCTGAAAAATGTCCAGTGGTATTGCTTGAGCTCAAGTTGCTTACAGCATCATGTAAAGGTGTGTTATAAATTATGTACATAAAAATTCTGAAAGGACTACTGGATAAAAACTGGACACATGCAATACTGAGAGACACTTAAGAGCTTGTCTAATGTTCTGAAAAATGTCCAGTGGTATTGCTTGAGCTCATGTTGCTTACAGCATCATGTAAAGGTGTGTTATAAATTATGTACATAAAAATTCTGAAAGTACTACGGGATAAAAACTCGACACATGCAATACTGAGAGAAACTTAAGAGCTTGTCTAATGTTCTGAAAAATGTCCAGTGGTATTGCTTGAGCTCATGTTGCTTATAGCATCATGTAAAGGTGTGCTATAAATTATGTACATAAAAATTCTGAAAGGACTACTGGATAAAAACTGGACACATGCAATACTGAGAGACACTTAAGAGCTTGTCTAATGTTCTGAAAAATGTCCAGTGGTATTGCTTGAGCTCATGTTGCTTACAGCATCATGTAAAGGTGTGTTATAAATTATGTACATAAAAATTCTGAAAGTACTACGGGATAAAAACTCGACACATGCAATACTGAGAGAAACTTAAAGCGATATTTAATTTTTTGTAGTCTTTTCTCAACACAAGTCAAAGATAAAGATATTCATGTTAGTTACTGACAATTCCTTGAATTTGACTAAGTCTAGGATCAGAAAGGAAGTGACCAATTGTGACTTAATAGAAATTCCTAGTGCAACAAGTATACTTCTTACACATATAATTGTATATACAGGCTGTTTAGGATGGGTCAATGGGTAGTCCAGACTTTTAGGTTTATGACTGTTATTACCCAGACCTGATAT
Organism: Allolobophora icterica; assembly: GCA_963556255.1. NCBI lineage: Eukaryota > Metazoa > Annelida > Clitellata > Crassiclitellata > Lumbricidae > Allolobophora > Allolobophora icterica. Next base: position 89,292,775 of record OY744603.1, on the reverse strand, counting down.
AGGTAGATGGCCGTCGTAAGCCCGACCTATATAAATTTTATGAAGCAGTATGCTAGAATAAACTTGAAATTATTCCCATTGCTACACACTTATATCTATTTAGTGTATCAACTTTTTGGCTGTGCAGTTAACAATTTGCAAGCTCTCTTTTTATATAATGCACTGAATTAGAGAATTCCTGGGTCTCAAAGAACATTGATAATACTAAATTGTTCAATGTTTATCTTATACCATTTATATTAATTTTGAGTTCTTGGTTTTAATTTTCATTATTGGTTGAGCTTGCATTTTTAAAACTGATGGCAAAGGCATTGGCAAGTTTACTGGATTCAGTAAAGCCACCACCACCAACAGAGAAAGTTTGTGTTTATTTTAAACTTGCTTTCCTGTGTTTTTCAGAATGCAGTAGAAGATAATTTTGCAAGTCATTGGAGATGTGCTTATCCTCTGCTGCTTGCGTGTTTCTCCTAGCAACCTATATTGAGCCTTTGCATATCTTTTGGCTTCATATATTGGTCTTTGCCTGGGCCTACCAACTGTTTCATCATGGACTGCTATAGACTTTGTGCTTGAGATCAGTGAGTTGATCATCCCAGTAATGTTTAGAGTAAAGAGCAGAAGTCAGGAGGCAGTGCTTGTGTGCAGCCCAACACAATTCCTAAACTATTTTGTATTGAACGCATTTATATCATTACCACATTCACAGGTGCAACCCACTGCACAGTTTGTGCACATATTAAGGTAACTGATATCAGATAGATACACATTTGTAGCATGATAGTATGAGATAAGGTCAGCTTTATCCTATCTCAACCATTTCTGCCTATGTTTTACGAGCATTGCCTATCACAGTCACTTTTTAAACCGGTAGGCAGTCAGAAAGGTGTAGCACCAGTGGTAGGTGATCTTAGAGATTTATAACTCTATCTAGGATAACACCTAGGATTACTCCACCTTATTCGACAAGGCATCACTCATGAAAAAGTTAACACTGAATGATGTAGAATTGTGAGAACCAGATACGCATGTGACTCAGTGGGGCATACAACCCTGTTGTCACACAGCATCAGATTGGCAGTCTTAATAAAGTCATTAAAAGTTTGATAGTGGGATTGTTCTTTAAAAACTTCAACATTAACATTTCAAAGCATGATATTGCTAACCAAGTTTTCACTTTGAATAATACTGATAATTCAAACATGTTTTGACATCAGTCATCCTAAGGACAATTTTTGTACACGAAAATACACATTTATAAATACACTGTCTGCAATAGTTAAACTATAATATTTTGTTATAGATGGTATTAGACTTACCTAGAACAATTTAGTATTTTTGGCGTACCTTGAGATCTACGCAGTTTTGAATTGGTACCTTGATACCAATATAAAGAAAGTTATGTTCCTCACGGCCATATGACTGCTACACAAAACAGGCATTAGTGCATTGCAATGAGATTAAGGCAAAATTCATTCTGGCGTTTTTTCTTCTTCATAGATTGTATATATGCGTCTGGCTTAATAAGGTCTTCTACCTATTTCAGGCCTGGGTTATATCGGTCTGTAACCTATAATGTCTGGACTAACCATTCACCCATCCTAAAGAGCCTATATATATATATATATACTAATGTGTCTTAAAAAATTCTAGTTACAATGGGTAATTCTGTTACATTGCGGTTGGTAGCTTCTTTCCTCTTCTTGGAGTACATAAGATTAATGGAGTTGTCACTGCCTTGGTTAAAACATTTTATCTTGACATCATATTACAAGAATGCCCTCAAACTATTGATATATTGACATATTACATATTACATGAGAGTATGTGTTGTTCTAACTATAACATTGCAGCCAGTAGTGCTTCAGAACGTTTATATATGTTTCGCTGCATTTAAACATGTTAAGCTTGTAACCAAACATAAGTAAATAATGTAAATGGTATAAGATGAGAATAGAGCAGTTTAGTATTATCATTGTTCCTTGAGACCCAGCCAATTTCTAATTCAGTATATTATATAAATAAGAGATTTTGCAAATTGTTAACTGCACAGCCAAATATTTGATACACTAAGTTGATATAATAGTGTAGCAATGGGAATAATTCTAAGTTCTAATTCTAGCATATTGCTTCATAAATTTTATATTGGTCGGGCTTACAATGGCCATCTACCTATTTCAGGTCTGGGTAATAACAGTCAGTAACCTAAAAGTCTGGACTACCCATTGACCCATCCTAAACAGTCTGTATATACAATTATATGGGTTACAAGTGTACTTGTCACACTAGGGATTTCTATTAAGTTACAATTGGTCACTTCCTTTCTGATCCTAGATCCTTGAGATCTACGCAGTTTTGAATTGGTACCTTGATACCAATATAAAGAAAGTTATGTTCCTCACGGCCATATGACTGCTACACAAAACAGGCATTATTGCATTGCAATTAGATTAAGGCAAAATTCATTCTAGCGTTTTTCTTCTTCATAGATTGTATATATGCGTCTGGCTTAATAAGGTCTTCTACCTATTTCAGGTCTGGGTTATATCGGTCTGTAACCTATAATGTCTGGACTAACCATTCACCCATCCTAAAGAGCCTATATATATATATATATACTAATGTGTCTTAAAAAATTCTAGTTACAATGGGTAATTCTGTTACATTGCGGTTGGTAGCTTCTTTCCTCTTCTTGGAGTACATAAGATTAATGGAGTTGTCACTGCCTTGGTTAAAACATTTTATCTTGACATCATATTACAAGAATGCCCTCAAACTATTGATATATTGACATATTACATATTGCATGAGAGTATGTGTTGTTCTAACTATAACATTGCAGCCAGTAGTGCTTCAGAACGTTTATATATGTTTCACTGCATTTAAACATGTTAAACTTGTAACCAAACATAAGTAAATAATGTAAATGGTATAAGATGAGAATAGAGCAGTTTAGTATTATCATTGTTCCTTGAGACCCAGCCAATTTCTAATTCAGTATATTATATAAATAAGAGATTTTGCAAATTGTTAACTGCACAGCCAAATATTTGATACACTAAGTTGATATAATAGTGTAGCAATGGGAATAATTCTAAGTTCTAATTCTAGCATATTGCTTCATAAATTTTATATTGGTCGGGCTTACAACGGCCATCTACCTATTTCAGGTCTGGGTAATAACAGTCAGTAACCTAAAAGTCTGGACTACCCATTGACCCATCCTAAACAGTCTGTATATACAATTATATGGGTTACAAGTGTACTTGTCACACTAGGGATTTCTATTAAGTTACAATTGGTCACTTCCTTTCTGATCCTAGATCCTTGAGATCTACGCAGTTTTGAATTGGTACCTTGATACCAATATAAAGAAAGTTATGTTCCTCACGGCCATATGACTGCTACACAAAACAGGCATTATTGCATTGCAATGAGATTAAGGCAAAATTCATTCTAGCGTTTTTCTTCTTCATAGATTGTATATATGCGTCTGGCTTAATAAGGTCTTCTACCTATTTCAGGTCTGGGTTATATCGGTCTGTAACCTATAATGTCTGGACTAACCATTCACCCATCCTAAAGAGCCTATTTATATATATATATATACTAATGTGTCTTAAAAAATTCTAGTTACAATAGGTAATTCTGTAACATTGCGGTTGGTAGCTTCTTTCCTCTTCTCGGAGTACATAAGATTAATGGAGTTGTCACTGCCTTGGTTAAAACATTTTATCTTGACATCATATTACAAGAATGCCCTCAAACTATAGATATATTGACATATTACATATTGCATGAGAGTATGTGTTGTTCTAACTATAACATTGCAGCCAGTAGTGCTTCAGAACGTTTATATATGTTTCACTGCATTTAAACATGTTAAACTTGTAACCAAACATAAGTAAATAATTTATTTATTTTAATTATTAAAACAATAATTTAGTTATTTTAATTTAATTTAAGTGTTTTGAACTGTTTTCAGTGTTTATTGATACCCCTCCCAACCCCCAACCCCGTTTTTCTCGTGATTTTAGCCCGCCCATAATTGTTGCGTACCGGCACCTATTGTTCCGTTCCGGAACCTTTTTTTCTATAAAAAAAAGCACTGGATATAAGTATAGCGATTAGAAGAATTCCAAGTTTATTCTAGCATATATTACTTCGTATATTTTATATAGGTCGGGCTTACAACAGCCATATACCTATTTTAGGTCTGGGTAATAACGGTCTGTAACCTAAAAGTCTGGATTACCCATTTACCCATCCTAAACAACATGTATATATAGTAATATATAGTAATGTGTATTAGAAGAATTCTAATTACACTAGGTAACTCTGTTACATTGTGGTTGGTAGCATCGTTCCTCTTCCTGTAGTACATAAAATTCATGGAATTGTCTCTAACTTGGTTAAATTCTTCATCATGTCACCATATTGACAGAATGCTACAAACTGTTGATATATTGACATATTAAATACACATTGCAGTCAGTAGTGCTTCAGAACCTTGATATGTGTTTCACTGCATGTAATATGCTAAACATTTAACCAGAAGTAAAGAATGTAAACGGTATAAGACTAACATTGAACTATAATTGTTCAGTGTTCATCCTATATCATTTAATTATGAACTCACGTTTGGTTACATTTTAAAGAAGTTACTTCAGAATTATCAATGCTCTTTGAGACCGAAGCATTCTCTAATTTGGTACATAATACAAAAAGAGAGCAAATTGTTAACTGCATAGCCAAATGTTTTATGCACTAAATAGATATGAGTATAGCAATGAGAACAATTCCAAGTTTATTCTAGCATACATTACTTCATATATTTTATATAGGTCGGGCTTACAACAGCCATAAACCTATTTCAAGTCTGGGTAATAACGGTCTGTAACCTAAAAGTCTGGATTACCCATTTACCCATCCTAAACAACATGTATATATAGTAATATATAGTAATGTGTGTTAGAAGAATTCTAATTACACTAGGTAGCCTAACTCTATTACATTGTGGTTGGTAGCATCTTTCCTCTTCCTGTAGCACATAAAATTCATGGAATTGTCTCTAACTTGGTTAAATTCTTCATCATGTCACCATATTGACAGAAATGCTACAAACTGTTGATATATTGACATATTAAATACACGAGTATGTGTAGTTCTAACTATTACATTGCAGTCAGTAGTGGTTGGTAGCATCGTTCCTCTTCCTGTAGTACATAAAATTCATGGAATTGTCTCTAACTTGGTTAAATTCTTCATCATGTCACCATATTGACAGAATGCTACAAACTGTTGATATATTGACATATTAAATACACGAGTATGCATTCTCTAATTTGGTACATAATACAAAATGAGAGAATATTGTTAATTGCACAGCTAAATGTTTGATGCATTACAGTATGAGTATTGCATGAGTATAGCAATGAGTATATATACAATTATGCGTGTTACAGATATACTTGATACACTACCGGATTTCTGTTATGGTACAATTGGTCACTTCCTTTCTGAATAATATATACTTCATGAAAGTCGAGGAATTGTCACTACCCTATCTGAAGGTCTTCATCGTTGACTTGTGTTCTGAGAAGAACATGATTTCATGATTTTGTGATTACAAACAATTATGCATTGTTTTAGGTTTCTCTGAGTATTGCATTCGTACGGTTTTTATTCAGTAGTGCTTTCACAATTTTTATATACATAAGGGGCTCTCCATAAATGACGTCACGTCCCAAGTGCGGGAGGTGGTTAGACTTGTCTGACGCTATGCATGAACTTCTATGCTTAATGTATATAGAAGTTCATGCGAAATGTGACGAGAAGGGAATCGGGGTCAACTTTGTGCCAAAATAGTGTGACTTCATTTATTGACGAGCCATAACTCGTTACATGCTTTCAAGGGAAGCTGTAAGCAACATGAGCTAAAGCAATACAACTGGAGAATTCTAAGAATATTAGACAAGCTCAAACAAGTTTGTGTCCTAAGTTTACTTCGAGTTTAAAACAATTTACTTTTACGCTGTAGGCCCTACTAAATTAGAGCAAACTCATTGCTTTACAGCCTTGTGAATGTTTCCCCACAAAAAAATACGCTTCTCAGTCAGATATTGCCACAAAGCTTGTACAACCATACACCTTTCCAACTGCAAGGCTACCCACGTAATAATTAATCAAAATGTAATATAGGCCCTAGCGCCCCTTCAAGATACCTACTCCGAAGCGTAGGCCTATATTGGATTCACGGAATTCTCATCCCTCGTCTGAAGTATCAAACAATTCCTAGATCTGTCAGATAATTTAGTAATCAACAACTTTTTCGATTTATATTACAGTACAGTACGCAATAGTAAAAGGAATTATAATAATATTATGCTGTAGCTTTCTTGATGGAAAATGCAGTAAATGTCAATGTACAACTGTACACGTTTTCCAATGTCGAGTTGTCTTCCAATGTCGACCGTATTATTTATACTGTGGTATGGCCTTGACCATGCTCAGACTAGCTCAGTAGTAAATGAAGTAAAAGCATTTATTAAATACTGTAAGCTAGAAGTTGCTAGGTAATGCCAATAACAAAAGTTAAAGAAAAAGCATATTTATATGAAGAAACTGGTTCCAGCGACTTCGTTGCTTAAGCATTTAGAATAAGGAATATTGCGATTGTGATGATTGACGGCGGATAAATTCTGTGTACCCGGGATAATATATTGTGGCTTATTGACACCTCTTGGGAAGCGAGACGAGAAAGTCATTTTGGCGCAAAAAGTACATTAAAGCGTGTGAAAACAAGTCAAAGTAAAAGTTTCGATCATTTTTGTTAAGTAAAGATTGCTTTGAGGAGGAATAAAAGCCGATTATTTTCGTTTGCGGACTAACATACATGACAGGGCCATGATTTGGTGGAGGCAAAATAAGAAATGAACTCAGAAGTATGAACAACTCCTGTTTTAACTGCTTATTAGTAATAGCAGGCCAATTCATTTAAAATACTTGTTTACAAGCATGAATTTAAAGACTTCTTTATATCAACTACTTTATCGTATTTACTTATTCTTATTATTCAGTTGATCGAGATGCTGCCTGGAGAGCTGGAGTGGTTGTCAAATCACTTGGGACATAACATAGACATCCACAAATCCGCATATCGCCTTCACACACCTGCCATTGAGATAACTAAAGTTGGGAGAATACTTATGGCTCTGGATTCATTGGAAATGACCTCATTCAAAGGAAAGAAGTTGGATTCACTTCCAGTGGAAGGTTTGTTAGTGACTTAGTTTTCATTTGAGGTCTATCTAACCATCTTTCAAGAGTAAGACTCTGCTTTAATACAGGTGTGCAGTCCCCAGCAAAGAAATAAATCAAATAGAGTAGAATAATTTGATTGCAGTTTTTAGCTGTTGCATTTTAATTATCTCAGTTGTAAAATTTGTTTAGCAATGCACTAAATGTGAAATTAGTTGCAGTAATTTGTGGAAAAGTCGTTTGTGTGGCAGTCCAACTATTGCGGGTCTGCTGAGCGGACTCCAAGTAACAACCATGGAAACGTCTTCAGATTCAGATTTACTAATGTTATTTGCTTAACAGATGCCATAAATAAAATATATTGAAAAGAAACTTCTTGTAAAAACTAGTTTGACTGTGATGAACTGTTGTTATACAAGCATTGTATTTATATATTCCAGAGCCTAACAGATGTTCTGTCAGTGAAGACAATCTCAAGTCTGTGAACGAACCACGAAAATCAAAGTTGCCACGCATCGAATCTGATGAAGAGAGCAATTCAAAATCAGAAAGCGAGTTAATGACCATACAATCTGTGACCCTAGATAGGAACTCTGCACTACTGGGTGTCGAATCAGCTGAAAAAGAAAAGGGTGCAAGTGGAAGAAAAGGCAAAACAGTGCAACAACCCGTTAAAACTTTAAGAGCAGAAAGAGAAGTTCCGCTGAAAAAAGCACACATTCAAAAACATTGGAGAGCAGAAACAGAAGATCCTTTGAAAAAAGCACACATTCAAAAACATTGGAGAGCAGAAACAGAAGATCCTCTGAAAAAAGCACACATTCAAAAACATTGTAGAGCATAAACAGAAGATCCTCTGAAAAAAGCACACATTCAAAAACATTGGAGAGCAGAAACAGAAGATCCTCTGAAAAAAGCACACATTCAAAAACATTGGAGAGCAGAAACAGAAGATCCTCTGAAAAAAGCACACATTCAAAAACATTGTAGAGCAGAAACAGAAGATCCTCTGAAAAAAGCACACATTAAAAATCATTGGAGAGCAGAAACAGAAGATCCTCTGAAAAAAGCACACATTCAAAAACATTGGAGAGCAGAAACAGAAGATCCTCTGAAAAAAGCACACATTCAAAAACATTGGAGAGCAGAAACAGAAGATCCTTTGAAAAAAGCACACATTCAAAAACATTGGAGAGCAGAAAGAGAAGTTCCGCTGAAAAAAGCACACATTCAAAAACATTAGAGAGCATAAACAGAAGATCCTTTGAAAAAAGCACACATTAAAAATCATTGGAGAGCAGAAACAGAAGATCCTCTGAAAAAAGCACACATTCAAAAACATTGGAGAGCAGAAACAGAAGATCCTCTGAAAAAAGCACACATTCAAAAACATTGGAGAGCAGAAACAGAAGATCCTCTGAAAAAAGCACACATTCAAAAACATTAGAGAGCATAAACAGAAGATCCTTTGAAAAAAGCACACATTAAAAATCATTGGAGAGCAGAAACAGAAGATCCTCTGAAAAAAGCACACATTCAAAAACATTGGAGAGCAGAAACAGAAGATCCTCTGAAAAAAGCACACATTCAAAAACATTGGAGAGCAGAAACAGAAGATCCTCTGAAAAAAGCACACATTCAAAAACATTGGAGAGCAGAAACAGAAGATCCTTTGAAAAAAGCACACATTCAAAAACATTGGAGAGCAGAAAGAGAAGTTCCGCTGAAAAAAGCACACATTCAAAAACATTAGAGAGCATAAACAGAAGATCCTTTGAAAAAAGCACACATTCAAAAACATTGGAGAGCAGAAACAGAAGATCCTTTGAAAAAAGCACACATTCAAAAACATTGGAGAGCAGAAAGAGAAGTTCCGCTGAAAAAAGCACACATTCAAAAACATTAGAGAGCATAAACAGAAGATCCTTTGAAAAAAGCACACATTCAAAAACATTGGAGAGCAGAAACAGAAGATCCTCTGAAAAAAGCACACATTCAAAAACATTGTAGAGCAGAAACAGAAGATCCTCTGAAAAAAGCACACATTCAAAAACATTGTAGAGCAGAAACAGAAGATCCTCTGAAAAAAGCACACATTCAAAAACATTGTAGAGCAGAAACAGAAGATCCTCTGAAAAAAGCACACATTCAAAAACATTGTAGAGCAGAAACAGAAGATCCTCTGAAAAAAGCACACATTCAAAATCATTGGAGAGCAGAAACAGAAGATCCTTTGAAAAAAGCACATATTCAACATCAAGCATCTAGTATGTACATTTTTACCAATAATGGCATTGGTTTTGTGATGATAGCAATGTCATGGATGATGATAATCATGATGATTATGGTGATGTTAATAAGGATAAAGAATACCCTTTTCATTGTTAGCATAGTATATACTTTCTAATTGTGCTTAGAAGATGTTTGTACAGCAAATTGTGATAAACAATTGGTTAATTAAGAATATACTTGCTTCTGTAAGCACTTAATGACATTAGCATCATTTTTAAGGTCATGGTCATCTTTAGAGGCTAAATAATAAATATAATATATCACCAAGTTTTATATATTTGGGATGTTTTCTGTAATTGTGTGTACTTAGCATGTTATCTCAAGAGGACATAAATATTTTATTATTGTTTCATGTATTATAGAAAATTATTCTTTGTAATAGTTCTGGCAATAGCCTAGTACCATTGTTTTATATACCTAGTTGATATGATCCAATCCCTCAGGCAAAATGTCACTAAACAATTATGTTTTAAGCCAAAGGTTAGAGTGCAGAGGGAGAATACAATTATTATTTGTATTGGTTATATCAGGAGCTGAAGTTGTACCACCTTTAATGTGTTGTGTAATATTTCTGATAGAAAATTAGAGATTCAAAATCTAAAATGCAGGGGTATCAAAGCTTGTAACCTTATTGAGCCTGTAGGTATCCCACTTCACCCTTCATAGTATAGAAAGTTGTTTTGCTTTCTGATTTACAGGGAGAAACAATGCTTGGAGTGAGGATGAGCTGAAGATCATCAGGCGTCATTTTGAAGGAGTCGAAAGACCACCTTCTTTCGGTGCTATCCGCCAACTGCAAGCGGAATTTCCAGTTTTAAGGAATCGCACAGAAGCTCAAATTAAAACTCGTGCCTGGGCTCTTGTACTGAAGAAGTAATTCGGAATATCTGCACATTACATAACTTCTAACTGACAAAGACTGACCTTCAATAGCATGCTGTTGCTTTCTGAGTTTGTTGTTCTATTTTAATTTTGTGTTTAACACTAATTCTAAGCAGCTGCCATTGGGAAATACTAAAAGCATTGAGAGTTTTTCTAGAAGGGTGGTCTTCACACTCTACTTGACTTCTTATGCAGCAAGTTATGTGATCATATGATGAAAGATGTGCTTATGTGGTCATATAAATTGTCTTTGTAACAGTCTAAGTGGTACATTTGACGTGTTTCCTATTTTGTTGATCGAAAATCCAGTGTAGTTGAGAAGTCTAAACTAATGAGTTCTATAATGCCCTTGTCATAATGCATAAAGTATTAATCGATGGATGCTTCAAGTAAAATATTAGTTAAAGAGAAGCCAGGTTGATATTTCAGAGAAACCAGAAGTCAAGATACTGATGGTGAGGAAGCTGGAACAAATGACTTTTGAGCTTGGTTCTGAATGATGTTCGATAGTGCACACTATTTGCTAAAATAGTGTAAGTATTTGTGTTTCAGTTATTGAGTGCCATTACCATGCTCTCGAGCACTGGTACTTGGCTTCACTGTGTAACATACTTATAATTGGTAATATACTACAAAACTGGGTATTATATCTCAATTGTTAATGTATACTACAATAATTATAATGAAATTGACGTAGCCAATTTCTTATATTGTAATAGGCCTATGCATTAATAAGGCAAGAAACTGACATTAATTGATTATATTTTCTTTAATGATAAATGAATAGGGCACATGTTCAAGGATTTACTTATTTTATAATTAAATTATAAACAAAGAGTAAGAATGGGTTTAAAAAAGTGTGGGCAAGAAATTACAGTTACTTCAGAAGGAAATTTTCTGAATATTGACCTGATTTATGGCTTGGTTTAGGTGCATTAGACACAAGCATCGTGCATTAGAAGTTACTAATTAAAATTAACAGTTACAATTAACAAATCTAATCAATAAAGTAAAAAATAATAATCGAAAGTATAGTTTAGGTTACTTTTACTGCACAAACAATAACACTGGGTTTAACAGAGCAAATGTTAAAGCAATTTCACTTGCATAAATTTGTTACTTATTACCAGATAAACACAACTAAGTACAAATGGCTACAGCATACATACGTGTAAATCAACACATACATAGATATCAAATCTAAGCAGTAGAATCAAATAATAAAATGTATAGCTTAAGCTACTTTCTCAATTTTTATGACATCACCACTATAAAAATGCAAGATCAATATGCTAAAAACCTGTGAACGTACATGCAACAATAATAATCAAATCTTATAAGATTGTTCTAAATTAACTGAATTCCGGAACAATATAAGTAAACATGCACGTATAGCTATTGTGTCTGGCGAAGAATGGGGACAAACCTGCTTCGTGTCTGGCAGTTAGCTACATCGGTAAGAACGTTGGCTGTGCGTCTCATGCGACTCTGTGTTACAGCGCATGCGGACCGCGGTTCGCTTCCAGAAGGTAGCTTATTTCAGAGATTTAAATCCCGGGCTAGCACGGTCCCACACGGGGACCTTATATGGCGTGGCACCCATTCAAACGGGCAGCGGTGGTGAAGGATCTCACCCGATCAATTCATTGAAAAATGAGCAGGGTCGAGGCCATATACGGTCGCTATAGAAAATCGCGTACATTTACATTTACATTACATTTACACACGTCTGTGACTTACGTGTATAAGTCTGGACTACCCATGCGCAGTCATGAACTGTATATATCTTTCCTACCACTGCGCCCATCATAAACTGTAGGTCTACATGTCTTGCTATCCATGGTGGTAAACCCATACTGTACATATAAAACGCCTCCTAGAAAATGAATTCAGCGTGTATCTAGAGTCTACTATAGCCAGAACGTGTGCTCAAAATTTTTGGCGCGATTTCCGTGGAAAATGGCGATGTCTGGATAAACCGGGTTCACAACTGAGTCTGGCTTATCGGTCTCGTATGGGTATATATATATATATATATATATATATATATATATATATATATATATATATATATATATATATATATATATATATGGAGATTACTTCAGTATATATAACTAGAGGTTTGCCCGTCCCAAGACGGTTGAAAACGAATTTTATTATGTATTTTCGTTCGTTCTTTTTCGATAGTTTAGCGCGCTATATATATATATATATATATATATATATATATATATATATATATATATATATATATATATATATATATATATATATATATATATATATATATATATATATATATATATATATATATATATATATATCAAATGCTGTAGTTGGGAGCGCCTCTGAGTAGTAGTAGACTTCGAGAGGCGCTATAGAAATATCCGGAATAATAATATATATATATATATATATAGCGCGCTAAACTATCGATGGAGAGGTCTGGTGGTTCGAATCCCCGGCCGGATAGAAATTTGATTCGATTTCTGCTC
>OY744603.1:89074846-89274846 GCA_963556255.1 Allolobophora icterica | reverse complement strand
GAATGACAGGATGGTCGAGGCGTTAGGCAAATCGTTAATATAGAGCAAGAAAAGCAAGGGTCCAAGATTAGAGCCCTGAGGAACGCCATGTCTTATTACCCTAATGCCAGAAGAGACGCCATTGCAATAAACATATTGTGAACGCCCACTTAGATAATCAGTGAGCCATTCCAGTTGTATACCTCTAATGCCATAGTTAGATAATTTACTAAGGAGTATAGCATGATTTACAGTATCAAAAGCCTTAGTAAGATCTAAAAAGATACCTATAGAGTATTCATTAATATCTATGGTGTGAGATATTTTATCATATAAGTTGAGAAGGGCAAGGGAGGGAGATTGCTCAGGTTGAAAGCCGTGTTGGGAGTGAAAGATTATATGCGATTTATTTATGAAACTAAGAAGTCTATTAGCCATAGATTTTTCGTAGAATTTTGCAAAATAAGGAAGAATTGAAATAGGCCTATAATTGGAAATTTCATTCCTATTGCCTTTTTTAAAGATTGGGATAATTTTAGCTGTTTTAATAGCCTGCGGTACTATGCCCGTATTGAGAGAACAGTTGATAATTTCCGATAGTATAGAAGCTAGTTAATTCGTGTCATCTTACCACCTAATTCTTTTTCCATTTGGCTATTTGTTTCTTTGCTAATTGTTTGAGAATTGTTATTAGGGGGACCCTGATTAGCGAGATCTTCCTCCCTTTTGGGCCTCCTTTTGTATTTTTCTTCGGTTACGCCTTTGACATCTTGGTGTGAGTTTCGTTGCAATAAAATATATTTGATTTGATTTGATTTGATTTATCTGTAGAGCTGGACGGATCCTAAGCTTACATGGGAACCAAGCGAGTATGGTGGACTTGAGAGGATCTCTGTACCAAACCAGATGGTATGGGTGCCAGACATTGTGCTCTTTGACAGGTAAGTTACACTTACAGGTGCTACGCTGTCCCATTTCAACTCGAGCCCATTGTGTCTTCTTCTATGTTGGACCCTCCTCCTCGAACAGTCTGCCACTGCACTTACGTACTGTTGTCTTTGACTCAGTGCAGCCTATATTTGCTAATTGTCTTAAAACTCACTTCTTTAGATCTCTTGGATATATTAAAATGACATTACTGGCATTATATATTATAACTAGTACTATTACTATTGTTGTTGTTTTTGTTATTGTTGTATGTTGCATGCATGTATGTAACTATGTACGAATATATGTACTTATCTAGACACTTATTATAGCACCTTTGAGGTGCCTCCCAAAAACGCCGACAGGTAATGCCGCTAAAATCCAGGAAACCTCAAAGAATTTTATGCAAAAATTGGCTTCATCGATCTAATTTTGACCAGCTTCAGTAATTTTCGCCACTTCCGCCCATACTAAGGCCATTACCCCTGGATTCCACTTGGGATTCAGTACCTGTAGATCTTTAATATCGGCCCGATATACACGACGCCGTGCGTAGGACATATAGGATATATATATACATTATATATATATATATATATATAACGGATCGACGCCTCGTTTTCAGAGTGACTTAAACGATCGATTAGGGCAGACATGTAGAGCGTACTGTTGATGCGCGTAAGTAATTAGGTGAGCAACTAAGAGGTGCATGGTGTAGGCCTATTTCACAGTGAAGAGGCATAAGACACACAATTATAGGAGGTTGAACAAAAAGCAGGATGAGGTTTGTCGATTCGCTTCACTCAACAGCGCAACGTACACAGCACCGATCGATGGTAACTGCTAAGCTAATTCGCTTTTAAAAATCGTAATCCTCTGGAGGAAACCAGTCGAGACACAGAAAGCCGAAGAGATCCGAAAAGAAGCGATTTAGCCGAGAACGACAAACAGGGCGGACGATCCCGAGAGCCTCAGACCATCAGCGGAGAAACACCACTACATCGCAGATGATCATATCTGACCGCCACGAGAGTGTATACACCAGAGCGAGATATGAATGTACAGGAGACAAGCGGAAACGTTTTATGCATTCGTTCAGGCACCATTCATTTGACTGGAATCATGTCTTATCTCCAATCATTTCTGACTTTTGAAGTGTCTTGACACGCGTCTTCAAACCACGTTCGAATCCTTGGCTTACACAGTGGCAATTGGCGAAACGCGTTTGCCTTTCGACTTGGTAGTCTGGGTTCGAATCCCGGTGCTTCACGTGAAACTGACAACTCATTGTCGAGCCATGTGACCCCATTAAGAAAGCTTGTCTTCCGGTTGTTGGATTACTGCTGTTGTATGCGCTGCGCACTTCAGCCGAAGATCCTTCAACCATAGGACGAAGCCTCTAAAGATTTGTGAAAACGTTAACAAAAGCGTATGATATAAATCATCGATTAGTTTACATTGCCCAATCTTTATACTTTGCCTCAACTACCCTACTGTACCATATCATACCCTATCCTACCCTACTATGCCATAGCTGCTGTGCTTTACCTTTTCATACCTACGTCACTGTATCCTATTATAACATAACCTTCCGTACCCTATCATATCCTGTCCACCTATACTGTACCCTACCCTAATCTAATCTTCTCTTCCAACCCTACCTCAATCTAACCTACAGTGCCTTATCCTCCCTGACCTGACCTTGTCTTACCCTACTGTATGCTCTTCCTACCCTGTTCTACTCTACCCTACCTTCCTTATCCTATCTACGCCACCCTACCTTCCTTATCCTATCTACCCCACCCCACCTTACAGAACCACGTCTTACCATACTTACCTCATGCGTAAAACATTCTAGAAGCGACTGATAGATATCTCATTAGTTGATTGTCTTCGAGGAAGTGCCGAGAACGGAGTGATGATGGACGATAGCAACCTCCACGTCGATGCGGACGGGTCCATGTATTGGTTTCCAAAGGCCATCTTCGCCTCCTACTGCCACATCAACATCGCCCTCTTTCCATTCGACGAACAGACGTGTGTACTGCGGTTCGAATCGTGGAGCTACGATTCGTCCAAACTGAACCTCAGCCTCAGGGAGGAAAAACCGCTCGTGCTCGACTACTACAGGAATAATTCAGAATGGGACTTCATCGGTAGGGGCGTTAATACATAATTATACACTCTACTCTTCTTATTCTTCTTCTTCTTCTTCTCTCTTCCGTCAGGTGTGTTCCGACAATGAGGTTTGCTCAAGATGGCTCCATTTCTTTCTGTCTCTGATAGTATCCGCTATCCAGGGCCATTCTCATGACCATGTCTTGTTCTTTCAGATCTTTAATCACGTTTTCCATCCATATCTTTGTTTGTCTTCCTCGACTCCGTGTTCCCTCAACGTGACAATGCAATGCCCTGGCTGGTAATCTCTTGTCGTCCATTCTTGTTACATGCCCAAACCATGTCAGCCTTCTTCTTCTGATCTTGTCTACCAATGTTTCCCTCTCTCCCAACGCCTTCCGGGTGACCTCATTTCGAATTCTATCTAGTCTAGTCCTCCCAATAATCTTCCCAGTCAGCCCATTTCCGCCACTAGAATCCTCCTTTCGTCCTCCTTTCGTAAGCACCAAGCACCACACAGTAGGCCTACTACTGATTCAGTAGGCCTACTGCGATGACAAATGTCCTATACAGTTTCATTTCTGTTCTTGTTGATATGCTGCTCGTCTTCCACATCCTACTCAATCTACCAAACTTTATTATTAATATATATATTAATTAATTAATAATAATTATTTATTCATAACATTAACATATTTATTTACATAACAAAAAAACGAAAATACACAAAACACACACATGTGTCTCTCTGCCCTTGATACTTAACCTTAATTATTAAGTAATTATTATTACAACTATCATTGTTGTTACTGTTATTTTTCATTCATTCATCAACGGTGCGACATTCATTCATTCAAACTTTGATCTATAAATAGCCGCGCCAAGACCGTGCGTCAGTTACCTCAACCGTTCGCCTATACAGCCATGTAGGCAGGTGCGCTGCGCTCTGATCTTTCTGTAGCGTTTCTGCCTCTGTATCTGTATCTACAGAAACCTCGGCGCAGCGAATCCTCATCAAGTACCCTTGTTGTCCAATGCCCACAAGTGTCGTCGAGTTCTGTCTGCGCATGCGTCGTCGCGTTCTCTACTACGGATACAACCTCATCCTTCCGTGTACTCTCATCTCCATCCTGGCTGCGTGCACCTACATCCTGCCTCCTGAGTCATCGGAGCGTATCGGATTAGGTAAGCAAATGCTCTGTCTGGCTGTCTGTCTGTCTGTTTGTGTCTGTCTCTGTCTGTCTGTCTGTCTGTCTCTGTCTCTGTCTGTCTGTCTTTCTCTCTCTCTCACGCATCAGATTCTGTCTTCACCGGCAAGGCTGGACCAGGTAAACCTAGAGATTACAGAGCATGGTAACATGTGACGCATTAAAAATGAGGGAATGCGAGAAGTAAGATAATGTAAGGCAAGTACGGCAATGCTGCTTAGTTAGGTAAAACAAAGCAATACAAGGTATTGTAAGAGGTAAGGCGACGTAATAAGGCAGCACAAGTTGATCAATATAACAAAAGGTAAATTAAAGAAAAAGTATTAGAGGGCGATATAATTATGTAGGCTATAGTACGTTAATGAAAAATACTACATAGCATCCTGTGGTATTTTGTCGTGTCGCCTGGGATCCGGCTTGGCAGGTTATTGGACAGTGTGATGGAAAAAATGATGCAATACGTTGTTGTATGATATGGTTATTATGTGGTATGGCATGGTATGGTATAATGTAGTATCTGGTATGATGCGGTGAGGCATGGAGTGGTTTCGTATGATATGATGTCGCAGGAGTGTGTTGGTAAATGATATATTGCAATTGTTTGCCTGTACAGGAATTACCACTCTGCTCGCTCTGACTGTCAATCAGCTGGTCGTGGCTGATCGCGTACCACCGACGTCCGATGCGCTGCCGCTCCTAGGTAGGCTCTTCACTCGTTACAAATCGCAACTGAAGGTATACCTTTGCTCCGTGCTACGACGATCATCATGATCTGCTTATGCATTGTCAATTTGCAATTGTCAAACTCCACCAGGTTACTGAAGCCAAAATTCACGATACTTGAGTAAGCAGATTGGGTATAGTTTGGGCTGATACCATCATCAATGTCGTCCCCATCATCAATGACCAACAGGCATGACTCAAACCAGAGCATCGACACCGTTCCGAGAATGAAAGGAACTGGCGGGAGGGTTTCTACGAAGAGGTTGGGGAAGTCTGTTATGACAAATATGACCTTTTTCAAACCCTATAAAGTGAAAGAAGGAGCAAAAGCTCATCTATCAACACATTTTTAAGTGAGGACAATTGGAAACGGATCAATATATCCTTTCAAAGAAGCAAACAAGGAAGGCCGTCTTTTACAGAGTGAAAAATTCAAGCAGACCTTTGATCGATTTAGGTGATAAATCATCATGTATGATAAATGCGTATGTATAAACGCAGCGTTAATTGTGCATGCAGTGCTCGAAGGCACTAGATGAAGTGTTTATTATAGCAAACTAAATCACTACGGTAACTATGACGAGAAATATATGACTTATACAAGATGAAGGCGTCAAGGATCAGTGAATCAGATGTTCTTTTGGTCATCTTGTGGGGCATCAGCGCAAACTGAATAAGCTGGTGCCCTGCGCTTAGCTGTAGAGTAGCGCTTTAGAAAGTTGGAGTCTACGATTACGAGAGTTGATAAAGACATCGTTAGGACAACCTGTTGGCCATCGTTGAGTCGCATAGACCGATCGAGTCATTCATTGCCATTTCTTATATGTAGGCAATATCTCTTGACTATTGCTATATAAATGTCCTAATGAATGAATGAATGAATGTTGCTGTTCAGGACTTTACTTCGGGTGCGTCATGATCATGAACACGTTATCGGTTATCTCAATGGTCTTCGTGTCAAACATGTACAGTCGTTCATCAACGATTTACGCCATGCCTCCGTGGGTCAGTCCAACTTCTTGCATTTATTCAGTCGTTCATTCACTCATCCGGTCATTCAGTGTGAGAATTGTTGAAAAAAGACGGAGGGGGTTGAACACTTTATTCGTATTTTGGCCAACCAAATTTGCTTCAAATCAGTCATTACTCTGCATACGTACCATAATTCAACCTTTCATCCAACTGACTCTCTTGGTTGTGCCAGAAACTAAAACTGTGCTTGATGAACGAGCTTTTCAGTTGCACGACCAATAGGCCTATATTCCTGCATCTATTCGCTAAGCTCAGTCTAACGCTATTTCGGTCGCAACTCAAGAACTTAACTTTCAGTCGGCTTATCCATCGCCTCGATCGCATGTTATCACTGGATTGATTTTCCGGATATTGACATAACTGCAGCTTCGTTCTGGTGCGTCATCGGTTGATTCCTTATGCATTAAAACCGGCGCCATAGAAATTGCTAGTAAATTGATAATACCAATAATAAAAAAAGACAAACATACACACGTGCATACATCCGCGCATGAATGTAGCGCCTCAAAGAGTCCGAGCTCAGCTGTTTTATGATGCACTTAAGTTTTAAGATCCATCCACCCACTTATTCAATAATCCAACCGCCCGCCCACCCACCGTTCCATCTACCCGTCAGTCCATTCAACCGCTCATCTATCCAGCCAACCACCGCGCACCTACACCCATCCATCATACAACCACCCATCCATGAATCCATCTATCCATCAAAGCCATTCAACCACTCAACCATGCATCCATCCATTCAACACACACCTACAACAATCCTGTCAATCCATTCACCCATCCACTGATCCGCTCAATTAACTATTCAGAAAATCATCCACCGAAGACCATCAAACCACCGACTCATCTGCCGAATGATCGATTCATCGATGTAAATCTATGAATGAATTGATTATATCCCGACAGATTTGTCGCAAATTGTTCTTTCGCAGATGAAGCAATTGATATGCAACCGTCTCGCTCATCTTCTGAGATTGCGTCGCCCATCGTTCGACAGAAACTCCAAAGGGACGGAAAATGACACCCTACGCGAAACAACGGTCGACCAGGAGGAGAGGGATGCCAGGCACAATGTATCCGTCGAGAGATGCAACGTCAACAGCAGCAACAACCATACCCAGAGGCAGCATGAACCACACGCGTCTCTTGATGACGGAAGCCAGGATTACGATGATTGGAAATACGCGGCTCTTGTGATCGATCGTCTATGTTTTTGCATTTGTACAATCTACCTAACGATCGTTACTGTCGTTTTCTATACGTACGCCATCACGGCGAGAATATGAAGGACACGTGATCAGTGGTCCAAGTTATCTCAAGACTCAATCAATGAATCGATCAAACAAATTCGTTTATTCATACATTAAGCTGACACAAACGCAACTTTGACAAACTAGAATCTGCGGATTGAGGCAGACTAGAAATGGAGCATTAAGAAAAAACACCTACAGTCACACACAGAATCAGAAACACACACACACCTACCCACACACCTACCCACACCTCCACCTACCCACGCCTACACCTACCCACACACACACACGCACACACAGACACACACACCGTCGGATGGCCACAGGCCGACAGACATATGCACAGTCACATACAGAAAAAGACAGACACATTGCACAAACAACCAGTATACTGTTGGAGAAGCAGTGAAGCAATTTCACTGATTAAAGGACTGACGCCTTCCGTGTAACTGCTTCCAACAGATTCCATCGATTGTCTTGCACAAAACGCATTTCAGAATTGGATTGTAAAACGCAGCTGCGACGCACAGCACCAAAACGAAAACATTTCCCTACATTTGCAACCAAACACCAATATAAAAGAAAACACTGTTGCCACAATAACACAACATCAGTGCAACAACCAACCATGATTCTGTCATCCCACCTGACGATAGCTTGATGAGGAAAACAGATATTACTAGGATGTGTTATATGAGATCAAGACTGTTTAGAACATATATAATGCATATACTTGTGTGTGTGTGTATATATATAATATATATAAATATATTTGGACCTATATTAGGACTGTCGTGGGTAGCAGGAAGATTTACACAAAATGCGGATAGCAATTGGTCGAATAAAGAATATTCTTACCTTATCTTATTTATAACTCAATCTAAGAAGATATATTCTCTCAAAAACACACGAGTTCATGAGGAAAATATTTATTGCAACATAGGAAAACGATATTCCAAAATAACATGTCATTGCAGCATAACAAGAAGTCCAAGTTAACTTAAAACGAGTAACTGATGTTTAACATATTCCAAAATAACACAATTCCTTGAATGAGTTCTACAAGTAATTCCATAGAGTTACAGAAATACTTCGCCACGACAACAGTTCCCTAACCCGAGGTTTTTCTATGGCAACAGTTCCCCAGCAATTAACTCCTCTATGTTGACAATTTCCTTAAAATCAGATACAATCCAATGAACATAGGGGTAACATCAGAATTGTCAGCTCTCCGCATGCAAATTTAAAAAATCAAAGGCCCGAGATAAAGGAAACTTCAAAGCCCAACAAATGAATGTCATCAACCACGATGAAAAATTACTGCATAAAAGAAAAACTGGTTAAAGTAGTTTCATCATTGCAAAGAAAAACAGTAAAGATAGAAGAATCTCGTTGAATAACACATTGTAGAAGTCGGGCAATTGAATTCATTAAATGATTATGCACGGTTGCACACTCCCTGATCATAGCTAAAAATGATGCTTAATGTAACTCTACCTACAAAAAAACTATGGGCACTGGAATAGACCTATAAACCACTCTTCCCAATGTTTGCACACGAGAGCCATTTATCATCCCGCATATTCTCCAACACTGATATATTGAAATGCATTGGGCCCACATTAGGCTGATATGTTGGGCCCACATTAACTAATAGCGGGCCACTAGTTTCTATCAACGCAGACCAGCTAAAGGTCCAATCTAACCTAATGACTTCTGTAGCGCCGTTGTTATAATGCGTAGAGCAGCAGTAGACGATCGCTTCAAACCATTGTAGAAGTCATAATCCACAACAAGTGAAGCAGAGTCGGACTCAGATAAATCAGAAACCAGAAGTAAAACCACGAAAGATAAGCAAGCTGAAATGGACGAGTCTGCAGGAAAGAGCGTTCAGAGACGATACAAGTGAGTATGCGGATTATCCTGCAGTGACAAATTATAAACAGTATGATGCGCATGAATGCATATATATATATATATATATATATATACACAGGGTGGGCCAAAAAAAGTAACCCCTAGACGGGGCCCACCTTGTATATATATATATATATATATATATATATATATATATATATATATATCTTTCGGTCTCTCTCTCTCTCGGTCTCTCTCGGTCTCCGTCTGTCTGTCTCTCAGTTCACTTGCATGTGTTAGCTTCAGCAGCCTAATCATCAGTTTTGAACTGTATCTTTACCGTATGCTGTAGCCTACTCCGATCCACCATTGAATGATAGCCACCGACAGAAAGAGACAGACAGACAGACAGACAGACAGACAGACATACAGACAGACAGTGAATTTCTTTGTTGATAAACTGACTGAGAGACAGAGACATATAGGGCGACTGAGATAGATAGTACGGCAGGGATAAACAGAAGGACAAGGAGACACACATGCAGACAGATGGAAAGAAAGAGTATGACTCAAAATCCAGGCGGATGCGTGCCACTGGTTCCTGCACAGCTCTGCAGTGGATGGGTTTGTTGTTGTGCCTGTGGATCTGTTTTCCTCGCTGGACCAGCAGAAGAAGATGGAGTCGACCGGAAGAGATCCACGTTAACCTTCCGATGTCGGATCTTAGCTGGAAGGGAATTCATCTGACGATGTCGTCGAGTTGTAAACTCTGCTTATCGTTCTGCTTCTTATTCGAAATAATCTGTTCAACAGCCGTCGGTTCAAGTAAGTGCAGAGAAATTATGAATTGCAGTTTAACTGATTGGCTTATTCCACGATGTTAGGTATTAGTTCAGTTGAGGCAAATTAACGTAAGTAAGACCGCACCATATTTTCACGCTACATCGTGTAGGGTAAGGGGAAAAAATAAGGGAAGATGAGGTATTAGGTAAGGTATAAGGTAAGGTAAGGTATAAGGTAAGTTATAAAGTAAGATACGGTATAAGGTAAGGTATATGGTAAGATATAAGGTAAGGTACTAGGCAGGCCCGGCCTTAGGGTGCGTGGGGCCCAAGGCAGTAAGTAATGAGCGGGGCATGTGGGTTTTGGTATGTTTTAGCTTTGAAAAGCTTCTTTCTCCAGAAGTACAGTGACAGGAACAGTCAGAAGTATTCGAAGTGCAATGTAATCTCCAAACTTCTAAAGCGTCACTCGGAGGCCAAGCGCAGGGCACCAGCCTTTTCACGAAGTGCGTGTTAGGAAAGTCACATCGCTTGTTTATTGTAAGAAATCTTAACAGGATCATTGTTACAGGTCTCTGCAGGTATTGTAGAACTCCTCAGCAAGCATGAAACCATCAAGATCCATAGCTTCGCCGGGTATAGGCCTACGTTTTTTCTCCAGATTTATACTGCAATTCAGTTGATGAGTTTTTGTAACTTGCGAAATTTGTATACAAATCCAACGACTCATGATGCATTCTCAGTTGTTCAAAGCGGCTGTCCATCGACATATCAACAATCTGGTTGAAAATAATTTATGCGAAATTGTTCTTGTGCATCTGAAAATCCTTCATCCTCAGCTTCATACGTAGTGTTTTTCTTTTGCGCACTCTCGTCTCTGAAAACTGGTTCTACTTCTAAGTCTGTGCAAATTTCCTTTACAGTTGCAATTGCCGTTTCAAGGCCGCTCTCTGTGTAAGATTTCAACCATTTGCAAGTGTGTTCCATGCTGTTAATGGCAGTTGCTAGATAGACTGAGATGTTTTAATTCACAGTAGGCTATTGTTGCGTTGTCAGCGTTCAATGTCACAGCAAAAAATCATAGCCAGCAGCGCGGGGCCTCTGAAAGCGCGGGGCCCAAGGCGGCTGCCTCGTTCGCCTTGCCCTAGGGTCGGGCCTGGTACTAGGTAAAGTTAGTTCTAAGGGAAGATAAGTTAAGATGAGGTATTAGGAAAGGTACGTATAAGGTAAGGTTAGGTTTAGGGGAAGGTAAGGTATAAGGTAAGGTATGGTAATGTATAAGATAAGGTATAAACACTGATAGGCAGTAATTTTGATCAGTCAGTCGATAGGTGCATGGAAGGACCTACGAATGCAAGAGTGCCTAGGGCCTACGTCGACATTAAAACGGCCCTGTATGGGAGAGGGAAAGATCTTCCCGGCTTTTCGCCATCTGGCGCCACGCATACGGGAACGATATTATTAATTAACTTATTTGGCGAACAGGCTGAAAATACTTTTTAAAATTCATTTTGAACTTTCTTGGGTTGGGCAAACATCTAGTTATATATGTTACAGGGAATGTGTATTTTCAGGGAATATGTATATTCTCTGAAAATTTCAGGGTATATGTATATTCCCTGATTCACTCAGGGAATGTATACATTCCCTGAAAAAACCAGGGTATATACATATTCCCTGAAATCTTCAAGTGATTTCTATACACATTCCCTGAAAGCTTTCAAAGACACAGCGACATAAAGTCAACAGTAGGCCTAGTGCTTAGCTAGGCTTATAATTGATCTTGAGTTTTTACCCGAGCTTTGGAAATGGAGGTTTTCCTGGACCTTGGTTTTTTCTTTGGCTTTTCTTGTTTTATTTAAACCCTGTTTTAAAATTCATGTAATCAATTTTTTAAACGGTCTGGATGGTCGAGGTCAATAAATAAATGGCGCAATATGCATGCTATACTAGTTTATTTATATTTAAAGTATTACTAGTCGAAAGACTAAAGGAGACTGCAGACTCAGACTGAACTGTTTTGGAAGTTTTCTGGAAGTAAACTGTTGCCCTTTTCAAAACTTAGGAAATTATTTTTTGAGTTTCATAGTCCGATTTCCAGGAGGCCAAACCAAATCAAAGGGGGTTTCCAGAGAGTAGTCCAAAAGAGGTCCATGTCCGATTTCCAGAGTACCAGATCAGGTGATTCAGAGCAGCTGTCAAGGCGGGTGTCGTTTACGGCGAGTATAATTGGAAGGCGGAGTATCAGATGAGTCAGAGTAGGAGTATTTGAAAAGGTGAGACTTCAGTTTTGAGTGCACCCGATGGCTAGGGTTTTCTTTGGTTATTTTAATGTTGTAGCTTAGGTTTTTCATTTTTCAACAGTGATAACACTGATTACTACTAAAACCCTTCTTCTATGAAGTGAGATGTTGTTTATTCTGAAGATTTGATCCTATATTTACGTACAGTTATTGAACAATGGGCGTTTGCGCATCAAAGGAGGTACGCAGTGATAGAACCTTCCAATTAGCGACCAATTATAACCCTAGGTAAGCACTAGGCCTACTGTTGACTTTATGTCGCTGTGTCTTTGAAAGCTTTCAGGGAATGTGTATAGAAATCACTTGAAGATTTCAGGGAATATGTATATACCCTGGTGTTTTCAGGGAATGTATACATTCCCTGAGTGAATCAGGGAATATACATATACAGAGGCGGCGCTACACCAGGGCGCGCCAGGGCAAATGCCCTGGCAAAAAAGCCTTTGCCCTGGTCGATGCCCTGCCAGATTTTTTGCCCTGCCCAGAATTTGTTAGGGCATATTTGTTATATCCTGATATATAAATTCACTTAAAACACTGAAATGTTAAAATTTGCGTTACAAATGTCAAAAAGCGTTCAGCTTCCGGGGGCTTCTACCATCTGACCTCCTGACTATAGACAAATTTAATAGTGCTTGGAGCGATTTATGGCTACCGCGCTCTCCATAATTCGCCGTCTGCACTGATTACTTGTATGACTGCCCTGGCTACGTGTATGACTGCCCTGGCTACTTGTGTGACTGCCCTGGCTATGCCCTGGTTACAAAAAGTGTCTGGCGCCGCCCCTGTACATATACCCTGAAATTTTCAGGGAATATACATATTCCCTGAAAATACACATTCCCTGTAACATATATATATTGAGGTTATATCCACACACATTATATGGATGCGAAAATATTTGAAATTGTAGCTTTATATATATATATATATATATATATATATATATATATATATATATATATATATAAAGCTACAATTTCAAATATTTTCGCATATATATATGCGAAAATATTTGAAATTGTAGCTTTATATATATATATATATATATATATATATATATATATATATATATATAAAGCTACAATTTCAAATATTTTCGCATATATATATATATATATATTAGGGTGTTCCTTAGCAGTACAGAAAAAAATAAATGTTTGATTTCTTATATTCTCACCCCCCAGATTGATTCCAATTGGTGTAAAAACAACTGCTGTAAAATTTTAGGCGAATATTTAAATGTTTAGAGGTCACTCAAGGGATCTTTAGTTTAATTAATTTCTGCAAAATCATCAATTTCGACGCAAATCAGAAATATTATTTTTGCAAGCTTCACGCAGGTAAAAATTAACAGTAATTGTCTGCAGAGAGTATAGAAAGCTTGAATTGAGTGCTGAGTGCCTATTATCTAATTGTCTGTGAATTTCCTGGCAACGAGGTGGCAGTAAACAAGTCATTTGTGCAAGTTGGAAACCGCCAACGGTGTTCCTGGACGAATCGAAGTAAATGCTGATTCTGATTTTCTTTCTTCATAATAATACTGTTGTGCTCCTGAATGAGGGGAACACCTCCTTCAGCGTTGTCATTGACTACTCTTAGATGTTCAACAGTCTTGATGTCATCCTTATAATCGTCTCGCTGTGGCTATAATTCCGGGTCACAATTCAGGAATCCAGCCAGAATGCCAAGTCGGCAGAATAAATGCATCTTATTTTCTGTCATGAAGTCCTCAATTCGCATGTTTGGGCATTTCCTTATTTCAATATTTACACGTTTTGCAGTCTCTTCTATACCTTTCTTCTCATTATTTGCCTTTACCATTGCTCGTTTGGATTCAACAAGTATACTGTCGCATCAAAACGGCAAAGCCAATGAGTTCCTCACCAAGATACCAAAGGTTATCAGCAAATTTCTTTTGCACGGCATTTGCAATGGATCTGTTCACTGTTTCGTACTGGTCCAAGAGCTGAAGGAAGTGGAGATCATGATTTGAAGGTGCAACTGGATTTGAACCAGGCCTTGACACAGATGTGAAAAATGAATATGCACATGAATATGCATATGCACATGTTCCGGTTCCAGAGTCCCTTCTTTTCTTCAGTGGCAAGTTTAAACTGGCCATGGAACATCCATATCTTTAAAGAGGACAATGCCTTTGACATCCACCTGGCATGATGTATGCCTCCAGGAGCCATAAATGATAAACCGCGTAGTGACACACCCTCACGAAAAATTATCACAAGCTCTATGAATTCTCGAAGTGGTAACACAACACATGAAATCATGAAATCGACAAGGCCCAACTTTCTATCAAGCAGGCTACAGCTGAGGCCTGAGCTTCACCAGTACCGGAAGTCAATTTGGAAACACCAATTAAGCAATTGGTTCACTCCAGCTCCAGAAACAATTACTTGCTATCGATTTACAAGTTACTTTCCAGTAAGGTCTCTCAGGAGTTTACCATCCCAGTGGACCTCGAGAGAGAGACATATGCTTGAAATTGTTCTTTAAGATGTGAAGCAATTTCAGCTCGATAGTGTTCTCTAGCTCTGTGGATTGGTATCCTATCAAAAGGGCGACTTCGAAAGGGCGACCATCAAAAG
Source organism: Allolobophora icterica (assembly GCA_963556255.1). Taxonomy (NCBI): domain Eukaryota; kingdom Metazoa; phylum Annelida; class Clitellata; order Crassiclitellata; family Lumbricidae; genus Allolobophora; species Allolobophora icterica. The sequence continues at coordinate 89,260,055 of OY744603.1, read as the reverse complement.
GGCGCGCTCAAAAAGGCGCCGCTCATAAAGGCGCGTGTTTAAAAGGGCGCCGATCAAAAGAGCGTGCGGTTAAAAGGGCGACAATCGAAAAGGCGAACAACTATAGGTTTAAATTCTGTTCTTCAAATGTTAGGTTATACAATTTATATAATCTACTGTAAAATGTTATATTCTATGAGAACCTAACTTGTGCGAATCATAAAACAACACTGTAAGTTTTTCACTTAAAACCTTCATTTATATATCGTCCGACCAGAGTAAATATATACCATAGCCGAGGTTAAAATAATGTCTGTCAATATGAAACTGAGAGGATTGTTTCTGAGCATGAAAAGATCAATTGTCATCAAAGTGTTATACAACATTTCAGTGCGAATTTTTCGTTGGCTTTGAACTTTTAGTTGGTTCCCAATTTTATGTTTTAAAGTCTATGCTTCTTCCAACTGCGAACTTTCTCGCCTTTTCGATTGTCGCCCTTTTAATAGCGCGCTCTTTCGATCGGCGCCCTTGTAAACAGGCGCCTTTATGAGCGGCGCCTTTTTGAACGCGCTCTTTTGATGGTCGCCCTTTCGAAGTCGCCCTTATGATAGTAAATCCTGTGGATTGACGACTGGTTGATATTTAACTCCTAGACATCATGACCAAGACTTTGAGCAACTATTTCTAAAACAAATGTTGCCTTTCTGTTTCTCAGTTTGGTTCGATCAAGGACTGCAGCTAAGCTGGGTGTCATAATATTAACTCAGGTGCTCCGATTCCACCTTAATCTTCTTCTGCATTGCTGCTTGTGCTGGAATTGACTTTGTCTTCGTCATCACTTCTAGAAATTGACTCTCACATGCTCATTAGCCCGTACCTGATGTTGATTAGCCCGCAGCTTTCTCTTCATTGCTGCCTGGGTTCGTTTTGCTCCTGGCTGTTCCTCTGCAGCAGTCGATAAAGATGATACAGCCACGGCGACTTGGGCAACCTTGGGCAATCTGAAAGTCTTTATCTAATTGGATTGTAATTTAGCCAAGAGCATTCAAGTGAGCAATGTCAAACAGGTGTTCAAGGTTGTTGACGAACTCAGCTTCATTGGCTTTCTGCATATCACTACGAACTATGGCACTCGAATCTCTATTAATTATTATTATTATTATAATAATTATTATTATTATTATTAATATCATCGAAACAAATAAAAACAGATAAGTACAATATAAAGAAATAACTAGGTGAAAGCAAGAAGAAATCTGAATCTATGATTTCACTCCTGTGTGTAGTTTGTGCATTATGTACAGCATTCACTGTTGGAGACCAAAGACACTCATACCTCACGAAATTAAACTTTGTTGAGCTACCTCTAAATGTTAACCAAATTGACTAAAATTTTGTACAAGTTATTAATTTGTCCATAGGAACAAGTTTAGGGGGTTAGACTTTGAGAATTCCAAAGTTGAAAAATAAGGAACACCCTAATATATATATATATATATATATATATATATATATATATATATATATATATATATATATATATATATATATATATATATATATATATATATATATATATATATATATATATATATATATATATATATATATATATATATATATATATATATATATATATATATATATATATATATATATATATATATAAAGCTACAATTTCAAATATTTTCGCATATATATATATAATTATATATATATATATAATTATATATATATATTAAGCTACAATTTCAAATAATTTCGCAACATGGCGCGAATATATGTTGCGATGGCCTGGCAGTGCCCTATAGGTGAGTATTGTATTGTATTGTATTGTATCTGAACATTTATACAGGCCTCTCATAGTGTTCGCTAATCAGAGGCGAAAGACCCAGTGAGTATATAGAAAGTGGTTTTTAGATAGCGGAACTAGGCACTTGGCTATGAGTAAATCGTGTGACTTTATCTGTAGAGCTCCCTCACCAGCAAGACTTGTCGCTCAGAGGGAGGATGAACGATGAAGATCGTCTCTTTGACGAGCTCTTCAAGAAGCGACACTACAATCGCCACTCCCGACCCGTTGCCCATGCCAACGAGTCCGTTTCGGTTACCATGGGAATCTCTGTCGTGCGAATCGTCGAAGTGGTGAGCCTCATTGTGCAGGTCTATGGCGATGACGAAGATTGTGAAGATAAAGATAACGACGATGAAGAAGTTGCTGATGTTGTTGCTGCAGAAGAATTGATGATAACGGCGATGAAGAAGGGAAGATGACAATGATGATGATGGTGTTCGTGATGGTGAAAATGATGATCATGGCCATCTTTATCATCATCATCATCACTATGATCATGACGATGAGGTTCCAAAGACTCTGTATGTTCCATTCTATGCATTATTTTCAACTGCGTGGAAACATTTCGACGTCTGCATTGCTATATCCATCTGTGTATCCGTGTGCGCGTCTGTATCTGTGTGTCTATTGTTTTAAGTCTGTGGGTCTGTGCGAGTCTGTGTGAGTCTGTCTGTCTATCCGTGTCTATCTGTTCGTCAGTTTTTCAATATGTACGTGTGTGCGAGTATGTCTGTATGTGCGTCTGTCTGTGCGTCCATCTGACTGACTGTTTTGAAATGCTACTTAGTTGATGATGTGTTAGACTAAACAGACTAAACAGATAGGCTTAGTCAGATTTGTTATAATTTTCAGAATGAACAGAATGAAATCTTTCGAACTAACATGTGGCTGAAAGTGGTAAGACAAACTACTACCAGCAACACAAAACACTCAACACTAAACACTAAACACTCAACACTCAACGCACTCATCTTCTGGGTGTTGATTTGATTACGGCTTGGTTTTGATGCGCCATCGGTTGATGCCATGTGATGATGTGCATTAGACACCGGCGCAATAGAAGTTACTAATTAGTAATAATAAAAACAGTAGTATTAGTTGTAGTAGTAGTAGTAGTTGTTGTTGTAGTACTAGTAGTAGTAGTAGTAGTAGTAGTAGTAATAGTAGTAGTAGTAGTAGTTAGTTAGTTATTCCGGATATTTCTATAGCGCCTCTCGAAGTCGACTACTACTCAGAGGCGCTCCCGACTACAGCATTGATACTCTGCCGGAATTTTCACGCCGAAGCGCCACGAGCAATTGCGAGTGAAGGACTTGCCCAAGGTCCGTACGCAGCGGCTAGAGTGGGATTCGAACCTGCAACCCTCCGGTCACAAGGCGCCGAACTTACCACTGAGCCACCACGCCCCACAGTAGTAGTAGTAGTAGTAGTAGTAGTAGTAGTAGTAGTAGTAGTAGTAGTAGTAGTAGTAGTAGTAGTAGTAGTAGTAGTAGTAGTAGTAGTAGTAGTAGCAGGGCCTAGGACAGGGGGCACCGGGGCCATTTGGCCCCAGGCCTCACTTGATAAAGGGCCTCGGAATTACGGAGTTATTTATTGAAATGCGGAATTACGGAACTAAGGAGTTATTCATTGAGATATAGCGCTATACAAATTCTAATTATTTCGTGACGAAATCGTTGACGTTAAATAATTTCAAACTGTAAACAAATTTTTCGTAAATCTGTTATTAGTTGTAAAATTGAAAAGTTGTCAACACTCAACAGTCTAAACTCTATCGTAACTCGTAACCCGTTACTCGTAAGTCGTAAGTCAAACACTCAAACCTAAATAATGTTTTAATATTAATATGTTGTTCTTATATAATCCGATTCGCTATGGATAGTGTAGCCTACACTATACTATATATATTCTTACTTTCTTAGTCTCTTAGAGCAGTGGTGTAGCCAGGATTTGGAGTTTGGGGGCAGTGTAGAAAATGAATGGAGTGGTGGACGAATTCGAGCGGAACGAGGCCGACGAGTGCACGATTAGGGAGTTTGTTTTTAACTTATTAAATTGATATATATTTAATCTAATTTAAAATATTTGTGAACAATATCAGTCAATTTGACCAAATTGACCACATGGTCAATTTTATTGAAAAAATAGCAAATATTCCCCCTAACTAAGGATGATTTGAACCTTTCTGTTGAGTTTTTAAAGGATATTTTATAAACAAAATCCGGTTTATTAAATTTAAAAATAAAAAATATTATATCACAAAATTTATTATTTTTAATTGAAAAAGGCCTTGAAAATTAGTTGTGGCCCTGGGCCTCCAAATCCTGTCCTAGGCCCTGAGTAGTAGTAATGATAATAATAATAAACAGTAAACACTACCAACTACTCCTAAACGACAGCTTGCCATAAAACGTGTTGCATGGGATGCACTTCTAAAGAATAGCTTATCGTAATCACTTCAGCATTCTGCAATTATTTTCAACCTGTACACTTAATCGCAGTGCCATATGACATTCACCCTAGCCCAAAGAAAGAGAAGAGAGCAGCTTAATCTTCTTAACCTAATCAGGAGGGGCAACCATGGGTATGAAGTCTTAACGACTTTATTTTCTCATCCTCGGCATGAGACCAGCATATGAGTGCGGTTGCCGGTCCTTTCCCTTTCCGCCTGATCTCTGATCGTACCATCGACAGTGTACGGTCAGAGATCGCTAGAGGGTGCAAGTAGAGCAAACACTTCGAAGGATCTTTCTGACCTGGTGAGGATTTGAACCTCTGACGTCCGGTCTGACAGACCAACATGCTAACCACTAGGCTATTACGTACCGTCGCCGATTCACTTTAAAATGGAGCTATGGTAATCGAAACGAGTATTAGCACCCCCAACGTTTAGCTCACGGATCAGAAATGCAAATACTTTTTCTGTAGAACTGGACGGATCCTAGGCTTACATGGGAACCGAGCGATTATAGTGGACTGGAGAGGATCGCTGTACCAAGCCACTTGGTATGGCTGCCAGACATTGTGCTCTTTGACAGGTAAATTAAATTTTGCATATATATATATATATTATATATATATATGTATTATAATTATTAGTATTGGCATTATTATAACAATTACTATTACTATTGTTGTTTTTGTATTGTTCTATGTATGCACGTTTGTATGTGTGAAGCATGTATGTATGATTGTAAGTATGCACATACGTTTGTATGTAATTATATATATGTGTGTTCATATAGACACATTATAGTTTCACAAAAGCGCCGAGAAAGAGAAAGAGAAGAGGCTAATAGAAGCTGAAGAGGCAAAGGAAAGGAGACGGATTGAGGAAGAGAAAGAGAAGAGGCTAATGGAAGCTGAAGAGACAAGGGAAAGGAGAAGGATTGAAGAAGAGAAAGAAAAGAGGCTAATGGAAGCGGAGAAAGAGAAGGAGAAACGACAGTTGGAGCAGGAATTAGCACTGAGGAAATTAGACGCTGAGATTAAAGTAAAGGAGATAGAAGTTCGCATGAACTATGATCTCAGACAAGTAGAAAGTCAAGAGAGGCTAAATACAGTGGAAGGGAATGGAGATAATATTGCGAATCATGTCAAAGGATTCAGAAACATTAAATTCCCTAATTTTAATGCAGATAAAGATTGCCTAGATGCATATCTGCTGCGGTTTGAAAGAACTTGTGAAGCGTTTGAAGTCCCACGAGAGTACTGGGCCATTGCGCTTGCCAGAAATCTGGAGGGACCTGCTCTGGAAGTTTATCAAAGGTTAACTACACAAGAAGCACAGAGCTATGACTGTCTTAAGGAACAGTAACTAAGACGTTTTCAACTGACAGAAGGTGCTTTTCGCAAACATTTTAAAGAAAGTCGCTTGGAACAAGGAGAGAGTCCATCTCAATTCATTGAAAGACTTAGACGTTATCTCCATCGATGGACTTTAATGTCTGGATATGAGCAAACTTATGAAGGATTGGAAAAGTTTATCCTAAGGGATCAATTCTTCATAACGTGCCCTGTAGATTTGAGGACCTTTATCAAAGAAAAGGGTAAAATTGATCTTAAGGAGATGTTGACTCATGCTGAGGCATATATAGAAGCACATGGGTACAGGAACAATGAAACTAATCAGAAACCAAAGGTTAAGTTCATACCAGATGAGAACCAAAACAAAACATTTGAAGATAGGACAAGAAATAAGTTTGCTGATTCAACAAGCAAGCATAAAACAGAAATGGAATCTCACAAGGAGATGAACCATAAAAGATTTGCTAATAAAGATTACGGCAGAGATAAATACCAGACAGCTGAGCAAAGCCCTGTCTGTTTCATATGTCGACAGCCTGGACATAAGGCGAATGTCTGCCAAAACAGAGTTAAGAGTGTTGTTAAACACACCGCAGCTGCCATACAAGTCTTTGAGAATAGTAGACTCAAGGCAAATTGGAGGATGAAACAAAATCCAGAAGAAGTCAACCAACGAGGAACACAAGTCAATGAACATGAGTTGGTTAATCGAATTGCAAGTGCAATTGTCACAACTTCAGATTATGACATGCAATTCAGTTCAACTGGTAAAGAGTCATCGTGTAGAATTAAATGAAATGAAGAAAGCATTGAATGTCTATATGACTCTGGAGCAACATGTTGTATAGTGAAGAGAGCACTAATAGACGAGGCAGCATTGACAGGAAAGAAGGTCAACTGTAAAACACTAATCGATGGCAGTGTACATCATTTTCCAACAGCTAATATCACCGTAGAGAGTGAATATTTATCTGGACAGGTTGAAGCATTAGTAATGGACAATCCAATTAAACCAGTCATTATAGGTAAGATTGATGGATGGAAATATCTGCTAGCCAAAGATGAGACTAAGAAAAAGTCTTAGTTTCAATAGCTGCTGTTCAAAATGTCCGACCGTTAAAAGTTCAAATAAATGTCTCAATTTTCACACATTGCATGAATCTGCTAACTGTTTTCAGTTAACTGGCAGTTATTAGATGCTAGTAATTGTCTCTCTTAATCCCGCGAAGAGCTCCCATAATGTAGTGACTATATTTTATATAACAGTACTTTAGCGTTCGTGCCAGGGGTTAAAGATTAACATTCACATCACATCTAATGTATAAATCCATTCAATTGAACACCAATTGTTTCTGTAGATTTGATGTGAATGTTAATCTTTAACCCCTGGCACGAACGCTAAAGTACTGTTATATAAAGTATAGTCACTACAAACCGACCCTTCCCTACCCTACTTTACCGAACTTAGGCACACTTTACTCTATGCTGCCTATCCTACTCTACTGTACCCTACCTTCCTTATCCTATCTATACAACCCTTACCCACCCTGCCTTGCCGAACCATGTCTTACCGTACCTTGCCTCATGCGTAGAACATTCCAGAAGCGACTGATATCTCATTAGTTGATTGTCTTCGAGAAGTGCCGAGAACGGAGTGACGATTGGCGATAGCTACCTCCTCGTCGATGCGGACGGGTCCATGGATTGGTTTCCAAAGGCCATCTTCGCCTCCTACTGCCACATCGACATCGCCCTCTTTCCATTCGACGAACAGATGTGTGAACTCCAGTTCGAATCGTGGAGCTACGATTCGTCCAAACTGAACCTCAGCCTCAGGGAGGAAAAGCCGCTCATTCTCGACTACTACAAGAACAATTCAGAATGGGATCTCATCGGTAGGGGCCTTAGCACATAATTTTACACTTTATTCTTCTTCCTCTTCTCTCTTCCGTCAGGTGTGTGCCGACGATGAGATTTGTACAACATGTCACCATTTCTTTCTGTTTCTGATAGTATCCACTATCCAGGGCCATTCTCATGACCATGTCTTGTTCTTTCAGATCTGTTCTCACGTTTTCCATCCATGTCTTTGTTTGTCTTACTCGACTCCGTGTTCCCTCCACGTGGCAATGTAATGCCCTTGCTGGTAATCTCTTGTCGTCCATTCTTGTTATATGCCCAAACCATGTCAGTCTTCTTTTTCTGATCTTGTCTACCAGAGTTTCCATCTATCCCAACTCCTATCGAATTACCTCATTTCGAATTCTGTTTGTCACGCATTGTTATATATGTTCGATGTCCACAACTATTTAGTATCGATTAACATCGATTAAAGGTGTCTAAAGAGAACGCTCTAATCACTAAGTAGTGACTATGCTGAGCCTGTGTCCATATTCCTTCAGAGATATGAAAGTGAGAAGACAGATGGTTTGAGATGTACTCACAGTGTTTCCGAGGTTTCTTAGTCCAGAGCAGTCTTGTTGTCAAGACATAAAACCTCAAGACCAAGACCAAAACTTTGAACCTCGAGACCAAGACCAAGACCAAGACTGTGAACCTCGAGACCAAGACCAAGACTTTGAACCTCGAGACCAAGACCAAGACTTTGAGCCTCAAGACCAAGACCGAGACCAAGACCCAAAAAATCACATTCAGCCCAAGACTTCTTTTCCTTACAAAAAAATTGTCAAGTCGGACTACTCGCTATTTTTATGAAAACATGAGTCTTTTATTTTATTCAGGCAAATTAAACCCTAAATGCAGACTGCAGAGAATTCCGAATTCGTATTTACAAAAGATCTTCATGCAAAATGTTATTCCAAATGCCTTGTGTACTTTATAAAAACCAGTTCGCTCGGAATTTTCTTACCAAGACGAGCCTTGTGGAGCCTCATAAAAATTCCGCCATGTGAAAAAATACGTTTTACAAGTGCTGAAGTCGCTGGCACCCACAGTAGCTTTTCAAGCACTGGATTTAAATGTAGAAATCGTGAGCCTTTTTGAAATCCTCCCATGGTTTATCAGACCGTCTGGCTTCAGAAAAAGTCTCGGCAGGGCTTCCAGACACAGCATAACTTAGTTGCTGCTGCCGATTGGTTTTCCTAACCAACAAGACTTGCATCCGTCCGTAGGTATTTGTCGTAGGCTATGATGCAAACAGGCTCAATAAATTTTTAAATTCTTGAGTTTTGTTAAAAGACTGTTCATATTGACAGCCGGTCTTGGTCTTGGTCTTGACAAGACTTTTAAAAACGAACTCGAGTGCACTCGAGACCAAGACCTTGGTCTCGAGGACAACAAGTCTGGTCTAGAGAAGCCGAATTCTCTACGGTGTCCCACAACTAAATCTTCTGATTCTCACTTCCGTCAGGTGTGTGCCGACGATGAGGTTTGCACAAGATGGCTCCATTTCTTTCTGTCTCTGATAGTATCCACTATCCAGGTCATTCTCATGACCATGTCTTGTTCTTTAAGATCTTGTATCACGTTTTCCATCCATGTCTTTGTTTGTCTTCCTCGACTCCGTGTTCCCTCCACGTGGCAATGCAATGCCCTGGCTGGTAATCTCTTGTCCATTCTTTATTTTGTTACATGCCTATTGCCCAAACCATGTCAGTCTTCTTGTTCTCACTTTTTGTAATTTTTTTTACTTGTCGACCAGTGTCTCCATCTCTCCCCACTACTTCCGGATTACCTCATTTCGGATTCTCTCCCGTCTAGTCCACTCCAATAATCGTCCTAGTCAGCCCAATTCCGCCATTAGAATCCTCCTTTGGTCCTCCTTTCCTAAGCACCAACATTCAGATCCATACATCAGTAGGCCAACTGGGATGACAAATGTCCTATACGGCTTCATTTTAGTTCTTCTTGATATGCTGCTCGTCTTCCACATCCTTCTCAATCTACCAAACTTTATTATTAATGTATATTAATGTATTAATAATATTAATTTATTCATAATATTAATATATTTATATACACACTAAAAAACGAAAATACACGAAGCACACACATGTGTCTCTCTGCCCTTGATACCGAACCTTAATTATTAAGTAATTATTATTATTATTATCACTGTTGTATTTTTAATTATTCATTCATTCATCAACGGTGATCTATAAATAGCCGCGCGAGACCTGCGTCAGTTACCTTAACCTTTCGCCTATGCAGCCAGGTAGGCAAGTACGCTGACTTACCCTCTGACCTTTCTGTATACGTTTCTGCCTCTGTATCCGACAGAAACCTCGGCGCAGCGCATCCTCATCAAGTACCTTTGTTGTCCAATACCCATGAGCGTCCTCAAGTTCTGTCTGCGCATGCGTCGTCGCGTTCTCTACTACGGATTCAACCTCATCCTTCCGTGCACTCTCATCTCCATCCTGGCTGCGTGCACCTACATCCTGCCTCCTGAGTCATCGGAGCGTATCGGACTAGGTAAGTAAATGCTACTTAATTAGGTAAAACAAAGCTAACACAAGGTATTGTAAGAGGTAAGGCGACGCAATAAGGCAACACAAGTTGATAAATATAACAAAAGGTAAATTAAAGAAAAAATATTAGAGGGCGATATATGTATAGTACGTTAATGAAAACTACTATATATAGAATCCTGTGGTATTTTGTCGTGTCGCCTGGGATACGGCTTATTGGACAGTGTGATGGAAAAAATGATGCAATACGGTGCTGTATGATATGGTTATTATGTGGTATGGCTTGGTATAATGTAGTATCTGGTATGATGCGGTGAGGCATGGTTGGTCTCGTATGACATAATGTCGCAGGTGTGTGTTGAAAATGACGTATTGCAACTGTTTGCCTGTACAGGAATTACCACTCTGCTCGCTCTAACTGTCAATCAGTTGGTCGTGGCTGATCGCGTACCACCGACATCCGATGCGCTGCCGCTCCTAGGTAGGCCCTTAGCTCATTACAAATCGCCACTGAAGATACCTTTGCTCCGTGCTACGATTATCATCATGATCCGCTTATGCATTGTCAATTTGCCATTGTTTTAATCTAATCTAATCATTCCAGGCTAATCTAACTTCTATGGTGCCGTAATCTTAATGAAGGCTGTAGTAGCTTCCGGTCCTTAATCGTCATTCTTTGGAGGAACTTGGTCAAACTCCGCCAGGTCACTGAAGTCAAAATTCACGATACTTGGGTAAGCAGATTGGGTATAGCTTAGGCTGATACCATCATCAATGTCGCCCCGATCATCAATGACCAACAGGCATGGCTCAAACCAGAGCATCGGCACTGTTCTGAGAGTACGGGGAACTGGCAGAAGGGTTTGAAAGACGAGGTTGCGGCAAGTCTGTTATGCCAAAAATGACCTTTTCCTAACCGTGATAGGGCCTATAAGGTGAAAGAAGGAGTCAAAAAGCTCCTCTATCACCACATTTTCAAGTGGGGGAATGGAGAACGGATCCACAGACTTTCAAAGACAAAAGCAAACAGAGAAGACCGTCTTTTGATCATCCTGTGGGCCATCAGCGCTCGTGAATAAGCTGGTGCCCTGCCGATTAGCTTTAGAATAGCGCTTTAGAGATTTGGAGTTTACTATTACGATTGCTGACAGTGGCATCGATAGGACAACCTGTTGGCCATCGGTGAGTCGCACAGACCGAGTCATTGCTTATCTTATCTATATGCAGTATCTGTTGACTGTCGCTGTTCAGGGCTTTACTTCGGGTGCGTAATGATCATGAACACGTTATCGGTGATCTCAATGGTTTTCGTGTCAAACATGTACAGTCGTTCATCAGAGATCCACGCCATGCCTCCGTGGGTCAGTCCAACTTCTTGCATCTATTCATTCGTTCATTCACTTATAATCCGTTCATTCAGTGTGAGAATTGTAGAAAAGGACCGTTAAAGACGGAGGGGGGGTTGAACATTTTATCTGTATTTTACAAAAACATGTTATTGAAGCTTGAAAGCAGTCGATTTCAACGCTAGCAGTTTTGCAAGTCAAAATCGTATCAAAATTTGTTGTTTTGTTGAGAAAATTCAGAAATGCACCCATTATACACCATGGAAATTTCTTCTCTTTGTCACAGACTCAGAGTCAAATAATGCTAAATCACACTAGCACAACTGCTCGAGGGGGTTGGAAACAACTTCCCTGGAGTGTGCAATGAAGACTTAACTTTGGGGTCATAAGAAAGACTAGGGGTTGAACCCCCAACTCCCGACAATTCCCACCCTGAATAATTTCATCCAGCGCCCTGGATTGGTTCCTGAAGGGCAATAAGCAAATAGTCATGACATATGATATGACACATAATTGGAACTGTAGCTACAAATACATTGGTCTCTAATCGCCGCGATTACTCTATCTCGATGCTTGCTCGTTCCATATTGCATTCAATTTTTACATGATCAAACCATTCATCCATTAATTTATCCATGCATCCATTGAACGCGCACCTCCATCCACCATATAAGCTTATCAATCCAACCCCATCCACTCACCCATCCACCTTCCCGCTCAATCGACCACCCACCCAAAAATTATCCACCCCAACCCATCAAACCCCCGACTCATCTGCCGAATGATGATTGATAATAAGCTTATACAAACAGATTTGTCGCATATTGTTCGTTCGCAGATGAAGCAATTGATATGCAACGGTCTTGGCCATATTCTGAGATTGCGTCGACCTTCTGTCGACAGAAACTCCAAAGGGACGGATAATGACACCCTACGCGAAACAACGGTCAACCAGGAGGAGAGGGATGCCAGGCACAATGTATCCGTCGAGAGATGCAACGTCAACTGCAGCAACAACCATCCCCAGAGGCAGCATCAACCACACTCGTCCCTTGATGATGGAAGCCAGGATTACGACGATTGGAAATACGCGGCTCTTGTGATAGATCGTCTGTGTTTTTGCATTTGTACAATCTACCTAACGATCGTTACTGTCGTTTTCTATACGTACGCCATCACAGCAAGAATATGAAGGACACGTGATCAATGGTACAAGTTATCTGCCGATTGAGGAAGACTAGAAATAGAGCATTAAAAAAACACTTACACACAGAATCAGGAACACAGAATCTCTCTCTCTCTCTCTCTCTCTGTCTCTCTCTCTCTCTCTCTCTCTCTCTCTCACACACACACACACACACACACACACACACACACACACACACACAAACACACACACAGAATCTGAAGAAACACACACACACACAGAATCACACACGCACGCACACAGAATCACACAGCCACACATACACACACCTAAACACACATGCTCGGATGGCCACAGGCCGACAAATGCATATACACAGACACATACAGATAAACACGGACATACAAACAGACACTTTGCACAGAAAACACTTACAGACAACCAGTACACTGTTGGAGAAGCAGTGAAGCAATTTGCTTGATTAACGACTGACGCCTTCTGTGTTGCTGCTACCAACAGATTCCATCGATTGTCTTGCACAAAACGCATTTCAGAATTGGATCGTAAAATGCAGCTGCGACGCACAGCGCCAAACCAAAACATTTAACCAAAACATTTCCCTACATTTGCAACCAAACACCAATCCATTGAGAAACAGTGTTGCAACAATAACACATCAACTGGTGCAACAATCAACTTTATAGCGTCATCTTGGGGTGGTCGATAGAGTAGTGGTAACATCACTGGCATGAAGAGCAAGAGGTAGCGGGATCGCTTCCCGCAACCTCCCCAAATTTAGGTCCACTCAGCCTTTCATTCGCGAGATGGCGCGTTGTTAAAATGAGATGTAGGACGTGATGGGAGCCTTGCATGGCTGCCGAATACAGTTAAATTCGACTCCTGTAATAACTTGTGATCATCCGTTCATACTGATTTGTAATCATAGCGCGTTATTGTCAGTTTGAAGATATTAAACGAAGATTATTATTATTATCTAAGATCATATATTCTCTCAAAAACACACGAGTTCATGAAGAAAATATTTTTTGCAACATAGGAAAACGTTATTCCAAAATAACATGTCATTGCAGTATAGCAAGAAGTCCAAGTTAACTTTAAACGAGTAACTGCTGCTTAAAATATTGCAAAATAACACAATTCCTTGAATGAGTTCTACAAGTAATTTCATACACAGTTACAGAAATAGGTTTATGGCAGTTTCCTAGCAATGAATCCCTCACATGTATGCAACAGTTCCCCAGCAATTAACTCCTCCACGTCGACAGTTTCCATAAAATCAGATATAATCAAATGAACATAGGGGTAACATCAGAATTGTCAGATCTCCGCAGCAAATTTAAAAATCAAAAACCCGAGGTAAAGAAAACTTCCAAGCCCAACATATGTCACCAACCATGATGAAAATTAGTGCATATAAGAAAAACTGGTTATAGTAATTGCATCACTGCAAAGCAAAACAGCAAAGCCAGAAGACTCATCGAATGACACATTGTCCATTGAAATTCATTAAATGATTATGCACACTCCCTGATCATGACTAATAAGAATGGTTCATGTAACTCTACCTAAAAAGAACTATGGGCACTGCATAAAAGTGACATGGTCATGCAGAAGCCAGTGGTCTGAAACAAGCTACAACACCTCTACAATATGACTACTGTAATTGTAATTGTAATGAGACATTTACATAGTGACAATTCTGTCTTAACATTCTGTCTTAATGACATCATATAGATTGGCACAGGCAGCGCGTCAGCAAGACTTAAAAGGTGCTATGGTAAGTGTCCAGATACACACATACATCCACACACACATACACACACACACACACACAAACATCACACACATACATACACACAAACATCACACACATACATACATACAAACATAAATACATACATACATGCATACATACATGCATACATACATGCATACATACACATACATATATACACATACATACAACACATACATACATATATACAAACATATATACAAACATATATACATAATATACATACAAACACACACACACACACACAACCACACATACATACTTAATTATGGCTCTTCAAAAACAAACTACTTTGCGGTGCTCAGTGTATGTATGTATGTATGTATGCATGCATGTATCTCTTGTATGTATAGCCTATATCTAGTAAACCAAGGTGATACACAAGCTTTCCAGTGAAATATTGGATGATTTTATAAAGACGTGTTCAGCACCTGAGAAACACAGCTTTCCCATTCCTCCAGTCATTCCATGAAGTACAAAAAGTCTGGAGCATTTTTACACAGAAAACATCTGTGGACAAATCTTCGTAAACGACGTAATAAACTACAGACGTTGATACGCAATATTCTGCAAATACTGTGTACAGTTTCAGACACCAATTCTAAATTAAGGGCGATCAGTTCAAATATCAGCTCAAAAATAAATCTTACAATTACGTCCAAGAGAAAAAATAAAACAAAAGGGAAACGGATTGATATTGATAACAATAAAATACAGTTCAACGTTCATCAAATCGCAAAGATATACTTTAATCGTATCATTGATATGACAACTATGCTACCATCGAGTCACTAAAAACTGCTTTACATGGCAAATTTTGCTCCCATAGTCCTGCGCTGCATAGTGCAACGGAATTTATTTAGCGTCTTCCCAAAACTTCTGTGGAAACATACCCAGAAATTACAAGTACTTAGTAATTTTGCTCAAGAACAGTTCTGCCTCACAATGCCAAGTACAGCTGCACTCCTACTGTAACACTATATAAGTTAACAGATCAGATCAGTTGCACGCACACCAAATTTCTTTACTTTATTTATATAGCACCACCGTCTAATGCACTCTAAATTGTAACTACAATTATACATTAACTGCACTGGTAAGACAACAAGCAACAAGTGCCACACAGACATCACTAGTGACAAATACAGTAAGGGAATGAACCTTCAAGACTGCATAAAAATGCATTCACACAACCAAACAACTGCCAAATTGTATTGCTCTATTTATACAATTGCCAACAGCTGACGTAATACAAAGCCAACAGCCAACATAACTGCAATTGTAAAGTAATTGCAAAGACAAGGCACAACAGACAAAACCTCCATCTGCATAACAATGCATGTGCTCAACCAATGGACAGAACCTCCATACTGCACAACACATGAGCTCAACCGATCAACTAACTAATCCCACTACCCTGCACTACACGCAGCTCTTACAATGACCTTTCAAAACAGACGGCAAAATCTAACATCATCTCTGGAATTTAAATCACATCTCGAGACAAGTTCTGCTTGTCGGATTTGGTCAAGAGAATCTGGTCAAGTAAATGTTGATAAATAATCTCATTTAAGTAATCACAAGTTTTCCACAGATCAGCCAAAAACGATCACATTGTTCATTCTTTTCAAGAGAGACAGCTGAGAGGTGCTACCAGTATGATAACTATAGAACTTCTTAAAAAGTAATTTAAACACTCAGATTTTCACTTTTGAGGGTTCCTAAAATGAGTTTTATAAAAGTCCAGATACATGTTCTACAGATCTCGTAAACACAGAAACAACTTCAACACAGTAGACACTCACAAACAAATCCATAAACTAACAACAGTTCAGAACTTTCTATGTAGGAAATGACGACGCCTTTCCAGATCAAGGAACTCAGGAGAGACGGAAAGCTGCGACTGGAATTTGTCGAACGACGGCTACAGACCTTTGTTGTAGTAGACTCTGACCACGTTCTTCTCCTTCAGTTTCTCCTGTAACTCTGCCTCTAAACTCGACACTGCGATTGAGCTAGAGCAAATCGAAACATACATATACATGTATTGTATCATTGTGTTAGGTCGGGAAAGCCTCTGATGAGTCTCTCTAGAAGTGGTGCTACATAAATTTGCAATTACTATTACCATGTATGAAGACAAAGTAACTGAATGGAGAGTGCTTGGCTTGTAATGTGAAGAGTACTGGTTCGAGACTGTGGTAAGGACCTTGGAGCAAGTCCTTCACTCACAATTGCTTAATGTCATCGATGCTCTGTAGCATCGTTGTGCATGCAGTTCTGAACTTTGGCAGTAAGACAATATCAAATGTAGTTGTATAACATTACTCCTTCTAACTGCTGCTCATTTAAAATCTTTGTATAACATCTGCAGAATCAAGGCAATCTGAGAAAAGGTCAGATTTTAGTTTCACTTTAAGCCTTCAATGAACACTGCAAAACATTCAAATTACTATCTCTTTGTTACAGTGTAAATGATCAACAGACACCAAAAGCTGGAATTGAAAGGACATCAAGTTTCGATAAAAGGTTCACCTTAAGATGACAAGATAATGCAAGTGAAGACAAGACAAAAAATAGAGCCAGCATTGAATTTAACATCAAATGCTGTGCTACTCAAGAGTACAAAACCAAATCAATTCTAAATCCATCGAAAGATTCGATGACTTACCTCCTTTGAGGGAAGAGTGCACAGCACATTGGTGTAGCAAATATGAGGCTACAAAATATCGGCATAAGAAACGTTCAGAAAGCAATTCAACTCCAATAAAACATGATACACTTGACCCACACTAAAATGTCACCTTCAAGGGATATATGTCAAGTAATCACGTCATCACAAGTTCACCTATATATATATATATATATATATATATATATATATATATATATATATATATATATATATATATATATATATATATATATATATATATATATATATATATATATAGGTCCGCATGTATGAATGACACATGCCAAATGTAAGCATCCTATGTATGCATGAAGTATGATGAATGTATGTATGTACGTAATATATATAAGGATGGGGACAGTCATACAACGAGTTAGACGTTGATAAGCAGATAAGATGGTCTATATGCTGCCTGACCAATTCCTTTAATATAGCACATTTTAAGTACCTAATAATAGCACTGTATGATATTAGTGTATGATACAAACCAAACATAAGTATGCTTGTGTGTATGATGAATGTATAACGTACAGTTCTAGCATGAATGAGTACTTATGTGTATATACAACACATGAACTTATGCCACTAAATATCTACTAGCAAGAATGTAGCTATCTACCAGCATGCATGTAGTCAGAATAAGACAGCCCACAATAAAGGCAGAACAGAAACACCTGAGCAGATTCATTTGATACTTACAAAGCACCTACAATGCCTATTTGTACCGGAGCGGTCATCCATGGATATTTCTAAAACAGCAACAGAGCAGTGTTACTGCAGTACATGGCCAACATAATTATAATCAGTATCTTTTAACAGTTCGGCATTCATCCTCCACATCTTTTGAAATTAACTAGTCCCATGTAGTGTGGTTTTAATGCGGCAAAAGTGTTTTGTGAACACCTTCAATAAATTTCATCAACATCAACCAACACGCTATAACAAGGCACTACGGAAAGAGACGTACCTTTAGGAAAGCTCCCTTCTCCAGTTGAGCCATGATCAGCGGCGGCAGCACTGAAAGAGATTATAAATTGACTACATGATCAATATACACACATACATAAATATATATTGTTGCAATATTGCATGTATACTCAGAGAATCTGCCAAGAGGCCCAGGTTTAATAAAAACAATATTTATTCAGCTAGTCACACGTGAATTATACCTTTCCAAGAAGATACAGTGACATGTACCGGTAGATACAACAAGATCAACCAGTGAAGAACAAGAAACCCAGCAAGTCTTAAAAAGACTTAACATGCCTGGTACGAAAAACGATTACAAATGTCATCCACGCTCTACACACCGGTACGCACAATAGACAAAATAGGAGAGCCAAAACAACAGCTAAACGAGACTGGAACTAACACAGCAACAACCCAACCCCAGTCCGACACTAATACACAGTGTTCCAATATTTATACTCATGCAGAACTCCCGCCAAAATCATAAGGCGTGTAACCCATACTATCGACAACACCTGCAAATAATCAATTCTGAAATCTGAGCCTCTGTTTTTGCACTTAAGAAGGGTTACAAAGTACAGATGAGACACCATCATCATCCTCATCATTGTCGTCATCATACTCCTCCTCCTCCTTCTCTTACTTAGCTGGCCAGCAATTGACATTTCCATGGTCTGCCAAAAGGCCAAACGGTAACTTACTCATTCCAGGCATTGCCATGACAACCCTTGATATGACGACCTGAACGATGGCCTTTCGTGCTGCCTTGACCGACTGACCCACCCTCTCACCATCCTCCGTAAACACCGTTATGCCGTACGTCAACTCCCTGCCAACAACACAACAATCTCTATGCATTACCAAGCACAACCAAAGCCATTTATATTATTAATAATTACTTTATTATTAAAAAGCAACTTCTGTAGTACTGGTGTCTAATTCACAATGCATCAGCTGATGGCACACCAAACCCAAGCATAATCAGGTCAACATCCAGAAGACATCAGTCCTATCTTTCCAAATTGATTCCAGGACCAGACAGCACGAATGTAACTTCTTACCTTAATTCAGTGTAACTAAGAAATATATATGTAACAAACCATGTAATTGCAATGTAATGTAAACTTACGATGGCACTTTTGTGGCAAAGCTTGGTCACATCAGTTTGTGAGCAGTTTTGCAATGTTTACCCATTGCACAGAACTAACAAAACTGGGTGAAAAAATGGTCCAGTAACAATAATAATAATAATAATAATAATAATAATAATAATAATAATAATAATAATAATAGTATAAATGCAACTTTGGTAAATGCATAACATATAAATCCTTAGTCGACAATGATAACTACTCCTCTAATCCACTCTGTGTTTTAATTCAGGCCAAATAACCTTTACTAATTTTGAGCCAATGTCCAATGAAAGCGCCTTCTTTTCGGTAAACTGAAAACAAAATGTACGAACCTGCTTCTCATGCACGGTATGTTGATGCAGTTGGCTGCTGCAACAGCAGCGAATGGAACGTAGCGTCCAATCAGAGGTGGCATGCTCTACGAACGCACAAACCACGTGCTTTACAAGATACACCTGGACAGCAGATGAAATCCCTAGGGGACATTTAAGCAAATTTTAAGGTTCAACAAGTTGCTGGTTTCAATATCAAATGTACACTGCAATGGGAGAAAATGGTAAATTATTATTACTGACATAGTAATGGTAGAATAGAATAATAATAGGCACTATTATTAATATTAATATTATTATTTATTATTATCATTATTAATATCAGTATTATTATTATTATTATTTCCTGGATTGAATCTCCGCATTGGCAAGTTACCTGAATTAATTCAAACCTACTAACTTATAAACGTTGTTACCAAGACAGTGTAATAAGTCAACAGGTCAATTGGAGCTCTTCTGATGAGTCTCTCTTGAAGTGGTGTTATATAAATTTGCATTGCCATTACCATTATTACTACTAATAAGTGAAGTACCTACTATTTATAAGAAAGAGTTGTTTCTATAAATCTTACCTTGACCAAGTGATTAAGGCCCAACGCTGTACCAGTTGCACCAACAGTTGCAGCAACATACGACACTCCCAGACGTCTAAACGATCACATACAAGCACCAGATTTAAACATCAATAAAATATGCATCTTCTACTTGCATCTCCTGCTTTGTATCTTAGAGGCATGTTCTTATGTTTAAGGAAATTTGGCTGAATCACATACATGACACAGTTGATCATGGTCTCTTGTTACTACGTCGGGAGCACACCTTGGTAAGTTACTTGTAAAAATGTCATATATTATAATTATTATTAACAGTATTAGTAATAGTAGTAGTACCGGTAGTAGAAATTAAATTTGGCTTTAGTGAGAATACAAAACAGGCTAGCAACAAAGAGAAACAAGTTATCCATCCAAGTCATGCATAAAATTATAGGCCGAAAACAATCGCAGGCAAATATCATAAAAAGTTTTAAGTTGAATGCAGTCCATCATTTTTTAATAAATCAAACTAAATTCTTTTGCTAAACAGCATTTGCTATTTATATGGGGTTAATGCTTTAACGACAAATGTGTACTAAAAGTGACTGGGAAACCAATGCAGCTCATCGTTAAAATGTTAAAGTAACAAGAGATGGTTAGAGATAGTCCCTGTCAGAAAGCCTAAACTGGTTCTGGGTAAGAGGCTGCATGCTGCATCTGCTGTGGCAAAAACACCAACTCCACCAACTCACCTCTGCACCTGCATTTCCAAACAAAACTGCAGCTAGGCACCAACACAGAATAAGCCAACTCCAAACAACAATAGCAGCAACAAAAATCTGCATCTGCAATACACTGAATAGAGAAAGAAGAAACGGACTGACTGCGTCGAGATTGGCGAATCTCCACTCCGGTTTGTGTAGTTGACAACTGCATTGAAAGACTGGTTAAACCACTGCCAGAAAACAACAGCTGGCGTCGTCCTGCAAGAGCAATATAATTTTGTATCTATGCATGAATGCACGAATGTATGCATGTATGTGTGTATGTATATTATATGTATGTATTCATGTATGTATGTGTGCATGTAAACACGAATGTATGCGTGTGTGCATGTATGCATGTAATGTATGTATGTATGTGTGTGCATGTACACATGAATGTATGCGTGTGCATGTAATGTATGTAATGTAAGTGCGTGCGTGTGTGTGCATGTATGGATGTATGAATACTGATCTAAGTCAAATAAACAACAGGTAAATGGACTGTTAAGTCTTCTTCATCATTCCAACACCTACTAATGAGCAATAACTTCAGTGAATTCCACAACTACACAAACAGCCTCTCTTGTAAACAACTGGTCACAAATTATTAGTTGCATCAGTACGAATTATTTGCTTACAGCATCTATTGAAAAGTATTAATTGGTATTCAAGTTCAATACATCATAACAAGCACCCAGTAAACTGCCTGAATTACTACTCCAAAAACGAATCAACGAGAAAGACTGGACTCTGGACTTCGAAAATTATCACCTCAGCACTAATAGAAAATAATTATCACAACAGATACTGCCAATCAAATTGCTATTTTCATAGGGGCTCCCATTCAGATGTATAAATCCTTCCTCTAACATCCATGCCTGGGCCTGAATTTTAAAAATACTCGACACTTAAAAAGCAATTGTATGCACTCAACTGTGGCCCCAAGTGGTTGGGAGCCCTAGTTCACTGAACAAGTTGAACTGCCTCCAGCAATGCCTAAGAGTCGGGAGCACAAAAACACTGCCACCTAAAATCACCCCACACACTGACAATGTTTGGTCCAGAGACTCTGGACATTTATGCCTTCTGTCAACTATGGACAAGAATCCATTGGTTAGGCTCTACGTGTGTGCGTGGGCCCACCACTGGTGAATTTTCTATTTCACTGTTCATTGTTTTTCTTGCTTTTGACATATTTCTTCTAAGTGAATTTAACATCATATAGACTGACATGGACAGGTACTTAAAAGTATCTGTATATAAACATACATAAAAGTATACTAAAGAAATGACGAGGACATACTTTTGTTTTGTAAATCAATATTAATGGAATTAATATTGGTTAGTATTCTTTAAACATGAGTGTTAATTAAATAGCGTCTGAGGGCGTCGTACTTGTAGAAGGTCATCATGCAGCCCGTGATAAACATGTTCATTGGGACCTGAGCTGACATTCGGCCGAGGATGAACATCTTCTCTCCAGTGTCTGGATGAAACGCTGAGTCGTAGAGGTTCTTCGATCGCCAGAGCTCATCTTCCGACAGTCCAACCGGTCCCAGTCCACCCCTGCAATTCATACACAATCACAGAATAATTGATCTCTGGATTTTTCTGACTCTGTCAGCTCAGTCATGTCTTGTCAGTGTTTATCTTAGCTTGTCTTTCTTTGTTTTGCTGTCTGTCTGGGTCTGAATGCATCTCCCTGTTTGTCTACCGTTGTCTGTATGTCTGTGTGCCTGCCTGTCTGTCTGTCTATCAGACAGACGGATGCCATCTGTCTTTCCTTCCCCTCATAAACTTTGCCTATAGTCATAAGAAATAGCATTTGCCTAAAATGTCAAGTACACACAATTAGTACATTGTATTTAATATTAAGTATACAATACAGTACTACAATACAACAGTAGGCACACTGTTTTCCAGCTATTTATATAGCGCCTTTTTATGAACCTCTCAAAGCTCTGTGTAAGCTACTGCATCTAAGAGATGGATAGAACACAGGTCGATGTTTGTTTTGGACCAAGAGGCAGTGCTCAGTCACTGACCAAGGGTCAGAAAACAATGTTCCACTCGTAAAACGAGGACTTTGACCAACAAGAAAACAGTAAACCAGGCCACATAAAAGCCTGGATCACCCTCTATCGAGGCAATATCAGATACCGGATGCTTCAACGCTTTTGCTTGTGCCTTCAGTCTGTTTTCTAACAGATTCGCTGGCAGCCAACGGAAGTGTAAATACAGTTTTGTACATAAGGTATGTGGTATGTACTATGGTCTGGGTATATACTACCGGCAGCAACACGTAAGCCATAAACAGAGCCCTGCTTACTGAGCCACTGGTTAAATTAAATGCCATAGGTCATCGCAAGCAGCAGCAACGTCCACATTCATCCCCTTCAAAACTTTCCAGATAGTCTGCATACCAACAGGGTGCGCAGTTGGTAACAGTAGGTTGGGAATACCCAAAAACAGTAGCAATGCATGGGGAGTTATTTGCAATGGAAATATGTTGCAGTTGGCAACAGTAGGGTTGGGAATACCAAAAAACAGTAGCAATGCGTGGGGAGATATTTGCAATGGAAATATGTTGTAGTTGGTAACAGTAGGTTGGGAATACCAAAAAACAGTAGCAATGCGTGGGGAGTTATTTGCAATGGAAATATGTTGCAGTTGGTAACAGTAGGTTGGGAATACCAAAAAACAGTAGCAATGCATGGGGAGTTATTTGCAATGGAAATATGTTGCAGTTGGCAACAGTAGGGTTGGGAATACCAAAAAACAGTAGCAATGCGTGGGGAGTTATTTGCAATGGAAATATGTTGCAGTTGGTAACAGTAGGTTGGGAATACCAAAAAACAGTAGCAATGCGTGGGGAGTTATTTGCAATGGAAATATGTTGCAGTTGGTAACAGTAGGTTGGGAATACCAAAAAACAGTAGCAATGCATGGGGAGTTATTTGCAATGGAAATAGTCTTAAACATGCGGAAATCTATGTGCAGGTGCAAAGTCCATGGGGAACTACCCTGCAATGGGAACAGTTTGAACCAATCACACATACACAGTGTTGCACACTCATACTGACAGCTAGAAAATAGACTAATTAATGTAAGGAAATTGCTGTTGTGTTGTCATTACTATTATTATTATTAGTAGTATTAGTATTTTATTATATTACTATCACTTAGGTACTAATTAAGTAACAAACACATGCATGAGTAATAATCAAGAAAGAGGGACCAAGGTAGTTAGTATAAGCCATTAGCTTTTCTTGGCTCTTGTTGCACAGTAGTTGTTGATTCACAACTGTAACCATAATACTTTTTTGCACAAATAAACAACACAATGCAACGAAAGTCCAGATAAGAACAGGTAAATCATAATCAGTTCATAGCAGAGAATCGCACCTGTACTGCTGCACAATGTCGCGAGCATGATCCAGCTTGCCACCTGTAGCGAATACATTGAGCGGATTCGTCGTGATAAAGAAATGTTTCGCTCTTCCTGAGTACGTGCTCTGATCGTAGCGTGGAGCGTCGATGTTAATCCGCTTTGGACCCTCGGAAGACGCCATGGTCAATGTGTGTGCTCCTTCGACCTCTAAAACATACACACGACTCGACTTACAGCTTCAAAAACCACAAACTCAAACGAGTATTTTATAGGCTATGTTCTCAACAGCTGACTCTGCTGAACAAACACTCGGAGCTTCAGCATAAAGCATAATTATTCACTCTTGAATAAACGCTCTGCCTCGAATAATTCTAATCACAACGTCCGTACAAACATCTCAGGACTTTCGGATGGCTAAAAATACAACCACTTCCAACTCACAAACAAGTCCATAAAAGTAAGATATTAGATTACGACCTTACCTAGAAATTAACATACAGAAACAAAAGGACACTACAACACAAATACAGGCTGATAACACTCAGTAAACTGTAAATTTCAAAAGCATCGTACAAGCTAATTTGAAACCCATTAAATGTAATTTAAGAAAGGAAACAATGAGATAGGTCAATAAACATATGCCCTTGCTAAATGGTTTTGGGCACTGATTACCTATAATAGTAATAATAATAATAATAATTATTATTATTATTATTATTATTATTATTATTATTATTATTATTATTATTATTATTATTACAGAGGTTTTAAATAGTGCCCCATCAAGGTTATCTACTCACGAGCGCTCTCAATCCACCCCTGGTCAAACAAGACAGTTTTAACGCAGGAGTGGAACAGAGCAGAGCAATCAATTGGGGTCAGGCACATCACTCCTGGGAGCCCATTCCAGGTTGCTGGGCCACAGACAGAGAAGGCACTGTGTTGCCGGATAGATACTTAGTAACATGTTTCAACCACACTTTTACACCAAATATTTCAAGGTCAAGAGTAGTCTGTAATCAAATCAAGGTCACCTTCATTTTAATTCCATTTAAACATTTATTTCGCTTAGAGACATAACAGATTTATTCACTAAATCATAAAACATTGCATTCTGGAACCTTCCCAAATATTCTGCCTCTGCACAAATTATTCTTATCCAACTATTCCACTGCTCCAAATATTCAACTTATCTTAAAGCAGCCGTGTCCCATAGCGAAGCTCGGGGGAGGTGCTCATTTCCCTTCATAGGCCTCAGAGCCTGCAATGCATGAAACCTAAGGTCCCAGTCAGAGGCCAAGGCATCGAAGAAGAACAGTTTTTTTAAGCAAGCCCTGGGGCATTGGGGCAGCCAATGTATGTATACTTCTTTCAGTCAAGTTCACTCAAGGGCACTAGAGGAACAGTAAACCTAGCCTTAACTAGCTTTCTGCTTTAGCATGCATCTGAACCCCCAACTTTGGGTTTAATGCACGGCACGCTAAATAAGTAGACTGTCACATTGCACGCAAAGTCCAGATTGACAGTACATGGATACTTCAAACTTGGACATTTAACAGCCACAAGTCTTAAAATCCTAAAGTTACCAGCATCAACTGAGCAGCTGCCAAAAAAAGGCTTGAGATAGTCAAGTAAGCTGCATAGAAGATTTAGATAAATCCATAAACAAAGCCAAAATAGGTAATACCAAATTCACCTGTTACCAGTGTTACATATCCAAATACATCTGTTACCAGTGTTGCATAACTTTTTCACTTATAAAATGTTACCTTCCTTCATTCCTTTTGTACTTTCTTATTTATATCTTAAGAAGTGAACCTTGGACTAATGATAAACTATGGCACCCTAACCTAACTGCCTGCTCAGTGGACTCCGTGCAACGACTCTGGACTAGTAGTTTGAGTAAGAAAGTACGTAAGTATATTCTTTAATATAACCAGCTGCCAAACAGCACTCTGGTGAACAATCATCAAAATACATACACACATCAAGATAAATTAATATGTGAACAGCATTCTGACTATAAATGTTTTCCTCGTTTGATTGTCTGATTTTGGCAGCACCCGGTTATGGCATCTGGGGTGCAGGCTGTAAACCGCTGGCTTACCACCGCTGGCTTGCCCACACTTGTCTCGTGTCTCTGATTTAACTTCGCCTATCTGTGAACTTTCATTGACTGGACCCTTGTATACGTGCACCAGCATCCACGGAAAATTTGTGCAAGCGTGGCAAAAATGAAACTGGGACAAGTAATCATGGCTGGATGCGGCTAAAAATGTTCTTTGTAAATTCCAAAAATGGCTTGTGCCTCATCTTGTCCCCGTCCCACCCAAGTGCGGGCACTCGTGTACGTGTGGCATGGTAGTCTGTTTGATAACATGTTGGTTGGTCGGACCTGAAATCCAACAACCGCCTGCTCAGTGGACTCCATGCATCGACCCTGGACTAGTTGTTTGCCCACATTTGTCTCTCATGTCTCTGATTCAGGTGCACTTATCTCAAGTGTGTAATAAATAATAAAATGTCAACTCGAAAAGAACCAAATTTCATTCTGCATTACAGCAATGTGATACTCAGTACTTGTTGGAACAATAGTTTGCCACTGTCCTGAGAGGTAGATCTAAGCATCGAAATGCATTACCCCTTTCCACCTCAGACAGAGGAGCTCGATCAAGACAATTAACTATTTACACAGGTGTTCAATCACGGCAAAATGATTAAGTCTAAGATTGCATCAAATCAATTTAAGTGTTCAGATTCAAAAGTAGACATGCCCTACACCTATGAAGACCGTATGATACACAAGGTCTTCAGTCTGGTCTCTGGCACACAGGTTCAAGCTTGTCTGAAACACCGCCTTTCAACAGAGGCAAGTTCTTGACAGCCAATTCTAACTTATCATAACAATACTGATAATTATAATTATATAATTATAATTATAATTACTTTAATATTATAATCATTGCCTCTTATTAAGGTATTGATGTTGTACGTGTAAATCTTATTATTATTATGATAATATTAAAATAAATGTGCATGCATGTGAATGGACCAGTATGCAAACCTCTGTAGATATGCAGACATTTATATAGCCAGTTTGCCTCTAAAAGGAGTTCTAATCCAACGACAAACTGCTATTCATCTCCAGAAAGTAAAATACAGAAAAAATATTAAGGCATATTAAGGGCATAAATAAATGTATACATTTTACTATGGTGACCGTATGGCCTCGACCCTGCTCAGTTTTCAAGTAATTGTTCGGGTGACGTTCTTCACCAATGCTGCCTGTTTGAATGGGCACCACGCCAGTTAAGTTCCCGTGCTAGCCTGAGTTTTAAATCTCTTAAATAAGCCACCATCAGGAGGCAAACCACAATCCACACGTGCCACAGATAGGCACATGAGATGCAGCATGCGCTTTAACCAATATAGCTAGCTGGGCCAGTGTGCGCGCGTGCGTGCGTACGTGTGTGTGTGTGTGTGTGTGTGCTGAAGCAGCAAGGGTTAACTCAACCTTAGGTAGTCAGCAGTGAAAGACACAGTACTTTAAGATTGAAAATATGTGGGCAAACAGTGATGGAGATAAGGAGGGGCAGTGGAGACCTAATTAAGATTATCACTGGAAAGAAGGAAGTGTAGTTGAAGAGGTTCTTTGAACTGGCACTACACAAGGCGACTTGAAGACATAGATCTCAATTATTATTTAAGAAACTGAAAGGAGCATTAGGGCAGAAATTCTTCAGTATATGAGCTGCAAACTTGAATTACTGTCTGAGCTTTTATGAAGAAGCTAGGAAGGGTGAGCTACTGAGAATTCCAAGTTAACTAACAGTGGTCCAAAGACAGATGGCATAATTTTATCTTCTGAACCATTTAAAACCTGTTATGCTATTTCTTGTTAAAACTTGCTTGTTCAAGTTCTAAAAGTTCTAAATATCCTCTGTCCGCACAGATCAAAACACATGATTTAACTACTGTCACTCATAAAGCATTCGTGTTTCGGGTCAAACCGGTTAGGACCAGGATAATTCGTACATCAAGGACGTCATTTAGTCTTCACGGAGACCAACGGGCAGTGACTGTCCAATCAAATAATATCAAACCATCGTGTACCACATCTCAGCTCAATTATACAGTACCTTCTCAAGGAAAAACGAAATATTGATATTATTCTAATGCATATAAAACCGTTTACAATTCATGCCATTACGAAATATGCAAATGAAACAACAAAATACGACCGAATAAACAACTTACATGAAAACGTAACGCTCGGCTCTACACGCGAACACCTTCGAATTCGACCTTCGCCTTCTCAATATTAATTGAATCAACGCCTCTCGACGCATGCGCAGAAGATCGACGCCGAAATAGAAACGAATCGTAATCGTAATGGTAATCTCGACAGCGCCCAAATAAGCAAGACGCGGGAACCAGCTTATCGTAATCTCCAAACTTCTAAAGCGCCACTCGAAGGCCAAGCGCAGGGCACCAGCCTATTCACGAGCGCTACGTCAGATCAGAGGGGTTTCCAAAGAGTAGCCTAGTCCAAAAGAGGTCCGAGCTCGAGTCCGGTTTCCAGAAGGCCAAACCAAATCAGAGGGGGTTTCCAGAGAGTAGTCCAAAAGAGGTCCAATCCGATTTCCAGGGTACCAGATCAGGAGAGGCAGAGCAGCTGTCAAGGGGGGTGTCGTTTACGGCGAGAATAATTGGAAGGCGGAGTATCAGATGAGTCAGGGTAGGAGTAATTGAAAAGGTGAGACTTCAGTTTTGAGTGGAAAGCCCGGAGGGTGATCGATAGAGGAACATGAGGATGAGGATGAAGGACGGGTTGCAATGATGATGGAGGCACTAAGAAACTGCGAAATTCAGAGGGGAGATCATTCCAGAGGCGTGGTGCTGTGATGGAAATGGCGCTCAGTCAAATCATTATTTGATAGGGTTGAAATCGGTTCCAGGTCAAGATCTGCATGTATATTCTAATAATCGAGGTTATTAGAATAGGCTTACGATTACAAAGCTTAGGCCCTATGAGAAAGTAAAGTCCTCAGACCATAAAGGCACAGAAAGGTAACGAAAATGCCGACTTTGCCCCAATGTAAAACCCTGGACTAGCGCAAGAATGAAACTACCCGAGACATAGGCGCCGACTTCTTGGGAGCCTTGGGTGCCAATGCACCCAGAGAGAAAGTTCAGTGGGTGCCTGGCACCCAGAAGAATTCGGACCCCAAATTCAAATTTGTACACCTAAGCAGTAATCTCACAACGTGAGAACTGAGAAGTACAACTTGCCTACAACACGTACAAGTAGGCCACCCAACATTGCATGATTTCACAGTCACAGCCAGTACATATACATATTATTTATTTATTTAAAAAAATAATAACACTGTAACCCTTTCAAACAATTTTCTTTCTCCGAAAATCCGCTAAAACTCACCTACCTATAAATAGGAGGTGGTAGGGGGAGGGAGGGAGGACCCATGCACTCACTAGCACCCAGAGACAAAAGTAAAAGTCGGCGCCTATACCCGAGAAACTTCCACACGAACTATCAGGCCTAGCTGTCACCAGAAAGTGGCGTCTAACCCCCACCTATCGAATGGGAGAACAAACCCCCAACACTCTGGCCGACTTATTATAAGAGGCTCAGAAGTCAGAACTGTAAATTACACCGAGATAACATTTGTTTTCGATAAGATGAATTATCTTAAATCAACAATCCCCAGTTTATATCCAGAACTCTAACCCCCCACAACCGTATGTGGGACATCGATCGTTCTCCCAATCCCCTATTGGTAAACGCCACTGCACCAGAGAGGGAATTAGCCTATATATATATATATAAGCCCTAAAAGTTAAAACCCTAGTAGCCCTACAACCCTATAGGAACGTTATAATCCCCATGCGTTTTCCACACTCTACCCCCAGTGTGGCTGGCCATGAGTCCAAGTCTGCTGGTACCATGGGCGGCGATCATGGTGATGTCGAGGGGGACAAGACCCCACCTTTAACAGTAGGAGGGACACGCCATGCATCGGACCCACCCCACCCCACATTTTGAAGAAACACCAAAAAGTCATCGAATTTTTTTGTACCTTTTTTGACCAGATCAGTTCACGGCAATAAAATTTTTTACCTCTTTTTTTGACCAGATCAGTTCAAAACTCTTTTTTGACCAGATCAGTTCAAAAATGTCCCCCTCACCTGTCAAACAAGATTGCCGCCACTGGCTGGTATAGTATGTAAACTTGTAAAGGCACTGAATTTGTGCAAAAAGCAATGTGTTTGGATGATCTTCCTTTAGCCTAATATATGCATGTGGCTTTTACGTAATTGCACAGCAGTTCATGTAGATTATTGTCTTTCTGTTTTGGTATGACATTAGAGTCACATAGGCCTATATAGTGTGTTATTGTGGACTAATCATAAGAAAAGATCTAGGCCCGACATTTTATGCCTACCACAATGATCGAAATTAATTAGAATTATGTATAGTCTCTGTAAGTCTGTATTATAGTTAACCATGTCTTAGCCTATCAGTGGTCAACGATTGAACGAGAAACAGGAGCTGGCATACATGTTCTGCTTATATATGAGTGTTGCAGTTGTGGCGAGCTGCGATTGCAAGAGAACTGCCGAATTCTTCCACTCTGCGGCCGACTAAATAGTTAACTGTAATGATTCGGCAAAAACGTCGCATCCAGAAAAGTCTCCATCTTGATGAACACTCATGAGGTTTGTGCAAAATAACATTAAATTTTGCCCGCAGAGATCAAATCAGAATTTAAAATACTGGAGTATTTTCTTAACGTAATTACATTAGTATGACTTTTCAGCCCATCTATAGTTTTAGTATTAGGCCCTAGTGCAAATACGGCATACATCGCGCTGTTTTTAAATATCTAACAGTTGCTTTCGTGGCCCATGGCTATAAAACCGTTTTAAAAAGCGGATCAAGAGTGGATTTTCCCCAGAAGGGTCATATTACCAAACTAGCGCGCGTGTACGCTGCACGGAATAGGCTGCATGCTTTGAAACTCTGCTGCATGGGATGAGTCATTGTCCTTTCGATTATAAGCATATATATATATATATATATATATATATATATATATATATATATATATATATATATATATATATATATATATATATATATATATATATATATATATATATATATATATATATATATATATATATATATATATATATATATATATATATATATATATATATATATATATATATATCGGGAGGCATATATACACCTATCTATCTAGCCCTTACCACTATAAGTCTTGTAGGCCTATTGTTATAACTGTACACCAGGGTCAGAATTGTTGTTGGAGGAGGGTTGGGGTTCAACCCCCTCGTCTTTCTTAGGACCAAACAGCTAAGTCTTCATTACACACCCCAACTCCACATGAGTCAAAGTCTACCACAGTCTTTTTCTACAATTCTGATACGCTACTGCTGTACACCTACCTAATTCTGGACTATAGTATAGGCACAAGTGGCAAACATATAGGGCATGATCAGAATTAAACCCCTATAACCTTTGACCATTATTAGAAGGATCATATGCTGTTAACATCCTCCGAGTAACCAAGATGAAACCATGTGCTTGCCCATCACTCAACCCCATTGCAGTTGAACTATAAGAGCACACGTGATGTCGACCATAATAAATAACTAGGCTATACTTGGAAATGTCCCTACGTAGACCTATGCATACATACATATGTGACGTTCGTCGCTCGAGATCAACTAACCCTTCATCAGACATGGTACCAATTTGTGTCGGTCTTACCCGAGACGCTGCTTCGTCGTCGGGCTGGGTTCGGCTCCAGCCAACTGACCTTCTGGAGTCACCCGGGTCACTATCCTGTCTACTTCTGATGTAGACGAGCGGTTCCCTGTCTCCGCTCTCAGTGCCCATTTCTCCAAGAGGAGGTTCCGAGGGTATCGCTTGTTTGCGAACAGTGTCGCTGTCAAGCTCCATCTCACTTTCGGACTCTGCCACTGCCGCGGTCGCCGGGTGGGCAACGTCCTCGTCCTCAGGATGGCCGTCCTTTAGAACAGGGTTCGCTCTCTTGCCGGCAGGAGTCCTCAGCTTCCTGTGAGATCTCTTAGTCAAAGACTTCCTCTTTTTCTCCACCTTAACCGAACCCTCACGTACCATTCTGCATCTCATGACTCTCGAGTTATCGTCAATAGGGGAAATCTCTGAACGTTCTCCTGTCCGAGAGGACAAGGTGTACATCTGACGAGTCGTCACGTCGTGCCGTCTCAAACACGCGAACATCTTGCGATAATATATGCACGTGTGATATTAACGCGGTGTACTGGTCTCACGACACTCTCTTCTGATAGGACAGGTTCTAGGTCTAAAACCTCCCTAACCGCACGCAGAACTGTGTTCCGACCGGCGCACGAGGTGGGCCCTACTTCGCCTTCGGTCAGTTCTCGGAACTACGTGTTTCGATCACCAAGTTATTTGCTCTGAATAACGATTGGTTTGAATACAAGATTTTCCTGACTCTATCGTTTTTCCTGGTCTTACCGCACTGTAATCAGTTGTCGGGCGGTCTTTTCCCGTACTGCGGTCTTTCGGTAACAGTGGTCTTTCCCAGTAACTATTTTTAGTTACCGGGCGATGGAGCCCCTCCAACGCTCCACCGGCGTGTCAGCCATCCAAGTGTCACAATCCAATTGTAACGCTGACCCCGTAAGGTTACCAGAATGTCCTGAATTTTGTTCCCAAGAATTTCCGAATTTTGGTTCCCTAACGAAGGTCACACTTACTCCCACAGGTAACCGGACAAGCTCCGATCGCGGAGTTCTTCAAAACCCAAGAGGGAATTTCCTGCCTGTCGCCAAATTTACCCTTATTATCGTTTTTGTACTAAATTGGTTTTTTCAGGTATCCCGACGGTCACTTCACCGAGTGCCGAAGTCGCGTAAAACTCTCCCAGCCGAAGACGCCGAAGTCGCGTAAAACTCTCCCGGCCGAGTACGCCGAAAGCGCGTAGAACTTCCCCTGTGTCGAGTACGCCGAAATCGCGTAAAACTCTTCTCAGTGGATAAAACCAAACACTGTCGGATCTTGGAGTTCTTCGAACTCCAAGAGGGATTTCCTTGCCCGACGCCAAATTCACCCTGGTTTTTGATCTCACACTGAATTGGTTTTCCTGTGTATCAACGGTATCCTTCCCCGAGTATTACTCAGCCGTAGATTTCCCACAATCGGGATCTAGACCGCTTCGCGATCAACTGAGGGATCCAACCCGCCGGATCGGCGCTGTCGGCCCGTCTCCCAACAGTGGACTTCTTTAGCTGTACTCGGGATCGCCTGATTATATTATTCGGACGCCCCTTTCGTCCGTAAATATATTTGTACTAACCGGAAACTCGAACTCTGACTCTGTCGTAACCAAAATCACTCGCCTACCACACTGAGTGCAGTATATTTGAATCGGTAACTGAATCGCTAACCAACAACGCTGTTTAACAGTATTGCTATGTATGAAGAGTCGAACCAACTCTTCACGTATAAAGCAGCACACCGTGAGGCAGGGTATGGTCAACCGGATCACCTATACTTTGGCTTAAAATATATAATCGATCTTCCCTATCACGGTCGTTGCTGGACAGTCGCCTATTGAAATTAAATAAAAATTAAATGATCGATACTGGGCCTTCGCATGTAAAATTAAGAGAAACGATGCTGTTCCCTTCGCATGTAAACTTAAAGAAAACGATGCTATTCGCATAAAATAAATCCTCCCACATACGCACTGTGACCTTGACCGCCACACTCTCCCCACCTTACTTAGATGCGGAGCATCTCTGCCAAAATCGGGGACCTTAATCAAACGTGACAGGAACATCCCCAACCCAGATCCCCTTAGAGAGCAAGGAACCAAATGCACCTTTGGTTATAGGGCGGTATATCAACAATCTCGGCACCCTGCACGTACGCCAAACAACGATGAGAACCGTGATAGCGACAGCCTATTTAATGATGCTTTCGATCCGAACCACCACCCTACTGGCAACCTGTCGTACCTGACAAATCGCCAACCTTAACAGGCCCTCTATCATGAACCTGGGCTCTACCGGACCCCAAGGGCCAGGAGAACTAAAGGAGAGAAAAGTCGCCCACTGTCTCCCGATCTGGTAACCATCGTCGATCAGTCACACCCGGTACCACTTCAAAATCGTGAAAGCAAAATAAAAGCGGACAACAGTTTGTACTGCCCCGCCTCGATCCGATAACCTTTTTATTTTGCTAAAATATATATATATTTTTTTTTTTTTTTTTTTTTTTTTTTTACATATCTTAACTAGTACAAGTTATCATATTTACGCACATGATCTAAGTCCTAACATATGCTTCTATCGCATGATGATCTATCCTAAGTGGCGCACTAAGGTAGCGCACTAAAGTATCATGAAACGGTAACCAAGGAAATCGCATTGCCCCGAATTTCCTTAACACTCGTTGTTACGAGCATTATACTGTCGAAAAGAAACTCTGTCATCACAAGGAAACGGAAACATGGTTCTCCAATAGTTCGCTTGTAGAACCAACGCAATGAAACGTTCTAGTACTGGAATCTTTACTCGTTTCAGTTCTATCCACTAATCCAATGTTTAACCGAAAACATATCATCAAAAGGAAACTTAAACAGTCATTCACTGACAATCTGTAAAACCAACGCAATTAAGCGTTGCTGGTAGCACAGGTACTGTATGCTCCCAGATACCGCTCAAAAGAAATACTCTCATCAAAAGGGCAACTGAAACATGGGTCTCGAATAGTCAATGAAACCAACGCAATTAAGCGTTCATCTAGTTGGTCCTAGATACACGTCTGCTTCAGAAGGTCACTAACAAGGACTTCTACAGTCGTAGTCATCCATCCAAGCGAGGTCTTCGTCTCGTCCGTCGTACAGGTGGCAATTCTGGATCAGCGGTCTCTTCCGGATTCTCTGAAGGTTCCTCTGGTTCATGTTCTGCATTAGGATCTTGAGCCAGGACTGGCCAGTCTACTGTAGGTAACTCAAGATTTCTGT
The DNA here is from genome assembly GCA_963556255.1 of Allolobophora icterica. Taxonomy (NCBI): domain Eukaryota; kingdom Metazoa; phylum Annelida; class Clitellata; order Crassiclitellata; family Lumbricidae; genus Allolobophora; species Allolobophora icterica. Next base: position 89,224,774 of record OY744603.1, on the reverse strand, counting down.
CCCTCTCCGGTAACCAGGTACTCGGAGGTTTACCGTAAAACGGCTTCAATTTATCCACGTGCACAACCATTAGCGTGGATTTCGGACTCTTCTGAATCCGGTACAGACATGGACTGAGCACTTGAATAACCAAGAATGGGCCGGTGTAATAGCGAGCCCATTTTGTCTTCCTTCCACTTCTTAGCCGAGGGTAGTAATAGTAAACCCAATCTCCTTGAGCGAACTTGCTAGGTCTCACTCTCAAATCGTAGGTTTTTTTCCTTCTTTCTGCTACTCTCTTTAACTGTTCTCGTACAAGCCGATACGATCGTTCCATTTTCTCTTTCTGTTTCTCCACGTACTCTTCCATGTCACTGTAAGACGGTCTCTCGAACTCTGTAACTTGGGCTAGAATCAAGTCTAATGGCGTATGGTTCTCTCTTCCCAGGAACAGGAAATTAGGTGTCCGTTGGGTCGCTTCATGTTCAGTACCTCGATATGCCGCCATTACATATGGTACATGAACATCCCAATCCTTTTGTCGTTCCGACACTACCTTTCCGATCAACATGTTCAGTGTTCTGTGGAACCTTTCGATCATTCCGTTACCAGAGGGTCGATATGGAGTTGTACGTACTTTGTCAATCTCCATGCGTTTACACAGCTCTTTGAATAACTTCGACTCAAAACACGGTCCCTGATCCGTCAGGATCTGGCGTGGCATACCAAACCTCGAGAACACGTGTACCATAAGCGATTCTGCCACAGTAACGGCCTCTTGGTATCTGATAGGCAGAGCTTCAGCCCATCTCGAGAAGTAATCTATCGCTGTCAGTATGTATTTGTTGCCTTTACTTGATACAGGATGCGGACCAGTTATATCAATTCCGAATCTCTCCATTGGTTCACCGACCACAGGAGTCTGCATGTAACCCTGTCTTGGAGGTTTCTCCCTTCGATAACGAGCACAGCGATCGCACCTTTGGCAGAACCGTCTAACATCGTCCTTCCAACTCGGCCAATACGCCCGACGTTGTAACTGAGTTAAACTCTTCCGAATCCCGAAATGTCCTCCGGCAAAGCTTGCGTGTGTTAACTGAAGCATCTCTTGCCGTAGAGATAAGGGCACAACTAATTGAGATCGCTCAGCTTTTCCTGTGTTACCCTGAATCCAGCCTCTGTGTAACACTCCTTGCAGGACTTCCAGCTGATTCCAGTTGCTCACCAACACTTTCACTTCTCCGCTAGCAGGTGATAGTTCTGCCTGTGTTGGATGATGCTTCGACTCCTTCCAACCAAGGACCGTACCAATATTGCAATCGCTCTGCTGTTCTCTTCGAAGAAACTCCTTTGTCCACCGGATTTCCTGGCCTGTATCTTCACTGGTAACCTCGGAGCGCGTTACTTCTCCGATCGGACGTGCCCACATCACGTCTTCATTCGTAACTCTCATGGTAACCACTTTAGGTTGTTCCTCACCCGGACCTCTAGACATCGCGTCTGCGTTACCGTGTTTTGCTCCCGGTCTGTGACATATCTCCATGTCAAACTCCTCTATCATCTCTAACCAACGAGCCTGTTGGCCAATCGGTTCCGGTGTTCTGCGTAACCACTGAAGTGCGGAGTGGTCTGTTCTGAGTAGGAATTTACTACCCAGTAAGTACTGACGAAACTCTTTCAAGAAATACACCACAGCTAACAACTCTCGCCTGGTAACGTTATAGTTCCGTTCCGCCGTCGACAAGAGCCGACTCGCGTAACAAATCACTGTCTCTTCTTCTTCTTGTACTTGCGATAACACCGCTCCAATGGCGTATGCCGAGGCATCCGTATCTAGGATGTACTGGCCCTCGTCGTTCGGTAACCCAAGTATAGGTGCGGAAACCAACTTTCGTTTAAGTTCTTCGAAAGCTCCCTGACATTCGTCAGTCCAATGGAACGGTACATTTTTCCTGGTCAGGAAATGAAGTGGTTGAGCTACCACCGCGAAATCATGTATGAAACGTCGGTAATAGGAGCAAAGACCAACGAAGGATCTGACTTGCCTCAAGTTCCGAGGAGCAGACCATTCTTCTACGGCCTTGATCTTGCTCGGATCCGTCGCGACCCCTTCTTCACTCAAAACGCGACCAAGAAACAATACTCTCTGTTGTAACAGGTAACATTTGGATGGTTTCAGCTTGAGATTATACTCTTGTAATCTCCTGAAAATCATCTCTAGACGTTGCATGTGCGTCTCTACGTCCCTCGAGAACACAATTATGTCATCCAAGTAAACCAGACAGATGTCATAGTTTAGCCCTGTCAAGACTAAGTTCATTAGTCGACAAAACGAGGCCGGACTATTGCACAATCCGAAAGGTAACACTTTGAATTGGAAGCTGCCCCTTCTCGTAACGAACCCGGTCTTGTGTTTGTCTCTTGGGTGCAAGGCCATCTGGTGATAACCTGCTCTCAAATCGAACGTACTGTACCATCTGGCGCCACCCAGGGTATCTAAACTCTCGCGGATAAGGGGTAACGGATGAGCATCTTTCCGTGTCTTCAGGTTCAGTTGCCTGTAATCGATACAGAAACGCATACTGCCATCCTTTTTCTTAACCATTACGACATTGGATGCCCATTCCGATATCGAAGGTTCAATGATTCCTTGTCTCAACATGTCTTCTACCTGACGATCAACTTCCGGTAACATGGAAAGCGGTTGACGTCTCAAAGGTTGCCGAACTGGTTTCTCCTGTCCCGTATCGATCTCGTGTTGGATCACCGAAGTGAATCCGTTATCACTTTCGTTAAGGGAAAACGTTGCGCTGTACGTTAGCACAAGTTTTCGTAACCTGATTCGCTCTTCTTCCGAAATGTCTGCTGGCACTTCTTCCCATAGTCGTTTTAGGGTCTGTTCGGCAAGTGGGTTGAGCGTCTGCTCCGCCACACTGGCCGTTGTACTAATCTTCGATCCAAACCGGTCAATCGTACTTTGCTGCTTTCCTCGGCGTTCCTCCGGATAACCTGGGCCCATAGGCTTCTCCGGATTTTCGCTTCGGTAAGGCTCATCATACGATTCCGTTCTAGCTCGATTAACTGTCACATCGACTACGTTCACTCGCTCCAGCGGACATTCAGTCCGTTTCTTGACTAGCGAATCTCTGTCTCCAACATTCAACATCCTGATCCACACTTCCGTGTCTCTTCCTGTCACCAACGTACGTCCGATTATCAAATCTTTTGATAATTCCATTGGAATGGTCGTCCAATCTTCGTTATCTTTTTGGAAATGCGGGTATACTACCCAAGCTGGAACGTCAACTTCGCTCCTTGGAGGAACTATTATGTCCTCTTGCACAATAACCCTCCGGCACATGGACTCGGTAACGACCTCTTTCAGAGGGATCTTCTCGCTCCCAAGGAAAACGCATCGACTTGCGAAGTCCCATCTTGCCTGATTGGCTTCCAGCCAAGATAACCCCAAGATCACTTCTGTCACTTGGTCTGTAACTAGACAGGGTACAGGGTACACCTGCTTTCCGATCCGAATCTTAAGGTTAGTTTCACCATCCACCTTAATCTGACTTCCATTAGCGGCTAGGAGTCGCTGTTCTGACGGTACTAGCACAGCGTCTAGCACGAAACGTCGTGGCACAAGTGACATTTCACTTCCAGAATCAAGTAGACAGTGTATACGTTTTCCTGCCAGTCTCGCAACCACGTAGGCCACCCTACTGCCTTTGACCAGTCGGTTTTGGGTTTCCTCTTGTATCGGTTCAGCCTTTGTAGGTTCACTGGTACCGGTTGCACCATTCGTCTCAGCGTTTCTCTGAGGACAATATCGCTTCATGTGTCCTTTTCGTTTGCACAAGTAGCATTCGATATCCGGGTTACGCAACCGTGTGGGCGGATAAATCCGTCGCCACCCCACATTCGGTTCGGTTGTCCTCTGATCTCCCACCGCTAGATCAGAACTGTTCTCCCTTTCATGAGGTTTTCTCGGAACGATGCCCAAATTCTGATTTATTGTCACTCGATCAAGTTCTCTTGAAAGATTTTTAATCTTTCGCTCGAGATCTTCTAGACGACGAGACTGTTGCCCCTCAGTGCTCGAGTCTTTTCGGTCTTCCATGGTAACTTTAACTCTCGCGTGTCTCCGGTCTAAATCACCACCTTGTGTCGAAGATCGACCATAGGCATCCAACCTCACCGCATGTTTATACGCCGCTTCGAGGTTAACTGGTTCTCGCTCGCGCACCTTCTGCCCCAAATCTTGGTTTGCCAGTGCATCAATGAAAGCGTCACAAGCGACCGTCTCGACGATATCACTTGTTGGTCCTGGGTATGCCAAAGCCATTAGCCTTCGTACTTCCTGCACTACACTACTCAGCGTTTCTCCGTGAGCCTGCCGGTAAGTGCGAAGTTTCATCCGATATAGGCTAGTTTGGTCATCAGACCCGTACCGGGCCTTAAGCCGCTCAACAAGTTCTCGCCAAGACACGTCCCTCTGTGCACCCATGTCCCACAACAGCTGCGAAGCGGGACCCGTTAGGGCACACATTAACTGGTCTGCTTTTTCCTGATCACTCCACCGGTTGCACCGTGCACAAACTTCGAACTTTGCTAGAAAGGCTGCGATCGCTGACTTGCCATCGTACTTCTCTAGCTTGATTCGTATACCGCGATCCGATCGGTCTTCGCCTCTTGTCCGTGTAACAAGTGATCTTCCGACACTCTTCTTGGGATTTCCTCTCCGGTTGTCCCCATCGTTACTCCTGGAATCGTTTTCCTCGTCTGTCCTCACCACTGACCGGTGCCGACTCTGTCCCCTCAGAGTACCCAACGTCTTCCCTGTACGCCACTTAGAATACATCGTAGTCATCTCTCGGTCGCCTGACGTTGCACTGTCTTCATCAGAGATGTACTCAGTCGGTCTCTGACCTTTTCTACGAGGCTCACCACCTGCGTAGTCTTTGGACTCCGATCGTTTATATTTATTGCGAGAGCTCTGAGAGTTTCCGTTGACGAACGTAACTCTTCTGTCTTCTTCGCGAATATCTCTTTTTCCTGACTCTGGCGGTCTGTCAGATTCGTCGTACCTAAAACAATTACGACTTCTCGAATCTGGTTTGTGCCCTTTAGAGTACCGCTCGTGGGTCTCATCCCAGGCCAAATGATCTCTGTCTCTTCCCATGTTCGATTCTCTCTCGGTTTCTCTATCAAGTGCCTGTTTTAAACCGCGTCTCTCGTACTCTGGTAGACGTTCCTTACCATACGTCTCCCTTTCAGTTTTCTCATAACTCTCGTGTCTTCCTCGTTGGCGGAGGTTTTTCCTGTCAAAGACTCCGGTTCTCATGGCCTCTTCTGGACCAACACTATCGGTGTCTGAATCCGAAGAACTCACTGACGAACGTAATTTCGCCTCAACTCTTCCTCTTGTCAACAGACGTTGTCGACTCGATTGCCTTGCCGTTTTTTCGTGTGACTCTCTCCCGCTGTCCTCGGGAAGATAGCGGCTACGTAACTTTTCCGAAGTTTCCGAAAGCGAAACTTCCTCGCGTGTCTCTGTGTTACCTCGGCTCCGTGCCGGCTCTTCGATCTGCAGCTTCCCTCGGCGATCCATCTGGTAACCTGGGCCCGTAGGCTTCCCCGATGTCTCGCGTCGGTAAGACTTCGCATGCTGAGCAGCAGGAACAGACAGTTCTTCAAGTTTCGAACTCATCATTGCCACACTCTGTCGCAGGTAAGACATCTCCGCTTGCCAATCTACCTCATCGGTCACAGGTCTTGGGCGACCTTCTTCCATGTTGGTAAACGGTACTCGATTACCTTCGTTTCGCTGATGCGCCACGATGTCACCACTCGTTTTCTGCACTACGGCGTCACCCCGCGGTTTCAGGCCTGTCTCAATGTCTCTTGGCCTATCACAAGCCTGTCTCAACTGTACAGGTTGCCTGCCCCGTACAATACTAGGTACTTGATCCTGTACAAGGTTCCCCGATCTATTGTCGAACGTTCTCTCATGTATTATACGCGGAACTCTATTGTCGTCGAGTGGTTTGGACCTGTCAAACCTACTCTCACCAACGGTCTCTCGCCAGTGTGTGAATGTCTCGTTATTCACATCGTTCCGTACTACCTCAGTAGTCTTTGGAACGGTTATCAACCATCCGTTATCCTCATGAAAACCTCTTTCACGCCCACTGCGGGTTCCAGCTTCCGTTTCAAATGCACTGGTTTTGTCAAGTGCACCCGTTTCATCAAGCAACCTTCGTTTGCTTTTCCGTTTACGTAACTTTGGACGCGCGCCTCCGTGCTCACTATGGGGCACTTCATCCGACTCGTCCTCGGTATCTTCCTGACCTTGCCTGGTTCTGTGACAAGAAAACGCTAGAACCCCACTTCTGGTACCAGTTTGTGACGTTCGTCGCTCGAGATCAACTAACCCTTCATCAGACATGGTACCAATTTGTGTCGGTCTTACCCGAGACGCTGCTTCGTCGTCGGGCTGGGTTCGGCTCCAGCCAACTGACCTTCTGGAGTCACCCGGGTCACTATCCTGTCTACTTCTGATGTAGACGAGCGGTTCCCTGTCTCCGCTCTCAGTGCCCATTTCTCCAAGAGGAGGTTCCGAGGGTATCGCTTGTTTGCGAACAGTGTCGCTGTCAAGCTCCATCTCACTTTCGGACTCTGCCACTGCCGCGGTCGCCGGGTGGGCAACGTCCTCGTCCTCAGGATGGCCGTCCTTTAGAACAGGGTTCGCTCTCTTGCCGGCAGGAGTCCTCAGCTTCCTGTGAGATCTCTTAGTCAAAGACTTCCTCTTTTTCTCCACCTTAACCGAACCCTCACGTACCATTCTGCATCTCATGACTCTCGAGTTATCGTCAATAGGGGAAATCTCTGAACGTTCTCCTGTCCGAGAGGACAAGGTGTACATCTGACGAGTCGTCACGTCGTGCCGTCTCAAACACGCGAACATCTTGCGATAATATATGCACGTGTGATATTAACGCGGTGTACTGGTCTCACGACACTCTCTTCTGATAGGACAGGTTCTAGGTCTAAAACCTCCCTAACCGCACGCAGAACTGTGTTCCGACCGGCGCACGAGGTGGGCCCTACTTCGCCTTCGGTCAGTTCTCGGAACTACGTGTTTCGATCACCAAGTTATTTGCTCTGAATAACGATTGGTTTGAATACAAGATTTTCCTGACTCTATCGTTTTTCCTGGTCTTACCGCACTGTAATCAGTTGTCGGGCGGTCTTTTCCCGTACTGCGGTCTTTCGGTAACAGTGGTCTTTCCCAGTAACTATTTTTAGTTACCGGGCGATGGAGCCCCTCCAACGCTCCACCGGCGTGTCAGCCATCCAAGTGTCACAATCCAATTGTAACGCTGACCCCGTAAGGTTACCAGAATGTCCTGAATTTTGTTCCCAAGAATTTCCGAATTTTGGTTCCCTAACGAAGGTCACACTTACTCCCACAGGTAACCGGACAAGCTCCGATCGCGGAGTTCTTCAAAACCCAAGAGGGAATTTCCTGCCTGTCGCCAAATTTACCCTTATTATCGTTTTTGTACTAAATTGGTTTTTTCAGGTATCCCGACGGTCACTTCACCGAGTGCCGAAGTCGCGTAAAACTCTCCCAGCCGAAGACGCCGAAGTCGCGTAAAACTCTCCCGGCCGAGTACGCCGAAAGCGCGTAGAACTTCCCCTGTGTCGAGTACGCCGAAATCGCGTAAAACTCTTCTCAGTGGATAAAACCAAACACTGTCGGATCTTGGAGTTCTTCGAACTCCAAGAGGGATTTCCTTGCCCGACGCCAAATTCACCCTGGTTTTTGATCTCACACTGAATTGGTTTTCCTGTGTATCAACGGTATCCTTCCCCGAGTATTACTCAGCCGTAGATTTCCCACAATCGGGATCTAGACCGCTTCGCGATCAACTGAGGGATCCAACCCGCCGGATCGGCGCTGTCGGCCCGTCTCCCAACAGTGGACTTCTTTAGCTGTACTCGGGATCGCCTGATTATATTATTCGGACGCCCCTTTCGTCCGTAAATATATTTGTACTAACCGGAAACTCGAACTCTGACTCTGTCGTAACCAAAATCACTCGCCTACCACACTGAGTGCAGTATATTTGAATCGGTAACTGAATCGCTAACCAACAACGCTGTTTAACAGTATTGCTATGTATGAAGAGTCGAACCAACTCTTCACGTATAAAGCAGCACACCGTGAGGCAGGGTATGGTCAACCGGATCACCTATACTTTGGCTTAAAATATATAATCGATCTTCCCTATCACGGTCGTTGCTGGACAGTCGCCTATTGAAATTAAATAAAAATTAAATGATCGATACTGGGCCTTCGCATGTAAAATTAAGAGAAACGATGCTGTTCCCTTCGCATGTAAACTTAAAGAAAACGATGCTATTCGCATAAAATAAATCCTCCCACATACGCACTGTGACCTTGACCGCCACACATACATACATACATACATACATACATACATACATACATACATACATACATACATACATACATACATACATACATACATACATACATACATACATACATACATACATACATACATACATACATACATACATGCATGCATGCATGCATGCATGCATACATACATACGTATACAAAAAACACTATACATGCAGGCATACATACATACCTACAGACATGCATTCTGCTGCATGTGGCATGTGGTGGAACAACAGCGCTTTCTGCCTTCTAACCTTCAGATATATATAGGCTCAGCAGATGAAATCTCTACAAAAATGCAAACTAGGACAGTATCCATCCATCCATCCATCCATCCATCCATCCATCCATCCATCCATCCATCCATCCATCCATCCATCCATCCATCCATCCATCCATCCATCCATCCATCCATCCATCCATCCATCCATCCATCCATCCATCCATCCATCCATCCATTCATCTATCCATCCATCCATTCATCCATCCATCCATTCATCTATCCATCCATCCATTCATCCATCCATCCAGGGGCGTAACTTTGGTCTAGATTCTAGAAAGTGGGGGGTGGGGGGTATACCAAATTTCGCATTTTTCCAACTTAGTGACTGTGAAATAATTATAACGGCATCGTTTGTATTACAAGCATAATAATAATTATAGGCTTAATAATGATGATGATGATGACGATGATGACGACGACGACGACGCCGACGATGATGATGATAATGATGATGATGATGATGATGATGATGATGATGATGATGATGATGATGATGATGATGATGATGATGATGATGATGATGATGATGATGATGATAATAATAATAGAGGGCTTAATGATAATAGCAACAACAATAATAATAACAATGAGAGTGATGATGATGGTGATCACACTGATGATAATGCTCGGTAACTGTTTTGAATCTTGAGGGCTTCCTCAGATAAAATAAACTGGGCAAAAACAATGGGCATGAAAGTGGGGTACGGTACCCTCCAGTACAAAAAATTGGGGTTACGGATACCTCGTACCCTCCCGTAAATTACGCTTAAGGATCCATCCATCCGCTATGACCTATTCGTTATTCATATATACTAGGCCTATATACTACTGGAAAAAGCTGGGGTTTCTATAAGAATGGATCTACTCTACATGCATGATCTTGCTGGTCAATTAATTAATTAATCCCTGTGTCTAGTAGGCTAACCAGTAGGTTTATGCTTAGCACTGAAATTGCACAGATGCACAATTATAGAAATTCTCGTTTAGAAACCCGGCAGACGCATCATATCCTGTTCAAGGTCTTTTAAACTGGAAAGAACAGAGTTCACATGTAGGCCTATACAGGCGCACTCGCACGCATACACACACATCCACACACCTACACACCTACGCACGCACACACCTACCTACACACACACACACACACACACACACACACACACACACACACACACACACACACACACACACACACACACACACACACACACACACACACACACACACACACACACACACACACACACACACACACACACACACACACACACACACAATAACGTGTTTAAATGTAAACTTGAAAATTGAAATGCGTATATTTACATAATTATACGTGCATGCATGCATAGGCCTATATATATATATAATATATATATTGTATATATATATATATATATATATATATATATATATAAGGCTATTCCCGTGAATGAGATGCATGTTCGATCAATCATCGACACTAATATCGCTTAAGGTTTCTCCCTATGACTCGGCATTAATAAATTGCCACAACTTAAATCCGATTACGATTACGCCGTAGAATGTACTTCCTCTTCGACCATAATTTAAAATGGTGCCTGTGAATATAGTACTTCGTGGCTTCTTTCCGGAAGACACTAAATCACCCTCATATAATAAGCATAGTGATGAGAGAAAACTCAGGGAGACGCTGCAGTAAGTTCTTCCTCATACATCACTATTAATTTTACATGATTGTAGTTAAACGCTAAAACGATCACCGCAGTTTCGCGTGCACAATTGCCAATCCAATAGGCCCTATAGGCGTTGTACCTACAGAAAAATTAAAACTCAAAAGTATACCAGACGGCAGCAGTGAATTGAAAGTTTGGGAATTAAATATATATATATAGACCCCCTATCAATTTGATATTGCAGCATCAGTATAATAATCGCATAGCGCTATATATATATAGCGACCGCGTTCAGTCTTCATTTAGTTGCTTCTATAGGTGATGTGTTAAGCCGACACACGCTACACGTGTGGCCTTCACTTTGGAAATCAGTGACGAAAGACGTTGTTTCAAGGATTATTTAAAGGCCTATAACTATTATATTGAGTAGGCCTATACCAATGGCACCAATCGGGTATCAATATTGCAATGTAAGACTGCCAATAAGACTGCAGGTAATATATCAGGTAACTGCATGCACCCCTTAAACTATAGATTAGGCGAACTATTCACTTTATGGCTACAGGTAGCAAATTACTTCTATACTGTTGACAGGTCTGTCATACTGAACAATTCTAAACTACATTCTTTATTTTCTGCTTATTTCTGACATATTGCGTAATATTGTCTGGTGCTTTAACCGAATAAAAGTCACTTATTTATGGTCTTAATGAGTGAAGTTATAGAGAGCTCTGATTCTACTGACACTTGGGGGCCTTTTGCTGAACGAGTGTTACAAACCTTGTACAAAGATCTTAGAGTCGTAGACTCTAAGATCTTTGCCTTGTATAGTGATAGAAAATATATGAGTAAGTAAAGTGTATAGTTGATCTAGTATAATATGTATGTCGCTAAGTGTTTATGTCAGTAGGTGTGCAGGTTATGTAAGTATGTATATGTGTATGTCAGTAATATATGTATGTAGGTTATCTATGCATGCATGTATGAAGGCTATGCATATACATTGTATGCATAGAAGTGTGTGCAGGCAGGCTATTATGCATCTATGTGTGTATAATATGTATGCAGATTAAGTATATATTAATCCTATATAGGCTATGTGTGTATGGTGCACGTATGTATGTAGGCCTATGTACGTATTTGCATTGCACGATATATATAGGTATATATGCATGCATATATATGCATTTATATGGCACCTTCATTAACCTCTGGTTGGTCCAAATGCTCTGTAAAGATCTGAACACTAAACTTTCTTTCTGGCAACAAATAAACTAATCGTGGTAAAGTTTGTTTCTACCATTATTTTGAGAACGTGTATTTGCGAGGTTACGAGCTTGATAAATGCCTGTTTACCACAACAAGGAACGCCGTACAATCTTATTCAACCAGTGGGCAACGATGTTATAAAATAGAAGCCAGTGGGTGGCGTCGTGACTGGCCACCGCCCATAAACACAGATGACATATTGAAGCGCTACCCATTCCCGACATTGTTTACTTCCAACGTAATCTAAAAGGCAGATAGCGAAGAAACTAAAGTTTTTGTCTTTCGCTATAAAAGGCGCTTAGTTTTTGATTAACTCTTTGAAATTTTGCGTTTACGTTTACGATTATTAAATAGAGCTCGACGATCAAAATGAAAGCGTGCCAAAGAGTTTATTACGTCATGGAGTGTAGAATCTGACAAAATATGCAGTTTGTGCTAAATACAGACGTTACGTAGCCAGTCGCGGTTTGGTTAGGAACTGGGGTAAACGTCGAGGAAATGTGGGTGATTTTGTGTAGAATCTATTCCTCTTGTGGAATAATTCTGCACCTATTTACCGATTGAATCGACGAACATCGTTTTCCCGAACTGACGACGGAAATCGTGAATCATGGATAGGTGCAGGGTTGGGCTAATACTGGTCGTGCTACTGGCCGTGGGCTGCAGGGTCGGAATGTCTGAAATCCACCGTGCCAAGTCTTTGAACGCGAAACCTCGACCTCACCATCACAACCAGTACCAATATCCGTCACCACGAGACGTATTTTTAAACGTACGTTAAAGTAGATGTGGATTCAGATTTTGTGTTAGCGATGCATAGTAAACAAAAACGAGATTTGTGAGCGAAGATTTGTCATTTTTAACAGAGCAATTATTGATAAACAAGATAAATCTTTTAGTTCACAGAGCTAAAAGAAAGGTAAAAATTATATAATTTTAAATTCACTTCCGAAATTTACTAATGAAATAATTGTGGGTGCAAATGCGGGATTGACTTGCCAGTGTGATTTTCAAAACTAAGCTCCAGTTTTAATTAAATAAATTTCTATAAGATTTTTAGGCATGTTGCTGTTTGTATCAGGTGCAGAAATGTATGTGATTGAACTTTATTGACGTGCTGTATGCATTATACTTATGAAAGCCTGCAATTGGTAAATCAATGGATATCTTTCCTTGCAGCCTTCTGATGGTGTTAACGCTTCAGCTGCATCATGGATGCACAGCGTGGTTTGGGGTCATGAGACTCAGACATGGTTGTTTTCCATCTTATCCGCCTGCTTAGTCGGTCTGAGTGGAATCTTCCCGCTAGTAATCATACCCTTAGACGCTGGTAAATCGCTTCGCACTGGAGGTATGGTTCTTTTTCTTGACTCGTTTCAAATGTTTTCAAATGTTGATTGTGGATTGTGGCATTGTTTATGTAGGTGTGCTCATTGTGGGAATTGTTGTTAAAAGACTGGGTGGGGGATTGAACATTTTATCCGTATTTTGGAAACTGATGTCAACAAAATTTGAAAGCTGCTGATTTCAACGGTACCAGTTTTGCAAGTCAGGCTCGAATCAAATTCAATTCCTTTGTTGAGAAAATTCAAAAATGCATACATGATACACCATGGAAATTTCTTCTCTTTGTTAAAGACTCGTAGTCAAATAATGTTAAATCACACAGCACAACTGTGGGGTTGGAAATGGCCCCCTGGGGTATGCAGTGAAGACTTAACTCTAAGGGGTCGTAAGAAAGACTAGGGAGGTGAACCCTCAAACACTCTGACAATTCCCACCGTGGGTTTGTGTAATAGTGTATGCATGTATGTATATTTTCTTCAAAGGCCATTCGTTTTATTCTGCAGTTTGAATGTTGTGATTGGCTATGATTCTAATCACGTTGATGAATCTAGGTTAGTTTTGAACTAAGTCTGAGTGAGAGATTTTAATGCTGAAGTAGGCATTTTCTGCCTATTGGTACTTTAAAATGCACCTGCTTAGATAGGTTGGACCAAGTCATGCGTGCAGTGCTTTTGTGAGACCTGTATTGTATTGGCAGCTGTGAAAGCAGTGGTTAAACCACATTAAGGTATGCAGTATCCTCGTAAAGTTGCCTTCATGAGCCATATCAAGAGACAAGTTATATCACGTACTACCAGGACTGTAGTTGAGGGTATACACGGGTATACAGTGTGTACTCACCTCCAGAGACCGTATACTCACCTCACAAAATATTTTTATTTATTTATATTAAAATACTGTACATAGCGTATACTCACAAAATACTGTTGCATTTACTCACCTCTAATTTGTTTCAGAAAACTAACCGGTAGCGTGTACTCACCTCTAATTTTACCACTACAGCCCTGCATACTACTTCACACATATAACAAGGTTTTGCTATGTTGAGAATGTGTGCAAAAGCTGAAATAAATCTTGTATTGATTACCTACCACCTGTGTTTATTTCTTGTAAATGAATTCATTATATGAATTTTGCGTGGGTTTTGTGATCCAAAAATTCACAGATGTTCCATTGTTAAAAATTAATGCCCGTGACCGAAGTTGGTTTGCTAGTTTAGTCAGCACAAAGTGCAGTAGACCGGAACCACGGCAGTTCAGTTCCTGCATGGTGCTTTTGAGCGTGGTTCATTTAACCCGAATGTCAGAATTCAAAGCTTTTAGTGCCATGCTGTTTGCAGTTTTAGTTGAATTGTGATTTGAACTTCTGCTTTGTTGACATTGTGTGTTGTGATGTGTTGATTCAACTCTAGCCGTATTGTTTGTGATTTTTGATGAATTGGATTTTGAGACAGTTTATTTGTCCTCATCTCAACCTGAACTACATGCTATGACCAAACACTTTCCGTGCGTAGTGTAAGCAATAACTCTTAATCACTGCATTTGTTGCTGGGGTTTTGGTGCAGACAATTAATATAATATTAATTTTGCAGTTCTAATATGAAGTGAAGCTATGTACATTGTGTATTACTTATTGCATTATGTTTTATCTGTGATTGCAGTGCCTTCATTTATATTTCATGTGAACTTTGTTTCAGTTATTATGGGTAATATCATTACCAATAAACTTCTTTTAAGTAATAAACTATTATTATAACTCTGTTATAGTCCAACAGTTAGCGTTCTGGACTGTCAGTCCAGATCTCATGGTTCAAATTCCGGTAAGTGCAGATATTTTGAAAGATTTCTGTGTCCAGTGAACTCGGTATGAGTACACTGACTGTACACTAAATGAGAAGAGGAGCTCTAACTGTGAACTTTGCTTTTCAGCTGCCAGCGATCGACTAAAGCTGCTGCTGAGCTTTGCTGTCGGTGGGTTGCTAGGTGACGTCTTCTTGCATCTGCTGCCAGAAGCATGGGCACATCTTCAGAGATGTAAGTGTTGCACTTAGTGATATTCAGTGGCGTACCGAAGGGGGGGCAGAGGGGGCGAGTCGCCCCGGGCGGCACTTTTGTAGGGGCGGCAAAATAAGGTTGAAGAAAAATAGAAAGAGTGAATTTGGATTTAAAAATGAAAAAGTAGGATAGAAAGAGAGAAAGAAAAAGAAGGAAAGGAAGAAACTGTCACTTTTAGTCAAGTCGGCTTGGCTTCTGTTGATCGTTACGGGCGGCATCACTCTCGGAGGTCTACGTTAAACAACAGTATTGCAGAAAGGGAAGGGGAATCGAATTTATCTAGTAAACTGTAAACAGAGTAACAGAGTATGTATACAGCATAGTCTACTTTAGAGCGCAGGGTATTCTTGTTATGCCGCCTTTCATAGGCCTAATCATAATAGGCCTATATATGTACGCCTATATATGCACAGGTTTAGGCCTATCTAAGCGAATTGATTTAGAATAAAATTTAATCACAAACTATCAATATCACCACCACAGCCTTTCACCACTTATGATTTAGTACTCTTTTTAAAGTTAATTTTAAAATTGGCCTGGCTTTGACAGAAAATTCAGTTATTTTCGAATCTCGGTTACATGTACGCTATTAATTTTTTTCCTTTGGCGTTTTTACAATAATGCTGCAGATTGCATTTGTTTTGCAGTGTTTACTAAATATGAGCATAATTATTATATTATTATCCAGTAAATAAAATACATTGTTTGATTTTATTGTTATTAAAACTTAAACTTCTATAGCAGTGACGTAGCCAGACTTAAATTCAAGAGGAGACAACTCCGGGAGACATCCAGGTGTAGTACGGGAGCGGAGGTGTAACCCACGGAAAATTTGTGAAATCTTAAAAGCAAGAGGAGGCAACAACCTCCTCTTGACTCATTGTGGCTACGCCTATGACTTCTAGTGCGCACAATAAGCCGTGTTTTATACCGTTACTGTATAGCGGAATAAAGGTTATTAATACGATCGTCATGTAATATCTTATAGAAAATAGCATATCGAAAATTAAGTGGTCAAGGGCGGCATTTTGGGCCCTCGCCCCGGGCGGCATTTCAGCTCCGTACGCCACTGGTGATATTTCTGTTCCTTGTCCTTGGAAAGAGCTACACATCCTGGTACAAGCTCGCCTTCATACTTTACATAAAAAGGACATTGTAAAATACTATAATATAAACTGTCAGGTTCAGTTTTATGCATTATTTGGCTTGCTTATATTTACATTTAGCAAAGAGGTAAGTACAAACTTAATAAAGGCTACGGATATAAAAACAGTGGTTTTTCTTTTTTGTTTTTCTTCTTGAAATGTACTTCTTCGTTATGATCCAAAATTCTGAATTTTTCGTTTCTCTATAAATTTTCATAGGTTCGACTATTTTATTGATTGGGGTAATGCTAATTAATTAATTTATCTAGTGGTGTTTAATTAGCAGGATTAGTATTTAGGTTGGATTAGAATTAGTGGATGTGGATGTTTCATCTTTATTTGCATTGTGTTTGGCCAGTGGGTGGAGATCACAAGGGTCATATGCAGGTGGGACTTTGGATTCTGACCGGACTCTTGTCGTTCTTCATCATTCAGAAAATTTTCCCAGAATCAGACGAAGGCGAAGAAGACGAAATTGAAGACCAGGTTTGCGATTAAAATTTATCTCCTCAGTGTCAGATTATGTCACCACACTTATTAGAGGCACATAGTCTTTCTCTTTGCCAGTTCCAGAAATGCCTGAAGTCTATTTTATTTGTTAGTGATAGCACTGACTTGGGTCAAGAGCACCCTGAATTGTTGAGTGGCGCTTTTATAAATGTTCAAATACAATTACAATTAAAGGTGCACAGGGGCGTAACTTTGGTATATAAAGTGGGGGGTACCAATTTTTTACATACACGAAACAAGGCTGAGACTGCAATCTATGGGAAGGCACAATAATAAAATATTCATTGGCTTTGTTCAAAAAGTGTGGGGTACGGTACCCCCCAGTCCAAAGAGTGGGGGTACTGGTACCCCTCGTACCCCCCACAAATTACGCCTATAAAGGTGCAGAATGTCTTGTTACATACATACTTGCTGATTGTTGTCACATAGTAGGTATAGCAGTAGTTCCCAAACTTCTCTGGGTCGCGACCCACTTGTGAATATCTTGGCAGTCTCTGTACCCACTGTCTAAAGTTAAGCAGTGTAGTAAAATTTGTTTCATAAATTGGTTTCGACATATGCAGATTTACCTACAGCGCTTAGAAATTTAGAGTATTAAAAGTAAACTTAGGTAAAAACAGTTTACAGTTTATTGCAATCCAACTAGTTATACCCCAATCATAGCCAAATGTTGTTGCTGCAAAAAAATAAATGTTTCTCGAAATAATTTGGCGACTCGCTTGCCAGAGCTTTGCGACCCACTTTTGGGTCGCGACCCACAGTTTGGGAAACTCTGAGGTATAGGGTATAAGCTACTGAGAAGTACAGGCATTCTGTCTATTGCAAACTTAAGGCAAAGGTATTGAGCAGGTCGGGAGCACCTTTGTTGATTTTCTCTTGAAGCACCACCTTATGTTTATATGCCCTGGTATAAGTGATTACAGTTACAATCCCTCTACCTCTGTTTATGAATTATGGATGACTGTTTGTAGTTGTTGTATAAAGGTTTATTGCTGGGGTTTTGTGACTATCTTATGGTATGGGAGATTTTAATTTCATCGCTAGATTGAGGCTAAAACAGACTTATTTTATACTTTAACGTTATAGCTGGAGTTTCACTGTCACTCTGCTGGCGCTACAAAATATGTATTTTACTCTAAAGTATTAAACTGGTTTGTTTGATACGTCATATCCAATTTTTTACTGAACAGGTGAAGACGGATAAGGAGAAATCAAATGTGTTCCAGACGAAACAGAAAAATACTCATGTTAATGGCTTCTCCAACTCTTTGAAGCCGAATGGCAACGGGAAGGTACAGCAGAATGGTGTGAAGGAGAAGAGAAACGAGAGAAATGGTATTGACAAGAATGGGTTCATCAAGAACGACGTGGGTGCAAACGGAGTAATTAGAAACAGATCTGAAAAGACAAAGGTGAAGAATGGATTCACTCAGTCGATTCATGTGAATGGACTGAACAAATCATTTGGTTCTAAGAATGAGGTGATGATGATGAATCGGACAGATGAGAATCATAACCCAAGGCTCGATTCGTCCGGTTGTTGGTCTCAGTCCTTGAAAAACTGGGTGACGGGTGGTCAGGAAAATGATGATGAAGAGGAAACACAGTCTACATGCCAGCATATCAAGGTAAGAAGGTCCCGTCAAGTTACGATTTTGAATGTGTGAAGGCGACTTTTAAATTTCAGTATAAATTCACACTTCTTAATGTGGCAGATGTGAAAGTTTACGTCATTTTATATTTTATGAAGAAAGTTTTAAAAGTTGAGTGCAATAAGGTTGCTGAAATGAAATTCAAGGAGTTGCTCGCCGGTTGTAATGATAGCATTTGTGATGATTTGCTGGGGTTATATTGTGATTTTGTCATAGATATTGATGTGATTTTGGTGATTGGTTATAGACAAGTGGATGGTTGAATCTGATGGCCAACATGATCGATAATTTCACGCATGGATTAGCTGTAGCTGGCAGCTTTAGCATCAGCACAAAGGTTAGTTTTGTTTTCATCTCTACCATCACTTCTGAGATGTTTGAACTGATTACCATGTGTTGGCTAACATGGATTTTGGGCACACAACACAGTCGTGGAATTAATTCGTTGTTATGTCCTCACTTTAGCCAAGACATCTTTACCTGTAAAACTGGGCATCTAAAAACTGTTGAAGATGAAAAGGTGTAATATAACTATCCCCACTTTGCCGTAACTAAATCTAACCGTAACTTGTATTCATTTACTCTCAACTTTATTTAAAATGTAAATTTTGTGAAAAAAAATACGAAGCTTTAAGAACAACTGAAACTCGAAAGTTTTTTTATTTAAAAATTAAAATTAAAATTATTTCTCTTGTTTATCATCCATGTCTAAGTTGTTAAATGAAATTATTGGATGATTTGTTTTAATGTGTTAGCCTTGGTTGCAGTGTTTCCTTTGAGCAAAATTTTTTAGGTGTCTGAACTTGCTGTGCAAAATGATTGTAATTGATAGTATATCTACACCACTTCACAAAAGTGTTTGTGTTTTTAAGACTAAATTATGTGACCTTGCCAGCAGTGTGCGGGGCCACAAACTACTGTGAGGCTGCACAGCTGAGAAGGGGAATTGCTTAATTGTGACATGATAGCCGGTTGCAGTGTATAACATTTCACTATGACTTGTTGCATTGCTTGTGTGGATGTTTTACAGACTGGGCTTCTGACAACCATTGCCATACTGCTGCATGAGGTTCCTCACGAGATCGGGGACTTTGCCATACTCCTAAGAGCAGGCTTTGACCGATGGAAGGCTGCAAAGGCTCAGGTATGGCTGTCAACAATTTGTTTACATTGCTTCTTTTATTTTCCAGGTATGAGTTCCAGTTATTTAATTGAACATTCTAAATGTTTTTAGAGTTTAATGGCTTTAATATGTTAGATACAATTCCTGCTGGATTGGGCACTTGTAAAATATGTTTGATTTGATGTATTCTAAAACATTGGGCCAGTTTGTGGTGAATGTGTAGTTTCTTGTTGGTTCTTTAAGTTTTGTTGAGTTGAACAGTTGACTGTTTTTGTTTGTTCAGCTGCTGACTGCCACTGGTGGCATGCTGGGTGCATTGATTGCACTAGCAGCCGAGTCTACGAAATCAGCAGGTAGGACACGATGCCAATTGTAGTTTTGTCAATGCTTTTGTAAGATTAGCAACTGCTGTAGATTTATTTTCATACGATTTTCTATATTTTGTACATCTCAGCATTGTAACGTGTAAGTCAATTTTTAATGCTGCTAAGTGATTAGATCTAACTTTGAAACTGAAAGTGTCGTGATTGTAGTACACAACTCATTTACAGCGCTCTTTTCTTCGGCCTTTGCTGTGCTACGGTGCTATATAAATCGTCTTATTAGTATTATTAAGGCATCAAACAGTGGTGGCTTCTAAGAAAAACTATGTTGTGGATTAAAGACTTGCATAAGTTGCTATGGAGAGTCTACAATGGGTAACTTTGCATGCTGAGCATTGAAAAGCAAGTAATAAACCAGTTGTCATTTGACATGTTTTCTGTTAGAGGACAGATGATGTATGAGTGTTGTTTTCAGAGTGGTTAAACACAATTATTATTATTACACATGTATGTATTAAGCACCTCTATCTAATGACCAAGCATCTGTTGATGGGGCTGAGCAATTATGAGTGAAGGACTTGCTCAAGGTCCCTACACAGTAACTATCTCAGGGTAGGCTAGAACCAATTACACTTGTAAGCAGGTTTGTGAATTTGGTACTACAAGTGGTTAGATATATACATATATTCATGGTTCAATCGTAATCGTAATCTCCAATTTTCTAAAGCGCCACTGTAAAGCTGAGCGCAAAGCACCAGCTTATTCACGAGCGCTGCGACGTATCCGAGGGGTTGCCCAGAAATCGATGTCCGTTGGTGGTCCGAGTCCGGTTAATTAATTAATCGAATAAATGGTGATGCTAGTTATTTTTCATGGTCGTTATTGATGTGAACTGTGTTTTTAAGGCGATACGACTGCTTGGGTTCTGCCATTTACCGCTGGTGGATTTATCTACATTGCGCTGGTGACTGTTGTTCCTGACCTGATGAAAGAAAGTAACCCGTGGTAAGCATAAACGATTGTCTGATTTCATGTCGGGTTAGTAGGTTCTGTAAATGTGTTATATCTGTGTGAAAACATGGTTGTGATTGTTGAGGTATTTTTAATTTAAATTATCTGATGTCGAGTATTGCGCTGAAATGAGTTTCGTATATGACCAGGTCTTGTTGTAAAGCTGACAAGTTTGAATTTCCAGTTCAGGGCTACATTGAATGAGAATTAGCATTATAATGACATGTAAGAAGTTCATTGTAAAAGAGACAATTGATACAGGATATACAGCCAACTACTTTTAATTTGCTTGTTATTGTCAATCATAAGTGCACTTGACTACAGATGTGGCTGACCATGGCCAAACGCATCTTTTATATAGTATCATGAGTAGCAACCTGTTCTAGGGTCGCTACACTGTTGGTGCCTATGACTATGTTTGCAATGAATGTATATGCTACGCAAAGTGTTCTAATAGGAAGTTCCAGCATAGGTTATAGGAAGGTAACTGTTGCTTACTTGTTGACTTGCAGGAATTCTCTGAAGCAGGTCATCTGTCTCTCTGCTGGTATTGCTACAATGGCCATGGTTACTGTGCTCGTCGATTAATCTCACTCGTTAAATAAAGACGTTTGCAAAACTAGAAATTTGCCGTTGACGTGTGCTAGCATGCTTCTACATAATCTCAGTATATTTTTGCTAGAGAGGTCGAATGGTTTCAGTAGAATAGAACAAGGTGATTGTTACTGCAGTTTGTTTATGAATACTACTGCTGTTTGTTTATGAATACTTCTACGTTTCTGTGACTGTAAAAGGTTTAAGCCATGTGTTGGCCTAAGTCAGAACCGCATTAGGCAGAAGCCACAACCATGTAAAGCTGAAGCCATAACCATGTTAGGCCAAAGTCATGTTAGGCAAGAACAAAAGTTTCTCATTTTATTAAATTGTTGAGTATTGATCTGTTTTCAAGTCAAAATCTTTTTTATAAGTGATATTTAATATCAAGTTTGAGATGAGCCTCTGAAGAACAATTGCAACTGGAAAATGTTGATCAGATATTGATGGTTAGAGTTGCTTGTATTTAGAAAGAACGTGCTGAGAATGGTTTGCATAGCTATTGCATCTAACTTTCAGAGAATTAAATTGCAACTTGGGTTTAGACCTTGTTATGTCTACCAAAAGCAGACACTAGGTTGGTTTGCACTAGTGTGGTTGGAGTAGATACAGAAATTGTCAATCAAGTGGTTTGAATGGTCAGAGGCAGAAACTGTCGATCAAGATTAAACCGACTGGTACTAACATCGCTTTCTGGCTATTTGCGTTTTGTTATATGCTGCAGCAACTGTGTTCTCTGATCAGATGTTCGTCAATCTTGTGGAGTTCTGGCCACATTAGTGCCTGCCATCTCCAGAGATTACATTTAAGTGTTCACAGGTGGATGTAATTGTAATGGTAATTTTTGTAATTATAATTGGAACATTTATATAGTGCCACTCTAACAGCAAACTAATCTGAGGCGCTCTCTGCACGAGCCTATATGTTAAATGTCATTAAGAACTGGAGTTTAATCAGTTAGCAAAACAATGCATAGAGGACTAGAAGAGTCACCATTGGCATGCCCACGCACACACCTAGAGCCTAACAAACAGGTTGGCTCGTGGTATCATGTTGAGTTTGTGTAGCATCTCTAGAGCCCTCAAGAGGCACAACGCTTGAGTTTTTGTGTAGTTAATTATTTTCAATTATAGTGCAAGATGTGTACTGTTGTGTTTTGTACTCTGAAGACTCGCAATAATAATATTACAGTGGCTATTTGGTTTGAGCACTTGCCTTCTAACGCTAATTGTTGCTTTGAACCACCCGTGTAGGCACCTTAGCAAGTCCTTCACACACGGTTGCTCATTGCCATTGATTAATGTTTGTCGTTAGACAGTGACACTTAATGAACGCAGAAATAATATTTCAGATATGTTTGCCAGTATGTGCTACCATTTATACATAGGGTGTGGTTTTAAGCCATTCTCCAAAATTGTTGTGAATGTGAAAAGTGTCATAGTACAGTGTATAATCAGATCACAATGTGCCTTGTTGCCTGACAGACTAAATATCTGCAGATTGAAACCGATGAATTTCAACATGTGTGACATGGTAGCCAATTGGTATGAGTCTCCTCACCGAACGTGGAGTGTGTGGGCATTAGTTGGTGGTGTTTAACACTTCACGACGAGCATGTACTAAAATGTATGGGAAAACTAATCCCTCTTGTCGTTAAAGAGTTAATAAATACTGAATTATTAGTTGGTGGTAATAATACAGAAATGTTATTGTTTAGTTGGTGGTGAATGAGGTGTGGCAGAAAGTGTAGAATCTGTCAGTCTGCATATGCTTGTATCTGTAAGCACGATTATTCATGGATATTATACTATGCATGTTATGGAATGCAAACCCAAGAACTTGTAGATGCGCATTAGGTATATTCTTAGTAACATATTAGACCATATCATTATTACTGCATGCTTGTAAGCAGTTTAGTTTCACGGCCCTTGCAGCCTGGGCTATCGTAGACTCGCTCAGCAGTGTGTATACGCTGCAAGGAACATTTGGTTTTGGTAAGTCCTATTCTAAATAATATTATATCTATATATACATAGAATGTGTGTATTTATAAGTTGTATGTATGTATGTATGATTTTCTCTTTGCCGAGGTTACACGCTGAGTTTCTTCGCTATGATCAATATCCACTTCTAGTCTCTAGACAAGAGTACCATAAGCAGAATGGACAAATTCCATCCAGACTCCAGAGGCAGGCATGTGGGATGGTTTCAAAGATCATTGATGGAATTTCTTTCATGTTGCTGTTTCTGGGTCCATTGCCAACATTAAAGCAGGTTATTATGTCCTATGATCCCACAATCACAACTCTTGTGCAGCCAATTTCTTCATGCTGCAGACCAGTGCTTCCCAAAGTAGTGGTCCACAGACCGGTGCCGGTCCGCGAGCCCTCAGTTGCTGGTCCGCAAAGTGAGTTAAGAAATTCGACAAAAAAGACGATAGGCGTTTTCTCGATTGGGTCTCACTTCGAACTATCTTAAAAAACACGTCTCACAATTGAAACCATATTTTTCATATAAATTAAACAGATTTGTTCTGGGAGTAAATGTATTTAAGCTATTGTAAATGAAAACTGCCAAAAGACAATAATTAATAAACTGGGCACAACCCGGTCCTGCTGCAGTGGGAAAAGTCCTGCTGGTTCGTCACACTGAAAAGTTTCGGAAGTGCTGCTGAAGACTTTACAACTGTGTTACTTGCAGCTAAAGGGCATCACCAGCAGAATGTATCGTGGGTGTTTTCATTTGGTATCTGAATCACGTGACTTGTAAGGCGAATAATGTCAACATATGGATCATGCATGTGCGAGCACAAGTTTTCTTTAAACGTGTATGGAAGATTGAAGACTGTACGAAAAACACTGATATACTAAGCATAACATTTGGTCTTGATGTTTTGTCCAAAAGTCCTGTGGTTTCTTGCTGTTGTGATCAAGTAGTGTGGCATCTTTATTGTTAGAAGAGTATGTTGACAGAATCAATACACTCAATTGTTGAAGGGTGAGAATCTGGAATGGAAGTTTGGGATTAGCAACCACCCAGAATTGGTGTAACATGGTTCAGTAAAGAGGGAGATGGCATCTTATCAAAATTTTGAGTGCATGTATTGCTAGTTGTCTGCTTTGTGATGATTTAGTGCTAGTTTTGTGATGGTACAGAAGCATGCAACCAGTGTAAGCACCTATGTACCTGTGTACATTGTATGTTAACTTGATTTTCAACAGTTTTTGTCGTGGATCTATAACTCTATGGTGCGTACAGAGGCATTGTTAGCTGAAGTCTTAGGATCCATAACATCCATTATCAGGGTCAAACACGGGAACCACATGAATCCTGGTAGTTTTATTTATAGCTATATCCAGCTGTTTTAATTTATAGCTGAAATGTTGGAGCTGTGTTGGGGTGCAAGTATAGAAAAAGTTTTGATGTCCTGGACAAAAGCCTGGCAATGCCTCTGTGGTGATAATTGTGACAAAACTTCACTGCCACCAGAGAATTGCATTTAACACCGGGCTGCTTGTTTCGCTATTCATGTTAAATGGCAAGAACACTTTGAATGTCTCAAATTTTATGCAAAATGCCAACGTCCTGGTCTTTCATGTACCGGTAATCATAATCTCACGAGTTTCTAAAGCACCGCTTGAAAGCTCAGCGCAGGGCACCAGCTTATTCACGAGCTTATTTGTTATGAATGTTGCATATACTAATGCAGGTCTAGTTGTTGCACTTGTTAGCGTACCGATCATTTATTAGACGATGTATGGGTTTTTGATTGGTTGGACTTTTACGTAAAAGAACAAAACCTACGTGTATGGTAGTTGTGCAGTAGGTCTGATGTGGATGATCAATCAAAACGTTTCTTTTTTGATTCTTTTGGTTTCTCATTTGGAAGTGTATTTAACCACTGCAAGCAGAATCTAACAAGTCGAGGGTCGACTTCATTTCATTTATTCTAACTTTGGGATGGTCCGTTATTTTCTAAATTATCATATCACAATTGTTGGGAGTTTGTGTGTGAAATCTTATGATATAATGTATACATATATCTACAAAGCCTTTTGTAGGAATCTATATTTTATAGTACAACTTTTGTCTGTCATATATTTAGCCCCTTTGTTTGGTTAGGTGGGGCAGCGGTGCATTTATAAAAAGTTACACGTGCTTGGCTTTGCCGAGGTAACGCTACATTTAAAAGCTATAAAGTCACACGTGTTTAGATCTGTTAGCCATGGTTGAGTGAGGTTCTTTATATAAAGGTGCTATATAAATAGCCAGATACAATACATTTTGTGTTGTTCCCAGACTAAAATATTTTGGCCTAAAGTGCAAACGTGACAACATGACTTCAAAATATACTTATTTGAACAGTGCATTTCAAGAACTTCTAAGCAGCTTTAGCATTGTAAAAGCAGCCGTTGGGGGAAATGATTGATCCTGCACTTATCGTCCAGAAACATCAATTACACAAACCGAGTCAAACCGACTTTTCTTTGCAAGTTCAGCAGTTTCACAACAACAGTCCATATCTGCTGCACAGAAGTCCTGTTCGTGTTTGCTCAAAGGTCAGAGTTCAGCCGCTTCACCCATGAATTGTTCTTCCACCAAAGATTCTGCTTTAGCCGATTTGAAACGACAACTTCGCTGCAGACTAGAACTCAAATTTCTTATCTGCAAAAACAAAAAATAAAAGACCACTGCAGACATATATGAAACTAGAAAAGACTGTCTGTAATGACCATATTTAATTAGAAGACTTAAAAACTCTAACTTACAGCATTTTCACAAAGGGAACAAAGCTTCATCAGAGGTCAAGTAATTGAACAGGTTCATCTTAAACCAGCAGACACTTAGCACCTTAAGGTCAGTAGCATCCATGTCCACGCACAATAATTCAACAACCCTACCTTGGGACTGCTTGGACTAACATCAGCCAATTTCACACGCATTTGCCTCAAAGCCCCCATCTATGACTACTATGACCTATTGACCTTCCATTCAAAACCAAAGTCCCACCTCCTACAAATTTGATCTGCCTAGTATGCTTCCTCCCTATTTCTCTCAACCTGAACACAACCAAGTCTACTCTCCCAACAACCATGGTTTCTCTGGACAGACCGCACCTATGAACAAGTTGGCACCTTGTACTAGCTTTTGAATAGCACTTTATAAATTTGCTAGTGTTATAATTACAATTGGAAAAATAGCAGGAAATTAAAGGCTTTGATTAAACATATTTCAATGTTATTTAACATCTGCCTATGACAATGGCATTTATTTAAAACAGAATTTTTATGATTTTGTTTTTTGTTCATAGAATTAGAAATTAGAGAAATAATTGAGTAAACCAGAACACATACCACTTTCCTCGATCAGCTTTCCTCGCCAGGTTTTCTCCAGCTTTTGCAGGAAATTATCAAAAACCTCCAAACTCTGTTTGAAACTGGTCTGACGATAATCTATTAGAAAATGCTATATCAAGTTAGTAAATGATTTAGGCTCCACATACACAGTAGCAATGGATCCAAAGTTTAATTCACAGTTAAAAGGGCCAAGTAAAAAATCGAAAGGCTTTATTTTCAGTTTATTTTTACCTATTGCAGGGGATTACTTATTTGCTATATTAACATAACACTGCAGTCTAACAACAATGATCCACATATAATTGGGCTTATCATTTCTGCATTAAGGTACACAGGCAACAAGCAACTAGTCCTTTACCACATTATTACATTTACTGTGTAACAAGTCAAAGTGCACAAGTATCACCAGTGTCAAATGGTTTGGCAAGAATCCTCTGTACTGATTGGTAATAATCAGTCACTTTATTGCCTCAAAGCCTGGCCTCAGCGTCAAAGCCAATTCGGTGATAACATAACAAAGTTAAAGCTGCTATTAACGAACAAACAAACTGAATTGATTGAACATCTGTATGAGAAGCCACTGATTAAGTATTCCATGACAGAAATACCTCACTGTCAGAGAAGTCAATGCCAACTGGTTGATTGAATATCAGCAAAAAATCACCTCTAGAACGTTTAATTTCTCCGTTTTCATCAGAAGTTTCTCCCAGTTCGTTGCAAAGTTGACTGCGTAAAAAAATTCCCAGAATCAACAATCGTCAGTTTTCAACATCTATTTTACACTAAAACATTCATCTTGGTTCTAGTAACTCATTATATGTAGCACAGTCTCGCACAATAAAGCAGACGTGTTTGGGGTTCCGACCTGAGCAGCATTCCATCAGTTAATATTTCATGCATATATTTTTCATTTATATAGCACCAGTACTTAATTTTCAAGATATCAACAGAGCAGAGAGTACCACATTCCTAAAGGTTACAAAAAGGTCAGTTTTCCAGCATTTATGTATATACATATTCTGGTGTCCTTTTGAGTTTCTTATAAGGTTCTCAAAATTGCACCCATATATACTATATGTATATTTTGAGAACCTTATAAGAAAGTAAGAAACTCAAAAGGACGCTAGAAATATACACATATACACATGCAGGTGCATATACAATACATGTATATATGTGTCTTTCTGCGTGCATGGACACACTCATATATATGTGTCTGGATACACATGTAAAGCCATTTACAAAATACTTGAAAGTGCTGTGCTAATTTACCTGATTGTGGGAACGGAAAATGGTTTAAATTCTGCGATACGCTCTGGATCCATTGGCACA
Source organism: Allolobophora icterica (assembly GCA_963556255.1). NCBI lineage: Eukaryota > Metazoa > Annelida > Clitellata > Crassiclitellata > Lumbricidae > Allolobophora > Allolobophora icterica. The sequence goes on along the minus strand of OY744603.1, from coordinate 89,196,652 downwards.
CAGACCCGTCCTAAAACACAAGGTAATGTAATGCAAACAGACATTCACGACTTTTTCACGTGGTGCCTTTTAAAGTATCATGACAGCAGTAAGTAATTACAATCTTGAAATAATAATGTCCTATGAAATGCAGTGTAACAGATAACATTATACAGCCGCCCTATTAGCATACATACTGGTACTCGGTCACAACCAGTGGATTCCCTGATCCACTCAGAGTAATAGAGTAACTTCTGTAGTGCCCTAGCCTAATGTACAAGGTCTCAACTGATGGCACTCCAAACCCAAGCCACAATCAAGTCAACGTCCAGAAGGTCAGTCCAATAAGACAGTCTTTGGATGAAGTATTAAGTGCTATAAAGTGCAATACATAAATAAAATTCAATAAATACACAAAGTTCAATAAATACATAACTTACATGCAAAAAATAAATAAAGTACCATAAATACATAAATTAAGTTCAATAAATACATAAATTAAATACATAAATTACGTAAATCAATCAAATACATAAATTATGTATTAAATACATACATTACAGAAATCATTAAATATATAAATTAAATACATAAATTACGTGCAATTAATAAAGTTCAATCAATAAAAAATTAAGTGCAATAAACAAATAAATAAAGTGTGATAAATATACAGTTTCCAAAAAGTTGGTCCACTGCACCACGATTGACCGCCACAGTCTGCAAAGTCAAGGAACAAAGTCGGCGACTGTACCTGTCTTCGGATGAATGCAGAAGGGACTCTTAAGCAGATGGTTCAACCCTTTGCTGACGTTGACATCAAGTCGTGGATAGCAGAACTGCAGCATGATCTCCTCGATTACAAAGTTCATCTTGCTTCCATCTTTGTCAGGTTTGCTGCCCTACATTTCACAAAATAAATAAATTCAAAGTGATATTATGCTGCAGATGTTAATTTTTTGTTGCTGGTTGCATTGCTGATGTTTGTGATCTTGTATTATATTTTTATTATTATAACAAACATTTTTAACGCATGCAAAGTCACATAGAAATGTGAATCTGAGGCACAGTTAGTCAGTCACCAGGTGAAGAGCTGTTAGATATCCAGACGTTTGAAAGCCAGTGAGAAATAGTGAGTAATGGTCGCGGTAACTGGAAATTTAACATAGTGCCAGGTCAAGAAGAAACTAATCAGGGGCTCTCTGCACTAGCCTATCTGATGTTAAATGTGATTACGAACTGGAAATGCCTCAACAAGCAAAACAGCATGGAAAACCAGAAGCGCCACCAGTGGCGGACCACTCACGCTTGTAGACCCTGAACTGCTTCACCTGAGTCTAACTAACACCATAACCATGTCCTGACCAATGCCAGTGGTTATATGAAGTACGGGAATAAATGCTAAGATCAATTAACATTGTCTTGCCATTACGATCACAGAATAAACGAGCCTTGTTGGCATTTCAGCCTCATCATACACCTCTAAACCCCAGAAACGTTTTCTCAGGGGGTTGCAACAGTGACCTGTAAACACGTGTATTACTTTAATGCTTTACAATGGCACAGAAATAAAAGCAGTTCCAACGAACTCCTTAGCAGCAGAACTAATATAAAACCAAATTTCTCGAATGTCGCTTGCTCCCATAGTGACAAGAGCATCAGTAAAGCCAAATAAGTAAGTAAGAAATGCATCACAGCAAAATTCAGGGACTAAAACATTACCAGAGTCTGATGGTCAGCAACGAGTTGCTTGATGGTCATCCACTGATTGTGTGAGTTGAGTTTCTCCTGATTCTGTTTGGAAATGAAGTTCGTAATGCTGTGTCTCACATGTTACGTTGGAGTCAAGGTCTGCTTCCTATTTGTTCTTACAAAGCCAACAGTTCTTACTTTCCTAATGATTCATGAAACGATTGCTTCAGAAACAATTTATCGTCGATAAACAATTTATCAACAGATGGCACTACAAATTGAAACTGGTTCTAAGGTAAGGCAATTTTGTGTAGTTTCTATTTTGGGAGATTGAAATTCCAAGTATTCAAAATGTAATTGTGGTAAACAGGATAAATGACAGCTAGTTCGAAGCTTGATACATGTATGTATGCATGCATACATATAATCTGTCTGTATGTACGAATGCATGTCTGTCTTATATACATATGTAAGTCTGTCTGTATGGATATGTATGTGGGCTTTTAAAAACCTGTCAAAAGCACTGTATGTACCTGTATAATATATATGTATGCCCATATGTATGTATGAAGGCAAGTCTGTCTTATGTATGCATGTACGTATATATGAATGTATCATGTATACACATGCTAATGTTACACCAAATATCCCAGTTGTTTTAATTTCTCCGTTATGTCAGCAAAGGATATCTTCATCTGGAATGAGACTGAGAACTTTCTGTAGTTTCTCCTCGGTTCCAAGGAAGTCTTGATCGTGTATGGCATAGTTGTCAAATGCTTCGCTGACGATTTCTATCGCTCGCCTGTAAAATGCATAATGTAAAGTAATTTTAAATTTTTATAATCTTGACATTTTTTTGAAGACTAACTCCTCCAAGGGACTTCTGACCTGACTACACACGGCCACAATCTAAAAAGAATGCTTTTCAAGATATTATGGAAAAGAAGAAAAAATCCCACAGAACTCACATGGGTTACAATTCAGATATGAATCATGAATTCAGATCAAATTCCAGATATATATACAGTTGTGCTTTTAACAAAATAATAGAAAAAAGATATTTCTTGAGTTCATGCTTCAGTAGTATGATCCTTCAGCCCTATTCATTAAAAGGTGCCTTTGCCTCTACATGCAAAATTTTTATAAAAAAACCAGCTTCCATCCAAGATCTAGCAAAAAATTTAAAAATCTGTAACTTACATACTTCCTTAGCCAATCAGACAAGAAGATATGCACTGTGTTAATGTGCAAGCTGAATACTTCCCATACAAAACATCTGAAATGTCACTGAACTTCTTAGAGAATGGCTATTAATAAATCTACAGCTGAATTATGTACATCACTACACAGTTGCAATAAATCTTAAAATTTTGAACAGTGATAAAGAAAAGTTCAAAGTGTGTCAGGACTTACTGAATGGATGGATGTAAGTGCGACTGAGGAAGAGTTACTTTCTTGGTCTGGTTTTCTCCACCCTAAAAAATCCCAGAAGAGAGAGACTTGTGAAAGGTGATATCATATTATTATTCATGTGCCACTAACTATTAACCAAGCATCAATCATTAGTGCTTAGCAATTGTGAGTGAAAACTTGCTCAAGGTCCCTACACAATAACCGTTTGAGGGAGGCTTGAACCCATACGGCTACCGTTTCAATACCCATCCTGATACACAATTACTGTACAGTAAACAGACACAAAGCTAAATGTTCCTGTAATGTAATGAAAGCAATCAAACATTTAAATAAAACCTGTTCAGACTTCACAATGTAAATAGGTTAACCTCCCTACGAAATCTCTAGCATGCTTTTCTGGCCTGTCATGTCACATGTACCATTTTATCAACTCTTGTTAACTGTTCTCTTTCGCTTGGACTGGTCTGGGCACACCTCTGAGTAGGAACCTTGAATGGGTGCCATATAAATCCTCTGTCTAAATTAAATTAAACTGAAAAATTAATTGCAATTTAATTCAGACAGGTACTAGATAACCTGTAAATACCTTAACGAGTGTCAGATACTCGGCTACAGCCGAGCGTGCGTCCTGCGACAGCTTTCTAGCTTCTTCGTCACAGACCCAGCAGTGAATACCTCGACGACCGGAGTAAACCCAGAGTAGATGCTCAAATCCAAAGTCTTCTGCCAACGAGAAAGATAGAACCATTCAGTCATACACCAAAGTACTACATCTGCTCATCTGTTACATCTATCAGTTAACTATGCTACTCAGATGATCAACTGAGACTTTACATGCATCAATCAATCAACATTTCAATCAACTACGACTCTCCATGGACAATCCATTGAGAGTCTACTAGTCTACTCTTCATGTGTAGACAAGAATCTTTCAGCTAAAGTACAGTTTATTGCTTTTGCATCTACTGAGCTCCACTATCTAATGACCGAGCATCAATAGATGGTACCGAGCAACTGTGTGAAGATCTGGCTCAAGGTCCTTAACACTTTAACAATGAGCAACTGGAAAACCAATGCCGCTCATCGTTATTAAAGTGTTAAGGAGGCTCAAACCTGTACTCAGTGCATCACCAGGCAAGCCTCTAACCAATCAGCTTGGGTGTCTCACGATTAAGAATTTTGTGTCTCAAGCACTTCATATGGCAAGAGCAATTCTGGTTTCCATTACACAAGTTTGTAGTATTTATGGTTTGTTGTAATTCTTCCTTAACTGTTGTTGTAATTACATTACACTGCAAAAATTCTAAAACAACACATTACATTTCATTTTATACCGTATTATGTTGCAATACACAGCGCGCAGTTTGCTTTTTGAGAGACACTCTCAACTGTTTATTACTATCATTGTTATTATTAGCAACTTCAGCAGCAGCAGTGTCTGCTGCACTAGGCATCAACTGATGGTGCACCAAAACCATGACCAGGTCAATACCACAGAGATAGAGACTATTTAGAGCATCAGTTAAGGAAGAACTCCAAGAAGCCCTGAATACTACAAACCTATGTAATGCAAATTAATGTAACGAGTTACACAGTGCCTTGAAAATTGTTATCATTAATTTATAAGGCAGACATCTGCAACACGCACATTTAAAACACAGTTTCAGTCTAAATCTAATACAATTTAGAAGTTGAAGCAAAAGCGACACTCTTTGCACACACTTTGTTTACTAACATAAACAAGAGGTCTTGTCAGACCAAAATGTAAATGCTAAGCTCTCTCATAGAAAAATGTTTCAAGCCCACTGGCGTAAACTTGTCCAAAATATGGGGGGGGGGGATTTGGTTATTCATTCTACACTTGTTGCATTGGATGTACAGTCGATCTCAATTATTGGGGGGCACGTGCCCTGGCTGCCCCCCCAGAGTCTACACCTATGTTCAAGCCTAGTTACTTTCTCGCCAGGCCAGTTTTAACCCACATTCTACAAACTGGTCAAGCATTTTCAAGCTTAGAGCTACTTTCTCACCAGATGGCCAAAGTTTTAACCCACCTTCTACAAACTGGTCAATCATAACAGACCTAACAATCTATTTTAGAGTCTAGCCATAAGTTAAACAGAACTAGCAATCATTCTAAAGTAGCCCAATACAACACACCACGTAGTCGAATAATCGTGTCTTAAAAATTTCAAACCTCTCAGCGCTCTGTCCAGAATTTTCACGGCTATCACCATCAAAGGCCAACACTTCTCACATATGTCAGCGCCTCTAAAAAACAGAATTCATGAAGATGTATAATTTCCAATCTTAATAAAATTCATGTAATATACCTACCAACTTACAATGTTACCCAAGTTTTTGCATAAATATATAAACATAATAGATCTAATCTACAACTAAAGCTGAATTTGTAAATACAATAAACCTCGAGAGTCATACCAAAGACTACGTCATAACAATCATAAGATTTCATAATTGTAATCACAATCATTATAATAGTAATCATGGTGGTAATCACATTCGTAATCATAATTCGTAACCTTGAGATTTCTACAGTGCTATTTACAATGCACTAGTACACAGATTCTCGTGGAAAAGTTTTAAATCTCTAATAAAATTTATAATACAGCAAAAACAGAAAGATACAAAATACCAAAGTGGTTATATTGAAACAATAATTGTTACAATTTGTTCAATACCTTTTCTGCACAGGAAAAGGTTCAATGCACATTTCTGATAAACTCACAGTTAAGTTACAGTTAGACATATCTAAAGTACCATTGTGGTGTAGAAAATACTGATGGCTAAAATTTGTTTAATGTAATTCTGCAAGAAGAAGATTATGATGAAAAGACTAACGAGCAGCAGCTTCGAACATCGTCATAGTCCGTCATATCGATATCGAACACAAGCTCCTTCTCCAGTGCCTGAAAATTAGCTGCCTTTATACACTTGTGATCTTTTGGCTGTTGCACAAACAAAAACAAAAAACTTCTAAAACATTACAAAGCCACAGTACTATTATTATTGTTACAAACATTTTGAACGAGCGCAAAGTCACACAGAAATGAGAATTTTAGGCACGGTTAGTCAGTCGCCAGATGAAGAGCAAAATTAGATATCCTGATTTTTGAAAGCTAATGAGAAATATTGAGTTTTGAAGCGTTTGTTAAAGGAAGAGATAGAGTTTCAGCATAGAACAGACATAAAAAAAATGTAAAACAACAGAGTATGGTATGGTATGGTATCTGAAAATTTATAAAGCGCCTCTCACGATGCGAAGTATAGGTGTATATCCAGTCACAGCAGTTTTTGGTACCCAATAATTTGTCAAAACTAGCCATACTGCTACCAGACAAATTCTTGACATGGCAATTTCAAATTTTACAAAGTTGTAAGAAAAGGTCTGAACATAGTACAGCATTGTATTTATGTAACCCTGACATTTATTCATGAGACAATTATGAAATTATCCATTAGCTGAAAATGATGTATGTCGCTATGACAATAAGATCAAAGCTTAAGATAACGCAGATGGTTAAGTGTTGTGCTCACGTCAATAACAATCAGCATCACTTTTATCATAAACAAAAGAGTAAATCAACCAATTACCGTTATCCTAATCACAAAATGAAATGAATGAAACAGGCGTCACCCAGTTTGCAGAGTCAAACTTTATCGTCATCACAATTACCGTCATCTTGTCACTTACACTATCACCTATGCTGCTGTGGTGCTAAGGATGCATTTACCGCTGTGCACCTTTTTAGGTCTGCAAGACAAGTGACTTTGGGAGGTAAAAAAAGTGCTATATAAATGCTTAGATACATACATACATTACCACCATAACTATAATCATCATCATCATCACCACCAACCCACAATCATTTATTTATTTATTACTTTCTATTGGTAGAGTATCCTACCCTGAAGGTAAAAACAGCACCGATATCGATTTTGTACGGACATCTCTTCTGCAATTCCTTTTCAAATTCCTGTTGATCAACAAAGGACTGGTAGCGTATGTAGATGTCATCTTTGAGAGTGAAGGAAAACTCTCGATGCGTTATGTAAGTTTTCGGCACTTCAAATGCAACAAAATCAACAATTTGCATTACTTTAGGTTTTCCAAATACGCTTTTCAGCCAGTTTTCAATAATTCACTGATGTAACGACTAGTTCTCTTGAAAATTCAGTGCTCGAAAACTGCAAACAAATGATCGTTAAAGTTTCCACATTAAAATTGTTGCAGCAGGACATTTTATATATATTTCATATTATGTTTATTGATTATATACATCACACATTCACGTTTATATCTGAATTTATATTATTAAGTCAAGTGGAATTTGAATATATTCATTTATATTTTGCCAGGCTCTGGTTTATGTTCACTTAACCACTTACAGCACCCTTGTAGCGGCATGGTCGTGTTACGGCGCTATAGAAATTGTTCGTGTTATTATTATTATTAATGCATATTAGTCAAGTCACAACGTCATCTCACTGGTACTGTGTTACTAGGCAACCGAGTAATATTTGTTTTTATAAGCAAAATGGCCAATCTAAACTCATACAAAATACAGCAATGCGACTTCCCACATTGGAAATCCCCAAGTACGTTAGTAGTTTGCGCAATTGTCTCTAAAAAACTGAATCAGTTGACAACAGGTTTTGGACTTATTTCTACCTCTTGCGCTCGTGATGTTCTGCAATAGATAAATTATTAAAAGTCTCTATGGGAAAGTTAGGTGGCTCCCAGAGAAAATATGATTCATCATGTACACTAAAAACACTATCCATAGACATTACTCTTCCTCTGCTTTCCATCAATAGCCTTCGTTCTATCATTTATTTGACACACGGATTCATTCATTCATACGGATATTACACAGCAAACATAGCATGGAATTCTTTATGAGGTTGCTCTGCACGCATCACCGCAACAACTCTGCCTTGCTTTAAAAATGCTCTGAAACTCTTAAAATCGTCCAATTCTCCTCACACAGCAGTGCTGTACTCAAGATATAAGCAACACCCATGATGACCGTACACATCATTGTACAAATAACGGCGTTTGTGAACTCTTTTAAATTACTACACAAAAGGCAGTTAATAAAACGTACTGAAACATCGACGTCTTTACAAGAGACTGACCACACTTAAGTGATGGAATATGTGGGAACTAGGAAGTTTAATCTGACACACAATGCTTTGGCACTATCCAGTGAACAGATTTTCGTTCATATGCACCAATAAATTCAGGGTTCACCTTTATAAACATTGTGTTCGTTACTCACTACTTACTTACTTGCGGAATTTTCACTATAGGAGCTGCAATTCTCTATTCTACCGAAGTCTGGGGCAGCCATATTGTTTAAACTGTGATCAGCCGCAAGCAACCGAAAATTAACGATTACCGGTGGCCCTTTGAAACCCGTTCAGTTGTACAGCACTTCTATTATGTAATATTTTTGAGTTCGGATCAATGTATAGTATGGCTTGTATTTATACTTAAAATATCTGTTCTCACGTATATAATACGAGTTTGTTTTACAATTTATTCGGGTGTTAAACACACCAGTGCTCATCACCGACCACGTATCCGTGCTCGCTTAAAGAACCACGCCAGCTCACCTCCTCCATATGTTAGCCACCTAAAGTAAGGGCCATAAGGAAAAAGTCTTTTGTAATAGATTGTAAGCAGATCTGGTAGGCTCTCTGGATCGTAATCCATTTTCCACAGTTTTCACTTTTGCCGCGGCAAGCTTGCGGCAAGTGTGTAAACACAGACTAGATAATATCTAAAACACAGATTCCACATAATTATGATGACGTAATTCACGAATTCAATGCTCTCAAAATCGTAATCTCGCGATTTTTACAGCATCCAAATTAGAGGAATCGCGGGACCAGCTTAACACAGGCGCTAAGACAGTGAGAAAAGTCCAAAAAGGAAGGTAGGGTCGAAATCAGCTCCAGGTCAAGATCCAAAGGGGTCAGGCAGGCAGGCAAACGGCTATGGTGGATGGTGTATAGACCTGAAAAGGCGAGGGGGTAAGTGGAAGAGGAGGAATCGGGATAGGAGTTGTCAGGGTGAGAATTGTCGGGGGGTTGGGGGGTTCAACCCCCCTAGTCTTTCTTAGGACCCCATAGTAAAGTCTTCATTGCACACCCAAACTCCACATGAATCAAGGTCTAACCACCCCCCCCCCCAGTCTTTTTTCTACAATTCTCATACTGGGAGTTGTGAAAGAGCATGCAGTGTTTTCAGTTTTAAGTGAAAGACCTGTAGAGAGATAGCAAGATGTGAATTGTTGCAAGTTCGGAAGATGGGTGACGGGTCGGATATTTGCCGTAATTCTGGCTGGCGTTTCTTCTACAGAGGCACGATGATGTGTTCTTTGCCATTTATGATTACTGACAAGAGCAGAAAATATTAAAGTAAAATGTTGCAATTCCTTTGCGCCACACAACATCTGCGTCATTTGAACCAGCTTATCCACCAGCCTTTAATCATCTGAGACCTGTAAAAAAAATTAGTCTACGAGTTTCTGTAACAGCCTGCAGTAGGCCTAACACATACGAAGCGTAACTCGCGTCTACTAAAATTGTCAGACTGCACTAGGCCTATTCCGACGCACCCTATAGTCGCGTCCATCAGCTTCCACGAGTGGCCACAATGAGAACCCGTTGTGGACCTAAATTCACGGACTGGTTGGACAATTGTTTGTCTCATAATTCTACCCAAATTTGCAAGAATTCACATCTACAGTCTACAGATCTTTTACTCAAAACTGAAGACACTGCTCGATTCCTCCTCAGCGCCCTTGTAGCGGCATGGTCGCGTTACGGCGCTCTAGAAATTGTCCGTGTTATTATTAGGCTCTTCTACTTACCTCCCTCGCCTTTTCAATTCTAAACACCATCCACCATGGCCGTCTGACTATAATTCTACCCCACTAGAAAGGAGGGTGAGAGAGAGAGAGAGAGAGAGAGTAGATGAGAGAGAGAGAGAGAGAGAGAGAGAGAGAGAGAGCAGAAGAGAGAGAGAGAGAGATGAGAGAGGAGAGAGAAGAGAGAGAAGAGAGAGGAGAGAGAGAGATGAGAGAGAGAGAGAGAGAGAGAGAGAGAGAGAGAGAGAGATGAGAGAGTGAGAGAGAGAGAGAGAGGAGAGAGAGAGAGAGAGAGAGAGAGAGAGAGAGAGAGAGAGACGGGTAGAGACAGATCAAACGGGGCATTTTGCTGAACTGGTGGCAGATATGGAATATACTAGTACGTACGTACCTTAAAACAGATTAAATGGAATATTGAAAGGAATATAGAGTTTTGAACTGGAATAAACATATATTGCACAAAGGCTCAAAACAACAAACGAAAACTGACATGTTGATCCTCGATGCAAAGTTGGCTAAAACGTTAGCAACGTCATCGTGAACCGCTGAACACAGCCAGTATATAAACGTCTCAAATCGGCTGCCGTAGCCCTGAATAAGAAAAGTTAGGGTTAGGGTTATGGTTAGGGTGAGGATTAGTTAGAGTTAGGGTCATGGTCATTCACCGAACAGCTGCACTGAAAGGATGTGTGAGTCAGCTAAACTTTGGGCAGCTATGCTCTGCTGAGTAGTGTGCCAGCCAGCTGCGACTCTGACAATCCGCTGTCTGACGTTGATGGCGACGACGACTCCTGACTGCCGTTCGAGAAAGCAACTCTTGCATCGCGTCGTTTTTTCACTAGGATTCCTTTGAGAGGTTTTCTAATTGAAGGAGGGGGCGGCGGCGGTGGTGGTGGTGGTGGAGGAGGAGGAGGAGCCAGGGATGAATATAAGGTTTTCGAGGCGCTGGAAGATCCAAGGGAAGGTTGGGACCGTTTTTGGGTCGGTTCTTGTCGTGACGGTTCCTTAACTTGCGGTTTCGATGCTGGACCGTTCTCTGCGCCGCGTGTCCTATGCTGAGCGCTTCTCTGACCGACGGGTTCTGAGGAGGTGGCCCTTGCGTAGATACCTTCGAGTTTGGTTTTTATCGACGAAAGATTGTCGACCTGATGGGCTTTGCTAGGCTTTGGTGGAACGAGAGGACGGGGGCGGTGATCCCAGCGTTCTCGTGCATCCTGCCGCATGTTGGACGATTCGTTAGGCATACCTTGGAATCTGAGGTTTGGGGAAGATCTTCCAGTTCGATTTCGACCGACTTCATTTGACTGTCCAACTCCTTGAGAGCTTGGGTGTTGGAGCTGTGCCGGACCGCTCGACGAAAGTCGACTAGCGATTGGAGCATCAACATACTGAGAAGATCTTCCAGACTGCTTCACTAGAACCTGGTATGTCGCCGGGTTTCCAGGTATGACTTGGTGGAGGTTTGATTGCTGATGTTGTTGTGGATGATTTGAAAGCTGGTTTGACGGACCACTCGACGTAGTCTGTTTGGCAGACTGTTGCACTGCGGTAGGCTTGTGCGGCACGGGCGGACGGTTACGGTGCTCCAGGTCTCCAGAACTGATAAGCTGAGAGCTTGGTTGTTGGGGATTTGGCTGATTTGAAACCGGATTTGCTGGACCATTCAACGAGGCTTGTTTCGCAGTTTGTTGCACTACGGTGGGCTTGGGCGGCACGGATGGACGGCTACGGTGGTGATCCGGAGTTTTAGAGATCACGCTTTGGGGGTTTGTCTGTTGAGGCTCTAGCTGGTTTGATGTAGGATTTGCCGGACCAATCGATAAAATTTGTTTAGCAATCTGTTTCACTGCGGAAGTCTTGTGCGGCACAGGCGGACGGCTGTGGCGTCCCGAACCTCCGGGTATGACTCGTTGAGGGTTTGCTTGTTGGTGCTGTGGTTGACTAGAGACTACGTTTTCTGGAACACCAGAAGAAGTTTGGCTGGTAATTAGTGTAGAGCTATGTTGTTGAGACTTCCCTGCTTGTTGTACTGGACCCTGATAGGCCGATTGATTGTGTACCGATTGGCCGTTGTCTTTAGATCTGATTTGTTGGAGCTGTGGTTGGCTAGAGATTACATTTCCTGGAACACCAGATGAAGTGTGACTGGTAATAGCAGTAGAGCCATGATGAGGAGATCTTCCTACTTGTAACAGAACCTGATAGGCCGGTTGATTTTGTGCAGATTGGCCACTATCTTCGTGTCTGAGATGTTGATAATGTTGTTGACTCTGTGATCTTTGAGGCAAGACATTGACGTCACTTTGATTGACGTCACTCTGACGTTTCGATCGGTTCCGTTGATGGATCGGCCTCGCATGCCTTTGAACGGATTCAGCGACATCAGCACTGGGAGGCGCTTGGGGAACAGCATTCGTATAGAAATGTTGATTAGGTGCTTGCCCTGTCCTGTTTGTCTCCGAATGCGCAGTCTCCTTTCCTTGAGTCCGAGAGCCGACTCGCGATGACGCTCTGTGATTCATTTCACCAAGTCCTTGGCTGGCTGGTTCGTTTCGAATAGTTTGAGGCAGGCCTTTAATGTTGGCAGAGTCAGTTTGTGCCGGCAGTGGGCCTACTGCAGTATAACTATACTCAAATCCCCCGTTTTTTGGTCCAGTGTAGGCCGGTTCACTTCGAATAGTTTGGGGTCTACCATTACCCGTTCGAGCCAGTACTTCATAGGTTTGTTTGCTGGTGGTGCTTTTAGGCATACTGTTGGCAGAGGACGCGTCAGATCGTGACGGAAGAGAGCCGACGGAAGCATAAATATGCTCAGATCTGCGGTCTTGTAGTCCTGTGTATGTTGGTTCGGAGGAGACAACTTGAGGTCTACCATTACCCGTTCCAGACAGTTCATGGTAGGCTGGTGTGTTTGCAACAGTTTGAGGTTGGAGGTTGGCAGAGAACGTATCGGCTTGTGAAGGTAGAGAGCCAACGGCAGTATAAGTATGCTGCTCGGATCTACGGCCTTGTAGTCCAGTGTAGGCCGGTTCACTCTGAACAGTTTGAGCTGTGTCAGAATCTCGCGAGGTATGAGAAACCACCTCAGTATAAGAATGCTCAGGTCTGCGGTCTTGCAGTCCAGTGTAGGCCGGTTCACTTTGAGCAGTTTGAGCTGTGCCATAATCTCGCAAAGTACGAGAAACCACCTCTGTATAAGAATGCTCAGGTCTGCGGTCTTGTCCTGTGTAGGCCGGTTCACTTTGAGCAGTTTGAGCTGTGTCATAATCTCGCGTGGTACGAGAAACCACCTCTGTATAAGAATGCTCAGGTCTGCGGTCTTGTAGTCCAGTGTAGGCCGGTTCACTTTGAGTAGTTTGAGCTGTGTCAGAATCTCGCGAGGTATGAGAAACCACATCAGTATAAGAATGCTCAGGTCTGCGGTCTTGTAGTCCAGTGTAGGCCGGTTCACTTTGAACAGTTTCAGCTGTGTCATAATCTCGTAGTCCAGTGTAGGCCGGTTCACTTTGAGCAGTTTGAGCTGTGCCATAATCTCGCAAAGTACGAGAAACCACCTCTGTATAAGTATGCTCAGGTCTGCGGTCTTGTCCTGTGTAGGCCGGTTCACTTTGAGCAGTTTGAGCTGTGTCATAATCTCGCGAGGTACGAGAAACCACCTCTGTATAAGAATGCTCAGGCCTGCGGTCTAGTCCTGTGTAGGCCGGTTCACTTTGAGCAGGTTGAGCTGTGTCATAATCTCGAGAGGCATGAGAAAGAATCTCTGTGTAAGCATGCTCAGGTCTGCGGTCTTGTAGTCCAATGTAGGCCGGTTCACTTTGAGCAGTTTTATCTGTGCTATAATCTCGTAGTCCAGTGTAGGGCGGTTCACTTTGAGCAGTTTGAGCTGTGAAATAATCTCGCGAGGTGCAAGAAATCACCTCAGTATAAGAATGCTCAGGTCTGCGGTCTTGTAGTCCAATGTAGGCCGGTTCACTTTGAGCAGTTTGAGCTGTGTGAGAATCTCGCGAGGGTTGAGAAACCGCCTCAGTATAAGAACGCTCAAGTCTGCAGTCTTGTAGTCCTATGTAGGCCGGCTCACTTTGAGCAGTTTTACCTGTGCCAAAATCTCGCAAGGGACGTGGAACCACCTCAGTATAAGAATGCTCGAGTCTGCGGTCTTGTATTCCAATGTAGGCCGGTTCACTTTGAACATTTTGAGGACTGCTATAATCTGTAAAGATGCTCGGTTCAGGATTCGATGGGTCACTTGGCGCACTTGGAATTGCGGCACTAGCGTTCATCCGCATTTGTTCTGCGGATCTGGTTTCTCTCGGATTTGATCGAAGGTACTTCGGCTCAATCGTCGTGCGTTGACTTGGAACGGCTGAATTGATATGTTCTGCGGATCTGTTTTGCTGACGATTTGGCTGAAGGTACCCGGTCTGATCCTGCACACTCTGCGTCGTGACGATGGCGCGGTCGTGGTCTCCAACTGGTATGTCTTCATAAGCGTACTCCTTATCTGGAAGATTTTGTACAGGCTTGCTTTTTGTCGCCGCGTCGTCTCCAGCTGGTGATTTTTCATAAGTAACCTTCCACACTGCGTCGTCTGGTAAAGGCGTATTCTGGAGCACATCTTCTCCAAATGGTATTTCTTCATATGTGCGTGTCTCTTCTGGGATACGTGGTAAAGGTCGATTTTGGTATAGGTGATGTCCAAATGGTATTTCTTCATAAATGTGTTCCTCTTCTGGGATATTTGGTAAAGGACGAGTTTCATACATATGATGCCCAAATGGTATTTCTTCATAAATGTGTCCTTCCTCCGGGATAAACTGTACTTGCAAATCTGAGTACAGATTCCCTCTAAATGGTATTTCTTGGTAGTCTGAGGGGACCTCCGCGATCTCGTTGTAGACATCGTACGGTATTTCTTCATATATATGGTAATCTTCTACAATATCTTCATAAGCATGCGGCACATCTCCATTCAGGTGGCCAGATTCCGTCGACGCGAAGCGCTGTGTCTCTGCAGAGAAAGGCGCGACTTTGTCATATACGTGAAGCTTAGACTTCCTCTTCGACCGGCGATCCGATCCACTTTGGTGTGATAATGAACTCTGAGGATTTGACGGAAGTGGAGACAGAGGAAGAGAAATCTGGTCTCTTTTCGAGTGAGACGACTTTCTGCGATGACGGGAACTTCTGCGGTGGTCTTTCGAGTCTTCTTTTTTCGCTTTACGCGAGGCGGATCTGTGCCTCGACGCACCTTTGGAATCGTCTGATTTACGGGCTAGATGCGAACCGGTGGTGATGGCTTTGGTACTGAGACCAGAAAACTGGCTGCCAGTTGCTGAACCGGCGATGGAGGAAATTGAGGTGCTGGTACCTGAGCCAGTGACGGCTTTACCAGTTTTTGATTCTGTGCTTGAAGCACCAGTGGGTGAGCTGGTATCAGTGGTGCCTGTTGAGTTTGTGCTAGAATTACCTGCACCAGATCCAGTGGTGGTGGTGGTACCAGTTCCGGAGCCAGTGGTAGTGGCACCAGTTGTGGAACCTGTACTGGTGGAACCTGTTCCGGACCCGGTGCTGGTGGTACCCGTCCCAGAGTGGGTCGCAGCTGCGAAAGTAGGCTGGCTGGTATCGGCCGAAGATCCTGAATCGCTTATGTAGGTCGTCGTTTCGGATCCGGCAAAGCGAACGGTGGTCGCCCGTGAGCTAGCGGGGCTGGAAGACGACGTAACCGACGTGGGGATTTCGACCTCCAAGCCAGCGGCGTTTTCCGAATAGTTCCAGCGAGACACTTCATCTGGGCGACTAGGAGGAGACTCTGCCGCCGTCGCCTGTAATTGAGCGATGGCTCTGATGACGTCTAACAGTTTGGGATTCATCAGCTCATTACGCGGACCCTTTATCACGACCCGGCCCGCCTTCCCCACGGCAACGACTGACTGCGACGGAGCTTCTGAACTCAAAGCGGGTGTTGGCGTGGCGTCGCTGGTAATTTTGCTTCGACTGATAGACAGAGTTCCGCCGTCTAAGCTCGTCCGATGTCCGGTTGAAGACCGCGGCTTTGTGCCTGGGCTGCTGCCTGTACTCTTCGATGAACTACTCTTCGGTGAGCATTTCACGCTATCCATACGTTGTCCGCGCATCGTGCCAAACTTGCGGCGAAGACGCGCGATGAAGCCGTTGTTACGGCTCTCGTTCGCATTATTGGCGTTGTTCTCATCACCGTCATCATCTTCATGTTTGTCGTCGTTGTCGTGGTCCGATCCTTCTTCATCCTTGGCTTTCTTTTCCTCTTCTTCCTTTTCCTTCCTTTGTTTCATCAATTCATCAGCCTTCCCGTCGTCCTTAAGCTGGAAGAGATAACCTTTGGCGCTCACCTCCGAGTCACCCGCTAAAACGGCCTCCGTTATGGACGTCTGGAGGTACTTGAAGAGGATCAGGACTATAATGTAGATTACAAGCACAATTGCAACGACAGGGCAGACTCTTTCAGAAAGGGCTTTATCGTATAGCACGAGCATCTTTGTCCTGCATCCGTCCCTGAAGATCGTTAGGTGTTTGCGGTAGTCATAGTTGAAGTGTATTACGTTGTCATAGATCTAAAGATAACGATAAAAGCGAAGAAGATACATGTAAATGTAAGGAAGAGAAAGGTATATGAAAAAGTAAAGAAGACAGAGGTTAACATGAAGGCAAAGGTTAAGACTGCAAAATTTGAACGTTAATGCAAAAGTAAAAGAAAACGAAGAAGATGAAGGAAATCATTTGTTTCCGTAGATACTCCTCAGAAACATGATCGTACGGTTGAAGGATCGTCGGCTGAGGTGCACACATGACCACAGTCATCCAATGACAGATAACCTTAATAATCCCAACTTGCACTGGTATTTAATCACCGACCCTGAAAGGGAGGTTGGAGACTGAACGGGTGCCAGATGAAGTGCTATTTCGCGGACGGTCTGACACCCATCCAAAAGTAGTATAGTCCTGCTCATTTTCAAATTTAGCTTCGAATCGACAAAATCAAGCGGCCAGGAAAACCAAGCAGACCTGGTGGTGTATACACGGACGCTTCACCGACGGATCACAGCAACTGAAGGGGACGTCCTCGAGCAGGAATTTTCCGCCTTTCGTGTGGTCAATAACGACCTGCGACTTGCGATCGATTACGTCGTCCGCATACCACTGGATTCTGAACCAGTCCGAGTAGCCTTGGTTCCCGCAACATTCAAACCGCTGCTGCATGTTATCGATGCTCGCCTTAATCTCAAGTTTATCCTTGTAGGCCATTAGGTTATCTGACATTGCTGTCTGGAAAGTAAATAAGCAAAAATAAGTTCAGGTATAGTTATTGGTGTAGACGGCCATTTCAGCCATAAGATGCCGTTAAAAGTACATACTACTACTACTACTACTACTACTACTACTACTACTACTACTACTACTACTACTACTACTACTACTACTACTACTACTACTACTACTACTACTACTACTACTACTACTACTACTACTTCTACTACTACTACTACTACTACTACTACTACTACTACTACTACTACTACTACTACTACTACTACTACTACTACTACTACTACTACTACTACTACTACTAGTCTACTACTACTACTACTAGTACTATTACTACTACTACTACTACTACTACTACTAGTCTACTACTACTACTACTACTACTACTACTACTACTACTACTACTACTACTACTACTTCTACTACTACTACTACTACTACTACTACTACTACTACTACTACTACTACTACTAGTCAACTACTACTTCAGCTATTCCCAATCATAGATCTGCCGTTACTTGTATAGCAATAATAATCAAATGCAATAAACACTGGCGGAGATCTTGTCTGACAGGTGGGGGGAACACTTTAGAACTGATCTGGTAAAAAAGATGTTTGAACTGATCTGGTAAAAAAAAGAGTTCAAAAATTGTTCACGTTCATGCGGGAATTTTTTTTTTACCTTTTTGATGTTTCTTCAAATTTTTTTTGGGGACAAATGTATGGTATGCCCCCCACTCTTAAAAAGGTGGGTCTTGTCCCCCTCGACCCCCGGTATCTCCGCCCATGGTAATAAAATAATCAAATGTAATGATAATAATAATAAATTACATGTAATGATAATATATAGGTCTCCTACGTGAAAGTCTTTGCTCGATTCTAAACCTCACCTTGTCGGACGACCAATGGTTTCTCTCCCCGTTAAGGCTGGAGGATTGGGCATTCGTCTGGTGGCCTCGCTTGAGCTTCCTGTCTTTCTGGCTTCTGCTGAGGCACCCACGCTCTCCAATCCTCCATGCTAGGCAATGTCTATTCCAACACCGACGCACTGTTCGAAGCGATGGTGCAGCTATGGTGCGCCGAAAGCCAAATTTTGCGCCCAGACAGCAACTTCTCCCGTAAACAATCTTATTCGAACCAGCCACTCATGCAGAAGGTTGCAACCACTCTTGGCGCCTTTTATTGGGATGCATACCACCAAGCTCGATTGAAGGCGGTCGCTGCATCCCAGACCTCTTTGCCCTCCCAATATCAACCTGTGGTCTGTGACCTGACGATAGGGCGTAAGAATTGCTGTCGGCCTTTGCCTGGGGAGATGCATATGCGAGCCGCATGAATGTCCCTGTGGGTCACTGGTGGCGGAGGCGGACGAAACGCATGGACTCTCGTTCGGTCTAGCCCCAGGGCGAGTTTGCAGGCGTGCCGTCCTCAATGGCATGATCCATCGGAGTCTCACACGCGCCTGCTTCCCTAACATTAAAGAATCACCAGCGCTGTCGAGAACAGATGGCAAGAGACCCGATTTCTCACTCTGATTCCCTGGCGTATGGGACGTAGTGTAACAGGTACTGTAGCTCCCTCCTATTTGCAAGCAACGGCCGGGTGCAGCGGAGGAACTAGCGGCATCCAGAAAAAATGCTAAGTAGAGCCATCTTCTTTCAACTTAAATATTCGTACCTTTGAGACCCTTGGGCTTATATATATCGAGGGGCTGGATTTCAGGCCTCAGGAGTCCCAAGAGAAACTAGTTTTCTCCTCCAACGGTTAGCCATGACAGTCCAGCGTTTCAACGCAGCCGCTTTCCGCCATACTTTCGTACTTCCGGATCTCGACAAAGATGGTTACTCCAGAGATTAATTTTCACTTATTTAGTATCTGACTCCTGAGGGATTATATGTATCTCGAAATAATAATAATAATAATAATAATAATAATAATAATAATAATAATAATAATAATAATAATAATAATAATATTACTTATTTTAATTAATATTTAAGTCCCCAAGGGATCATATATACCTTGGGGCAAAAAAAAAAAAATAATAATAATAATAAAAATAAATAATAATAATAATAATAATAATAATAATAATAATAATAATAATGATGATGATGATGATGATGATGATGATGATGATGATGATGATAATAATAATAATAATAATAATAATAATAATAATAATAATAATAATAATAATAATAATAATAATAATAATAATAATAATAATAATAATAATAATAATACAATGGCGTTGTACATGAGTTAAAAAAATAATAACAGCTTGTTGATTCATGGATAATTGAGTCATAAAATTATTTTCACTGATCTAACTGAACGACTTGGGCGGTGATGGCTGTTCTGATGACGACGATGACGACTCTGAAGACGATCAAGACGAAGATGATAATAAGGATTACAATTATGGCAATCATGACGAAGATAATAATAAGATAAGGTGATACTAAGGATTACAATTATGGCAATCATGACGAAGATAATAATAAGATAAGATAAATAATAAGGATTACAATTATGATGACGACGATCATGACGAAGATGATAATAAGGATTACGACGATGACGACGAAGATGATAATAAGAATAACAATTACGACGACGATGATAATAAGAATTACAATTACAACGACGACGATCACAACGAAGATGATAGGGATTACAATTACGACGATCATGACGAAGATGATAATAAGGATTACAATTACGACGATCATGACGAAGATGATAATAAGGATTACAATTACGACGATCATGACGAAGATGATAATAAGGATTACGACGATGACGACGACGATGCCTGACTGATCGGATGCCCGTACCACGTATGCCATTCCAGTGACGCTGCCGGTCTTTTGGGTCACCTTGCCATGATCGAGGGCCACCACGACGAGCAGAATAACGAGGGCGATGATCGGAAGCCAGAGAATGATCGTGTAGATGAGCATCAGTTGCTTCATTGCGTTGCGTTTGTCAGGGTAGAGAGCGGCAATCATTGTGAAGAAGCCCAAGAAGCTAATGATGACGCCGAATCCTCCTATGCACTGCAGCATCATCGGGGTGAAGCCGATCTGGAGGCCGACGACCGCCAGGTACGGGACGTAGTTTTCGGTGATGTACAGGGCGAGGAAGATCATGATCGCAGACCCGATAAGGAGTGGCACGTGCAACGCGGCGCCAAACCAGAGGCACCACTGACGGGCGAACTCCGTGAACCTTATAGCCGCAAACTGACTCATCTTCGAACAGAATAAAATAGGTTGGAATAGAATCGTAATCGTAATCTAGAATTTGGGAATACCCAAGCAAGCTAAGTCGCGGAAGCAGCCTTATTCACAGGGGGTTCAGTAAAAAATCGAAAGACAGGTAAGGTTAGAATCGGTTCCAGGTCAAGATCCAAAGGTCAGGTCGACGATGGATGGTGCTTAGCACTGGAGCAGCGAGAGAGGTGTGGAGAAGAGGAGGAATCAGGATGTAGTATCAGTTGAAAGGAGCGCTCTCAATTTTGAGTGGAAGGCCGGCGCAGGGGTAGCAAGAGATGAAGTTTTGGTGAGTGAGTTCGCAGAATGTATCAGATAATTGGGGTAATTCTGATGGCAATTTATACCAGATGGGTGGGTCATCTAGGACTATGGAGCCAATTCCAGAAATCATGGATGAGGTGATGGAAGGGCGGAGAAGTGTAACGACGGAAGATAACTTCTTGAGAAGAGGGGCTACAGATAAGAAGAGGGGGCTAACAGAGCAGATGAGGCACTACATAGAAGAGACTGCAGGGAAGAGGAGGAGGAGGGATTACAGTGTTTGAAAATGAGGAGGAATTTACCAGCTGACAAAGAGACGTTAATAATTTTGGTAATGGTGGGAACAAGAACAGATAAAGAGTCTTTCAAGAAGGTACAGGATCAACTTCGCATTCCTTGTTTGAAAGAGATATTTTAGTCTCTGGGTTGGAAGACTGATATTGAGGATCGAGAAGGAGAGGGTGGAAAGTCTTGAGTGAGGGGAGCATCAACAGGTCTTAATATAAGCAAATTGTTGGTGGTGCCGACAAGTAGCGATTGAAGAGAAAGACGGAAAGTATCATTTTGTTTTAAAAGAAAGAACAGAAAGACTCAGCTAATCAAGAAGTGGGCTGTAGAAGTTCCGATAAGTGAGTTAGTTTATCGTTTTCCAGAGAAGGCGAGTACCAAAGGATCGGAAATGAACTAGTGATGAGTAAACTCTCTGTTTAGCCATAGCTAGTAGGCAATGGCCTTTATTTGTGGCCCTTGTGGGGATTGTGGCAGATTATGCGCAGAGAGCAGTTGAGGATCTCGCGTGCGTTTGTATATAGGCGCTATCAAGGTGTGGACGGAAAGATCTCTAGGCCTGGAGACAGTCACAGCTATAGCTGGATCCACAGTTAACGAAATGTTTATACCCGGTATTCGTTTATTAAGTAGAACAACAGGCAAAACCTTGTAGGTGTTAAAAAACAGATATATGAAGGGAGTAATAGCTCAGTAAGAGTTGGCAAATAGCATGCGAGAGATTAAGTTTCGTGAGTCCATATTTGGGAGGTAAAAGTTATGAGGTCTCTCCCTAAGGAAATAGGGAGTAAAATGTTGGTTGGGGGAAAAGGATCTCAGTGAATGGTCTTCATTACACTTTGTAAGACAGCTTTAGATAATAAAGTTCGTTTGAAGCTTCGTTTGCAAGCATTATTGTAGAGGGAGAATTAGGGTGAATGCAGCGCCGGTCTTATGGGTGTGCGAACCGTGCGGTCGCACAGGGCTCGGGTGCTGTGATTACCTATATAGGCATCAGCGAGGGGCCTAATAACAAGTACAATAAAAATTTGTTTAATGTACTTCAAAAAATGCGGGCTCCTCAAAACTGCAGGCCCGGAAGCTGCAGCACCCTTAGCATCAATGCGAACCTGGCTAATCCCCACCAGACAGAAGCATGCATACTTCTAGCTATGATGGTTGCGCCGCTTGCGCGGGTGATCAATTGCAGAGAATTTATTATGACAACAAAGGCCGTTGGCGTTGGCAGAAATTAATTTGAAAAGTTTATGTCACCCTTTGCATGGAATAATACAGCTCATACTAAACTAAGAGCTACAGCACAGTATGAATAATTACACAGTACGTCGACTCGCATTGCTAACTGTTCACTTGCTTTTGGGGTGACGCCATTTTGAAAGTGCAATCTTGAATTATAGATTTAAGCTGAAATATACGTTAAAACTAATATTGTTAATTCTAATGAAGTCCTCGATGTTGTTGTAACGTTTAAAAATATTTGATGTGATGGGTTCCGGTGTATCGACGTGTAAAAGCTCATTTTCAAAATGGAGGTCGGACACACATTCTGACTGCTGCATCGGCCGGGAGTCGACGTACTGTGTTATTATTTATACTGAGGCTATACAGCAAGTTTCAGATTTATTTAAATTTAATGTATATTGGCCGTTAAAAACCAGGCGATGTTACCTTGCGCGATATTCGTCACCTAACTTGACATAATAGCTCAACGAAATTCAAACATTTCGCGTAATACCAAAGAAAGTGAGAAACTTTTAGCGATTTACTAAGATTCAAAACGACTAATCGTGCAAATTTTAAACTCGACCGAAACTTATGCAACCATAATATAATTATGCAAATAAGTGTAGGCCTTTAATGACGTCATAAGAATGCAACTATAACTAGGACATGACGTGACGTCATTACTTTCAGTTAGCCTACGTCCACATAATATTCTATTATTGCTATTATTAAATATATTTGGTAACATTGATATGTATTAATACTACTATTAATACCAGTAACTATTAATACATATCAGTTTGGTAGGTATGCAGCATCGATGTATATTCAATATACGTCGATGACGTCGACCCTCAACTTAGTTACGTCACTTACGCTCAGCTTATATATAAAACATATGCGGGCTGGGTTTCTTCCAACTGAAACCCCTTCGCTGGACAGAATGGCTGACGCAGCAGACGAAACTCTATTTAGGGCTATAATATCTAACAAGCAGCATGTTTTGCGATCGCTATGCACTGAAAGGGAAGACACAGCTAGGGCACACTTTGAGACCTAGATTGCATCCGTTTGCCCTTCCTATCAAAGACAATAGGAACTTTCTGGCTCGGATGACGTATAAAAACAGTTACTGATAGTAATCATTTTGACTTGCATGACGTTTTAAAAAACGTGTTAATTGGCATATAATCAGTACCCAAGTGAATTGTACCTCATTGCGTTCTGTCAGTGAGAATTTATGAATAAACGAAGATATATATATATATATATATATATATATATATATATATATATATATATATATATATATATATATATATATATAACAGAGCTATAGATAGCTCTGATATAAAAGAATTTCTATAGCGCTTTGTCTAAGTAAACCGACTGTTCACTTGACCTGACTACTCCAATTCCCGTCCTACTTTTAGGGCCTATCGTCTTGCCAACAACGATTCTGACGTAGCCTATATGCCAGACAGATTACTAAGTTTTAGTTCACGGTAATTGTCACTTTTGTGACTCTCAATTCACCCATCGAATTAGCTGCGAAATATTGGGTACCGTTGGATGAGGGCTTCTTGGTGCTGTTGGTTTTTAGACGGCTGCCTAGGTAGGCTATGCGACAAGGACTAATGAAACAAGACTTGAAACCCCATATTTAACGTCATCTGACTAGTTTGAGCGCAGCCCTCTGGCGGGCAGGAAGGTAATCCGTCTTGTTTACCTAACAAAGCATCCAGGTTATTATATATACGAAAGAAAATTGACGCATGATTACATTGTGTGGCTATTATTAAATGCATAGATGTTGTAAAAGGCCAGTCACCCAACGCTTTAGTCATCGCCTGCTGACCGAACAACAATGACGACATGCAGTATGCGCGTGCCCGCGACGTACACTGTCGAATGTTGTTTACCTGGTTGCCAAGGACTCAACACGAGCCAGGCCGTTATCATTCTCGTACACTCATACACCTGTGTGCTATAACCTTAACACGCTGGCAGAGAGTACATATTTATGCGTGAATGTGCGCAGACACGACGTACAACTACTTATACAACCGATATTTCTGACGTTATCTGTGATGGACGAACTATACACATCATATATTTGTATCGGTATAATACTTCTGTATAGGAGACTATTAACACGTAGGGATTGTAGCCCTGTATATAGATATATGTATGTGTATGCATGTGTGTTTATGTGTGGGTGTGGATGAACGGTGATGCATAATTTATTATATAGCCTAGGCGTCTATACGAGCCTCTGCGCTTAGGCCATAGAGTACAGACTCTTAAGTAAAATTAACCCTAACAGGCCGGTCTGTTTACAGGATAATCCGCAGAAAGAGAGCTTAAACGTTGATGCTGGTTGAAACGGTAAACTGTCCTTCATGGTGGAATTTAACTGCAAAGTTCGTCTTTAAATCAATGAGGTTCGTATCATTTACAGTTGCCACCGTCGTAGGGTGAGTCCTTAGGAGCTGTCCATATATACAAAAGCCTTTGACTGAGCGTAGATTAGACAAGTCTTTGTTTGTGTCAATGTTGAGCGTAGATTAGACAAGTCTTTGTTTGTGTCAATGTTGAGCGTAGATTAGACAAGTCTTTGTTTGTGTCAATGTTGAGCGTAGATTAGACAAGTCTTTGTTTGTGTCAATGTTGAGCGTAGATTAGACAAGTCTTTGTTTGTGTCAATGTTGAGCGTAGATTTGACAAGTCTTTGTTTGTGTCAATGGTACTGCGGTCTTTTTCGTATTAACAATAGTATCCTCCTGTGTGAGAATCTATAACTTTAGGTTATATTCGCATATATTAAGGTAATTTATTTTAAAATCTGTATTGTATTGTTTAACACTTTAACGACAAGAGAGTACTAAACGTGACGAGGAACCAATGCAGCTCGTCGCTAAAGTGTTAATCAGGTAAGATAGGTAAAATTTTGGACTCTAATCAGATCATTCAAGTGATAGTCTAGATCGTTTAATCAGATAAAACAGGTGATATTTTGGATTGCTTCATCAGGTCAAACAGGTGCAAATTCTGGATTGTTAACCAGGTGAAATTCTGAATTACTACAGTGACTCTATGGCTGCTGCATCAGGCGATAGCGATCTGAGCCGCAACCTGCGAGACCAGTTCCTCCAATGTCGCATCTGTCTCGAGGGTCTCAAGGACCCGAAGACGCTGCCCTGTCTGCACACCTTCTGCGCTCAGTGCCTGTCCTACTACATCGACTACAACCGCCTCGACCATCGCAAGTTCGCCTGTCCCATCTGTCGACGGCACATCTATATCCCGAAGGACGGAGTGGGAGCCTTCCCTGACAGTTTCTTCGTTCAGAGTCTCAACGATGTCCTCACTGCTTCATCGTCATCCGCTGGCTACTCAGCCTCTGAAGCCAAGTCGAAGAAGAACGAATGCAACATCTGTCGATTCAAAGACGGGAACGTAGAAGCCAAAGTGAGTAGGCCTACTAGCCTACTATAACCACTACCATAGTTCGAGAATTCGCATTTTACGAATTTTAATATTTCACAAATTTTAACGAATTTTAAAACTGGCAACGAATTTTATTATTTGTTTACTTTTCAACTTTTTAAGCAAGTAAATGTCAGTGTCATAGGCAATCACTCAATCGGCTGTAAAAGATAGCTGACTAACAACACGACACTAACTGATTTTCAGTTACTGTTTTACTTGGAGTCTTGAACTTCGATTTCGATCATAATTGGGGCCCGTGACTGTTAGTGTCAGTCAGCAGAACGAAAAACCATCAGTTCCACAGCTAGTGTGACCAGTCTAAGCAACACAGCTTGCAACCAACCATGGTTATGAGTTGGCAACGTTCATTGAGCGGTGTCTTCTTCATCGTCCTCTGATTCTGAGTCAGCAACAGCCCACTGCTCTCACTCGACTGTGGTTTCTGTATTTTCTTCAAGCAAATGCTCCCGAATTTGGGCAGAACAACCAGCAAATTCTTTTGTCACAAAAACAACACTGTATCTTCGGATCACCCTTTACCTTCTCCTCCAAAATCACTACATACTTCCACTCCGGTTCATGTTCGTTCATCTTAGAGAAATTAGGTTTTAACTTTTAACTAAATTAACTCGTTACGTAATAAACTTTTATATTGAATTTTAGGCTCTACATTAAATTCTAAGCAGAAGCTAACACAACAAATCCTGACGTCATCACATTTTTTGTTGTTACGCTGGTTGTTGCAAAAGGCTATTGTCAATGTAAAATAGGCCCAACAATGGCCCAGCGAATTTTTACGAAGTTTCACGAATTTTAAAATAGGCCAAAAATTTAAGAATTTTTACGAATTTTAAAACCGAGAGTCACGAATTCTCAAACTATGACCACTACTACCACTGATACTCCTACTACCACCACTACTATATACTACTACTGCTGTTACTACCAATACTATTATTACTACCACTGCTACTGCCACCACCACTGCTACTACAATCAGCGTAGTAGTAGTAGTAGTAGTGACGTTAGTAGTACTACGACTACCACAATTACTGCTACTACTACTACCCCATCACCACTACCACTACTGCTACCACTCTAAAAATCTCTACAGCGCCCATGAATGTGGAGTCGCCGGAACCAGCTTATTCACCTGCGCTCAGAAAAAAGTCGATAGTCGGGTAGGTACACAATCGGTCCCAGGTCAAGATTTAGAGGGTTCAAGCAGGCAGACGGCTAAGGTGGATGGTGTTTATAATTGAAACGGCGAGGGAGGTAAGGGCAAGAGGAGAAATCGTGACAGGAATTGTGAAAAAGCAGTGCTTAAGTTTTGAGTGAAAGACCACGGGGAAAGCTCTCAGAGGTGAGGTTTTGGTGAGTTCGTAAAATGGATCACACAATTGTCGTAACTCTTACGGGAGTTTTTTTCCAGAGAGGAGGAAAAACTGTGGCTGTGAAGCGATTTGCAAAATTATACATGTTACAAGTTAACTTTACAAGTTGCAATAAAAATATTTCTTGAAAAATTGCATGGCCGAAACGCGCTGGGTTCCCTGAGCAAATGTGTGTTTTGTGTAAGCTTCCGTCACTACAAAGAGGTTGAAAATCACTGGCCTAGTGCCTACATATATGCGTGTGTGATTTTGCACGCCTGTGTGTTTTTGTGTTTTGATTCATGAATCCATTCATTGGTAATTGCCCAACTAAAATTTAAAATATGACTAAACGATCTCAGATGAGCTGTTGTCGTAACCATAATCGTAATGGTGAAATCCAAATTTCCAAGGCGCTCCCAGCTTATATTCACGAGCTATGTCTTATTTTGCCTTCGCGTTTCTTCAGGTCATATGCGTCGAGTGCAAGGTCGAACTGTGCGACGACTGCGCCAAGAGCCACAACGAAGCCAAGGTCACGGTCGGTCACACCCTGCTGCACCTGAAACCGCCGCAGGACAGCATCGGCACCGGCCGCGAGAACTACTGCCGCGTCCATCGCGGGGAGGTCGTCAAGTACTACTGCGAGACGTGCAACAGCCCCATCTGCCTCCCTTGCACCTTCCTCGACCACAAAGGACACACGATCGATGAGATCAGGACGGTCAGACAGAGCTTCGTCGAGGACATGGAAAAGCTCGTCTCGAAGAGCGAGGACAACATCATCCAGCTGTCGGCTGCCAGGGACGACCTCGCCGAACTGGAGAACGAGCTGTTCCTACGCAAGGAGGCGATCAAGACACAGGTGAGGCGAACCGTGAAGGGACACGTGAGAGCCATCCAGGACAACGAGGCCCGTCTCCTGAAGGAAATAGACACCTTCTATGATATTCTATCCGTAGCAACGGACCGTGTGGAGGTCGAAAAGACGATCTTTCGACTGCAGCACGCACATGACTTCGCCAGGGATCTCTTGTCGTCGGACACCTCTCCAATCACCCAGCTGGTCAACCGGTCGGAGGCCAGACAAAACCTTGAAAGGGCACAGGTGTACGAGCTGCCCGACATAACGTACCACGCCGAGAAGATGAACCGGTACATGTGCTACCTGCCAGGGAAACTCGAAGCAGAAATCGGAGCAGTGGTACGCTGCGCCTCGGAGCCAAGTCGAAAC
Source organism: Allolobophora icterica (assembly GCA_963556255.1). Lineage (NCBI taxonomy): Eukaryota > Metazoa > Annelida > Clitellata > Crassiclitellata > Lumbricidae > Allolobophora > Allolobophora icterica. Next base: position 89,168,217 of record OY744603.1, on the reverse strand, counting down.
ACGATGCAGCTGAGACCATCAACTCTGCCGGCGAACAGCGCCGTCCTTCTTCGAAAATGTCGTCTACCGCGAGGCCAGTCTTTGATCGAGGTCCTAGCCCTTGACTTTCTGCCCAGCGGTGACCTCGTCGTCCTAACATCCGCTTCGAAATTCGTCAAGGTCTTCGGCGCCAAAGGGCTGTTGAACTATGAATTCGGCAACGACGGGGAACTCCAGCATCCGAGCGACATTGCCGTAACTAGAGACGGGGAGCTGGCCATCACCGACTGCGAACTACTCTGCGTCCGCATCTTCGACCCGTTCGGCGAACTGAAAACCGGTTTCGGTGACCGGGATCTCTTCGCGCTCCCGATCGCCCTGGCCATCGACTCGATCGGACGATTCCTCGTCTGCGATCAGGTGAAGCAGCGAGTGACGATTCACCGACAACACGGTGCTCTTCTACGCACGGTCAACATCGGTGAGATCGAAGTTCCGCAACAGATCTGCAGCTTCGGGAACAAGGTCTTCATTTGCGACTCCACCAACGGCTACGTCTGCGTCTACTCGTACTCAGACGACGATCTCCAGTTCGTCGGAAAGCTGGCTGCCACGCCTGAGTCCGAGGACTTCCTCGACTGCTCTGGGATCTGCGTCGATCGCGTGGGAAACCTCCTGGTATCCGACGCGACCCTTGGACGCGTTCACCTCGTTAACGGAAACGCGGAGATCGGTAGAATCGTCGCTAGGGGTCGCCAGTTCTGTCGTCCCGGATGTCTGGCCGCTTCCGTTGACGGTCTTCTTGCTGTTTCGCAGCTTCCGGTCCTCACAGTCGATCCAGAAATTACGGCTGAGGTGCATTCTGAGGAAAGTTCAAGTTCCGCTGAGACCCCCGGACTCACAAGTGTCTATATCTATCGTGTGCTTAAGTCGGATATCTGAGAGGAGGCTTTCCTGTTTCTCTCGTAATCATAATCTCGAAATTTCTACAGCGCCCAAAAAGCGAAGTCGCTGGAACCGCCTTATTCACAGGCGCTTAGCCAAAACACAGTCAACAGAGGAGGGTAAAATCGGTTCCAGGTCATGATCCACAGGAATCAGGCAGGCAGCCAGTCAGTGACTACGTTTGATGGTGTTTAGAGTTGAAACGGCGAGGGAGGCAAGTAGGAATCAGGATGGGATTTGAGAAAGAGCAGTGTTATTTCTCTGTGAGTCTCTCGTCAATATAATAAAAAAAATTATAATAGCGAAAACGAAAATGACGTTGAAAGTGACACACAAAGGACCCTTTAATTCAACTCGAGTTGTATTAATTAATCTGAAACTATTACTAATAAGCTTACAACTTAAAATATACACGTGCTATTGCCATCCTTCCAAACGACCAAATGACAGAGCTGTACTAACTGTGAGTGAAAAACATATACGGCCTCGGGAAAGACTCGAACCATTACTCCCAGCATTACAAGTGAAGCGCGCTAACCAATCGTCTACTGTGCTTGTAACCGTTAGGCTATCCCTTATTTGATCAATCCTTTGTCCCCATTGCTATTCATTTAGTTGTAGTTATTTATAGAGTCAAATCAGTTGAAGGACTCCATGAAAAACATTTTGAATATGTTTTGAAGTCAATGGAAGTTTGTTTTTAATACAAGCAATTCAACAATGTCTAGTACTATTTCTATTATTCTATTAACCTATTCTAGCTACTTAGATCAGCATTCTAAATCTCTTTATTGTAAAAGACCTACATTAACCTCCCCTTCAAAACAGTTTCTTCTTGATGTGTAGATTGTTTCTTCTTCGTCCTTCCCTCCCGAGTTACTACAGAATGTCGAAGACGTCCATTTTTGGCAGAAAGATCTGTTTCTTCTTACTTGTTTTTGTCGCACAGTTCACCGAACAACAAAAGTTCGAACAAAGTTCGTTTTCGTAGCAATTTTAAATAAGATTCTAAAGTTCAGTTCGTGTCCTTCCACTAACTTCTAACAAAAGTACAAGTTTCTGCACTGTCGTTACGATGCTGAAACTTTACTAAATCGCTTCCGAAGTTTACTGAAGTTCGACCAATAGGCTCGCTCCTATTCTGGTCGTTCAACAATACTGATTCTTACGACGTTTTTTTCTCTAAGTATTGTCCGACCAAGATTCAACCGTACACGAATATTCAACAACACAACTAGCGTGTCCAAGCCCGGCATTACAACTGAAACTTGCTCACTCGAAAAGTTCCCAGTGAGCCTGCGCAACAGACGACAGAATCCTTACAGTCCGTTGCGTTTGATTTATCCAATCAGCATCCGACACCATTCATATCCTAGGATCACGGTAAATATCCCGGAACCTATGCCAAATTTCATATCATTACAGGCTGGTCTTTAGTGCTGGCCAATTAAATAATTAATTAACACGAAACAACATCAGCTAATTAACACCACTAGCCTAGATCATCAATAGCTTCTATATTAGTCTAGAGAAATGTACATCTGTGTGGTGAAAAGAACATCGTTGCAGTGATTTATACATGTGGAACGCCCGGGAATCGAATCCGGGCCGCAATGAAGATAGAAATTACTAATTAATTAATTACTAATAACGATTATAATAATAACAACAGTAAAAATAATTGTCAACCCAATCCTTCCGTTGACAATCCTTCTGATTAAATCCTTGTTCTCTCTCTACTTAACGCCTATTTAACGTTCACCTTTTGAACACTAATTCTACTTATAAGTATAACCTGAATTAATCAGCAACACAGTTTAATATCTTTTAGTTTAATAAGAAACAAACAGACAGAACTCAATTCGATTACAACTCAACTAGTCAGCCACACTACTACAGCGAACATACTCGAATTCAAACTTCTCTAGTCAGCATAATTCTTCGCGCCTCTTGACACACCTGTCCTCTGTGCGCCTAAACGAACTCTAATAATATACATATAGCGCGCCGCTGCCGATATCGGCCGGCCGCGCGTGTCACTAAAACTAAACGTTATACATCTATCATATATACATATACACGTGAAACTAAAGTAAGCGCACTAAATATATACGCCAATATCTCGCACTGCAAGACTGTACACAAAACTCAGTTCACATTACCTCCTTCCTTTTTCTGGAATAGAGCAAATTAAATTTCAAAATTTGCGAAATTACCAAAATACATGAAACATACATATATATCTAACTAATTAATAAACAGTCTTACGATTACTTATAACCTTGACAAACAATCAGCAATAACATTCAATCTGCCCTTCTTGTACTTCACCTCAACATCAAAAGTTTGTAAGGCTAACGCCCAACGCACAAGTTTAGCAGACTTAGACATTGACTCAGTCAAATATGTAAGAGGATTGTGATCAGTAAAAATGAAAATTTTTGATCCAATTATAATTTCTTTTAACTTGTTTAGAGCCCAAACAATAGCATAGGCTTCCTTTTCCACAGTAGCCCATCTCTTCTGGGTATCAGTTAACTTCTGACTGATAAATGACACAGGGCGTTCTATTCCCTTGTCGTCCCTCTGTGTTAAAACAGCACCGACTGCAAAGTCACTACTATCGCAGTACAAATTGAATGGTTTTCCCACTTCAAAAACATATAACACTACTTTGGATCGCACAGCCTCTTTAAGTAAATCAAATGCTTGCTGATGTTCAACAGTCCAATCAATCTTATCAGAAACACGTTTACTAGTTAAATCAGATAAAGGTTTCGCAATCTGTGCAAAGTCCTTAATAAACTGTCTGTAATAATTAAAAAATCCAAGCAGTTGCTTAACTTGCTTCTTAGTTTCTGGGATCTTCAAATTAGTCAAACTTCCAATTCTGTCTGGATTCATCTTTATCTTACCAGACCCAACCACATGACCGATAAACCTTACCTCACTCTTACCAAATATGCATTTTTTCAAATTCAAAGTAACGTTATGCAATCTCATTTGCATCAAAAATGCATCTAGATGCTGCAAGTGAACTTTCCAACTGTCAGAATGCACAGCAATGTCATCAACATACGGTTCTGCAAAGTCACTTATAGGCTGTAAAACTAAATTTATCGCCTTAACAAAAGTTCGGCCTGAATTTATCATTCCAAAAGGAACACGAGTAAATTCATACAGTCCATTATGTGTTACAAAAGCTGTCTTCCATTGATCAGATTGTTTTACAGGACAAGTCCAATAAGCACTTCGACAGTCCAAAATAGAAATTACATTAGACTTTCCAACTTTGTTCAAAACGTCTCTGACAATCGGCATAGGATATTTACAATCCACTGTGAATGAGTTAATGTATCTGTAGTCACAGGCAAGTCTCAAAGATCCGTCTTTCTTTTTAACAATAACCAAAGGGCTTGCCATTCTGCTCGATGATGGTTTAATAATGTTTGTTTTTAACATTTCTTTGATCTGACGTTCCACTTCTGATCGATAAATCAAAGGAATACGATATGCTGCAAATTCCTTTGTGCCTTGCTCTCTTGTTATACTGATTTGGGTATTGTAACTGCTTTTCTTGAGAGTAAGATTCTGCAAACAATAATGCTTTCTCCGTAGTTTCTTTGAGTTCTTTCAAATGCTTTTCGTGAAAAGGAATTTTCTTGTGCCATTTCCTCGGGTTGTCTATTAGGTCCATTGTCATTCTCCTGAAGGCGACCTCTTCTCTTGAGACTGGAGTGATGGGCACTCTATCCATCACCAAACTCCTTGCCTTTAGTTGACACTTCTCGCAAGACTTACAAAATTTCACAATGTCTCTTCTCATCTTTGGCCATACAAAAGATAATTTTATTCGTTCTCTTGTTTTCTCTTCTCCTAGATGTCCTCCAAATACCGATTCATGCGCCAATTCCATCACTTTTATTCGTCTCTCTTTTGGTAACACTAGTTGATATATCGTCTGGTCTAATATCTGATATTTCTTATGCAATAAACCGTTGATCACACAGAATTCAGATTCTTTCTCTTGTGCTAACTTCCACCACGGCTTCAACGATTCATCCTTTCTCTGTTGCTCTTCGAACTTCTTCGAATCGGCAATCTGCACCTTTTGTTCTTCGTCCATCTCTTCATCTCTATACAAGTCTCCTATCCCCACATCACATTCATTGTCTTCTTCAGTTTCATTTAATGTGCCATTCTCACATGCAGCCATCTCTTGCTCATTCATCTCTGATGTTACACCATCTCGCGATAAGCTTCGTTGCTCATTACTTTCGTTTTCCTCATCACTTGAACTTTCAGTTTCACTCTTCTCATCAACATCTACCATTTCCTGTTTCCGACTCTGCGCTCTCGTCATTACATTTGCTCGTACACTCACATCTCCTTGTATCGTTTTAACTTTCATCTGTGGTACGGCTTTTAATTCGGCAATTATCTCTGGATGCAACAAAAATCTTTCTGTACTGCCCATCTTTGCAATACTAGCACACATCAAGGTGACATAAGGTGTAAGTGAACACTGGATTTTACGCGGAAATCCCTCTTCTTCCACGTCACTACCACACAGTCTAACATCGACTTTCACTAACTTCGCAGGAATGGCATCTCCTGCCACACATTGCAAATTCACTTTTCCAATTTGTTCCACCTTCATGCCTTCCAGTAATTCTTCACTAATCACTGGAATCTCTGCACCCGAGTCGCTCAGTGCTTTGACTTTCACTGGCTCTTTACCGTCTACTCCACGAATTTCAACCTCGACATATTGCAAGAACGATTTCTTCAATATTCGACTGTCATCTTTTCCTATGACTTCTCTCTGAATTTCAGCATCCAATAGAATTTCTTTTTGAATACCACATTTCATTACTGACTTTACTTCAGTCTCTTGGTTTTCTTGACTCGCGGTTTGATTACCTGTATCACTAACCACTTGAATCAAATTCACCCTTGTGTGTTCTTGATTTCTGCTAGAACTAGCTGCTGCCACTGGAACTGGACAAAATTTAACCAAATGTTTGTCTGAACCACAGTTGTGACAACGCTTCACAACCATGCCTCGTTGTTCATTTCCTTCATTTCTCTTATACTGTACAAACGATGTGTTGCCTTCCCTCTTGGCAAACGGCGCTGACGATTTGTTAAATCCCTGACGACCAAACGTCACTTCTCTGGTCTCATTGGGTACAGGGACATTAGCCTTGACTTCTTTACCTTTGAACTGATTCCCTGTTCCTGGATTACTTTTCCACTTTCCACTCTGGCTTTGGTTTACGGAACGTTGAGAAGGATAACTGTTTATATTTGGAAATGCAAACCCAATTCGATTGTTTACATGAATGTCTGCTAGGTCTGCCACTGCACTAGCTTGAAGACAGTCAGTTCCTTCCTTCGACAATACAAACTGTAGTGGACCTGGCGGTAAACATTCTTTTAGCTTATCCGCTACCAGCAAATCAAAGAGCGTATCATACTCTCTGTTCACGTTTCGACTTCTCACGTAATAGTTTAGCAAGTTCTTCAGTCTTGCTGTAAACATCGTATAAGTCTCTTCTGTCGTCTTCTTAGCATCCACAAATCTGGCTCTGTATTCTCTCGAAGTCAATTTAAATTCTTTTAATAGGTGCTGCTTGACTCTATCATAATTGTCTAGATCATCGAATGACAATCTATTCAGAACGGTTCGAGCTTTCGGCGTCATCAATGGTAGTAATAATTTCACCCAAAACGGCTTTTCCACAGCAAAACTACGAAACGCGTTCTCGACTGTTTCAAAATATAATGGCACCTCCATCATATCAGTTGGCATTTGAGGCAATACATGCTTCATTGCATCACCTATTTTCTTAATTTTTGACACCAAAGTTTCACTTTCTTGCTGTTTCCTTCTTTCTGCTTCCCGTTCTTCTCTCATTTGCGTTTCTTTCAATGTCAATTTTGATTTCTCCAGTTTCAGACGTTCCTGTCTTTCTGCCTCTGCCTTTTCCAAACTTTCTTTCTGAAATTTGAGTTCTTCTTGTCTGATCTGTTCGGCACGTTCTAACTCTAACGTTCGCGCTTTTTCTTTTTCTTCTTCACGCATTCTCTTTGCTTCAATCTGTTGCTGACGAACCTCTTCATCACTTTTTCTAGCTCTTTCAAATTCAATCATCTGCTCCAGTCTTCTTCTTTCAGCATCTTCTCTATCTCGTTTCAACTGTTCTAATTGAATCTCAAACTGATGCTTTTGCAATTCCAGTTCTGCCTTACGCACTTGTTCTGCTTTATCTTCTCTCTCTCTCTGCAGGCGCAATTCTTCTTGCCTTGCAATTTCCGCTTTCTCTTGTTTCTCTCTCTGCAAGCGCAATTCTTCTTGCCTTGCAAGTTCCGCTTTCTCTTCTTTCTCTCTCTGCAAGCGCAATTCTTCTTGCCTTGCAATTTCCGCTTTCTCTTCTTTCTCTCTCTGCACGCGCAATTCTTCTTGCCTTGCAAGTTCCGCTTTCTCTTCTTTCTCTCTCTGCAAGCGCAATTCTTTCTCTTCTTTCTCTCTCTGAAGACGTAATTCTTCTTGTCTTAGCTCTTTCTCTTCTTGTCTTCGTCTATCCTCTCTTTCTTTCTCTTCTTGTCTTCGTTTCTCCTCCCTATCTTCTTTCATCATCATCCACTGGATCAACATCTCCATAGACATAGGCACAGGAGGTTTTTCAATAGCCTTTTCTACGGCACCGCCAACGGCACCTTCTTCTTCGACTTCTTCTTTCACCCACACTTCAGCGAGTTCCTGTATCATGTCACCACGTGACATACCTTCTAATTGTTCTTCTTTAAAACCGGCTTTCAACAAACGCTGTTTTAGCCTTTCCGTAGACATCTTCTTAATATCTGCTTGTCTTTCAGCACTTAATTTCTCCATCTTACTTGTTTACTTTGGTGATTTCTCTTTTCAAAGAAGTCACGGTTTTTCTTGTTGTGTGAATCGATAAACAAACGGGATTTCTTTTGTATTTGTTCGTGGAAAACAACGAAATTTTTATACCGTTTCTCGTGTTCCACCGTCGTTGATATCGTAGACACGTCACACAGCAACAACGCGTAGATTCTTCTAACACCGTCGTAGATTCTTCTAACACCGTTGTAAATTCTTCTATCACCGTCGTAGATTCTTCTATCCGCCGAAGGAGGTGATAACGTGAATTTTAATCCACTGAGTTTATATCCACCGTGAGTATTTATTCCACCGTGAGTATATATTCCACCGTGAGTATTTATCCACCGTGAGTATTTATCCACACCGACGCTGCCACCAATAATGTCAACCCAATCCTTCCGTTGACAATCCTTCTGATTAAATCCTTGTTCTCTCTCTACTTAACGCCTATTTAACGTTCACCTTTTGAACACTAATTCTACGTATAAGTATAACCTGAATTAATCAGCAACACAGTTTAATATCTTTTAGTTTAATAAGAAACAAACAGACAGAACTCAATTCGATTACAACTCAACTAGTCAGCCACACTACTACAGCGAACATACTCGAATTCAAACTTCTCTAGTCAGCATAATTCTTCGCGCCTCTTGACACACCTGTCCTCTGTGCGCCTAAACGAACTCTAATAATATACATATAGCGCGCCGCTGCCGATATCGGCCGGCCGCGCGTGTCACTAAAACTAAACGTTATACATCTATCATATATACATATACACGTGAAACTAAAGTAAGCGCACTAAATATATACGCCAATATCTCGCACTGCAAGACTGTACACAAAACTCAGTTCACAATAATAATATAATGAAAGTGATAATAATTACAAAAATTCTGATGAGGATGACGAAGATAATATCTATAATGGTCCTTCAATATAAATAAGTATTTACATCCACTAGAGAAAAAATGAAAGGAATTTTATTGACTCAGTTCTTTGCTTTCATTATTTTTCGATTTATTCAATTTATTCTTAATGCTTATTCTTATTCGATGTATTCTTAATTTTCGTTCTTCTTGCTATTAGGCCTAACTGAAATCTTCGTTGTCATTATTCTTCTATTAACCCAGTTCTTCGTTTTTATTACTCTCCCTATTAGGTAAGTTCCTCGTTTTTCTATTCTCCCTATTTACCCAGTTTTTCGTTTTTTTACTCTTCCTATTAATTAAGTTCTTCATTTCTCGTTTTCGTTATTCTCCCTACGAACTGAGTTCTTCGCCACTTATTTCCATGGGATGATGGTGCAAGCGTAAACTACCACAGTGACGCTCGATACATAGATGGCGCATATATAGCAACACAGACGATCGATTACAAGCGCTGCGTATTGCCAGAGGTCATCGTGGTCATCCTCCGCGTCTACCAACTCTTGCCTGTTTTCGGTCGTCGAGACCGAGTAAAGGAAGGTTCGTGTGTTAGGTGTGGTTACGAGAGTGGCTTCTTTCCCAGGGTCTTCGCCGCACCCGTTCTGAATGGTTGGATTTTCGATGCATCTGAATTTCTCTTTGCGTCTCATCGAAGTCCTGCGTTTGCTCAGCCTCAGTAACCTTCCCAGTCGATCGCAAATCCACGTTTGCATCTGTTAATAAAAATAATGACGATTTTTGTTAAACTTGGTTACTGTAGGTTATAGTTATAAACAGATAGGCATGTAGCTGGCTATACCCCCATTAGGCTGTAATCTATCAAACGATCCCCGGCTCTTATATTCTGCTGGAACTTGGCGCTGCATAAATTGAACTTGTAATTAGAAATGTTTATAACGCCACTATAAACATGGTCACAAATCTTACAATAAGCTAGAGAATTACTTTATTTGTAACCTATAAAGTGATTTTTAACAGAAAATACTAACAATTTTATATGCACAATATAATCACACTTGCACAACTGTGGGGGGGGGGTGGAAACGACTCCCTGGAGTGTGCAGTGAAGACTTAACTAGGGGTCCTAAGAAAGACTAGGGGTTTGAATCCCTGAGCCCCCGACAATTCTCACCCTGATCTCTTAATAACGTTCTCAATGTTTCTTTTATACAGTGGCGTAACCACGCCCGGGCAATTATGGGCAGTGCCCGTGTTACATTTATTCACCGTTTGCTGAACCTACAGAATTTTCTGACTGATAGCACGTCACAGGTGAAAAGTACGGATTAACTCTTCACAGCTCACCTGTTGAACATCAACGCTGTCTGATGGAATGGGAACAATGTGAATATTTTCTATGTTGAATGTTATAGTCAGCGAATTATTATATGGTTATAATAACATTATAATAGTTGCTGACTTGCCACTTTAGAATTAATAAAAATGACCTCTACCAATTCCAACTTAAATTTGTCATAATTATGATCAATGTTGAGTTGGTCTGCATCCCGGGTTCCATTTTGACTCTAGTTCGCCACTGCTTTATATTCTCATGGACGTAAGGTAATGCCAAGCCATTCATTGTTGTTCTAGTGAATGTCTTCAGACGTCTTAAAGCACGAAACGATCGCTCACAAGTTCACAACAGCACGACCCTATCGGTAAACAAAGCAGAAGCTGCAGAATTGTTAAAATATTTGGGTAGAACACTTCCCGGCATGCAACAAGGGTGTCCTATAGAGTGGGTGCAACGAGATAAAAAGAAATTGTACAAGAACGTCGTTTACAACAGTGGCATTGTTTCCGCATCGTCTATGGCTGTGCTACAGCGCAATGACCGCCTCTGATGCTTTCATCCTGATACAAATTGCAATTACATTTACACTATCAGTTACCCATTGTGGCATTGGATACATGGTCGACGATCGATGGTAGAGATTTAAAATGCCGACCATCACAATCAGTGACGCAGCACTCATCAATGTCACGCTGGAAAAGTAGATACCTGTACAAGACAAAAACAATCACACCACCAATTCTTACCTCTGCTGCAATTGCATACTAACCTCAATATTCTTATGCTGTATCCTAATATCGGATACTGGTACTCTAATATTCTGATTCTGGTATCCTAATTTTCGGATGCTGGCATTCAAATATTTTGATACTGGTAACCTAATATTCAGATACTGGTATTCCGATATTCGGATACTGGTATCCTATGTACAGCATCCTGATACTGGTTCTGATACTTGTACCGTAATATTCTGATACTGGTATCCTAATATTCGGATACCGGTACTCTAATATTCCTATACTGGTGTCCTAATATTCGGATACTGGTATCCTACTATTCTTATACTGGTATCCTAATATTCGGATACTGGTAGTCCAATATTCTGGTACTGGTACCCTAATCGATGACCATGTTCTTTTTGCTCCGTTGCTCACCTCATTTCGTCTCACCTTACATTATTCATATTGCTTATCCACCATTGTCTGTCTTAGACTTAGAGGACTGATCTTCTGGATATTGATCTGACTACGGCTGGGTTTTGGTGCACCATCGGCTAATGCCTTGTGCATTAGACACCGGCGCTATAGAAGTTACTAATTGCAATTACAATCAGATACTGGTATACTAATTATGAACATCGTCGTCAGAATATTACGGTACCAGTATCGGGGGGCCCGATAGCGCATTGGATAACATCTGGCGTAGAGTGCGAGAGGTACAGAGATCGAGTCCCATAGGCGGACATGCTTTGTAGGCTGCAATTTGCGCCGTGTATTGCAGGCTGTCTGTTCTGTTAGTAGTTAAGATTTATCGCATAACATGTACATGTACAGCGCAGTGCGTTTGCAGGCGCTTAATTAAAGAATAAATATTATTATTATTATTATTATTATTATTATTATCAACATTGCTATCATCCCGCCGTCATATTTGTCGTTATTATCATCATCACCTTCATAGTCGCTGTTGTAATTGTTTATTGCACAAACCGAGTATTACATCTTAAGTCATCGTTTGACAAGTGGAACAGCAGCCAAAAAAGGTAATAGACTATACAAACCTCGGCCCTTCTCTCTCGATTATTACTCAATAATGTGTTCGTTAATTAATTAATTAATTAATCTATTCATCATATTCGTCGTCGTCGTCATCATCATCATCATCAATATCATCATACCAATGAATGGTATGGCATCAGATGTTGGAGGGACTTTGTCGGCCACTATCAGCTGATTGACACCCAACGCCAGCAGCGTCGAAATTCCTAAATGGGAATAAAAGGAAAACACTTCTTACGAGATAGAACAGAAACGTCTATTTCAGTGTTCCTATTTCGTAGAATACACACGAACGTGATTATGAACTCTTGTTCATGATACGCAGAATAAGAACTATGATAACGACGACGACGATGATGATATAAGCCAGTCTGATGACTACTATAGCGACGTTATCATAATGAGAAAGGCGTCCGTAGATGGTCGTATTAGGGTGACCACACGTCCCGGATTGTCCGGGATAGTCCCGGAATTTGAAAAAATGTCCCGGACACGTCCTTTCCGGGACAATGAAACGTCCCGGAATGAATTTTTTCTATTATTAAATACGTAGGATTAGCTAGTTTAATATCCCAATAATAATAATAGAAAGTAAAAATAGTAAAAATTACAAAGTATAAAAAAGAAGTAACAACATCAACAAATAAGCAGTGTCGCACAAAATTACAAATCCGTGGCACAATGTAATCTTAAGATTATCGCTAACATTTAAACTTGGGGTCTACATTCTGCACTAGAGGCTGTTATGTCTATGACATCTAATCGTAATCGTTATCTAAAAATTTTCTATAGCGCCACTCGAAGGCCAAACGCAGGACACCAACCTATACATATTCACAAGCGCTGCGTCAAATCAGAGGGTTCCAGAGAGTAGTACAAAGGAGGTCCTAGTTCGTTTTCCAGAGGGCCAGATCAAGAAAGGAGCAGAGCAGCTGTTAAGGCGGGTGTCGTTTAGAGCAGAGGTTTTCAAACTTTTTGGACCAGGGACCCCTATTTTTTCTAGGCATAGCTCGCGGACCCCTAGTATTTACAAAGCAAAATTTAGGCCCCTATCCTTAAAATTTAATAAAAAAATAACAGGGAGATAGACTATTTCCACAATACACGCTTGCTTATTTATGACGTTGAGGACTATTATAATATAATAAAAATAATAATAATAATAATAATAGCAGAGATTTAAGTGCCATAGTTCGTAAACAGTCGAAAGGAAATCGATGCAACGATTCAGAAGCACTGGGAGCAGGGAGATCAGTCCAGATAGGCCTGTTTGAAAAGTTCGGTCTTTAAGTTTTTCTTAAAAGTGGCCAGAGTCATAGAGATCCTGATGTTGGTTGGTAGGTTGTTCCAGATTCGAGGGGCGGACGAGGTGAAAGATTTTGATGCAGTTGTAGTGCGACACCGATGAAGGACAAGGGTTCGGGTTCCAGATGACCGCATGTTTCTCGATGGCATGTGGTTGTGAAGAAGGTCGGAGAGATATGACGGAGTATGTGTTGTGATGCAGTTATAGGTGATAACGGAGATTTTGTAGATGATCCTTTCCTTGACGGGTAGCCAGTGGAGGGATTTGAGGAGTGGCCTGCTGCTGGCACGATATGGGGAGTTGCATACGACACGAGCAAGGTTGTTTTGGATGCGTTGTAGAGAGGTTAGATTTTTTGATGATGTCCCGTAGAGAAGGCTGTTGCAATAGTCAAGGCGAGAGTTGACTATCCCACAAGCGATGGTGTTTGCAAGGTTTTCTGTGAGAAAAGGTCGGATGTGCCTGAGAGCCCGGATATGAAAGTTGGTGGAGCGGATGATTTCAGAAACTTGGAAATCCATTGACATTGTCGAGTCAAGTTTCACGCCGAGAATTTTTACACTGGTTGACGTGTTTATTGCTGTGTTTGAGAAAGTCGGATTCAGAGGATGATGTTTGGCAATTTGTGGTCTGGTTCCAAAAACTATGGCTTCTGTCTTGGAAGGGTTTAGAAGGAGACCATTTTCCAGGAACCAACGGTTTACGGCATCTGCACAGCGAGTGATGTTGTCACAGCTATTGTCCCCAGGTGTGAGGGAGGCATAGAGTTGCGTGTCATCAGCATATTGGTGGTGTTGGATCCCGAAAGATTGGATGAGAGAACTAACTGGTGAGATGAACATACTTATAAAAAGTAACACTAAATAAATTGTTATTAACTCCCTGCAATAACTATGGAACACAGTCATTTTTAAAAGAAATGAATAACATCGGTTTCGCCAAAAGCCAGTAATGTCAGCGAGAGGGATGTGCTTGCTTTGCTTTGCAAAAACTGTCCGTAATTGGTGCTAGTTTGGATAGGCCTAAGCACTGTTTTCTTACGTTTCAGAAAGTAATCCATAATACAAACAGCAAAATTATATAGTTAGCATATAACAGCGAACGTGAACGAAATAGGGATATGCTTTGCAAATCTCTGTATTATCGTTCATCTAAAGACTAAAACCAGGCGAATTCCACAAATTTCTAATTCTAAAGTCCAGAGTACACAATCCGGAAATAGACCAGCATATTGCAAATGAAGCCTTCACTGGAGGAACCACTATAGTCCATTTTTGACATTTTTTTTTAGCTAACTATGTCTTGTAATACTTAATGCTATAGACTATTAAAGAGCAAGTGTGTTTTTTCAGAAAACCCAAGTCAGTCCAGAGTTACAAATAGAAGAAAATATAGCGTTTATGTAAAAACAACTAACCTATAGAGTCCTAGCTAGAGCTTCGATGTTTCTTCCATGGAAAAAACAATCAGGCTCATATTCAGTGTTGATTTTCTAAATGAAACACTTGTAGACTTTCAAAGTTTGTTTTGTGAATATCTTAAACTTTTTTTAATGGAATCTAGTTGTAGGCCTACTTCTGATGAAGGCTTCAAATATATCGCGCTTACATTGGGTGCAGAAATGATTGGCAGTCGATTAGAAGAAATTATAGGCCCTATATATTAAATTTTATAAAAACACACGTGTTTTTAGGCTAGAAATGTAACGTGACCATAAGCCTACATCTTATTTACGTCACTGTAGGCCCTAGTACGCAAAGAATAACTATCAGCAGCATCACAAAACTGGTGTGATCGAATACCCAATTGGATCCTTGTGGATCATACAGTTACAGGAACACTATAAGTAGCGTATGAATATGAAAACACAGGCTGTTAATGATAAAACCATACAGTGTTAAGCATCACATTATTTTCAGAACGCTATCGCGGACCCCGCCAAATCCTTCGCGGACCCCCAGGGGTCCGCGGACCACAGTTTGAAAAACTCTGGTTTAGAGCGAGCAGAATTGGAAGGTGGGGGTCAGATGGCTCAGGGAAGGAGTTCTTGAAAAGCTGAGACTTAATTCAATTTTGAATTATAGCCCGCGCGTGAAAGATAGAGGAACATGAGTAGGAGGATGGGCAGGGCTGTAGTCGAGGGTATACGCGAGTATGTAACGTATACTCAGTGATTTACTCACCTCTAAACACCGTATACTTACCTCACAAAATATTTGTACGCAAATCTAATTTGTTTCGGAAAAAGTAATCGGTAGCGTATACTCACCTCTAATTTGTTTTGGGAAAACTAACCGGTAGCGTGTACTTATCTCTAATTTTACCACTACACCCCTGAGGATGGGTTGCAATAATGATGGATGAACTGAGAATCTGCGGAATTCAGAAGGGCGATCGTTCCAGAGCACCGTGGTGCTGTGTTGGATATGCCTTGATAGAGAACTTAAGATGAGTTGTGACTGGGGGTCGAGAAAGACTGCGATCGGAGTATGCTCGGGTGGAGCGGGTTGCCTGGATGGTGAAGAGATCACGTAGGTATTTGGGCTGGGAATATTGTATGGAGTTTTAGGTCAGTGATAGGACTTTGAAGTGGATTCTGGGATTTTTAGCCAATGGAGTGATTTGAGGATGGGAGTGATATGATGATGTTGTGCGTTCTAGTGACAGCCCGGGCTAGTGAGTTTTGAATAAGTTGCATAAGTTGCAGACGCTTGATTTGGGTGGATTCAAGGTTGAGGAAGAAGGAATTGCAGTAATCGAACTTAATGAACAATTAATGGAGGTAGCAATGGTGGAGTCAGTTTTAAGGTTGAGCATAGGCCGAATGCGGCGGAGGTCACGAATGCACGCATGAAGCAGGAATGCGAGAGGCTGAAAATATGGTTAGAGAAGCACAGGTATGGGTAAAAGTAATACCAAGATTGCGGACTGGAGTCAGAGGTGAAGGTAAAAGACCACGAGTTCTATAGTCGATCAGTTTATGGAAGGGTCAGGAATTTTCTTGATTTGATCAGGAATGCCTACGATGATGAATTCTGTTTTGGAATGGTTAAGGCAGAGGAGATTGGAAGACATCCACTGTGACTCTGTGAGATTAGGTTAACCACGCTGAGTAATTGCGTGATGGAGGTGGAAAGAGCTTGGGGAGGATATGTATAGAGTTGGGTGTCGTCTGCATAGATATGGTGGTCAACAGAAGAGGATTTTATGAGATGTTTTAAAGGTGTCGTATACAGGATAAAGAGGAGTAGACCCAGGACCGCGCCTTGATCGAGGGACACCACAGGAGAAGGGGAGAAGCTGCGAGCTGTGGCTGGAGGCTTTAACAGAGAAGGATCGAGAAGACAAGTAGAATGTTGTACATCATCGGCTAAAACGTGGCCCCGTAGTCGCTTTTTCAAGTCTTTAACTATCTAGGCTTGAACCTTGATTAATTTTAAGAAATTATATTTTGAGTTTCAGCAGTAAATTGACCAATTTGTATTGTTTTACCTCGTTTTCTTTCTGATTAAATCAACTACAAATAAAATGCATAATTTTGGTCTAAAATCTTACAATATATTTCAGTCGAGGTATTGCGTTTAGGCCTATGTATAGCGCTCTTCCTAATGATCCCAGCTCCTAATTGAATTTGACTTATATTGGAAGTACTGTGGTGTCCCGGAATGGCAGAAAAGAAATGTGATCACCCTAGGTCGTATCCATATCAAGACCCAGATCGAGATCGAGATCCAGATCGTGGTGCCGATCGAGATTCGATGAGTGATCATGTTATTCATGATTATGATTACGATAATTATGATGATGATGAAGACGACGACGATGACGACGATGATTAGGCCTGTGCCAATGATACCACATTATAATTATATATATATATATATATATATATATATATATATATATATATATTAAACACATGTTTATGTACGTGTGTCTGTCCGTGCGTGTGTGTATAGTTTTGTATTTGGAAATATGCATAGCGCCTCTTCACATTAGAAGCTAATGATGTGCGTACACAACGAGGGCTAACACTGAGTGAATAATGTGCGTGTGTGTATATGGAGTGACATGTCGGAGGACACTTATTTAATGGAAAAGGGACCGAATCAATGTTCAGCGTCGCAGATAAACTAATGAATACACGCCATAAAAACGAAGGCAGAGCCTGGCATCCAGGGAAACAGACACGCAGACAGAGGCACGGTTAGATAGACATACCAAGAGGCAGCCTATATTGGCTTACAAAAACACTGCAGTACAATAAAATACAATGCAAAGTAATGCAAGACAATGTAATTAAACAATGCTACAAAGCAGCACAGCACAGTACAATACGTCACCGCCCATTGTTTTAGGTGTCAAAAAGCTGGGGATCGAAAAGTTTAAAGACTACATGTATAAAAAGGTATACGAACGAGAATCTAATGTTCTTCATATTATGTTGCACGCGAAACAACTGACGACCCAAGAGATATTCTACTTTCCTGACCCCCAATCTTTTCGGTTACTTAGCTGAGGGGGTAGAAGAACAACTAGGGATGTTGACCTCTGGTAACTAAAACACTGACCTAGCCCGAGTCTTTCGCCTGAATCTGGCGGCAGAATGAAGGTGGCAGCAGACAGCGCCGAAAGAATCGTACAGGGCATCATGAGGTTGAAGGCGTAGAAAAGAGTCCGTCGCCTCAGGTGCAGAGTGAAGACCAAACTGCTGAAAATTGTCGTGTAGTTGTTCATACGACGCACACCAGATACACCTGCTCAAATACAAATAGGGTATTTGGTCGTAAGTTTCGTATGCTCATTAGCCCCACTATGTATTTGTTAGTGATAGCACTGACTTGGGTCGGGAGCGCCTCTGAATCGTTGAGTGGCGCTTTTATAAATGTTCGATTTCAATTGCAATTACGGGATTCGTGCGCGTTGAACCCGGACTTCAAGTAACAAAATGGGACAGGTTGTTCACGCGCGCCTAAATTTGGTACCATCGAAGGTTGGGTTGCAAACAGCAAGTCGTACTATGCCGTGATCCCGTGTCTAGTACTTTGCGAATCGTCAGCATTAATATCGTTCTCATCCTTTGTAGTGCAATATGTAATATGATGCGACAACGGCCTCCGCCTCGATTTAAGATTTGCCTGGGGTCTCCTCCCTACCTTTCGGCTCCTTGAAAGCAATTCTTCACCCCGACAATACAGCGCCATGCTTTTCCAGTGGTTGGGCCATCAGCGCGTTGTCTTAGCTAGGTATTCTGCGTGCGCTTTCTATAAACACTTCAAACTGTCCCTTGTCGCCGGTGTCAAACTTGGAGCGGTTCGGAGTAGTTATCTCTGAGAGGCGCTATATAAATACTCCAACTGAATGGTAAATCTTATGGTATTTTGTTGCAGCTACCGACGAGGTCCCACTCGGAGTTTCGCCGGTAGTAGTCCATGCTGACCGAAGTTTCCGAAAGCGTCAAGTTCAGCATGAACGTGTCGTAACTCAACGGCTCGAACTCGAGACTACAGTGCTGTTCGTCGAGAGGAAACCATCGGATGTCGATGGGACAGTAGGAGGTGGCCATCAGCGGCGGAGTCCACTTGCAGTACCCGTTCGACTGAGCGATCACGTTGATGTTGGCCCATGCCTCCCATTTCTCTGCGCTACCATACCAACACGTAGACAGGAGGAAAGTTGTTGTACGGTGTGATATTGTATTCCGTGGCAGGGTAGAATAGAATAGTGTAGAGTAGGGTGGAGTAGGGCAGAGTAGAGTAGGGCTGGGTAGGGTAGTGTGGTTGTAGGGTATTCCTTGTAGGGTAGGGTATACTAGTTGTGTTGGCTAGGGTAGGGTAGGGTATTCCATTGTAGGGAATGGTAGAGTAGGGTAGTGTAGGGTAGGGCAGAATATGGTAGGGTAGAGTAGGGTAAATTAGGTATGGTAGGATAGAGTAGGGCGAGGTAGGATTGGGTAGTGAAGTGTAGGGTAAGACAAGCTACGATAGGCCTAGTCTTGGTAATTTGAGTAAAACTAAGCTGTGACGAAGTAAGACTATATTGTGTTGTGGCGGACAGGCCACTAGGCTTGAGTGCATGTTGTACTAATAATAGCTGTCTTATTGACGCGAAATAATGCATCGGAAGGCACCAGCGACCGATGCGTAAATGGTTGCGCTAAAGTGATTTAAAATAGCCAATATTTAAGTTTTAGCTTGTTTTTGCCACTTTAATGATTTGAATTATTAATTAGAATAATATTACACGCCTTTCGGTCCAATAATTAATGCCTAGAGCTAGGGCGACGCTTAGTATAATAGTTAGATTTCTATATTTTAGACACCCGTATTTGAGAAGATGATAATGGGCTAATATATAAGCATGGAGGCCTGAATTTGATTTGCGTACTAAATCATAGCACGCAGCCAGAGAATGTAGCGGCCTATGGAGGCCAGATAATGTCTAACGTGTGAGACCATAGGATGCAGATAGATGCATAGACCCTGCCTCACGGTGCATTGCTTATAACGTAGAGTGGCGATGTGTGCACTCTGCATATAAGTGATACCATGTATCACAGGTTTCCCGGTTTCGGTTACGATATATTATTTACAAGGCTAATCAGTGCGCTCCCGAGTGACAGCCGCTCCAAAGGCGGTCTGACCGGTGCTGGAAAAACGCCGATCCAACGGAGTAAGGGCCCGCTCTGTTGTAGATCGCGAGCAGTACCGAGTCTGATCATGGAAGGCTGATTCGGGGAAAGACCGATCGTGAGAGATAAAGGCTCACAGGTCTGTAACGGTAAAGACGGGGAAGGACCCCGCAGATAAATAGGTCTGTATCAAAAGACGGGGAAAAGGTCCCGTCGGTATCTGGTTCGAGTTACCGGGAAAGACCGATCGTGAGAGATAAAGGCTCACAGGTCTGTGTCGGTAAAGTCCGGGGAAGGCGAGCCCGGCGGTTCCGTTCGATAGATATACGGGAATGATCCCGTTGGTGTCTGGTTCGCTGGTAACCGTTCGATATTCCGTGGAAAGACCGATCGTGAGAAATAAAGGCTCACAGGTCTGTATCAGTAAACACGGGGAAGGCAACCCCGCTGGTTACCGTTGATAGTCCGGGGAAAGACCCCGGCGGTTCCGATCAGTGAATGCGGGAAAGACCCGGTTGATGTCTGGTGCGATACATACGGAAAAAAGACCGATCGTGAGGAATAAAGGCTCACAGGTCTTTATCGGTAAAGACGGGGAAAAGTCCCCGCTGGCGTCTGAGATACACGGGTAAAGTCCCCGCTGGTGTCTGGGATACACGGGCAAAGACCCCGTCGTGACCGTCTGAGATACATGGGCAAAGAGTTCGCTGGTGACCGACGGATAAACCTCGGGGGGAAAGACCGCGCTGTTGACCGTTTGAGATATACGGTCAAAGACCGGTGGTAGCCGTCAGAGATACACGGGCAAAGACCCGGTTGGTGATAACTCAGTTCAAGTATCGTCCATAAAAAGCTGAGCAGTGCGATCCCGAGTTACAGCAAAAACTAATCACTCTTGGGTGTTGGATTGACCGCCGATTCGACAGGTTTGGGGCCCACCCTGCCGTTAGATCGCGAGCCGGTCTGAATCCCGATTGTGGAAGTTTGACAGGCTGAGTAAACCTCGGGGAGAGACCGATCGTGAGAGTTTGAGAAAACACAGGTCTGTATAAAAACGGGGAAGCAAAGACCCCGGTGGTGACAGTTCGATTTGTGCGGGGAGGGTGACCCCGTTGGTACCGTTCGATAACATCGGGGAACTACCGGTAAATTTTCCATTCGCGGTCACCGTGTTTGGTTCCCTTGTTCGGTCATAGTTACTCCCGCGGTTTACCGGCAAATATCCGTCCGGGAGACCATCCGGACGATCCGACCGTTGTCTGTTCCGGTGTTCGGGAAAGTTCCCACAGTGGGAAGCTATACAGGTCTGTGTGCAATAATGGGCAATAATGGGGTAAAGTTACTGATAGTTACTCCACTGGTATCGCTATTAGAATCGAGTCTGTGTACTCGGAATTGGAGCCTACGAGTCTGTGAGCTCTCGGGAAAACACAACGGTGTAAAAGGTTATGTAAACTGGGTAGGGATATGCCGCAACGAGAAGATACAGCGGACCAGATCCCTAGGTGAAGAGTACGTGAGTTCCAGGTAAACAAAGATTAAATCAGACCAAGAGAGTGATACGGGAACGTTCGGGTAGTCGGATACCCAGATACAATCATATTTGCTTGTCGTAACACACAGCTCTGAGAACTGACTGAAGTGCGAGGATGGGCCCCCTCGTGCGTAGGTCGGAACAAAGTTCTGTGTGTAGATAGGAAGGTTATAGAGAGAGAGAGCACCTTCACTATCAGAGTGCCATGGATATCCTTACCGTTATCTTCCGAAGCAGAATTTATTACTGTGTTGGTCGACAATTTCCAACACAGAAGACGGGTAAGGAAACTTACTCCGTAAATGTGGTGCATGATAATGTACGTGTGAGGCCGGTAGGCCCTGAACGGATATGGAGCAAGAGTTACGTACGGTGGGAAGACCTATGGACATGTGCCTAGACGACATGACGTAGAGAGTTACCTTTGACAGTTGCCCAATATACCGGTGTCTAGGACGATGTTTTGTAAAGACTTGTCACGTGTATTCCTTGTTCCCGATACTTCCCGAAAACGTTTGGTGTCCCTTATAAATGGCGATAGTTCAGGAGTCACGAGGTGTAGAATGGTACGTCAAAGTTTAGATCAGGCGGAGAGTAAAGGGAAGCCCGTAGCTAAGAAGGCACACGAAGAGGGAAGACTGCTGCGGATTAGAGAACGAACCCTGTTCTGAAGGACGGCCATCCTGCAGGACGTTGCCCATCCGGCGACCGCGGAAGAAGCAGAGTCAGACCCAGAGACCAAACTGTATAGTGTTGCCTTTCTTAAGCGGCCAATCCTGAATCTCCTCTGATAGGAACGTTCACTATGGGCAGAGATAGAGACCAGCCATTTTACGTTGGAAATAGACACCACCACGGAAACCCGCCCGGCGCAACGAGAGTGCAGGCGTCCGGGCGGGCGAAGAACGCCACAGTGTAACGCAAGGTAAGATAAGGCTAGGCAAAAGGAGTGTAGATAAGCTGAGGTAGGGTGTCGTAAAGTAGGGTATAGTAGGTTAAGGTACGTAATGGCGGGGTAGGTCATGGTAGGGTAACATAATTAAGGTTGGTTGCCGAAAGGCTTGAACAGAGGATGGTACATCCACTCACCTATTGAGTAACACAATTTCTGGCGTCCAGACCTTGGAACGCTCTATGGAGATCTTCGTAAGACCACCGTACTCAGTCTCGTTCCAAGACAGACGAAAGTCGTTCCATTCCTGTTTATATATGATAAATAATAAACCACCTAAAATAGATTAGCCTAGACTATGTCGGAATTGTAACTGCAATCGGATATTTTTATCGTCCCGCTTTTTGAGCAGTTTTTCAGAGGCGCTCACCATACTTGCCTTGATGCTGAATGTCATTAAGTACAGAAAACTCATGAACTCTATGCCTGTATCAATGTCCCTTGGAATGTGTGCATGTATGTACGTATGTGTGTGTATGTATGTATGTATGTATGTATGTATGTATGTATGTATGTATGTATGTATGTGAATGTGTGTATGTATGTATGTATGTATGTATGTATGTATGTATGTATGTATGTATGTATGTATGTATGTATGTATGTATGTATGTATGTATGTATGTATGTACTATGTACATGTGTAGGGGTCAGCCGGAAATCGCCTCGGACATTTGCCTCGGCCGAATATCCCGTTTTTTGGCACTATTCGGAAGTATTCGCCTCGGCAAATACTGTACACGCAAATAGTTGCTTGTCTGCCTCACATGCCGGAATTTGTAGGCTCATAATATCTATACCCCTAAGCCGCCGCCGTTAGCCGCCGAGCCGAAAAAATTTCTGCAAGCCAATAAACCGCCGGAAATTTTGCGGCTTAGCCGAAAAACCGCCGAGAGTTATTTCACGGCTAGCCGCCGGAAAATGTTGGGCTACAACATGCACAGACATGTGTTTATAAAATTTGCACGCTGGGTTGCTAGTTTGTAGCCTATTTAGTGTTCTGTTTTGTAGGCCTATGACTTTATGTGTGCCACTGGATGGTCATTTGTTCATGGCATTGTCTTACAGATGTTCTATTGTCTAATCAATTGTCTTACTGGAACTCAGAACTCTCTATAGTCGATACACTTTTTGTACGAACTATGTGTTTCAAGCCGTTATTTCTTTCTCCCGCATGCATTTGTAGCCGAAAAAGGTAGTTTACGCGCTTTTACGGCTAGCCGAAAACCAGCCGTAAATTTGCTCAAGCCAGCCGTTAACCAGAAAAATTACGGCTTAGAGGTATAATAACATCAGCTTTGAGCTTCATCTAGCATATTCATTTTGAAGAAGAAAAGTACAAAAAAACACTAACACCGAAAGTCCACAACGGAAGTCAAGTCCATTTAATTGATTATTTATTTCTAAAATTCAAAATGTATTAGTCAGTTATTACAAATGCAGAAATTTATTTCGATAATTTTTCATTACATGAAAATGTGAAGCTTCGCATATGGAACAAATGGTACTCGGTTCGTACCCGGATCCGGCAAATAGTACATCCAAATACTCGGATTCGGTACTCGGTGGGAAATGTCTACTAGGCTGACCCCTATATATATGTGCATGTATATTAGGGTGGTCCGAACAAATTATTTAAAAATTTGTTTCTCCACAAGGCTGCCCTTCTTACATGTATTATGCATGTGAATCTTGTGACAAATTTTGAAGTTAATCTGAGAATATTTAGGGGTCGCTATGTAAATTTTCAGAACGAATGAATGAATGAGTACCCGAGTACCGTTCTTACCCGAGATTTAAATCTCTGAAATTAAACCACCATCGGGAGCCGGACCACGATCGTTTGCAAGTAAGTACTAATTACAATCACATGATCTAATTTGCAATTAGTATTAGTGTTTTAAATGTATGGTATCGTCCGAGGGGAATGTTTATGTATAATATGAAACTGTGTGTATAGGCCTACGCTTCATTTTATTGGAGTTGAACTTAACAGTAATAGTTCAGTGTACAACTGTCTCGTAGCATCCATCAACGTAAACGTTAGGAGCAAGAAGGACACCAAAATGTCATAAGAAATGTTCTCCACAATACAAGATTTCATCAGTTTACTTACCATTCTGACCCAAAGGTGCGTATGCAAAATTTCATTAAGGTCGTCCTGCAAGAAAGTACAATTGTAGGTAAGATAAGATCAGGTAAGGCAATGTAATGTAAGGTTAGGAACTGTAATAACAAGGTGATGTAAGGTATGGAACTGTAATAACTATGCGTGATAAGATCAGATAAGGCACATGTAAGTCAAGTCAAGGTAACGTAATGTAAGGTAAGGTAAATCTTGATCGGGTTCTTCGATCGGCTGCGCGTCTGATTGGTCGCCTTCCTAACGTGCCTCTGTCTCAGCCTACATGCGTGACACACTACACTGGCTTCCCATCTCGCAACGCGTTAACTATAGAATAACTGCGTTGATCTGGCGATGCCTTCTTCGCTGTGCACCGGTTTACTTACGTGAGCTCTGCTGTCTCGTCTCTCATGTGACTGGCCGCCGAGCCATTCGCTCTTCTTCTGCGGGTAAGCTCTTGGTTCCTCGTTCTACAACCGCAACTAGACAGCGTCGTGCTTCCTTTGTGGTCGACCCCTCCATCTGGAATCAACTCCCATTGCAGATACGCCTTTTGCCTAGAATAGTTCGCTTGTTTTTTTAATAAGTTACTTAAGTCCAGTTTAAATAGCCGTGGTTAAGCTGGGCGCGCTTCTGAGTAGGTAACTTCAGGGGGCGCTATATTAATTTTTTTAAATGAATGAATGATTGAATAATGCAGGCGAAGGGAAAGCAAAGGAAAGGAATAAACAGAAAGCTGCTCTGTACAAAATGTGCAATTACAATCACAGTTATAATTACAATTAATAAATCATCCTGAACTGTAAATTACAGTGGGTTTAGTCTTAGTAGGCCTACTGTGATCTTTAGTTTAGACGGGAGTCTGGATGCCACTTTGGGTGTCGACAGTAAAGGAGTAAATAATAGTAGTTAGACTGGTTCGTTGAAGGCTGTCCATGTACCTCTGACTATACAATAAAAGACACAATTTCCATATAGACGTATTGCTACTGGCTTAATTCCCCCACCCCCACACCCCGGTGCTGCCCACCCCAAATTGCACCCGATGTGCCAGACTTGAATGCACTTACAACTTTGACGACTTGTATTGGGAAGAAAGATAGCTGGACTTCAACGGTGTCACCAGTACTCATCACTGGACGGGAGCCTGGATTGTAGTGACGTGTCTTGAACAGCTCTTGTCGCAATCGATCCTCGTCGGTCATCGTGACTACGCATGCACGTTACACGGTCATTTAAACTCTCGCCCAAAATAAATTCACGACAAACGCGTTTTGTAGCGCAAGTTGATGTCTCTAATTCTTACTCGCGGAGATGCAATGTGATACAGTGTAGTATAAGGTTACTTAAGAGAAAAAGTATGTAATGTACTGTATGCGTATTTGTACGTATACATGTACGTCCGTCCGTACATATGCATATAATTATGTTTGTGTGGTTGTATGTAGGCTACATTATAATGTAAGGTAACTTAGGTAAGGCCAGATAAGGTAAGATAAAATATGTAATATACACAGCTATGTGCAGCGCCGGATTTGCCAATGGGCCTATAGGCCCTGGTCTAGGGCGGCAATATCTTGGAGGTGGCATATAAGCCATCCTTCAATGAAAAAATCAAGCAATAATATTTTGAGGGGCGGCATTATCACGGTATACATATCGATAATTGTAATTTCATTTATATGTTGAGTTTTGGCAAAGGGCGGCATTCAGTGTGGGGCTATAGGCGGAAGACTACTAAATCCGGCCCTAGATATGTATGTATGTATGTATGTATGTATGTATGTATGTATGTATGTATGTATGTATGTATGTATGTATGTATGTATGTATGTATGTATATATGTATGTATGTATGTATGTATGTATGTATGTATGTATGTATGTATGTATATAATTATATTATATATGTATTTATGTGTGCATGCATCTTGTATGTATTTATGTACGTATGTATGCATGTATCTATGTATGTATGCAATTATGCATGTGTGTATGCATGCATGTATGTATGTATGTATGTAATCTATGTATGTATGTATGGCGCCGACTTTTACGTTTGTCTCTGGATGCATGGGCCCTCCCTTCCTTCTCCAACACCTTTCCCCTTCCCCTACACGGATTTTCGGAGAAAGAAAATTATTTTCTTGTCAAGGGTTACGAGGCTAGAAAGAGTATTGGAATTCTGTTACGTTCGGACGTTCCATTGTCATTATTTTTTTTATTATTCTAAATAATAAATAAATATTTATGTACTGACTGTGACTGTGATATCATGCAATTTATTTGTGTTGTAGCTGTTGTTGTTCTCAAGTTGTGACACTATTTAGGTGTAAAAAATTAGAATTTTAGGTCCGAATTCCTCAGGGTGCGACGCACCCACTGAACTTTCAAGGCTCTCAAGAAGTCGAAGCCTATGTATGTATTCATATATAATTAGATAGGTATGTAAGTACATACGGTATATATGTATAAGTATGTCTACATCCAGAAGCTTTATATAGATCTCATAAGAGACAACAGGCTAATTTGAAAACAAATGATGCTGAGGTAACTGAAATGTCACCATTGATAACTTTTACCGTTATCTGTTAATTAGCTACTGTCGCATTCTACATTCTCTGTAGAACATGCCAAGTAGTGAAATCGCATACGTGTATTATTCTTACCTGAATGACGTGCCTCTGATATTGCGGTGTTCAGCAGAAGAATAAACTTCACGATGAAGAAACAGTTGGTCGCGACTGAATGCAGAATCTGTTGCCAGTGCATCATACTCAGCTCGTTACGATTGATCAACTGGAAATCGCCGAAATTTCTCAACCTCGCACGAAAGCTGCGTCAGGAAGACCACCGTATATGTAGTCAAATACATTACAAGATTTAAAGCATTACCGTCAAGTTGAAAATTATTATATCCGCAAGAACGTGATAATCTCGTAATTAAGGTAGCCGAAGTATTTCTCATGTTACTAAGATGCTCGTTTGAAATGGATGTAGACTTGAGTTCCAGTTCCACTGGTTACACGCACGCGGAACTTCCACTACAGTATAAATAATTATTTATTATTTGTGCTTCCACGTCTGACACACTGGCGTGAAAGTTCAGATCACTGTATACGTCACCTGCACAACGCGGAGTCATCAGTGCTGTTCTTTATATGGATTTTTGAAGTAATTTTTCTGAGTTTGACTTAAGCTCTCATGCTAAGCTAGTGACTTTTATAGCTCCGGCAGGTAGGCAGGCAGGCAAAGAGACTGAAGCAGGCAGAAGCAGACAGACAGAGAGATCAGACAGTAAGACGGACGGCCGAACAGAAAGACGAACGAACAAGAATCTAATCTGATCTAGTTTCATGACTTCTGTAGCGCCACGTTTATAAATCCACAAGGCACCATAAGTGGGGCCACTGTAAGTAAATAAGTTTAAACAGACGGATAATGAGTTCATTGCTGCATGACATAAACTCGTACCGGTACAGAACTCGTCGAATACAGCGGAAAAGCCGAGTTAAATCAGATAGGGTTTTAGAAACTGCACAAAACGAAAACTAACCAACTGCGAATAAGTCACCTCAACCTCAACTCGTCAAAAGCGTTCTGGTTAAAAAAACCAGATGTTTGTGTATAGATGTACGCTCACTCAAAATCAACTTTCACTCTCGTCGCCAATTACCACAGCTTCACCCAGACGCGTTTGAAGCTAATGTATATAAATCTGAACAACAGGTGCGTTTTCTTAGAATCTGGATAGCATTGACCAGGAATAACAACGTTTAGCTAACCGTTTTCTTTATTCTTCTGCAGAATATGAAACTTGTCTGGCAGCGCAGTATGTCGATCAGAGACACAAATAAACAGAATGTGTTTTTAGAAATGTCCTGCGACTGCGTGATGGACTACACACCGACAGAGCGTCAATATCCTTCCAGGGCAGCTCATCAGACAGAGTGATGTAATAATCATTTCAACGCAGGCAGAAGAATCTTTTTGTTCCTCATCGCAGCGGCGTAGCTAGGACATTTTGTGCCCGGGGACAAACTATGAAATTGGGCGTTTTTTGTATATGTCACATTTTCCAAATACATAAAATGGCAAATTAAATATTAATGAAATAAAATGAAAAATACATATTATGGCGCCCTTAGTGCTCAGAGGGGTGCCAAAATTATACCTGACAACTGGTTTGTAAGTAATGAGGATGAAACTGGATAGTTTTGGGGTGCCAAAATTAAATTAAATACATTTGGGATAAATTACTTAAAATTGCGTACAAATTAAGAGTAAAACTATTTACTTAATCCTCATGTGAACTGAGTTTTGTGTACAGTTTTGCAGTGCGAGATATTTAGCGTATATATTTAGTGCGCTTACTTTAGTTTCACGTGTATATGTATATATGATAGATGTATAACGTTTAGTCTTAGTGACACGCGCGGCCGGCCGATATCGGCAGCGGCGCGCTATATGTATATTATTAGAGTTCGCTTATGCGCACAGAAGACAGGTGTGTCAAGAGGCGCGAAGAATTATGCTGACTAGAGAAGTTTGAATTCGAGTGTGTTCGCTGTAGTAGTGTGGCTGACTAGTTGAGTTGTAATCGAATTGAGTTCTGTCTGTTTGTTTCTTATTAAACTGAAAAGATATTAAACTGTGTTGGTGATTCGTACGAGGAAAAGCTACTTATACGTAGAATTAGTGTTCAAAAGGTGAACGTTAAATAGGCGTTAAGTACAAGAGAACAAGGACTTAGCAAGAAGGATTGTCAACGGAAGGATTGGGTTGACATTATTGGTGGCAGCGTCGGTGTGGATAAATACTCACGGTGGAATAAATACTCACGGTGGAATAAATACTCACGGTGGAATAAATACTCACGGTGGATATAAACTCACAGTGGATAAAAATTCACGTTATCACCTCTTCGAAGGCGATTGAAGAATTTACAACGGTGTTAGAAGAATCTACGCGTTGTGTGCTGTGTGACGAGTTTACGATATCAACGACGGTGGAACACGAGAAACGGTATAAAAATTTCGTTGTTTTTCACGAACAAATACAAAAGAAATCCCGTTTGTTTATCGATTCACACACCAAGAAAAACCGTGACTTCTTTGAAAAGAGAAATCACTAAAGTAAACAAGTAAGATGGAGAAACTAAGTGCTGAAAGACAAGCAGATATTAAGAAGATGTCTACGAAAAGGCTAAAACAGCGTTTGTTGAAAGCCGGTTTTAAAGAAGAACAATTAGAAGGTATGTCACGTGGTGACATGATACATGAACTCGCTGAAGTGTGGGTTAAAGAAGAAGTCGAAGAAGAAGGTGCCGTTGGCGGTGCCGTAGAAAAGGCTATTGAAAAACCTCCTGTGCCTATGTCTATGGAGATGTTGATGCAGTGGATGATGATGAAAGAAGATAGGGAGGAGAAACGGAGACAAGAAGAGAAAGAAAAAGAGGAGAGACGAAGACAAGAAGAGAAAGAGATAAGACAGGAAGAATTGCGTCGTCAGAGAGAGAAAGAAGAGAAAGCGGAACTTGCAAGGCAAGAAGAATTGCGCTTGCAGAGAGAGAAAGAAGAGAAAGCAGAGCGCCTGCAGAGAGAGAAAGAAGAGAAAACGGAACTTTCAAGGCAAGAAGAATTGCGCTTGCAGAGAGAGAAGATAAAGCAGAACAAGTGCGTAAGGCGGAACTGGAATTGCAAAAGAATCAGTTTGAGATTCAGTTAGAACAGTTGAAAAGAGATAGGGAAGATGCTGAAAGAAGAAGATTGGAGCAGATGATTGAATTTGAAAGAGCTAGAAAAAGTGATGAAGAGGTTCGTCAGCAACAGATTGAAGCAAAGAGAATGCGTGAAGAAGAAAAAGAAAAAGCGCGAACGTTAGAGTTGGAACGTGCAGAACAGATCAGACAAGAAGAACTCAAATTTCAGAAAGAAAGTTTGGAAAAGGCAGAGGCAGAAAGACAGGAACGTCTGAAACTGGAGAAATCAAAATTGACATTGAAAGAAACGCAAATGAGAGAAGAACGGGAAGCAGAAAGAAGGAAACAGCAAGAAAGTGAAACTTTGGTGTCAAAAATTAAGAAAATAGGTGATGCAATGAAGCATGTATTGCCTCAAATGCCAACTGATATGATGGAGGTGCCATTATATTTTGAAACAGTCGAGAACGCATTTCGCAGTTTTGCTGTGGAAAAGCCGTTTTGGGTGAAATTATTACTACCATTGATGACGCCGAAAGCTCGAACCGTTCTAAATAGATTGTCATTCGATGATCTAGACAATTATGATAGAGTCAAGCAGCACTTATTAAAAGAATTTAAGTTGACTTCGAGAGAATACAGAGCCAGATTTGTGGATGCTAAGAAGACAACAGAAGAGACTTATACGATGTTTACGGCAAGACTGAAGAACTTGTTAAACTATTACGTGAGAAGTCGAAACGTGAACAGAGAGTATGATACGCTCTTTGATTTGCTGGTAGCGGATAAGCTGAAAGAATGTTTACCGCCAGGTCCACTACAGTTTGTATTGTCGAAGGAAGGAACTGACTGTCTCCAAGCTAGTGCAGTGGCAGACTTAGCAGACATTCATGTAAACAATCGAATTGGGTTTGCGATCCCAAATATAAACAGTTATCCTTCTCAACGTTCCGTAAACCAAAGCCAGAGTGGAAAGTGGAAAAGTAATCCAGGAACAGGGAATCAGTTCATAGGTAAAGAAGTCAAGGCTAGTGTCCCTGTACCCATTGAGACCAGAGAAGTGACGTTTGGTCGTCAGGGATTTAACAAATCGTCAGCGCCGTTTGCCAAGAGGGAAGGCAACACATCGTTTACGCAGTATAAGAGAAATGAAGGAAATGAACAACGAGGCATGGTTGTGAAGCGTTGTCACAACTGTGGTTCAGACAAACATTTGGTTAAATTTTGTCCAGTTCCAGTGGCAGCAGCTAGTTCTAGCAGAAATCAAGAACACACAAGGGTGAATTTGATTCAAGTGGTTAGTGATACAGACAATCAAACCACGGGTCAAGAAAACCAAGAAACTGAAGTAAAGTCAGTAATGAAATGTGGTATTCAAAAAGAAATTCTATTGGATGCTGAAATTCAGAGAGAAGTCATAGGAAAAGATGACAATCGAATATTGAAGAAATCGTTCTTGCAATATGTTGAGGTTGAAATTCGTGGAGTAGACGGTAAAGAGCCAGTGAAAGTCAAAGCACTGAGCGACTCGGGAGCAGAAATTCCGGTGATTAGTGAAGAATTACTGGAAGGCATGAAGGTGGAACAAATTGGAAAAGTGAATTTGCAATGTGTGGCAGGAGATGCCATTCCTGCGAAGTTAGTGAAAGTCGATGTTAGACTGTGTGATAGTGACGTGGAAGAAGAGGGATTTCCGCGTAAAATCCAGTGTTCACTTACACCTTATGTCACTTTGATGTGTGCTAGTATTGCAAAGATGGGCAGTACAGAAAGATTCTTGTTGCATCCAGAGATAATTGCCGAATTAAAAGCCGTACCACAGATGAAAGTTAAAACGATACAAGGAGATGTGAGTGTACGAGCAAATGTAATGACGAGAGCGCAGAGTCGGAAACAGGAAATGGTAGATGTTGATGAGAAGAGTGAAACTGAAAGTTCAAGTGATGAGGAAAACGAAAGTAATGAGCAACGAAGCTTATCGCGAGATGGTGTAATAGCAGAGATGAACGAGCAAGAGATGGCTGCATGCGAGAATGGCACATTAAATGAAACTGAAGAAGACAATGAATGTGATGTGGGGATAGGAGACTTGTATAGAGATGAAGAGATGGATGAAGAACAAAAGGTGCAGATTGTCGATTCGAAGAAGTTCGAAGAGCAACAGAGAAAGGATGAATCGTTGAAGCCGTGGTGGAAGTTAGCACAAGAGAAAGAATCTGAATTCTGTGTGATCAACGGTTTATTGCATAAGAAATATCAGATATTAGACCAGACGGTATATCAACTAGTGTTACCAAAAGAGAGACGAATAAAAGTGATGGAATTGGCGCATGAATCGGTATTTGGAGGACATCTAGGAGAAGAGAAAACAAGAGAACGAATAAAATTATCTTTTGTATGGCCAAAGATGAGAAGAGACATTGTGAAATTTTGTAAGTCTTGCGAGAAGTGTCAACTAAAGGCAAGGAGTTTGGTGATGGATAGAGTGCCTATCACTCCGGTCTCAAGAGAAGAGGTCGCCTTCAAGAGAATGACGATGGACCTCGTTGGCCCGATCGATCCAGTATCTGCTGCAGGTCACAAGTATTGTTTATGCATTGTGGACTCGTGCACCAGATGGCCTACAATCTTTTTATTGAAATCGCTGACAGCGAAGGCTGTGTGTGAAGCGTTGATGGAACTATTCATGAATGTTGGTGTGCCGTCCGTGATTACAAGTGACCAAGGAACGAACTTCACAGCCAGTTTGACAAGAGAATTTCTCAATTTAATGGGCTGTAGTCCAAGATTCGACACACCAGGACACCCAGAGGCTGCTGGATTAGTAGAAAGATGGAATCAGACATTTAAAAAGATGATCCATCATGTGATAATAGACAACCCGAGGAAATGGCACAAGATAATTCCTTTCACAGTGTGGGCATTACGAGAAGTGCCGAATGCAACTACTGGAGTATCACCATATATGCTTGTCTATGGGAAAATTCCGAGAGGACCATTGGCAATATTAAAAGAGAGTTGGACTAGAGAAATAAACTTACCACCTCATGTTGGAGTTAAACCAGAAAAGTATTTAAAAGAACTCAAAGAAAATATGGAGAAAGCATTATTGTTTGCAGAATCTTACTCTCGAGAAAAGCAATTACAATACACGAATCAGTATAACAAGAGAGCAAAGCACAAAGAATTTGAAGCTGGTGAGAAAGTCATAGTTTTGTATCCAACGTCAACAAACAAACTTATTTCTCGATGGCATGGTCCATGTACGATCATACATCGAAGATCAAAGTATTCTTATTTAGTCGATATGGGTGAAAATGGTCGAAAAATAATTCACGCCAACAAGATCAGAAAATATGTTACTCGAGCATTAAGTTGTGGTCTAATTGTTGAAGAAGATGAAGATTTTGGTTCAGTGGTTGAATTACCAATGAGGAATGAGGTTCAAGATGACAAGAATTCACTTAACCTCGATCCTGAACAAACTAGCCATTTGACAGTAACTCAGCAAGAACAGTTGTTGAACGTTTTGAACAAATACTGTGACAGATTTTCAGAAAAACCCGGATTATGTACATTGGTTGAACATGAAATTGAACTAAAGCCAGGATTTCATGGAAAGGAATTTGCAGCATATCGAATTCCTTTGATTTATCGAGCAGAAGTGGAACGTCAGATCAAAGAAATGTTAAAAACAAACATCATTAAACCATCATCGAGCAGAATGGCAAGCCCTTTGGTTATTGTTAAAAAGAAAGACGGATCTTTGAGACTTGCCTGTGACTACAGATACATTAACTCATTCACAGTGGATTGTAAATATCCTATGCCGATTGTCAGAGACGTTTTGAACAAAGTTGGAAAGTCTAATGTGATTTCCATCTTGGACTGTCGAAGTGCTTATTGGACTTGTCCTGTAAAACAATCTGATCAATGGAAGACAGCTTTTGTAACACATAATGGACTGTATGAATTTACTCGTGTTCCTTTTGGAATGATAAATTCAGGCCGAACTTTTGTTAAGGCGATAAATTTAGTTTTACACCCTATAAGTGACTTTGCAGAACCGTATGTTGATGACATTGCTGTGCATTCTGACAGTTGGAAAGTTCACTTGCAGCATCTAGATGCATTTTTGATGCAAATGAGATTGCATAACGTTACTTTGAATTTGAAAAAATGCATATTTGGTAAGAGTGAGGTAAGGTTTATCGGTCATGTGGTTGGGTCTGGTAAGATAAAGATGAATCCAGACAGAATTGAAAGTTTGACTAATTTGAAGATCCCAGAAACTAAGAAGCAAGTTAAGCAACTGCTTGGATTTTTTAATTATTACAGACAGTTTATTAAGGACTTTGCACAGATTGCGAAACCGCTATCTGATTTAACTAGTAAACGTGTTTCTGATAAGATTGATTGGACTGTTGAACATCAGCAAGCATTTGATTTACTTAAAGAGGCTGTGCGATCCAAAGTAGTATTATATGTTTTTGAAGTGGGAAAACCATTCAATTTGTACTGCGATAGTAGTGACTTTGCAGTCGGTGCTGTTTTAACACAGATGGACGACAAGGGAATAGAACGCCCTGTGTCATTTATCAGTCAGAAATTAACTGATACCCAGAAGAGATGGGCTACTGTGGAAAAGGAAGCCTATGCTATTGTTTGGGCTTTAAACAAGTTAAAAAAAATTATAATTGGATCGAAAATTTTCATTTTTACTGATCACAATCCTCTTACATACTTGACTGAGTCAATGTCTAAGTCTGCTAAACTTGTGCGTTGGGCGTTAGCCTTACAAACTTTTGATGTTGAGGTGAAGTACAAGAAGGGCAGATTGAATATTATTGCTGATTGTTTGTCAAGGTTATAAGTAATCGTAAGACTGTTCATTAATTAGTTAGATATATATATATGTTTCATGTATTATGGTAATTTCGCAAATTTTGAAATTTAATTTGCTCAATTCCAGAAAAAGGAAGGAGGTAATGTGAACTGAGTTTTGTGTACAGTTTTGCAGTGCGAGATATTTAGCGTATATATTTAGTGCGCTTACTTTAGTTTCACGTGTATATGTATATATGATAGATGTATAACGTTTAGTCTTAGTGACACGCGCGGCCGGCCGATATCGGCAGCGGCGCGCTATATGTATATTATTAGAGTTCGCTTATGCGCACAGAAGACAGGTGTGTCAAGAGGCGCGAAGAATTATGCTGACTAGAGAAGTTTGAATTCGAGTGTGTTCGCTGTAGTAGTGTGGCTGACTAGTTGAGTTGTAATCGAATTGAGTTCTGTCTGTTTGTTTCTTATTAAACTGAAAAGATATTAAACTGTGTTGGTGATTCGTACGAGGAAAAGCTACTTATACGTAGAATTAGTGTTCAAAAGGTGAACGTTAAATAGGCGTTAAGTACAAGAGAACAAGGACTTAGCAAGAAGGATTGTCAACGGAAGGATTGGGTTGACACCTCATTTTGACGCAACCTTCTTGGCGCCCGGGGGACGTAATATGTACCCTCTGCACTCCTAGCTACGCCTCTGCCTCATCGTTGCTATTGTTATTATTGCGACAATCAGATCATTGTCATCGATCAGGACTGGTCTGCTCTCGCCGCTTATTAATCACCCGCTTGCGGCTACACTTGGACTACGAAGCATCGGGAAACTCCAGACGATATACAACAGAACATTCGCAGACATTTAGGATAATCACGTTATTAAATGTCTATTATTTATGTGTTTATTTAGCGTCATTTGGCATCATTTGATTGCGACGAGCAATTATGCTCGAAGGACTTGCTCGTGGGTCGTAAAGAGTAACCGTCTCAGTATAAGCTCGAACCCGCACGCTCATCGTTACCAGGCGAGCGTTCAAACCATTCGGATACAACCTGTTATGTATTGTGCTGTGGATTGTAACGGGAGTCAGTGTCGCTCTTTATAGATATCAGACTTTTGATGTCAGACTTACCAAGTTTCCAGCCTTGTGATTTTCTTGGTGATAAAACATTTCTGCTGTGACCTAAACGAGAGAATTCTTGCACCTGCTATACAGAACCAGACAAACTGAATAGGTGTATCAGCCGTGACTAAAAGCGGCATGTTGCTGCACAACTGCCTTCAGGGCATGTTGATATCATAACTGCCTCCAGGGTCTATTGATACCACAACTGCCTACAGGAGCTGGTATACCGCAACTGCCTACAGGGCCTGCCAATGCCACAACTTCCACCAGGGCTTGCTGATACCACAACTGCCTCCGGGACTTGCTTTAGGCACAACTGCCTCCAGGTGTAGCGATTTCAGATTTCGCCTACTTCACCTTACCCCACGGTAACTTGAAATTGAGTTAACATTACCGGGAGGTAGAATGGAATCGATTTCACAGTTACTCTGAGGGTAGCTTGAAGGCGATTTCATCCTACCCTCTACGATTTCAGATTACTCCCTCACAAATTAAAGGTGCGCTGGTATCCAACGCGACCCTTGGACGCGTTCATCACGTTAACGGAAACGCGGAGATCGGTAGAATCGTCGCTAGGGTCGCCAGTTCTGTCGTCCCGGATGTCTACCCACTTCCGTTGACGGTCTTCTCGCTGTTTTGTAGCTTCCGGTCCTCAATGAGCAGGGTCGAGGCCATAGACGGTCGCTATAGAAAATCGCGAACATTGACATTTACATTTACAGAGTCGAAACTTGAAAATACTGCTGAGGTTCATTCTGAGGAAAGTTCAAGTTCCGCTGAGACCCCGGGCTCACAAGCGTCTAGCGGCCTCTAGCCTATATCTATCGTGTGCTTAAGTCGGATATCTGAGAGGAGGCTTTCCTGTTCATCTCGTAATCGTAATCGTAATCTCGAAATTTCTACAGCGCCCAAAAAGCGAAGTCACTGGAGCCACTTTATTCACTGTTGCTTGGTCAAAACATTATCAAGGGTAAAAAAAACTTTAAAAACAGGTCATGATCCAAAGGGGTTAGGCAGACAGACAGACAGACAGTCAGACGACTATGGTGGATGGTGTCTAGAGTTAAAATGGTGAGAGAGGTAAGGGGAAGAGGAGGAATCGGGATAGGATTTGTGAAAGAGCAGTGTTATTTCTCTGTGAGTCTCTCGTCAAGATAATAAAAAAAACAAGCCTTATTACATAGCGACAACGATAATGACGGCCGCAGTTCACACATACGACGCTTTAATTAAACTCGGGTTGCATTAATTAATCTACAATTATTATTAATAAAACTTAAACTGTACAATGTCAATGTGTT
This sequence comes from Allolobophora icterica, assembly GCA_963556255.1. Taxonomy (NCBI): domain Eukaryota; kingdom Metazoa; phylum Annelida; class Clitellata; order Crassiclitellata; family Lumbricidae; genus Allolobophora; species Allolobophora icterica. The sequence continues at coordinate 89,130,858 of OY744603.1, read as the reverse complement.
ACTGACCTCCATGGGCTTACACACGACCAGACGACAGAGCTGTACTAACTGTGAGTGAAACCCTAAACACTTACGTCCTCGGGAGAGACTCGAACCCTAACTTGTTAGACTTTATAACGACTGCATCTATACTCTTTGTTCGATAGAGGGCTACAAGCCTATGACTCTAGGTTCTATAGCTAGTCTATGTTCTTTTATCGTTAAGGTGTCCTAGTAAAGTTCTAAGGACTGATTATGTTTGACTGAGTAAACGAACCTTAAGCTTTTACTTTAAAATAAAACGTTTAATTTATCATTACTCCCAGCATTACAAGTGAAGCGCGCTAACCAATCGCCCACTGCTTGTAACCGTTATTCCTTTATTTCAGATTACAACCTAGTTATTCAACATTGATCGTATGTCTGGTAACTTGTGATCAATCCTTTGCCCACATTTCAATTCATTTAGGACCAGTTATTTATAGAGTCAAATCAGTTGAAGGCCTCCATGAAAAACATTTGAATATGTAATTAAGTCAATGCAAGTTTGTTTTTAATACAAGCAATTCAAAAATGTCTAGTAGGGCCTAGTATTTCTATAATTCTAGTAGCCCATTCTACCTATTTAGAGCAGCACTTCTGAATCTCCATATTGTAAAAGACCTACATTAACCTCCCATTCAAACTAGTTTCTTCTTGATGTGTAGATTGTTTCAGCTTCGTCCTTCGCTCCAGAGTTACTGCAGTGTCGAAGACGTCTGTTTCTTGGCAGAAGACCTAGCTGTTTCTTCTAACTGGTTTTGTCGCAAAGTTCACCGAACAACAAAATTTCCAACAAAGTTCGTTCTCGTAACAATTTTTAATAAGATTCCAACGTTCAGTTCGTGTCCTCCCTAGCAACGACCTTCCACTGACTTCTAACAAAAGTACAAAATTCTGCACTGAATTATGTCAGTATCAGTACATCGATACATGTCGTTTCGATCCTTAAACTCTACTAATTCGCTACCGAAGTTTACTCAAATTCGACCAAAAGGCTGGTTCCTATTCTGGTCATTCAACAAATACTGAATCTTACGACGTTTTTCTCTAAGTATCGTCCGACCAGCTGGCATGTCCAAGCATTAAAACTGAAACTTGCTCACTCGAAAAGTTCCCAGTGAGCCTGCGCAACAGACGACATTATCCTTACAGTAGGCCTACGTTGCGTTTGATTTATCCAATCAGCATCCGACACCATTCATATCCTAGGATCACGGTAAATATCCCCGAACTCAGTGTTTTAGTTGTCGGGGGGTTGGGGGATTCAACCCCCTAGTTCTCTTTCTAACCCCCTCAGCTAAGTAACTGAAAATATGTTGGGGGGGTTACTTTACTACAAAAAACTGGTGTTTGGTCTATGTGATTATGTCATTTGGTAATCTGCAAATTTTTGACCCCCCAGTTGTTTTTGGACAACTAAAACACTGCCCGAACTTTGCCAAATAAATTTCATATCATTAGGCCTACAGGCTGGTCTTTAGTGCTGGCCAATTAGATAATTAACATGAATCAACATCAGCTAATTAACACCTCTAGCCTAGATCATAAACAGCTTCTATATTAGACTATTTATTAGTCAAGAGAAGTGTACATTTGTGTGGGGAAAAGAACACCGTTGCAGTGCTTTATACATGTGGAACGCCCGGGAATCGAATCCGGGCCGCAATGAAGAATAGGTGGTTCACAGATACATGGTAAAAAATAAAGTTCAAGCTAGAAACCAGGACACCCTCCCAGTTTTTTTAGACCTATCAATAGTATTATTGAGACAAAATTTCAGCTTCTTATTCCAACTGGAAGACGATGCTCAAGGACTGTGTTACTTTGTCATATACCGACAAATAGACATTAATTGCAGAAATGAATGTGTCGAGCATACAAATGCATTTTATTTTTGATAGATCAAATATTACTGTAATTTGACAAGATATGTGATACAAGAACAGTTAGCCAGATGGAACTGTATAATTTTAGTAGGTTTAATGAATTGGAAATGTCAAAAAATGTCAAAAAACATCGTCCAATCCATGAATATCGAATGTCGATTGTTCTTGTTCTATAATTTCAACACCCGTTACCATCTTTGACTCTAGAAACTGCAAGGCTTTGCAAGCACTGCATCAACAGCAGACTTCTTTGTTGTGTGAGTGAGAACAGCTTTCCTATTTGCCTTGACCACTTGGAGAAAAAACTGCTTTTCTTCTTCATCATTGGTGATGAATCGGTAGAATTCATCGAACAACTTCACACCCCTCTCAGCCGCGTCATTCACCACTCTCAACTGCTGAATTATCTCTCTACCTTGCTTGTAATCCTCATTCTGGTTCCATTTCTCTGGTGGAAATGTAACAAAGGAATCACTCATCTTCAGGTATGACAGTAGTGTCAATGCTCACTGGGTTGTAACTTGTAACATCACCCAAAAACCCCTCCTTCAGTGCCGTAGCATCAGCTCTCACCTCCTTTCATCAGGCTTTGCAGTCGTTCTGTCCACAGTCTTCACTTTATTTGTTATAGGAAGTTGGTCTGAGAACAGTGCCAGACCTACAGCCTCATGTGAAAGTTACCACAAGTGGTTTTCTAGGACCTTCCTGGCAGCAACGCTGATCTCACAGTCAATAGACTCATATTGTCCTAGACCAATTCAGAGTGACAGATCATTTCTGGAGCTTCAGCAGCAAGGCGCCTTTGTCCATGCCTTTGCATAAACAGAGCACCAAACTTAAAAAATTAATGAATCTGAGTTTCTTCCTGAATACATCAGGTTGATCGCGAAAAAGGTAGATTTTGATTGCATACAGTAACTTGGCCATCCAATGTGCACGGTGAATTGACCCAGGGGCTCTCCAATGAATTACTGAAGGCTGACTTCCAAGGACAACCACTGGCAGCTCAATGAGCCCTTGGTAGTTGTATCTGATCTCTGAATCTGACTTTCTTTCAGCAAACTCCTTGAGAAAACTGACGCTGTTTCATGGGGTCTTCAGTGCCGGATATGACTTCCAGTCCTCGGAAGTTGACACGTGTCACACCTTCCCAGGAGCTTTAAATCTGTTGAAGATTGGGATTTATGGTGAACAGATGGACTGCAGCACAAGGTGAATACTTTTGCTAAAATCAATTCCATTACATGATGACGGCAGGCCAACCACAGGAGCTCTCAGCCTATTTGTCTTCCAGCAGCACACACTCCGTTGAAATGCCCAGTGTTGACAGACATCGTATCAAAGCTCAAGGCTTGAACTTTGTCAACTGTGAGTTTTCACAACTTCAGAAGAATATGAACGATCATGAATTCATTGTATCCTTCCCAAAGGCTAATTTGGGCACAAAGAGGAGCTTATCCACACCACCACCTGAAACCAGCACTGGCAGGCAGTCGACCCAGTGTAGTACCAGTGGCTAATCTGGTACAAATTGAGATCTTACAGCTTCAGCATGCTGTGTCCTGGCTTTCTTACGCGCTCTGTGGATGGTTCAAAGTGGCAGGGCAGAAGGATCACAGCCAAGCGCTGCAGCAATTGTAATGTAAAAATTCACTTCTGAATATATGTCAGCCAAAAACACAGGAAGTGGGAACCATGACCTCAACAGGAACTGTACACTTTTCTTGTTCCAAGTACCAGTAAGTAAGTAAGTATGATAACACAACAGAAACTATTTCAAGCTCATCTCCATGACAAATGTTGACCAAGTTATACGGCATCAAGATTTACAGCAAATACTACTATATGGTAATATTTATATGTCATTGAGCACCGTCTTCCAGTTGGAATAGGAAGCTGAAATTTTATCTCAACAATACTATTGACAGGTCTAAAAAACTGAGAGGGTGTCCTGGCTTCTAGCTCGAACTTTATTTTTTTGGACCACACTAATGAAGATAGAAATTATTAATTTATTAATTATTAATAACGATTATAATAACAACAACAGTAACAATAATAATGTAATGACAGTGATAATAATTACAAATAGTTCTGATGAGGATGTCGAATACCCTGTGTCTATAATGGTCCTTCAATATAAATAAATAGGCCTATTAACCTACACCAGGCAAAAGATCAAAGGGATTTCATTGAGTCAGTTCTTCGCATTCATTATATTTCGATTTATTCAATTCTTAATTTTCTTCTTCCTATTACCTGAAATCTTCGTTGTCATTATTCTTCTATTAACCCAGTTCTTCGTTTTTGTATCTCTTCCTTTTAAGTAAGTTGCTCATTTCTCGTTTTCGTTATTCTCCCTATTAACTAAGTTCTTCGTTTTATTTACTCTTCATATTAACCCAGTTTTTCTGATTTTATTACTCTTCCTAGTAACTAAATTCTTCATTTCTCGTTTCGTTACTCTCCCTACTAACTAAGTTTTTTCGCCACTTATTTCCATGGGATGATGGTGCAAGCGTAAACTACTACAGTGACGCTCGATACATAGATGGCGCATATATAGCAACACAGACGATCGATTACAAGAGCTGCGTATTGCCAGACGTCACCGTCGTCATCCTCCGCGTCTACCAACTCTTGTCTGTTTTCGGTCGCCGTAACCGAGTAAAGGAAGGCTCGTGTGTTAGGTGTGGTTACGTGAATGGCTTCTTTCCCAGCGTCTTCTCCGCACCCGTTCTGAATGGTTGGATTTTCGATGCATCTAAATTTATCTCTGCGTCTCATCGAAGCCCTTCGTTTACTCAACCTTAGCAACCTTCCCAGTCGATCGCAAATCCACGTCTGCATCTGTTAATAAAAATATTGACAATTTTTACAACTCCGTTGCCATGTTGCTGTAGGTTATCTTGTAAACGGATAGCCATGTAGGGCTATATACCCAGTAGACTGCAATCTATTAGTGCACGGTAATTGAGAATAGTCACACTTACAAAGAATACCTCATTGACAGTATGTGGCATTTCGTTCGCACATTGTGAATTTTTTATTACTCGTTGTAACATTTCATTTAGGCTTACCTGTTGTGACACGTTGTTTACACCTGCGCATTGTTTCAGCATCGTTTGTGCTACAGCGCAATGATCGCCTCTGATGCTTTCATCTCAACGCAGCATGGTTTTCTGGTCCATGGATTCCAACCTTACCTTTGCAAATCACCTTAAGATGTACCTGTTTTGTTCGGCCTTTCCTTAATATTCTTTTGTGAAAGGCACTGCTGAACGCAGGTTAAGTGTCGCCATAGCAAATACTGGGTGATGATGATGATGATTATTATTATTATTATGCCGCTGCTTTTGCTGCTGCTGCTGCTCCTTCTGCTGATGATGATGATGAAACTTACAATAACAATAACACTGTCTGTTACCCATTGTGGCATTCGATACATGGTCGACGATCTATGGTAGAGATTTATAATGCCGACCATCGCAATCAATGACGCTGCACTCATCAATGTTACGCTGGAGAAGTAGATACCTGTACGAGAAAAAACAATCACACAACAAATTCTTACCTCAGCTGCAATTGCATACAAACTTCAATATTCGTTGATTAGATTATTAATACTCGTAAAACTGGTCCAGCGACACTAGTAATCGCGAAAGCTTATTGGTATCCCAATATCCGATACTGGTATCCTAATATTCTTATGCCGGAATTCTAATATTCGAATGATGGCATCCTAATACTCGGATACAAGAATCCTAATATTCTTATACCGCCATTCTAATATTCGGATACTGGTATTCCAATACTCTGATACCGATATCATAATATTCGGATGCTGGTATTGATACTGGTATCCTAATATTCAGATACTGGTATAATAACATTCTGATACTGGTACCCTAATATTCGGACATTGGTATCGTAATATTCTTCTTCGGTATCCCAATATTCGGGTGCTGATATCCTAATATTCGGATACTGGTATCCTAATGAAAAATGATGGTATTCTAATATTCGGATACTGGTACTCCAATACTCTAATACCGATATCCTAATATTCGGATGCTGGTATTCTGATTTTTTATACTGTATCCTAATATTCTGATACCGGTTTTTTAATGGTCTAATACTGATAGCCTAATATTCAGAAACTTGTATGCTAATATCCTTACACTGGTATTTTAATATTCAAATATTTTTACCCTAATATACTGGCACTGGTATCCTAATATTCGGAAACTGCTACTTTAATATTCTTAAGCTGGTGTCCTAATATTCTGATACTGGTATCATATTGTAAACTGATTTTCTAATATTGTGATTATAGTACTCCGATATTCTGACACGTGTACTAATATTCAAATACCTGTACCCTATTATTCTGGGACTGATATCCTAATATTCGTAAAATGGCACTCTAATATTCTTAAGCTGGTGTTTTAATATTCGGATACTGATATCCTAATATCCTTGTGCTGATATCCTAATATTCTGATAATGGTACTCCAGTATTCTGATGCTGCTATCCCAATATTCAGATACTGATACCCTAATATTCTGGTACTGGTATCTTAATTTTCGGATACTGGTACTCTAATATTCTTAAACTGGTATCCTAATATCCTTCGGATACTGGTACTCCAAATTCTGATACTGGTACCCTAACATTCAAATTCTCTATTCGACATCCCTGTGCCTGTCCTTTCTGCTCCATCGCTCATCTCATTTTGTTCTCACCTTCAGACTTACCTTTTTCAAATTGCTTATCCACCATTGGCTGCCTCTCTGTCTCAACGGACTGATCTTCTGCCTTGTGCATTTTACACCGGCGCAGAAGTTACTAATTGCAATTACAATATAGCAGTCGGATACTAATTATGATCATCGTCGTCATCATCATTCATCAACATTGGTATTATCCCCGCAGTCATATATGTCGTTATCATCATCACCCTCATAGTTGTAGTTGTAATTGTTTATTGCACAAAACAATTACATCTGTAATTGTAATTACGACAATTTATATAGCATCGTCGCTAGCAAGCTACATCTTTGATGCTTCACACAAACACACGCACACTGTCTACAGCCAGCGCAGTCAGTTATGTTTCGACAAGTAGGCCTACTGTGCAACAGGAGCCAAAAAGGATAATAGACTAACCGTGGCCCTTCTTCCTCAATTACTACTCAATAATGTGTTCGTTAATTAATTAATTAATTAATTAATTAATTCGTCATATTCATCGTCGTCGTCGTCATCATGAACAGAATCCTACCAATGAATGGTATGGCATCGGATGTTGGTGGGACTTTGTCGGCTATCATCAGCTGATTGACGCTCAAAGCCAGCAGCGTCGAAATTCCTAAATGGGAATAGAAGAGAAACATTCCGAATGCCATGGAACAGAAAAGATAAACTACGCAGATAAACGCCATGATATTTGAAAACAGACGCTTGCACCCACAGAGACAGACACGCAGACATAGGCGCGGTTAGATAGAGATACCCAGAGGCAGCGCCGTCGTCTTGGGTCCCATAAATTATTCACGCTCGCAGCGTATACAGACTTTAAAAAACAATAGAATACAATAAACTACAATGCATATTAATGCAATACAATGCAGTAAAACAATACTACAAAACAGCAATGGAATACGCCGCAGCCCATTGTTTTGGTTGCCAAAAAAAGCTTGGAGTCGAAAATTTTGCAAACTACCAAGGAATACGAAAGCCGGTCACAATCTAATGTTCTTCATATTATGTTGCACGCGAAACAACTGGCAACTCAGCAGACATTTTATTTTCCTCACCCCCAATCTCTTCAGTTACTTAGCTGAGGGTGTAGAAGAAGAACTAGGGGTGTTGAACCCCCAGCCCTCCGGTAACTAAAACACTGACCTAGCCCGAGTCTTTCTCCCGAGTCTGGAGGCAGAATGAAGGTGGCAGCAGACAGCGCCGAAAGAATCGTACAGGGCATCATGAGGTTAAAAGCGTAGAAAAGAGTCCGTCGCCTCAGGTGCAGAGTGAAAACCAAATTGCCGAAAACGAGAGCAGCCGTGTAGTTTTTCACACGCCGCACACCCGAAATACCTGCTCAGACACAGATACGGTATTTGTTGGTAAGGTTCGTATACTCATATAGCGCCACTATATATTTATTTGTGAGACTACAGACTTGAGTCGGGAGCGCCTCTCAATCGTTGAGGTGCCATTTTATAAATGTTCGATACAATTGCTATTACAGGACTGCGTGGATTCGTGCCCGTTGAACGCAGACTTCAAGTTACAACGTGGGACAGACTGCGCGCGCTTAAATTTGGTAAAGGCGAAGGCTGGGTTGCAAACAGCAAGTCGTGCAATACCGTGAATCCGTGCCCAGTATACTTTGCGATTCGTCATCCATAAATTTTTTCTCATTCCATGTATACTATTGTATAGTGCAACGATATGTAGTATGATGCGACAACGGCCTCCTCCTCAATTCGATCAAAGGTTTTGTTTGGGGTCTCCTCCGTATACCTGTCCTCTCCTTGAAAGCATTTCTTTTCTCCGGGGCTCCCACATTGAGAGCACCTCTGAATAGCTTTCTTTTGTCACGAGGACTTTACACATTCCCACAAACGATACACTAAAATAACATGTAATGCTTATGTCGAGCCACGTCGTGGTGTGGCTTAATATAACGTAACATAACATAACCACAGAGCAAACCGTCTCACAATATCGTTACATGGCGCACACCATAGAGCAGGCAGTTTGTTTTGAATCGAGTTTGTCAAAGTCAACTGGAAGATGCTATTTACACGCGCTTATATCGCCCCATTTCAGGGTTGCCTGGCTAGATAAATTTTCATTCGTCTGCACGGGGTGAACTGGTTGTTTCTTTTGTACGCACATCGACAATTCAGCGTCGTGCTTTTCCAGTGGTTGGGCCATCTGTCTGAAACGAACTTCCTTTGTCTTAGCTTTGGATTCTGCGTGCGTTTTCTATAAACACTGAAAACTGTTCTTATCGTATTCAGCTGCACCTACCGACGAGGTTCCACTCTGAGTTTGGCCTGGAGTGGTGCTCGATGACCGACGTTTCGAGAAGCGACAAGTTCATCTGGGACGTGACGTAAGTCCACGACTCTAACTCGAGACTACAGTGCTGTTCGTCGAGAGGAAACCACCGGATGTCGATGGGACAGTAGGAGACGGCCATCAGCGGTGGAATCCACAAGCAATCCCCGTTCGACTGGGCGATCACGTTGACATCGGCCCAGGCCGCCCATTTCTCTGCGCTACCATACCAATACATAGACAGGAGGAAAGTTGTGGAAACTGTATGGTATTCCACGGTAGGGTAGAGTAGGGTAGGGTATGTAGTCTTGGGTAGGGTAGGGCATAGTAGAATAGTGTAGGAAAGGATAGGTAGGGATGGTAATGTGTGGTAGGGTGGGGTAGGGTAGGGTAGGGTAAGATAAGCTACGATAGGTTCAGTTTTTGTTATTTACGTAAAAATAAGTTGTGACAAAGTAAGGTTAGGCCTATATAGTGTAAAGCAAGGTAAGATATGGTAAGGCAAAAGGAGTATAGATAAGCTGAGGTAGGGCATGGTAAAGTAAGGTACGGTAGGCTATGGTACAAAATGGTGGGGTAGATCATAGTAGGATAATATAATTATGGTTTTTTACCGAAAGACTTAGACTGTTAGACATGACGCGTCCACCCACCTATTGAGTAACACTACATCTGGCGTCCAGACCTTGGAACGCGCTATGGAGATCCTCGTAAGACCACCGTACTCAGTCTCGTTCCAAGACAGACGAAAGTCGTTCCATTCCTGTTTGAGTAATATACGTAGTACAACTTAAGACTTAGTTTACGCAGTTCTCCTTGAGAATATATTAACCTTGTGCGTTAATAAAGAGATCGGACTGCTTCTAAAGACACGTAACTGAAACTACCTAATAGAAAAATAAACAAACTAAAATAGATTACCCTAGATGATGTTGTAATTGCAACTCAAATGGGGTATTTATATAACGCCCCTTGGGGAGCAGTTTATCAGAGGCACTCACCACGCAAGCCTGGATGTTGAATTGCATTAGGAAGTTCATCAGCTAGAAAACACTGTATGCATGTTTCATGTCCTTTTGAATGTATGTATGCAAGTATGTATGAATGTAGGTATCTATTAATGCATGTATGTATGTATGTATGTATATATATGCATGTATGTATGTGTATGTATGTATGTATGATATGTATCTATGACATTCTATGTATGTATATATATGTATGTAATATGTATGTATTTATGTACATTTATAACTATAGCCGTTCCCTACTCAATAACACTGGGCTTGACCCTGATCTTAATTGCTTTTCTCATGGAACGTGGGGCAGTACTTACCTTACCCCTAACATAGTGAATGCCAAGTTTCTGTCGAATTCTCACCTACTCTCTACAATGCACATTAACTGCAGAAGCTTACAGTATAAAGTGCCAGATATCTATGACCTACTTACTCAAGCCCCGGTTACTGTACTGGCCCTAACTGAAACGTGGATAGAAAAACTCTTGGAAGATTCCATCAGGATCCCGGGCTGCTACTTCATTCATAATGCAAGAACCACGGGACGAGGAGGAGAAGTGGGGATGCTGATTAGGGAAGGTACCCCGTACCAGCTACTCGACCTCTCCAAATTTAACTTTACACCTAGAACTTTTGAATGCTTGTTGATGCAAATGCAATTTTAAAAAGGCACTTGCACAGTTGGAATCATTTATAGACCCCTGGGCAGAGTTTGAAGGAATTTAATACTGAGATTGAGCAACTCCTAACTGTGACTGCTGTAAAAGGTAGGGATATGATTCTATTAGGAGATTTTAATGTGGACCTACTGAAGATGGATGACCATACAGGAACTAACTCTTTCTACAACGCTATGTCAGCGCATCACTTCTTACCCGTCATGACTAGACCTACCCGAATCACTACTTAATCTTCTACTCTGATAGATAATATTTACACAAATGCATGACCCAAGTTAATAGACCCTATGATCATTACTTCCTATATATCTGACCACTCACCTGTCCTGGCAATATTCAAAATGGAGATGCCTAGACATTTATCCTCCTCATTTAATGATTATTGAATTGTCAATAATGAGAGAAAGGAGGCTTTCAGTAAGTCACTATCTGAAGTCGCCTGGTCTCCCGTTTTAGACGCATGTACCAATGCAGAGGCGGATAGAGCATATGGCTTATTTATGGGGAAATATACAGGCATTTATAATGCAGCATTCCGGTACCTTATCAAAAGGGCGACCATCACAAGAGCGCGTTATTAAAAGGGCGACAATCGAAAAGGCGAACAATAAGTTCTGTTCTTCAAATGTTAGTCCTATGTAATTTTATTGATATTTCCATAGTTATTATTACTGTATTTTGATTTAATAATAACAATAACAACGTCTGTTTTTCAAATGTTGATGTTGAGGTTATGAGCGATCCCTCTTAGATACTTCATATTTGTTCTGTTGCCATAATCTTCAACTATGGTCTTGATACGTTTGGCAAATTCCCTGTAGATTTTCCTTCTATGCGAGCGATGGAGATGAACTTAACAGTAATAGTTCAATGCAACAATTCTCTCGTGGAGCCTAAATACCAAAATGTTTGGAGCAACAAAGGCGCCGCAACGTTCTCCGCAGTACAAGATTTCATCAGCTTACTTACCATATTGACCCAGATGTGCGTATGTAAAATTTCATTGAGGTCGTCCTACAATTGAGTATAATCATTGGTAAGATAAGATCACGTAAGGCAAGGTAATGCAAGGCAAGGAACCGTAATAATTCTAGGTAAGATAAAATCAGGTAAGGCAAGGCAAGTCAAGTGGAAGCCCTCGATGGCTGCGATGAGGACCTCCCTTCTCCAAGTTGAGCGGGAACAGCTTCCCACTCCGCACCCGTTCGGCATTTCTTGGGATTCCGCCTCACGGTTATGTGCTGCACGAGCACGGACTACAACTTCAGCAACCTGGTCCTTGTAATCCTGTTTCTTGCGAAGCCACTTAATAGCCTCACGAGTCCTGTCCTTGAAAACTGGCACCAAGTGACTGTTTATCAGGGCCGGCCTGACCCCGGAGACGAGCAGATCGGCCTCGAGCATAGCCATACGGTCACGCTCCTCCGGTGGCCAGCGAGCCTTAGCTCGTGGCAAAACCTGGTGTTCCGCGTGGTATACCACGGGGTGGGCACTGCGCTGTTGGAGAGACAGTGATGCCTTCTCTTTGAAGCCATTAAGGCATATTGGACAGATATCCAGCCCACGCACCGCACCCGCCGCTCCGGACTCGCCCGCCCGCGGACTCCTCCACCTTGGCCATGCGGCGGGCCTTGAGTGGAGGTATAGTGTAACGCAGGCGCGGCACTTCCAGTCCGCCGTCTGTCGCCTTGGCATGGATGAATGATGCAAGCTCCCCCCCAATGCCTGTCGCCAACTATTTTCGGACGGTAACGGCGGCTGGTGTAAAGTCCGACGCACGCGTCTTGTCGCGGTGGGAGTGGGGGGAAACTCTCCGAAAGGAGGCGAAGCGTGCGGGCGAAAAACTAATGATACACAAATGGAGACACGAGATAAGGTAAGAGGTGCTGCCACTGCAACGCCTGTCATTATTGCCGAAGGGGCGGCGGGTGCGGTGCCTGGGCTGGAGATCTGTCCAATATGCCTTAACGGCTTCAAACAGAAGGCAGGACTGTCTGTCCATCAGCGCAGTGCCCACCCCGTGGAATACCACGCGGAACACCAGATTTTGCCACGAGCTAAGGCTCGCTGGCCACCGGAGGAGCGTGACCGTATGGTCATGCTCGAGGCCGATCTGTCGTCTCTGGGGTCAGGCCGGCCCTGATCAACAGTCACTTGGTGCCAGTTTTCAAGGACAGGACTCGTGAGGCTATTAAGGGGCGCCGCAAAAAACAGGATTACAAGGACCAGGCTGCTGAACTTGTAGTCCGTGCTCGTGCAGCACATAACCGCCAGGCGAAGCCCCAAGAAATGCCGAGCGGGTCCGGAGTGGAAAGCTGTCCCCGCTCAACTTGGAGAAGGGAGGTCCTCATCGCAGCCAGCGAAGGCCTCCACGAAGAATTCAAGGAGCGGGGCGGGGATCCACTCGTCCATATGCTCCTTGAGACTGTTGATCGGGTCGAGGAGGATACGCTCGATGGAACTGATGCTGCAAGGACGTTACTCGACCAGTCCGCAGGGCTAGTAACCACCATCCTAAAGTCACACCCGAACAGGACCAAACTAAACAAACCTCGAAAAGGTCCCAAAGGCAAGAGACCTCCGGGCCCTGGCAGACAAAGGGCCGGCGGCCGCGAGCGAGACGGAGGCTCAATCCGATGGCTCGCCCGACAGATGGCTTACCGCCAGGGTACAAAAGCCTTCAGACGGGACCGTAAGAAGTGCGCTGAAATGGTCCTAGAGGACACATGGGAGCAGGAGGAAGCGACACCAACTCTGGAGGATCAAGATTAGTTTTGGAGAGTCATCTTTTCCGAGCCTTCGGAGGTGGATGAGAGACCAGTCCGGAAAGCTCAAGAGGACTGGTCCATCGTGGATCCTGTAACCCGAGGAGAAGTGGCGAAAGCTATAGTGGACTCGGAGGAAAGTACGCCGGGACCCGACGGAATGACCCTCGGTGAATTGTAGTTAATCCCTCCGCCCTGCTAGCCGCATATTACAACTTGTGGCTCCTGCTGGGTCATGTACCCAGACACTTTGCAGATGGGGAGACAATACTCATTCCCAAGAGCGGAGATCTGCGGGACCCAACAAACTTTAGGCCAATAACCATGGCCTCACGTGTGACGAGGGTCTTTCACAATATCATAGCTTCTCGTCTGGCTGCGAAGGTTCCGCTCGATCCGAGGCAGAAAGCGTTCCTTCCTGTTGATGGATGTGCTGACATCTTCTTGCTCGATGACATCATAAAGGGGGCCCAGCGGCAGAGAAGACCGGTGTGCCTGGCTTTCATTGATGTGACCAAAGCCTTCGATTGTGTCTCCCACGAGACACTGGCTAGGTCACTGAGGGGGCTGGGCGTGCCATCGCCGCTGGTGCAATACGTCATCAGGATGTACGCCAAAACCTCGACCGTCCTCAAAGTAGGAAGGAGGTCGAAGGAGCGGTTCGATTAGATGTGGCTGCGGCGTGCGTCAAGGCGACCCCCCCGTCAGCCATCCTGTTCAACTGCGTAATGGACGAGGTCCTCTCGCAGCTGAGCCCGGTCATCGATGCCGCCTGAATAAGGAGGTGATGGTCCGGTGCTTGGTGTTTGCCGATGACCTTGTCCTGGTCGCTTCAACTGCAGATGGTCTGCCGGAACAGGTCTGTAGGATCCAACTTGCGCTTGGACTGGGCGGCCTCCGACTGAACTCGGCAAAGTGTGCCTCCCTCAGAATTGACATAGACGGGGAGGCTAAACGCTGGGTGGTTAATCCCTCGCCGCTATTGGACATCGACGGCTAGTCAGTGAGGTCGCTCGACATCGCGCAGACCTACAAGTACCTGGGACTGTAGGCCGGACCTCTCGGTATGAGGAAGGCCCATGGGGACTTCCTCAGAGTGGGACTAGACCGGCTAGCACGTACCCCATTGAAGCCCCAGCAGCGCATGTTCCTTTTGCGCTGCCATTTGTTGCCTAAGATGTACCACGGACTCGTTCTCGGGGAGCTGAAAGTCGGGTGCCTTGTGCAATTAGACCGATTGGCGAGGGCGGCAGTCCGAAAATGGTTGCGACTACCGCATGATTGCCGCATGACACTCCCATCGGATTCTTCCATGCCAAGGCGACAGACGGCGGACTGGAAGTGCCGCGCCTGCGTTACGCGATACCTCCACTCAAGGCCCGCCGCATGGCCAAGGTGGAGGAGGCCGTTGATCCGGTAATGCAGAGCGTGGCTACAAGTCCACTCTTCCTGAAAGGGAGGAAGAGGTGTGCACTCTGCAGCGGTGGCGAAGGTGGCAGGTCGAGAACTGAGTAGTACCAGGGATGCGAGCGCCCTCTTGGCGACCCAGCTCCACGCATCTCTGGATGGTCGGGGACTCAAGCAGCAGGGACAAACCCCTCACGTCAACACCTGGGTGACCGATTGGTCTGCCCTCCTCTCGGGGGCGACTATATAAAGGCGGTCAAGGTGAGGGGTAACCTACTGCCGTCTGCGGAGCGCTCACACGCGGGCGGCGGTCAGAGCCAATAATGTGTGACGCCGGGTGCAGCGCTCAGAGCACCCTGGCGCACATATCCCAAAGCTGCGCGAGGACCCACCGTCTCCGGTGCAACAGGCATAATTCGGTGCTTGGCTTGATACAATCAAAGGCCGAGTTAAGGGGTCAATCGGTGACCCTCGAGCCGATTATACCTACCGGAGCTGGGAGGCGAAAGCCTGATCTGGTGGCCCTGGTAGACGAAGTAGCCTAAGTCGTTGACGTCACCATTACCGCGGACTGTAATAACATGTGCGGTCCATATGCGGAGAAGGTGTTGTATTACTCAACACATGATGTCATCGACTGGGTGGCGAAAGTCTATCCGGGTCGGCCGTGTGTGTTTGGGGCTGTGGTGCTAAACTGGCGGGGAGCTCTCCATCACGCCTCGTCGAGGTTACTCCGCAAGCTGTGGGTAACCGCTGCCGACGAAACCGTCCTGTCGTGCCGGATGTTAACCTACACCGCAAACATGTTTCGGCACTTTACCCGGTCGACAGTGAGAGGCCCAAGGCAGACGGACGTCGAGGGAGCTTAGGCACCGCGATCATGAAAAGACCATACCCATCTCGGACAAAGTACGGAGGTCCGTCCAACGCGGTCGGCCCGCAAGGTGACAATACGCGAGTGAGTCCCTGGTCTCGATTGCCCGCCCAACCGGAAGCACAACCGCCTGGGTAGCTCGGCCAGCCTGCTAGCTGCGCGCCCTGCTCTTAGGAGCAGGGCGATGTAATATTTAGGGATGGGCACCCTACTAATTAATATCATCCGCAGTCGAGAGCAAATGCGCAAGGATGAAAATGTTCGATCGCGCGAACGATCACATAATCACTGAGCGTAAAAAAATAATGTAAGGTAAGGTAAGGTAAGGTAAGATAATGCAATACAATTGATGGCAAGGCAATGCAAAAGAAGGATAAGTAAGTTGCGCTATGCAAAATTTGCAATTACAATCACAGTTATAATTACAATTAATGAATCATCAAGAACGGTAAATTACAGTGAGTTTAGTCTTAGGACTATAGTCTTCCGTTTAGACGGGAGTCTGGATGCCACTTGGGTTGTCAACAGGATGAGACTAAATAGTCGTTAGACAAGCTACGTTGAAGGCTGTTTATGTACCTCTGACTATACAATCAAAGACATTGATTGTACTCACATGTTTCAATGTAGTCTTACTGCGTCTGTCGGTTTGAAATAATAAAGAATATAATTATTATTATTATTATTATTATTACTTTCCCTATGCATACTTTGCTCCTGGTCATCCACAAATTGCACCCGATGTGCCTGACTTGAATGCACTTACGACTTCAACGACTTGTATTGGGTAGATAGCCAGCTGGACTTCAACGGTGTCACCAATACTCATCGCTGGACGGGAGCCTGGATTGTAGTGACGTGTCTTGAACAGCTCTTGTAGCAATCGATCCTCGTCGGTCATTCTGACTACGTATGCATGTTACACGGTCATTTAAACTCTCGCCCAAAATGAAATCACAAAATCGCGTCTTGTTACGCAATTTAATGTATCTAATTCTCGTTCACGGAGATGCTATGCGATTGATCAGATGTAGTGTAGTGTAGGTTATATCAGATAAACACTATGTAATGTATGTATATTTCTATGAATGTAGGCTTACATTGTACGCAACGACACGTATACGTGTGTATGTACATTCTAGTGTAAGGTAAGATAAGGCCAAATGAGGTAAGATAAGGTATGTAATGTACAATTGTACATGCATAGGTATGTATACGTATGTATGTGTGTATGCATGCATTTATATAGGTATGCATAACATTGCATATATCTATCTATCTATCTATAATGAACTTCTATAGCGCCCCTTCAAGAAATCTACTCAGTGGCGCTCCCGACCCAGGCCCGGTCAAAAAGAAAGGTCTTAAGAAGGCCATAGAAAGTACCTGAGAGGTCTCTAGGGAGAGAGCGAAGGGAGAGAGGGAGGTCGTTCCAAGCGGTAGGACCCACCACGGAGAATGCCCTACGCTGCGCCATAGCAGTACGCGCATAGGGGACAGCAAAATCACCCCGGGAGGCCGAGCGCAAGGCACGGCGCCCCGCACAAGCGGAAGTTAAAGTAAAGAGCTCGCAGAGGTAGGCCGGGGCCCGCCCTAGGACACAATGCCACGCCATGGTGGAGACCCTGTAATGAATGCGATGCTGGACAGGAAGCCAATGGAGAACGTCTCGCATAAATTCAGAGACGTGGTCAAACCTGGAGATACCGCCAACCAAGCGTGCAGCCGACCGCAAAACCCTCTCTAGACAAACAATGCGAGTCTGAGGAAGTCCAACAAAGAGAGAGGAGCAATAATCCAAACGATTGACAATAAATGCATGTACCAGAGTGGAAGCCGCGGAGAATGAAAGAGAGCGGGATACGACACGCAGCTGGCGCAGTTGATAGTAGCAAGCACGAGTCAGTTCATGAATGTGCTTAGAAAAGGAGAGTTCTTGGTCAAGAATGACACCTAGGTCACGAACAGAAGTAGAAAAGGTAAAGGAGGGGAATTCAGTGGCAAGAAACGTCAAATCAAGCTTGGCCAGCTGTTGACGAGTGCCAAACCATATGTACTGAGTCTTCGAAGGATTGAGACGCAGACGATTAGATGACATCCAGGCATTAAGGGTGGAAGTAGCATCAGACATAAGCTGAACAGCAGCAGCAGCCTTAGTTGCAGAGCAGTGAGTGTAAGATTGGAGGTCATCGGCATAGCTGTGACTCGAAAGCGAGCAGGATGCAAGAAGAGAGCCTAGATCAGCTGTGAAGAGAATGTAAAGTAGAGGACCAAGAACAGAGCCTTGGGGGAGGCCAAAAGGAGCATGAAGCCAGAGGGAACGAGAAGAGCCAAAGACAACAGAGGAGGAACGATCAGAGAGGTAGGATTCGAGCCAGGCTAAAGGTAAGGCCGTGATTCCAAACGATAAAGAAAGGCGGCGCAAGAGAATATCATGATCGACGGAGTGTATGCAATATGCATGTATGTACATATAAATGCACGTATGTATGTAAGTATGCATGCATATATGCAGGCCCGCCGACAGAAATTCCGGGCCCCTAGGCAGAGCAGTCACGGGCCCCTAGGCAGGGCAGTCACGGGCCCCTAGGCAGAGCAGTCACGGGACTCTAAACTATCTTTAGGCTTTAAGAGAAAAATTTAAAAAAATTGAAATAATAAAAGTGCATTTACGACCGTACATAATGATATTTATATATACAACTATGATTTTATTAAGTTCTTAATTTTAAATTTATGCTAAACAACAAGCAACTTTTCTGGATTTAGCTGCAGCAGGCTAGCAGCAAAATCGTTTATAAAGTTGGTTGCGGGCCCGGCCCGGGCCCCTAAAAATCGCCGGGCCCCTGGCATTTGCCCCCCCTGCCCCTCCCTCTCGGCGGGCCTGCATATATGTATGCATATATGTATGTATACGTGTGTATACACACATATATGCATGTATGTATACACACGGGAGTTCCACAAGGATCGAACCTAGGACCTCTCCTCTTCTTGCTATTTATTAACGACGTTGCAAAAGTCTCTTCTACGATACATTTTATATTATTTGCAGACGACACGTCCATCTACTATTCAAATAGCTCATGGGAATCCCTTCTAGAAGTAATAAATGAGGAAATGTCTAAGGTAAATAAGTGGTTTTTAGCAAATAAATTAACCCTTAATGTAGACAAAACAAATTTCATTAGTTTTAAATCACACAGGAAAATTAAGCCGACAATAGGGAATATAACACTGGATGGGGTCCCTGTTACGAGGGTTGAATCTAAAAAGTTCCTGGGAGTGGTTATTGATCAACATCTCACATGGAAATCTCACATTAATTACATAGCGTCAAAGGTGGCGAAAAACATTGGAATAATCTCTAGAATGGCCAGGGTTCTTCCAAAAGATATTAAATTAAACCTCTATTACTCCTTGATATTTCCCTACTTAAACTACTGCAATATCATATGGGCCTCGAACTATAAATCACGCCTTCACAAATTAGACATATTGCAAAAAAAGGCGATAAGAATGATAAGTAATTCATCATATAGATCCCATACTTTTCCCATATTTAAAGACCTCAATCTCCTTAAATTAAAACAAATACGGATCTTTCAAATTGGAGTATTATTTTATAGATATAGAAATAACACACTTCCTGTTTCATTTGCTGGGTACTTTGCTCTGGCTTCCACGGTACATGAACATAATACTAGATCAGCCTCTTTATATCGACCAGTTAAAGCACGCACTAATATTAGATTATTTTCAATAAAATCTATGGGTCCATCCACTTGGAACTCACTGCCTCACGACATAAGATCAAGTACTAGTATGTATTTGTTTAAAAAGAAATTGCGATGCTTCCTCTCCTCCTCCGACATGAATTGAGTAAGCCTTAGTATATGATTAACTAATATGCATAATGCATATCCTTGCTATACGGGCGTCACACTGGAGATGTATACAGTAGTTAAGGATAGTTAAGCTAGCTAAGATCCACTTTTTTGTGTGCGTTATCTCTCCTTAATATGTAGTATGAAACGACAATGGCACCACAGTCCTACTACATCATTCTGATTAATGTATATTGTCGTAGTGGCATCCCTGCATTAGTGGGACCTATATCCCTTAGGGGATGCCATTTGCTATCAATGACAGTGCTGCGTTTAAATTTACAAGGCACAATAAAGTTTTCATTATACTGAAGAATTAATGGCAAATGTTAATTACTAAAGGATTTAAAAAAAAATTCATTCCTTACTTTATAATGTAAGACATATATACTATCGAAATCTTGTTAAACTGCTTGTGAAATACTGTCGTTGGTGCCAATAAATAATTTTGATTGATTGATTGATTGTATGTATGCGTGTATATATCAATCAATCAATCAATCAATGAATCAATGAGTCAATCAATAATCTTTATTGGTACTCATGACAACTTTTAACAATCGACAAGAAATCGTTAACATCGGCTAAATGGATAGCGTATACAGTGTATCATTGCTAGACTGATTAATGAACTAAAAGTACAATAATTTGTTGGTGTTAAGCATATATTTTTATTTTTAAATATTAGTACGCTCAATTGTTTATCACAAGGTTACTTATGCACATATTGTTGTCTTCAGTACCAAAGGGTAACCCTAGAGGGATGGAAGTCCCACTAAACCAGGGATGCCCTACTAGTTAAATTATTAATTGAACCGAAGGCAGCTAAGTGATCCATTGTCTGTTACAGCATCTGTTAAGAAATGTAATTGGTTGATTTCAGTACTTGGGTCTTAACTATTCTTAACTATGAATTATAACAGAAATAACAAGAAATAAACCAAGCCAAAGAGAAGCCTACTAAAGCAGGCTTCAAGGTGTCCTAGCTGGGACTCCAATCATTCGCTTGATAATAGCATAGAAATAATTTACAGCAAGAAGTGTGAGAGAAGCAATCAAGGACTCTTAAATCCGACCCCACTGCGACCTCATACCTTATCCAAGTGCAATCATGTAAATTGAGATCAACTCAGAGATTACATGCCGTAGGGCAATTACTCATTGATTAAATATGTTTTTAGGCTCTTTTTAAAAATAAACTTACTTTTTGCATTTCTGACTTCTAATGGCAATGAGTTCCAAATCAGTGGATCAGTTGACTTAATGCTGATTTTTCTCAAGTTTGTACGCGTTTTAATGGGTCGGTAGAGAGCGGCAGCTCCAGTGTAGTGTTTGTGCACTGCTGAGTTTAAAGTGAAATATCCTTCAAAGGAATCTGGTAGGGGATTATGACTATAAGAATAAATCATTTCAGCAATTTGGAAGGTCTTGATCTGTTTAAGATGCAGAAGCCTAAGATTTTTAAATAGAGGTTTTGAATGATCATTTCGACCTGCTCCTTCAACCATACGAATTGCTCTTTTCTGCAGTAAGGATAACTTGTGAAGATGAGATTCATAAGTTGAGGCCCATAGCAAGTTATGTAAGTAAGCATAACATTGCAAATATGTTTATGCAATATGCATGCATGTACATATGTATGTATGTATGTCTGCATGTATCTATGCATATATGTATGTACATGGGCGTCCGCAGGAATTTTTTTAGGGGGCGCAACATTTTTGGGTGGGAAATTTTAAGGGGGAGGGAAATGACATTTTTGCAGACAAAAAAATTTGCATAGAGGGAAATTAAAGATAAATAATGACCAAGAACTTTACATAAATAATTCAGTGTTTTTTCGCATTGAAAATCGTGTTGAAACTGTTGTAATAATCATAATAATCAAAAGATTTATTTTAATAAAGTATTTGCAAAATTCAGAGGGGCGCAAATGCGCCCCCTTGCGCCCCCCTCCGGACGCCCATGTGTATGTATGTTTATATATATATATATATATATATATATATATATATGATCTGTATTCTTACCTGTATTAGTCTTACCTGAATGACGTGCCTCTGATATTGCGGTGTTCAGCAGAAGAACAAACTCCGCGATGAAGATACAGTTGGTCGTGACTGAATTCAGAATCTGTTGCCTATACATCATTGTTTAGCAACGCACTCCGCTCGTTAGGCCTACTGTTGATCTGTTGGAACTCGCCGATATTTCTCAGTTTCACACAAAAGCTGCGCCAGGGAGAGAACTCTATATTAAGTCTAGAACATTACAAGATTTAAAACAATACCGTAAAATTGAAAATATATCCGCAATCCGCAAGAACGCTGATAATCTCGCAGTTAAGGCTGAATTCAGGCAGCCGAAGTATTTCTTATGGCTACAGCGACGCTCGTTCGAAACGGTTGTAGACTTGTGTTCCAGTTCCACTGGTAACACACACGCGGAACTGTTGACTTGTATTCCAGTTCCACTGCTAACGCGCACGCTGTACTGTAGACTTGCGTTCCAGTACCACTGGTAACACGCACTAGGAACTGTAGACTTGCGTTCCACTTCCACTGGTAACACGCACGCGGAACTTCCAAGTCCGATACACTGACATCGAGATCACTCCAAGCGTCACATTCATCATTGCTGTTCTTTATTAATGACCTGGGAATTATGTTTAGCCTGAAGTTTATGAGTTTAACGCCGTCGATAGCGCTGGCAGGCAGGCAGGCGGCAGAGACTGGTAAGCAGTACTGTTAGAAGCAGACAGACGGGCAGGCAGAGAGACCAGACGGACGGACGAATAGAAAAACAAACTGAGGGACGGACACAAATCTGATGTGATCTAGTTTCATGACTTCTATAGCACCACGATTATAAGTTCACAAGGCACCACTGTAGGTAAGACAGTTAAAACAGTGGAATTTTGAGTTTATTTATTTCACATTTTCCAAATGCATCCTCATTTGTAATGAGTAAACGATGCCCAGTGCTCAATGGGGAGCAAAAATCATGCCTGACAACTGGTTTGTAAGTAACGAGGATAAAACTGGAGATTTGAGGGCGCCAAAATTAAATCTTATAAATTTATTTACGATACCCCCTGCACCTCCTGACTGCTTCCAGGGTCTTCTTATACCACAACTGCGGGAGGCCATGGCCTAATGAAATGCATTATCCAGGACCGGATTAACCACTCGGGGGGGGGGCATGCTAATTACACACGGGGGCCCCTTCTTCTCATCAGCAATATCCAAACTTAAACCTAAACATCCAACTAACCGGATACTCAAGTACGCGGACGATACCTATCTCCTGGCTCCTGCTGCCAATAGCAACCTGATAAACTCGGAAATCAGGCACATCGAGATCTGGGCTGCGAGATGTAATCTAAAGCTTAACCAAGCAAAGACCCAGGAAATGGTTGTCCGTAAGCCGAGAAGAAAACTGAATGAAAACCAGCCGATAGAGATTTCTGGTCTTACCAGAGTCAGACTCATGAAGATCTTGGGTGTCACGCTCTCCGATGATTTCTGCTTTGATGTGCATGTTGACAATCTATGCACTGGTGCAAGACAGTCAATGTATGCATTACGGATCCTGACTACTCATGGACTATTTGGCCCCCCAATGTACGATGTGGTGATAGCTACCACAGTGGCGAGGACAACGTACGCTGCGTCCGCTTGGTGGGGTTATGTGGGGCAGAGGGGACGTGAGAGACTGCAGGCAATATTTAGGAGACTGATTAAAGCTGAATATCTTCCTGTGGACTACCCTAGATTCGAACAATTGATCCGATCTGCTGATTCTAAACTTTTCACGGCCGTCCTTACATGTCCTACACATGTGCTCCATGTGCTATTACCCCCTGTTAAGCATACTGGTTATACTTTGCGACACCGTGTTCATAATCGGGTTCTCCCGACTGCTGACAGGCTGGCTCGTAAACCTTTCATAATTAGGATGATTTTCACCGGAATATATTCCTTAGTACTTTAACCTGGACGTGATATACGCGTGTAAACCAAAATGCGGTTAGCAGTTGGATTAATAAAGGATATACTTACTTACTTACTTACTTACTTTTTCTATTGAGCATGGAATGATTGGGATGATGTAAAGACATGACAATCAACTTGCAGTACAGAAGGGTCAATGTTGTGTGCTGTGCTGCTCAAATTAGTAGTCAACAGAACTTCAAAGTTTTGCATTTGAGACTATCTAAGGTTGTTTGAAATGTTTGCTACAGTATATTGGCAACATACAGTCAGCGTAAAATTATAATAAAAATTCGAATCTGTTCTCTCCATTGTTAGCAGCTCAGAAACATTTGCCACTTTTAGCAGCTGCAAACTGTGTACCAGGGAAATAAATAATGTCACCTTTTGAATTAAATAAATTCAAGCACACCAATCGCAACACAAAGAAATTCCAATGTAGTTCGATGTTTGTGGGTCATAGAAGTTTTCGGTTTGCTTTTAATACTCAATATTATTACTCAATAATATTCGTGTTTATTGACAAGCTCACTGACAGACAGCAGTAAGTAACATTGAACCATGACGGTACAATTATCAAGATCTTAATTAACCCACGTCTTGGCAATCTGTGAGGCGCCCGCTCATTTTACTGCTACCCCCTATGGAGTGGAAGGCTGAGTCGACCTACGGGTATCGAACCGCGACTTTTCAAGACCTAATGCTCTTCAGGCCAGAGTGTTACCATCCTTATATTCTCCTTCCCTTAAACAGCGATCACCCGAATAGTTGGAGATCATCAATGACATGAACATGCGCAGAGTGTTAGAAACAGGGAATGGTTCCAGAAGGTTCTCGGTGTACGGTAGCTGTAGCTAAAGAGGCAGGTGTATGGCTTAAAAATCAGCCAGTTTAACCATTTCGTCAGGAAACTGAGGGAATGTGTCAGACTGCAACTCTCCTGTGTATATCGTGGTCAGCCTGATGGAAAATGCTCAAATCTTGTCAGGCTCTAATCTATCAAAATCTGTTACAACTTGGAATATATAACGAACTTCATCGTAAGCGTGAATTCTCTGCCTTAGCGGCGTCAGCAACTTGTTTACAACAGCCAAATAAGTTTCAGCACCAAAGTTGTCTTTTCATTGTATTTCAGGATAAGCTCACTGCTATGTTCTCTTGACAATTATCTTACCTTTACTGAACACATTTCCAAACTCACCCGCACTTCCTACTTTCACATAAAGCGCCTTAGGGCTATTCGTCGCTCTGTCTCATCTCCAATTTTCACTTCGATTGTCCATGCATTTGTCTGCTCTAGACTTGACTACTGCAATTCCATCCTCATTGGTCTTCCCAAGGTCCGTCTTGCTCCTCTTCAGTCCGTTCTCAATGCTGCTGCTAGACTAATTGCCCGTCTTCCTCCTTTCTCTCATATCACCACCTTTATGATAGAAGAACTCCACTGGCTCCCGCTTTCTGCCAGCATCCAATTCAAGGTACTCATCCTTATCCCTAAGGCTCAACATGGTTTTTGCTCCGAAATATTTATGTGACTTAATTCATCACCCTCACTCTGCTGCTTCTCTTCGTCCTCTTCATTCCTCTGACCGTTTGGACCTCCTCGTTCCCCGTGTCAGGACTTCTCTGGCTCAATCTAGGTCTTTTGCTTCAATTGGCCCTGCTCTTTGGAATGACCTTCCTCCGTTCGTTCGTTCTTCTATTCTCTCAGGTAACATCTCTTCCTCTTTTAAGTTTCTTAAAACTTGCTTCTTCTCTCGGGGTCTCTCGCACTGGGAGCGCTTCTGAATGGCCATGCCGCTAGAAGCGCTTTATAAATATCCGAATACAATACAATACAATATGTGTATGCCAGGAAACAAATTGCGCGGGATTTGAAACAAAAGTTTAGTCAGAATAGATTATATATTTCCTTAAAGAAGTTGAGCCAAAGAAACGCATGTACACAGCAGTTGGTTGCACTGCTGACACTTCATATTTGCACTTTGCTTAGTGCAAATTCTGCTTAAACTGAAACTAATAAAACTAAACTCTTCCTTTTGAACACATGTAATAAATTTGGTGTAATAAATTCTGTCCTTGTCCTGCAGTATTCCAACTCCAGTCAGAGGGCCCCTGTAAGTGGGGGGCTCCATGCTAAAGTATATTGAGCATACTGGTTAATCCGGCCCTGGCAATATCCTCTGAGAGACCGAAACGGCTCAACGATTGTACACTGGCCATAGGATTATTTTATGTTGAGACAGAACAAGTATGCAAGAAACTATGTTCATACGTACGTTGTGGGCGCATACATGTATGTACGTATGCTTGCTTGAAATTTGGTTACCCGGTACCGAAATAAACTGAATTGAATTTTTAAAATAATGCGTTTATATACTACTTTAATACAATGTTAAGACATAGCCGGCGATACGGGTTTTCTTCACAAAGTAGTTTCAGCGATTCGGGATTCGGCGATTCGCTACGAACAGCATTTTCGGCGATACGGGTTTTCTTCACAAAGTAGTTTCAGCGATTCGGGATTCGGCGATTCGCTACGAACAGCATTTTCGGTTATACGGATTTTCTTCACAAAATAGTTTCGGCGATTCGGCGGTAATACCATTTCGGCGATTCGGGATTCGGCGCTTCGTCACGCGCCCGCGCCCGCTTCGCATGGCTTCGGATAGCTCTCTTCTGCAGGACAATTAATCTCTGTAAGTTGGATTTGTAGGTGGATGTTCAAATTAAATTACAATAAGTGAAATATGGAAAGTCCAGGGAAAAATACAATGTTTTTAGAATCCGAGGGGTTATTAGGTAAGAAGTGCGAGATATATCTTTAGCTATTTTAGAAGAGATGGTAAGTATGTACTCCTTCCATTTTAAGTGCTGGTCGATATGGACACCAAGAAATCTGGCCGAGTAGACTTGTTTAATGGGACTTCCATCAATATTTAGTCCAGTAAGGAGAATAGGGCAGGTTTTTCTATGGGACTTGAACAATATAATATTGTTCAATCAATACATCACGACTATGAAAGAAACATTGATTTTCTTCGATCAAGCACACCGAAAAAGTGATTCAGCCGAAACTTCAAGTAAGTTAAAATGGGAGGGGAGTAGAGTAATGGTAACACTCATGGCCAGGAGAGCATTAGATCGCGGTTCGATACCCGTAACACCCCCTCTAGGGCGGCGCCTTGTATGGCTGCCAAACCGTGTACGTTTAGTTAAGATTTGATTGTACTGTCATGTTTCAATGTAATCTTACTGCGTTTGTCAGTTTGAATTAATAGAGGATTATTATTATTATTATTATTATTATTATTATTATTATTATTATTATTATTAATATTATTATTATTATTATTATTATTATTATTATTATTATTATTATTATTATTATTATTATTATTATTATTATTATTATTATTATTATTTTGCCCCGAGGTAAACAGGATCCTTCAGAGACTTCGACTTTATTTACCGTGTAGAATTGTCTGGAATGGGCCCTATTCGTCTAGTTCTAAGTTGGTGAAGGTACCCCTAAAGGCCACCGCGTTGAAACGTTGAATCGTAATCGCAAGTCGTTGGCACAAATTTTATTATTATTATTATTATTATTATTATTATTATTATTATTATTATTATTATTATTATTATTATTATTATATTTATTATTATTATTATTATTATTGGTTTTTGCCCGAGGTATAAATGGTCCCTCAGGCTCTTAAAAACTGTCCTCAAAAGCTCTATGTTCCGGAGTTAGCGGTCCTCGATCGTCCCCGATTAATTGTGCAAATGTGCTTCGAAACCCGACAGCGTTATATCGTTGTGTGCAAATAGAGATGCGCTGGAACAGATGTGTGTCTCGAGAGGGTCCCCAGACATCGTTGTCAGTCGCCGACCTTACTCTGTTATGAATTCACGGCCAGTTATGTTTATGGGGCCTATCGTTTCGAGTGCAATGGGAATAAAACTATGCGTTGCGTGGGGGGGGGGCTGCGTACTTCATGGTTTTCGTG
This sequence comes from Allolobophora icterica, assembly GCA_963556255.1. Classification (NCBI taxonomy): domain Eukaryota; kingdom Metazoa; phylum Annelida; class Clitellata; order Crassiclitellata; family Lumbricidae; genus Allolobophora; species Allolobophora icterica. The sequence continues at coordinate 89,103,242 of OY744603.1, read as the reverse complement.
TCGCGGCCAGTTCCGCCGCTCCCCCAGGCTTTGTCGACGTCAGGTGAATGTATGAGGCGGCGCATGTATGGATACAGGTGGCGTCCCAGGCGATGTATCTGCCCCGCTACCATGGGACCAGCGTCGCGTCGTACGGTCGCTTGCCGTCGCTACGGAAAAGGCCGGGAGGTTCTTTGGTGCTCGGGATGTCCGCTCTCTGGAGGGCCCGCCAAATTATGTCGTTCATTCCGAAGTGCCTGCTGGTTCGTCCCTCTGATTGTTTGCAGACCAGACCGTGATGACCTCCCTGGTCAGTCCTCTCGCCACAGTGGCATTGGTGTGGCGCGCTGAGGTTTAGTCCCAGGCAAATAAAACTGATCCGCTTTCTGACGAACTTGATTTTGAATCCGTATACCAATACTAGCTTCGGATTGCTATCGCGCATGCGTAGAACGCCAGAGTAATCGTTGTTAAGTTGATGGTGCGGACACAAAAACAGAGACGATCGATTACAGGAGCCGCGTATTTCCAGGCTCCGTCATGCTAGGGTGACCACACGTCCCGGATTGCAGTCCCGGAATTTGAAAAGATGTCCCGCGTCCCGAACACGTCCTTTCCTGGACAATGAAATGTCCCGGAATGATTTTTTTCTATAATTAAATACGTGGAATTTGCTATTTCTATTTTAATATTCCAATAATTAGAAAGTACAAAAAGAAACAACAACATCAACAAATGTGCAGCGTCGTTCCAAATTTTCAAATCCGCGGCACAATGTAATCTTAAGAGTATGGCTAACTATAGTATAGATATGGGTCTACATTTTGCAATAGACTAGAGGCTGATATGTCTAATTGTCTATGATATTTAATCGTAATCGTACCCGTAAGCTCCAAACTTCTAAAGCGCCACTCAAGTGCAGGCACAAGCCTGTTCACAAGGACAACGTGAAATCAAGGGGTGTTTCCAGAGAGTAGGCCAAAGGAGGACCGAGTCCGGTTTCCACAGGGCCAGATCAAGAGAGATGCAGATCAGCTGTAAAGGCGGGTGTCGTTTAGGGCGAGAAGAATTGGAAGGCGGAGGATAAGATGAGTCAGGGACTCGGGGTAGGAGTACTTGAAATGGTGAGACCAGTTTTGAGTGGATAGCCCGAGGGTGATAGATAGAGGGACATAAGAACGTGGATGGAGGGCGGGTTGAAATGATGATGTAGGATCCGAGAATCTGTGGAATTCAGAGGGTAGATCGTTCAGAGGCATGGTGCAGTGTTGGAGATGGCTCGGTCAGAGAACTTGGGATGAATATTGACTGGGGATCGAGAAAGACAGATATAGGAGGAAGATCTGGTGGAGCGGGTTGCCTGGAGGGTGAAGGAATCACGGAGGTTCTTGGAATATTGTTGGGAGTTGTAGGTTCATGATAGGACTTTGAAGTGGATTCACTCTGGGATTTTTAGCCAATGGAGTGAGTCGAGGATTGGCTTGATATGATTATGTTTGTAGACTACAATGTTGTACACCATCGCCTAAAACATGGCCCGGTATACACTTTAGTAAGTCTTTACTATCTAGGTTTAAATCTTGATTAATTTGAAGCAAATTTTGATTTTGATTTTGAGCAATAAATAGACGAGTTTGTATTGTTTTGGCTCGTTTGCTCGTTTTTTCTAATTAGAGCAATTGCAAATAAAATGCTTAATTTTAGTGTAAAATCTTACAAATATTGAAATATATGAATAGCGCTCGTCCCAATGCGCCCAGCTCTTATTTGAATTTGACTTAGATTGGAAACACCATGGTGTCCTGGAATGGCGGAAAAGATATGTGGTCACCCTACGTCATGCACACCCTCGCCATCTGGTGATTGCTCAACGTTCACGTCACTAGAAGTTGAGAAACGACGGATCGTTGTTGTGATGATTTCCCCTACGTTGAATTGAATCGCGCTGTTGGAGTTGGCTTCTACGCTCGCTGTCATTTGGGTGTTGCGCCTCTTTTGTAAGTCGTCGGTCGGTTTTGGCATTCGCAAAAGTTTGCCAAGTCGAATACAAACGAAGGTCTTCACCTGAGGATAAAACACACGATACAAAGAGACTTGTGATGACTTTTACAGCTGTTGGGGCATCATCATTTTATATAGGAAGCCATAAACGGCATCCTATTTCCACAGCCAGCTTGAAAATGCTGAAAATCCGCAGGACCGATGGCGCATTCCCTCAACGTCTCCTACACTCAAAGGAGACTGTGAACTGCCAACGCTCAGACCCTGAGAATCAGACCTGTGTTCTAAGTTTGTTGCATTTTTTTGTGAACAAAATTAGTAATCTGAAATGTAAAATTGCTATTTGTTCATACTATGTACCAAATTTCATGCTTCTATCAGTTTATGAGCAACTAGTTCATAATTTGCACCGTACTGCCCCTTTCAGGCCACCTTAACTTCAAGATGGCTACCACAATTAGCTTTTCTCTTATAGGTAAGTGATTGCAATTAGTTCTATGGAAATCCTTGCCCATGTATATGTATGTTTAGACACCAAGATTACGATTCTAAGTGAACTAGAAGCTGAGATATTGAAAAATCTCTATTTTCGGTCGGCCATCTTGGAAAATGGCTGCCACTGAAGCCAGAAGGCAAATCTGCGGTTGCCCTATATAGCTAAAATTTTTCTTCATCGTATGTTGCTACCATGTGCCAAATTTCATGCTTCCAACATCAAGTGAGCAATTTTTACACCAAGCTGACTGACTAATTGGCAGTTTTTTAGGTGCGGATATGACGTCATGCAAAAACGTCCGACAGAAAAATTGGCAACAAAATTTTTTCTGCTTCAGAACTAAAATATCATTAATTTAAACATCATTGCCAAGATTCTACCCAAAATCTCTGTTCTCTTTCTTTTTTGTGACATAAGCCAACGGACTAACTGCAACTCGATCCTCTACGGCCTCCCGGCATCTACCATGCAACCACTTACCTCTGTTCTCCATTATGCTGCTAAGCTAGTAAAAAACCTTACTCCCTTTGATCACGTCACCCCGCCCCTCCGCGAGCTTCATTGGCTACCCATACAAGCTCGCATAAAGTTCAAAATCTGCCTCCTAATGTATCGAGTATATACAAACTCATCTCCCTCATACGTTACTTCACTAGTCACACCATGTTCTTCTCTTCAATCCAGACAAGGACTACGATCATCCTCCCAAGGTGATTTTGCTGTCACTCGTTCCGTCAGGAAATTTGCTAACCGAGCATTTTCACTAGCCGGCCCGGCTGAATGGAATAAACTGCCAGACTATATTCGCAAATCCTCAACACCATTGACTTTCAAAACTAACCTTAAAACTTATCTTTTTGAAATGTACTATAATTAGACTTTCTGTATTGTTACGCGCTTTCGTGCAATTTGTTATCTTGTTTAGGCGCGCTATAAATGTCAGATTATTATTATTATTATTATTATTATTATTATTATTATTATTATTATTATTATTATTATTATTATTATTATTATTATTATTATTATTATTATTATTATTATTATTGCTGTGCTTGTAACCGTTAGGCAATCAGTTATTTGATCAATCCTTTGTCCCCATTGCTATTCATTTAGTTGTAGTTATTCATAAAGTCAAATCAGTTGAAGGCCTCCATGAGAAACATTTTGAATATGTAATTAAGTCAATGCAAGTTTGTTTTTAATACAGGCAATTCAACAATTGTATTGTATTGTATTCGGATATTTATAAAGCGCTTCTAGCGGGAGGGCCATTCAGAAGCGCTCCCAGTGCGAGAGACCCCGAGAGAAAAAGCAAGTTTTAAGAAAGGTAAAAGAGGAAGAGACGTTACCTGAGAGAATAGAAGAACGAACGAACGGAGGAAGCTCATTCCAAAGAGCAGGGCCAATGGAAGGAAAAGACCTAGATTGAGCCAGTGAAGTCCTGACACGGGGAACGAGGAGGTCCAAACGGTCAGATGAACGAAGAGGACGAAGAGAAGCAGCAGAGTGAGGGCGATGAATTAAGTCACATAAATATATATATCACAATGTCTAGTAGGGCCTAGTATTTTTTTAATTCTAGTACCTATTCTACCTACTTAGATCAGCACTTCTAAATCTCTATATTATAAAAGACCTACATTAACCTCCCCTTCAAAATAGTTTCTTCTTGATGTGTAGATTGTTTCTTCTTCGTCCTTCCCTCCCGAGTTACTGCAGAGTGTCGAAGACGTCCATTTTTTTGGCAGAAGATCTGTTTCTTCTTACTAGTTTTGTCGCAAAGTTCACCGAACAACAAAAGTTCGAACAAAGTTCGTTCTCGTAACAATTATTAATAAGATTCTAAAGTTCAGTTCGTGTCCTCCCTAGCAACGACCTTCCACTAACTTCTAACAAAAGTACAAGTTTCTGCACTGTCGTTACGATGCTGAAACTTGACTAAATCGCTTCCGAAGTTTACTCAAGTCCGTCCAAAATGCTCGCTCCTATTCTGGTCGTTCAACAATACTGATTTTTACAACGTTTTTTCCCTAGGTATCGTCCGACCAGGATTCAACCGTACACGACTATTCAACAGCACAACGGTCAACGGGCGTGTCCAAGCCCGGCATTACAACTGAAACTGGCTCACTCGAAAAGTTCCCAGTGAGCCTGCGCAACAGACGACATAATCCTTACAGTCCGTTGCGTTTGATTTATCCAATCAGCATCCGACACCATATAGTTCAATTCCTAGGATCACGGTAAATATCCCGGAACCTATGCCAAATTTCATATCATTACAGGCTGGTCTTTAGTGCTGGCCAATTAAATAATTAATTAACACGAAACAACCTCAGCTAATTAACACCACTAGCCTAGATCATCAATAGCTTCTATATTAGTCTAGAGAAATGTACATTTGTGTGGTGAAAAGAACATCGTTGCAGTGATTTATACAAGTGGAACGCCCGGGAATCGAATCCGGGCCGCAATGAAGATAGAAATTACTAATTAATTAATTACTAATAACGATTATAATAATAACAACAGTAAAAATAATAATATAATGAAAGTGATAATAATTACAAATGATTCTGATGAGGATGACGAAGATAATATCTGTTATGGTCCTTCGAAATAAATAAGTATTAACTTCAACCAGAGAAAGAGGATTTTATTGGCTCAGTTCTTTGCTTTCATTATTTTTCGATTAATTCAATTTATTCTTAATTCTTATTCTTATTCGATTTATTCTTAATTTTTGTTCTTCTTCATTTTAACTGAAATCTTCGTTGTCATTATTCTTCTATTAACCCAGTTCTTCGTTTTTGTTACTCTTCCTATTAAACAAGTTCCTCGTTTTCTTATTGTCCCTATTAACTATGTTCTTCGTTTTATTTACTCTTCCTATTAACCCGGTTTTTTGTTTTTGTTACTCATCTTACTACCTAAGCTCTTCATTCCTCGTTTTCGTTATTCTCCCTACTTACTGAGTTCTTCGCCATTTATTTCCATGGGATGATGGTGCAAGCGTAAACTACCACAGTGACGCTCGATACAAAGATGGCGCATATATAACCACATAGGAGATCGATTACAAGAGCTGAGTATTGCCAGACGTCATCGTCGTCATCCTCCGCGTCTGCCAACTCTTGCCTGTTTTCGGTCTCCGGGACCGAGTAAAGGAAGGCTCGTGTGTCATTTGTGGTTACGTGAATGGCTTCTTTCCCAGCGTCTTCGCCGCATCGGTTCTGAATGGTTGGATTTTCGATGCATCTGAATTTCTCTCTGCGTCTCATCGAATCCCTGCGTTTACTCAGCCTCAGTAACCTTCCCAGTCGATCGCATATCCATGTTTGCATCTGCGAATAAAAATATTGACGATTTTTACAACTCCGTTACTGTAGGCTATCGTTGTAAACGGATAGGCATGTAGGGCTATTTTATACTCAGTAGACTGCAATCTATCAGAGCACGGTAAGTAAGAACAGTACAGTTACAAAGAGGAATACCTCATTGACAGTATGTGGCATTTCGTTCGCACATTGTGACATTTAATTACTCGTTGTAGCATTTCATTTTCCTACTGTGGCACGTCGTTTATACATGTGGCATTGTTTCAGCATCATCTGTGCTGCAGCGCAGTGATCGCCTCTGATGTATTCATCTTCATGCAGCATGGTTATCCAGTCCATAGACTCCCACCTTACCTTTTGCAATCACCTTGAGACGTACCTGTTTTGCTCGGTCTTTGTTTAATATTCTTTTGTGCAAGGCGCTGCTGAAGACAGGTTAAGTGTCGCGTGATGATGATGACGATGATGATGATGATGGTGATGATGATACAAACTTAGAGTAACAATTACACTATCTGTTACCCATTGTGGCATTCGATACATGGTTGACGATCGATGGTAGAGATTTGATATGCCGACCATCGCCATCAATGACACAGCACTCATCAACGTTACGCTGGAAAAGTAGACACCTGTTCCAGAGAAAACAATCGCACAACCAATTCTTACCTCTGCTGCAATTTCATACAAACCTCAACATTCGTTGACTAGATTTTTACTACTCGTGAAACTGGTCCAGTGACACTAATAATAAGCCTACTGGTATCCAAATATCTGATACTGGCATCCTAATGATCTGATACTGTTATGCTAATATTCTAATGCTGGAATCATAATATTCGTATACTGGCATCCTAATATTCGGATACTGGCATCCAAATATTCGGATACTGAAATCCTAATATTCTCATACTGCTGTCCTAATATTCGGATACTGGTACTCCAATACTCTGATACTAATATCGCATAATATATGGATGCTGCCATTCTAATATCTTGATACTGGTATCCAAATATTCAGATACTAGTATCCTAATATTCTGATACTGGTACCCTTATATTCTGATACTGGTATCCTAATATTCTTATACCGGTATCCTAATATTCGGATGCTGCCATCCTAATACTCGGATACTGGCATCCTAATATTTTTTTCTGGTGTCCTAATATTCGAATACTGGTACTCCAATACTCTGATACTGATATCCTAATATTCGAATGGTATTCTAATATTTTTTATACTGTACTTTAACATTCAGATAGTAGCATCCTAATATTCTGTTACTGGAATTTAATATTGTGATCCTGATATCCTAATATTCAGAAACTTGCATGCTAATAACCTTATACTGGTATTTTAATATTCAGATACTTTAACCCTAATATTCTGGTACTGTTATTTAATATTCGGAAACTGGTACTGTAATATTCTTAAGCTGCTGTCCTAATGTTCGGCTACTGGTGTCCTAATATCCTTATACTGATATCCTAATATTCTGATAATGGTGCTCCAATGTTCTGATATTGAATTCCTGATATTCAGATATTGGTACCCTAATATTCTGGTACTGGTGTCCTAATAATCGGATACTGGTACTCTAATATTCAAAAACTGGAATCCTGATATTGGGATACTGGTATCCTAATATCTTTACACTGGTATTCTAATATTCGGATACTGGACCTCCAATATTCAGCTAAGTAAGTAATTAAGTAAGTAAGTATATTCTTTTATAGACCGCCTGCAAACGCACTGCGGCTAACAGACAGGTTATGCACAAAAGAGGCGCACGAAACAAAGATAATATACCCAATAAGAAAAATGTGAATGGCTACCCTGTGTCTGTCCGTTCTGGTCCGTCGCTCATGTCATTTCGTTCTCGCCTTCAGACTTACCTTTTTCAAATTGCTTATCCACCATTGGCTGTCTCTCTGTCTCAACGGACTGATCTTCTGGATATTGACCTCAGTACGGCTTGGTTTTGATATGCCATCGGTTGATGCCTTGTGCGTTAGACAGCGGCGCAGTAGAAGTTACTAATTGCAATTACAATCATAGCAGTCGGATACTGGTATACTAATTATGATCATCGTCGTCATTATCATTCATCAACATTGGTATCATCCCCGGAGTCATACTGTATATGTCGTTATTTTCATTACCCTCATAGTTGTAGTTGTAATTGCTTATTGTACAAAACAAATATTGCATCTGTAATTGTAATTACGACAATTTATATAGCATCGTTGGTAGCAAGCTACATCTTTGATGCTTCACACAAACACACGCACACTGTCTACAGCCAGCGCAGTCAGTTATGTTTCGACAAGTAGGCCTACTGTGCAACAGGAGCCAAAAAGGGTAATAGACTAACCTTGACCCTTCTTCCTCAATTACTACTCAATAATGTGTTCGTTAATTAGTTAATTAATTATTTAATCAATGCGTCATATTCATTGACGTCGTGCAACAGCATCATACTAATGAATGGTATGGCATCGGATGTCGGTGGGACTTTGTCGGCTATCATCAGCTGATTGACGCTCAAAGCCAGCAGCGTCGAAATTCCTAAATGGGAATAGAAGAGAAACATTCCGAATGCGATGGAACAGAAAAGTCTTTTTCAGTGTTCCTATTTCGCAGAATACAGACGAACGTGATTATGAACTCTTCATCATGATTCTCACAATAAGAACGATGATAACGACGACGACGACGACGATGATATAAGCTAATCTGATGACTACTATACCGACGTTATCATAATGAGATATGCGTCTGTATAGATGTTCGTTTCAAATAAAACAGTAGTCAAAAATTATCGTGCGTTAGAAACGCCAGATCGAGATCCAGATCCAGAGCCAGATCGAGACCCAGATCGAGATACAGATCAAGACAGATGGCGAGCATGCCTATCATGATAATGATTACGATAATTATGATAATGATGAAGGTGACGACGACGAGGATGATAATGATGATTAGGCCTGTCCCAGTGATACCATATATATGTGTGTGTGTTTTTGTGTGTATTGCTTTGTATTTGAAAATTTGTATAGCGCCTCCTGACACAAGAAGATAATCAGAGGCGATGCCGATGTGTGTACACATCGAGCGCTAACACTGTGTGTGTGTTTATGGAGTGACAGGTCGCAATATACTAAATTAATGTTGTTATTTAAGGAAACGATGGACAGCGTCACAGATAAACTACGAAGATAAACGCCATGAAAATGAAAACACACGCTTGCACCCAGAGAGACAGACACGCAGACAGAGGCACGGTTAGATAGAGATACCCAGAGGCAGGATACGCCGTCGCCTTGTAATACCGATATGGGTTCCATAAATAATTCTAGACCGCGCTGGCAGCGTATATGGACTTAAAAAACAATAAAATACAATAAACTACAATGCATATTGATGCAATACAATGCAGTAAAACAATACTACAAACCAACAGTAGAATACGCCACATCCCATTGTTTTGGTTGTCTAAAAAAGCCTGGGTTCGAAAATTTTGCAAACTACCAAGGAATACGAAAGCCGGTCACAATCTAATGTTCTTCGTAATATTATGTTGCACGCGAAACAACTGACGACTCAAGAGACATTTATTTTCCTCACCCCTTAGCTGAGGGGTAGAAGAAGAACTAGGCCTAGGGGTGTTGAACCCCCAGCCCTCCGATAACTAAAACACTGACCTAGCCCGAGTCTTTCGCCTGAATCGGGCGGCAGAATGAAGGTGGCAGCAGACAGCGCCGAAAGAATCGTACAGGGCATCATGAGGTTGAAAGCGTAAAAAGAGTCCGTCGCCTCAGGTGCAGAGTGAAGACCAAATTGTCGTAAAAGGGAGCGCCCGGGTAGTTGTTCACACGCCGCATATCCGAGACACCTGCTCAAAAACAAATACGGTATTTGTTCGTAAGTTACGTATACTCATTTAGCGCCACTATATATTTGTTTGTGAGAGTACAGACTTGGGTCGGGAGCGCCTCTAAGTCGTTGAGTGGCGCCTTTATAAATGTTCGATTACGATATTATTGCAACTTGAGGACTACGCCGTGTCTCAAAATAAACTGTGCAAAATTGTTTCTGTCAGAACTTCGTCAAATTTCCACCAATTTTAATAATTTTTGGTCGGTATATGGGAAAATAGTTGAAATGTTATGCTATATGTAAATTTTCCACCTCACCTGACTCATGTCACCGCACTACCTTGTTAAACACAGATGTACCAATTTCTTACATAACGCTTAAATTTTATTACATGCAACAAACTATCTCACGACTTAATTAGCACGCAATAAAGTAAAATATGGTTTACTTAGCAGAGTTTTTAATTGTTATGACAGATCTGCTTAAAAGTGTTAGAATTGGTGCTCGAAATGTGCCACGCTTACACGGACACAAGCGCTTAGACTGCGACGCCACTGGCCGATAGCACCATCAACGATCGACTGGTCAATGCGCGCCCACTCGTCGATCAGACGCGTTTTGAGTTCGTCGACGTTGGCTATTCTGGAGCGGTAAACCTTTTCCTGCAGCACACTCCATATGCTATAGTCGACTGGGTTAAGATCCGGTGAATTCGGCGGCCACAGTGTTGGAGGTATGAAGTCGGGCGTTTCTCGCTCCAGGAAAGAGACAGTGTAATATAAGAAATTGGTAGATCTGTGTTTAACAAGGTTGTGCGGTGACATGAGTCAGGTGAGGTGGAAAATTTATGTATTGCATAAAATGTCAGCTATTTTGCCATATACCTACCAAAAATTATTAAAATTGGTGGAAATTTGACGAAGTTCTGACAGAAACAATTTTGCACAGTTTATTTTGAGACACGGTGTATATATGTGTATACGCGGATTCCTGCCCGTTGAACGCGGACTTCAACTAACAACGTGGGACAGACTGGGCGCTTAAATTTGGTACCGGCGAAGGGTGGGTTGCAAACAACAAGTTGTGCAATACCGTGATTCCGTTCCCAGTATACTTTGCGAGTCGTCAGCCATAATTTTGTTCTCATCCCATGTAGTGCAATGATATGTAGTATGATGCGACAACGGCCTCCCCCTCAATTCGCTCAACGGTTTTGTTTGGGGTCTTTTTCTACCTGTCCTTTCCTTGAAAGCATTCTTTCTCCGGGGCTCCCACGTTGAGAGAGCCTCTGAATAGCTTCTTTTGTCAAGAAGGACTTTACAAATTCCCACATACGATACGCTAAAATAACATGTAATGGCTTAATATAACGTAACATAGCATAACCACAGTGCAAACCGTCTCACAATATCGTTACATAGTGCACACTATTAGTTCGAGAATTCGCATTTTACGAATTTTACGAATTTAAAAAAGTCACGAGTTTTAACGAATTTTTAAACCGCACTTTTAAAATTCGTTAAAATTCGTGAAATAATAAAAAAAATAGAATTTTTTGCCATGGCAACGAATTTTATTATTTATTTATTTATTCCGGATATTTCTATAGCGCCTCTCGAAGTCAACTACTACTCAGAGGCGCTCCCGACTACAGCATTTGATACTGTGCCGGAATTTTCACGCCAAAGCGCCCCGAGCAATTGCGAGTGAAGGACTTGCCCAAGGTCCGTACACAGCGGCTAGAGTGGGATTCGACCTGCAACCCTCCGGTCACAAGGGGCCGAACTTACCACTGAGCCACAATTTTTCAGCTTTTTAAGCCATAGGCAATCAATCAATCAGCCGTAAAAGATAGCTGACTAGCAACACAATAGCACTGATATTGAGTTACTGTTCTACTTGGAGTCTTAAACTTCAATGTCTATCATAGTTGGGGTGTGTGATTGTGAGTGTCAGTCAGCAGAACGGAAAACCACCAGTACCCAGCTCCAGTGTGACCAGTCAGTCACTAACACGGCTTGCAAACAAACATGGGTAAAAAGGGTTGGCAACGTTCACCCAGCTGTGTCTGCTACTTCATCGTCCTGTGATTCTGAGTCAGGAACAGCCCACTGCTCCCACTCGACTCTGATTTCTGTATTTTCGCCATGCAAATGCTCCCGAATTCGGGCGGAACAACCACCAAATTTCTTGTCACAAAAACGACACTGTTTTTCGGATTACCTTTCCTTCTCCTCCAAAATGACTACATACTTCCACTCCGGTCCATGTTCTTTCATCTTTAAGAAATTAGATTTTAACTAAATCAACTCGTTACGTAATAAACTTTTATACTGAATTTTACATTAAATTCTAAGCAGAAGCTTCACACAACAAATCATGACGTCATCACATTTGTTGTCGTTGCTTCCGCTGTTTTTGCAAAACGCCACTGTCAATGCAAGAAAGGCCTAATATTGGCCTAACGAATTTTTACGATTTTTAAAATAGACCAAAAATTCGCGAATTTTTACGAATTTTAAAACCGAAAGTCACGAATTCTCTAACTATGGCGCACACCATAAAGCAGGCAGTTCGTTTTGATTCGAGTTTGTCAAAGTCAACTGGGAAATGCCACTTGCTATTTACACGAGCTCTATCGCGCCACTTCAGGGTTGCTTGGCTGGAGAAATCTTCATTCGTCAGCTCGGGGTGAACTGGTTGTTCCTTTTATACGCACCTCGAGAAAACAGAGTCGTGCTTTTCCAGTGGTTGGTCCATCTGCCTGAAACAAACTTCCTTCAAATGTGCGCGTTGTCTTAGCTAGGGATTCTGCATGCGCTTTCTATGAACACTTTCTCGCCGGTGATGGACAGAGGGTGACTCTGGGCAGTTATCTTGGACAGGCGTTATACAAAATGCTCTGAATAAATGGTTAGTCGTATGGTATTCAGCTGCACCTACCCACGAGATCCCACTCTGAGTTTGGCCTGTAGTAGTCCTTGATGACCGACGGATCCGGAAGCGTCAAGTTCAGCTTGAACGTGTTGTAACTCCACGACTCGAACTCGAGACTACAGAACTGTTCGTCGAGAGGAAACCATCGGATGTCGATAGGACAGTAGGAGGCGGCCATCAGCGGTGGAGCCCACTCGCATTGCCCGTTCGACCTAGTGATCACGTTGACATCGGCCCAGGTCGCCCATTTCTCTGCGCTACCATACCAATACATTGACAGGAGGAAAGATGTTGCATGGTATGGTTTTCCATGGTTCGGTAGAGTAGGGTAGGGTAGGGTAGTCTTGGATAGGGTAGGGTAGAGTAGAATAGTGTAGAAAAGAATAGGTAGGTATGGTCATGTAGGGTAGGGTAGGGTAGGGTAGGGTAGGGTAGGGTGGGGTAGGGTAGGGTAGGGTAGGGTAGGTTAGGGTAGGGTAGGGTAGGGTAGGGTAGGGTAGGGTAGGGTAGGGTAGGGTAGGGTATGGTAGGGTAGGGTAGGGTAGGGTAGGGTAGGGTAGGGTAGGGTAAGATAAGCTACGACAGGTTTAGTTTTGGTTATTAAGTAAAACTAAGCTGTGACAAAGTAAGGTTATATAGTGTAACGCAAGGTAAGATACGGTAAGACAAAAAAGATGGTAGATAATATGAGATAGGATATGGTAAAGTAGGGTACAGTAGGCTAAGGTACGTAATGCCGGGGTAGGTCATTGTAGGATAACATAATTAAGGTTGATTACCAAAAGGCTTGAGCATGGTACGTCCACCCACCTATTGAGCAACACTACATCTGGCGTCCAGACCTTAGAACGTGGTATGGAGATCCTCGTAAGACCACCGTATTCGGTCTCGTTCCAAGACAGACGAATGTCGTTCCACTCCTGTTTGAGTAATACAGTACAACTTAAGACTGGGTTTACACAGCTCTTCTAAAGGACACACACAATATATATATATATATATATATATATATATATATATATATATATATATATATATATATATATATATATATATATATATATATATATATATATATATATATATATATATATAGTGATTAACCAATGAGGATGAGGCGTAAGTTAGGATCAGGCGTGGTAGTAGTTAGAGCTATGGCTCAGGTACGAGGTAGGCAGGGTCTAACCAGCCAGAGATGGAAGAACAAGGCTTAAAATGGTCGTAGCAAGGGAAGACGCTTAGGGGCTAAGAGGACTAGCAGGCGAGTCTCTGAGAAAGGCAGAAGATAATTTTAGGATAGGATAATTTTAGGTGGCAGAGAGGGCAAATACCAAATGGCCCGGCGATCTTTTAGGGGCCCGGCGATCCTATGTATATATATATATATATATATATATATATATATATATATATATATATATATATATATATATATATATATATATATATATATATATATATATCTGGGCCCCTAAAAGATCGCCGGGCCATTTGGTATTTGTCCCCTCTGCCACCCCCCCCCCCCATTGGCGGGCCTGAATATATATGCATCTATGTATATGTGTATGTATCTATGTATGTATGTATGAATGTATGCATGAATGTATGTATATGTGTTTGTATCCATGCATGTATGTACTGTATGTATGTTTGACTATGTATGTGTAGGTATATATGTATGTTGTATGAATATATTTATTAGGGTGGTCCTTAGTGCATGTAAAAAATTTTTGGGGAATTTTAAACGAGGCACCCTCCAAACTTATAGTTTTAGGTACATAAATTATAATACTGAAAAGTTTGTGGAGATTTTATGAGTTTTAGAGGTTGCTACCGGACATAATATAATTATATCAAATATATTGTAAAAACGCAGACATAGACTATTGTATACTACTCTTATGCACAAATTCAAAACAAATTTTGGTGGGCAGTTGTGGACGGTAGTATTCACTATTTGGGTCAAGACACACAAGTAAAATGTTTAGTTCCAGTTAATACTTAATGTATTAATGCATCAGTGTCTTTTTGTTCGTCTTATCTTATCTTATCTTATCTTATCTTATATAATTATTTATAAAGCGCCTCTCACAGCATAGACTATTCAGAGGCGCTCCCAGCGTGTCAGCCCCGAGGGAAAAGAAAGGTCTTTAGGCAGCGGAGAGAAGAAGGCGAGATCCCAAGCAAAATCTTGCTACGGAGAGAGGGGGGCAGGTCATTCCAAAGGGAAGGGCCAAGGATGGCAAACGCACGATGCTGAGCCATCGAAGTCCTTGCGCGAGGGACAAGTAGATCAAGGCGGTCAGCAGACCGAAGAGGGCGGGAAGACAGAGCAGATAGAGGTTTGCGCATTAGGTCACAGAGGTATTTAGGAGCTTTTCCCAGTTGAGTCCTAGAGACCAGGAGAAGAACCTTGTATTGGATGCGGGAAGCAACAGGAAGCCAGTGAAGTACATCAGTCATAAAGGTAGTTATGTGAGAGAAGCGAGGAAAACGGGCAATGAGTCTGGCAGCCGCATTCAGAACAGACTGCAGAGATGAAAGGCGCGCTTTAGGGAGCCCAGCAAACAATGTTCGTGTCTGGTTATCTGTGACGATATTCCAGAAACTGCTTATGATCCTCGTTATTTGTTTGGAGCTTGTTATACTCGTCCATGAGTACCACTCCACGTTCTACTGTGCCATTCACAACTCTTACTGAGCTGGCAGTGGCCTTGGCTAACTTGTAGTTCTCATCTTTTGGCCAAGTATCAACATCTTGTTGGAGGAAACTTCCTGGAATGCCTGTAATGGTGAAGAATCTTCTATTGTTTTCCGTGATAAAATCTTCCAGTTGCTTCCAGCTGATCAGGGGTTACCTGGTATTCTCTTTAGTGGATACTCGATGCCAGTTTTGTCCAGAGTATCAACCATTTGGCTCCTGATAACTCAAAGGAGACCCCATCATCAAAGAACGCAAAAGTCACCAATTCCTCCGACATATACCAGAGGTGTCCCAGAAATTTCTTCAAATTGCAACCTCTGCAACTTCAAAAATTTCTTCTCTTTCTACCTGTCATTGTCCTTCAAGAGCTCCAGGTCTATTCGAGGAGCCAATGGTGCATATGGTGCTTGAAACCAGACTTTGACATACAGCATTACAGTGAATAAGCAGATGACAGCAATCCCCTTTTCTTCTCTTCTTGTCAACTTGAACTGTCTCTTGACAATCCAAATCTTAAGACTGTAAATTCTCTTGGCCATCCACTTTGTTCTGTGCAGCCCAGCTTGAGCTCTGAATGATATACCCATGGAAGACATTCCGCCCAAGAAAGTGATGGACAGCTCAAAAAGTTTGTGACAAGAAATTGCTTTGTGTAAAAACTCATCGGATGTCACGGTGTCCTAGTTTGATCTGTCTATAAGTTCCCAGCTTATCTGGAATCTCTGAAAATCATTATGTCTGGACCATGGGATGGACCAAGAGAAAGCATGACCGCTGCCTCCAACATTATTTCTAGTATGTGATGGCGACATGCACACCACAACATATTCTTGTCCAGCCTCTGCTCCAACACAATGATATAGTAACTGTAACGAGTATATTCCTCTGACCACACAGATACACTTATCTGATGCTTAGTGACAATGTAGGATAGGTATCATTAGCCACTAGTTAGATAAAGTCATTAATTTTAATTAATTGGCCAGCACAATGACCAGCAGTAGGGCATTAAAATTTAACTAAGATTCAGAGATATTGTCGAGAGGCGAGACTATTTACCTTTCG
This sequence comes from Allolobophora icterica, assembly GCA_963556255.1. Lineage (NCBI taxonomy): Eukaryota > Metazoa > Annelida > Clitellata > Crassiclitellata > Lumbricidae > Allolobophora > Allolobophora icterica. The sequence goes on along the minus strand of OY744603.1, from coordinate 89,086,839 downwards.
TTGTCGAACGATCATAGGCCAGAATCAAACTGTAACCGTTTTCATCAACAGTCGTCTGCTGGATATGTAAATGAGGACCAAATGGAGCAAGGAAGGCTTCAGTTGAGACATGGCGTTCGAAGTCACTGGACGTGCTGTTGATTTTATTTGCGTCGGTTAACTCCTTATCAGGAGGAGAAGTTGAATTGACTATCGTTTTGAACGGTGGCATTCAACGAGAGGTCGTCAAGGGGAGTTATGCGGACTCATTCGAAGAAGAGGTAGTTATATAACTTGTCGAACGAAAGACAAATACGAACGGTGCGTAACGAAGGACCTTACCAAAGAGGTCGTAACGGCGAATGTTCCCAGTAGAACATAGCGAAAGTCAGTAAATAGTAGAGAAGCGCTACGAACTTCGAGGAGTGAATCCTGTACGAATAAATAAAGGAACGTTGTTCGAATATTCATCGCGGGAATATCGGTGGATCTAAATATCTACAAAACGGGCAGACACCTCGGCGTCATTACCCTCCATCCGCTCTACGAAGATGGTCACATACAGCCGTCGATAAACTTTGCGAATAGAAAGAACGATTGAATCTCTACAATCTGCAGTCTTGCAGAAACCATTCAACATGGGGAGGTTAGCTTAGGTATGTTATAAAACGTACAATAATAGTGCTGGTCATAGGTAGGAACTTAAGCCATTTAAACTGATATTATTAATAAACCTTAACACTCTGTATTGAATAATATCATTGACTATTTTCATGTTTATCTTGATTACATATTCAAAAATGTTACTTAGTGATATCTCTCCATTGGTTGACTATCTGGGGTCGCTTGACCCACTTGCATGTGAATAGGAGGTAGGATTGAATAACAAGTAACTGGATACATGATCAGTATCAGACCCTAAGGAAATAATAACCAAATATAGGGTTAGACGTTACAGTAACAATTTGATTAATAACTACTTACTGCTTGCTTAATTATTCACATCTTTTCCAAAATGCATTTGCAGCCATTACGTCATTTGGCAACCACTTTGTTTCATATTGGGTTTCTTAAAAGTATATTGTATAATTTTGTTGTCAAAAAGCACTGAAAGACCACTGAGGTTTTAAAAAATAATTTATTTCTACGTTTGTTTATCAAATAAATAAATAAATAAACACGAGTACTATTAGGGTATACTGATTGCTAGAAGTAATTTATTGTGTTCAATACTGAATTACACACACAACTTTATGTCACTTTGCAATTTTCTCACCTGCTAACTTCAGCTCAATTAAGAAAATTGCGATGGTTTTATTCTACAAAGTCTAAATGAATTCCTGTTGACATAGGCTTAAACCTTAGCACCTGGTAGCAATCTATAAATGTTGTCAGATCCTCTTCAAATTTTTGCTGAATTTTTTATTCATCAATAGAAACAAAAGTACAGGGTGCCTCATTGTTAAATCAGACCTTCAAAAATAAGGACCACCCTAATATTTATGTATGTACACGTATATCAGCGACCGCATGGCCTCGACCCTGCTCGTTTTTCAATGAATTAATCGGGTGAGATCCTTCACTGCCGCTGCTCGTATGAATGGGCGTCACGCCATTTAAGATACTCATGTACCGTTCCTGCCCGAGATTAACATCTCTGAAATAAACCACGATCGTGTAAAAGTAAGAACTATTTAAAATCACATGATCTAATTTGCGATTAGTATCAGTGGACTATATTTAACAAAAAAGAACTGTGAAAATGCTTCGTTTGTTGGAATTGAACTTAACAGTAATAGTTCCATGCAACAAATGTCTCGTGGGGCGCATGAATCAAAACATCAGATGCAACAGAGACGCCGCAACTTCCTCCACAATATAAGATCAGCTTACTTACCATATTGACCCAGATGTACGTATGCAAAATTTCATTAAGGTCGTCCTACAAGAAAGTATAATTATTGGTAAGATAAGATCAGGTAAGGCAATGTAATGCAAGGTAAGGAACTGTAATAATTCTAGGTAAGATAAGATCAAGTAAGGCAAGTCAAGTCAAGTCAAGGTAAGGTAAGGTAAGGTAATGCAATAGAATTGATGGCAAGGCAATGGAAAGGAGGGGTAAGAAGGCTGCGCTATGCAAAATATGTAATTACAATCAGAGTTATAATTACAATTAATGAATCATCAAGAACGGTAAATTACAGTGAGTTTAGTCTTTGGACTATAGTCTTCCGTTTAGACGGAGTCTGAATGCCACTTGGGGTGTCAACAGGAAAGGACTAAATAGTCGTTAGGCCGGCTACGTTGAAGGCTGTCCACGTACTCTGATTATACAATCAAAGACAGACTTTCTCTATGCATATTTTGCTCCTGGCCAACAACAAAGTGCACCCGATGTGCCAGACTTGAATGCACTTACGACTTCAACGACTTGTTTTGGGAAGAGAGATAGCTGGACTTCAACGGTGTCACCAGTACTTTTCGCTGGACGGGAGTCTGGATTGTAGTGACGTTTCTTGAACAGCTCTCGCCGCAATCGATCCTCGTCGTTCATCGTGACTACGTATGCACATTACACGGTCATTTAAACTCTCACCCCAAATAAAATCACGACAAACGCGTGTTGAACTTGTAACGGATTTTTAGTGCATTTAATTCTCGTTCACGGAGATGTTATGCGATTGATCCGATGTGTAGTGTAAGGTAATATAAGATAAACACTATATAAAGTATGTATATTTGTATGTATGTAGGCTACATTGTACATAAGGACACGTATACGTGTGTATGTACATTCTAGTGTAAGGTAAGATAAGGTAAGATAAGATATGTAGTGTACAATTGTACATTACATATTTTAATGGTAATTAGGTCTGTATACGAATATACGTATGTATATGTGTATGTATGCATGTATTTATGTAGGTATGCATAACATTGCATATCTGTGTATGCAATATGCATGTGTGTACATATAAATGTATGTATGCATGTATGTATGCATATATGTGTGTGTATGTATGTATGCGTGTACTGTATATGTAGGTATGAGATTGGGTGAACTAGACACAGGAGAGAAAAAAGACACTCGCTTGCATTTCAATTATATTATAAGTTCACATACCTTGAAAAGTACAAAGAAGAATCTAATCTTTTCTCTTACAGCAACAGCGTCCAAAAGCTCCTGTGCGACTCTGCCGGCAGTCAGGTCCGCACAGAATACCGCAATGTCCAGTCTTCCAATCTTATATCTCAAAACGTCCTAGCGAGTCCGTTAAACTATCCCTAGGCTAGTGCCCTTCCCAGCTTCGGGCCTACCGGTATTCCTCAGAGGAACCTCTCTATCCTAAAATTATCTTCTGCCTTTCTCAGAGGCTCGCCTGCTAGTCCTCTTAGCCCCTAAGCGTCTTCCCTTGCTACGACCATTTTAAACCTTGTTCTTCCATCTCTGGCTGGTTAGACCCTGCCTACCTCGTACCTGAGCCATAGCTCTAACTACTACTACGCCTGATCCTTACTTACGCCTCATCCTCATTGGTTAATCACTATTCCAATTTTAGCTCTCCTTAGCCCGATCCTAACTAAGGTTGCCCTCTGAGTATCTCTCAATCTCCCTACGTACCAGTCTGTTACCATTTATCTTACTGTCTACCTGACATCGTACCTACCTGTATGTTCCTATCTGCTATGACATTGCTGACGTCATCTGACTGCTTGCTACCGTTCCTATCTCTCTGTCAGTCCATACTGTCTGTCAAAATGTCTAACCAACTCTGCCGCCATATCTCCCTATGCCCTCTTGACCGTAAGCATCTATACCTATTCCCCTACCATTCCTCGGTCAGCGTTGCCTTTGGCATCCCTTTCTATCTCCTAGCCTTCTGCCAATAAATCACTACTGAAATATCGTTTCTTACCAGTCAGTCTGTGGTCCTTTAACCTACACTCACCTACATTATCACAATATGCATTGCTTCAACTTCTACGTCGCCATCTAGCTGTCTCATATAGGTATGCATAACATTACATATATGTGTATGCAATATGCATGTATGTACATATAAATGTATGTATGTATGTATGTGTGTATGCATGTATGTATACATAAATGTATGTATGCGTGTATGCATGTATGTGTGTAAATAATTATATAAATGAATGACATATGTATGCATGCATGTGCGTATGTACATACGTGTAACGGAATATAATACCATTACAAGGGTTAGAGGGCACCCGCTCTTCTTTGCAATATCTTAGCTTGATCTCTGTTGTTTCTTGGAACAGATGACTTAGCGACGATATGGTGGAAGCGGACACGAAGACGGAGGCTTCGACCGATATCGGTAGTCAGAGGCGTAGCGACCGGCCTCCCTACCTCCGACCGGAGGGGGCCCTTCCTGGAAGGGGGCCCCTAAACGTGGGAAAAATAACGATTATGACGCATTGATTAACCAATTTAAGGAGAACACGGCTCGAAGAAGCGCTTTGCGTAAATACGGAAATGGAATATGTCATGTACACTCTAGGACGTAAGCCTATGTATACATAATATGAACCCTGTATATTGTATACTAGCTGATTTACCCGGCGTTGCCCGGGGTTATAAGTTTCAATCCCTGTAGCGAATAAGCAACAAATTTAGGTATAAGTTTAAATGCGTGTAGCGAATAAGGAAGAAATTTAGGCGACCTGTGGGGGAGACTGCTTCGCAGTCTAGGCGTGGACTGACGGCTTCGCAGTCGCCCTGTGGCGACGACTGCTTCGCAGTCTCCCATGGACTGACTGCTTCGCAGTCGAAGAGGGTGAACCCGGCGTTGGCGGGTTCAAGAAAACGCCATAAATCTAGCCCTCACTGCCCTTAGTAAAGAAGAGTCTTTGAACATACAATTTTGCTGTAAAATATAGTTCGAATCGATCGTAATTAAATTTTGTGCGAAAGTAAACAACGTAGTTGATGTAGTGTTGTTAGCCTAGTAATTTTTAATTTTTTTTAAATTTACACTCCTTTTTCTCATATATTATTATTATCTTCTTATTACTTCTATGTTTTGTATTTTTCTATACTTGTTCACCAATGTGCGGTTCGCTTTTGGTTTTTCAATAAAGAAAATTAATAATAATAATAATAATAATAATAATAATAATAATAATAATAATAATAATAATAATAATAATAATAATAATTAATCTACTCTGTAAATAATGTTGAAGTCCCTGAGGGATCCTGTATACCTCGGGGCCAAAAAAAAATAATAATAATAATAACGTCGTTATGCGCATTATTAATGACGTTGGGGAATACCCGCGCCATAAATAGAACCGCTTGGCAGTGGAAGAGCGTTATGCGCATTATTAATGACGTTGGGGAATACCGGCGCCATAAATAGAACCGCTTTGCAGTGGAAGCGTGAGGGACGGTCGGTTGGGTAGAGTTTTTGGGGATTTTCACCATGTTAGCGGTGATAAGGGGGTAAGCGAACCCCTCCACTGGTTGTCCGATGCCGATGACGACACAGTAGTGAAGGTTTCGAGTGAAAAGGTGCAAAATTGTAGAAGTTAAGCCCGGTCAAACAGACAGAGAGACAGACAGACAGACAGACAGACAGAATTCTCGCTTTATTTATATAGATTATCGCATTTCCAGTTTCCGCATTGTAAGGGACCCGGGACGTATGCGCATTGTAAGGGGCCCCCGACGTACATTCGGAGGGGCCACGTTCTTTGTTGCTACGGCTCTGTCGGTAGTAGAACTTTCATAGTAAAAGGTGGAATTGGCGCTTGCCACGTGAACACGGCGTGGACGTAACTTTCCGTGTAAGGGGCTGCACGACGAGAGTGCACTCTGAAAGAAGTGGACGTCACGTTCCTCAGGGGCGTGTCAGGAGAGGTTTCTGCGACCGAGATCGAGAAAGGAAGCGAGCTCCCGTTGGTCATAAAAAGGGAACGTGATGCCATTGCTAGCCCATTTACCGTCAGATGCTGAGATAGTAGTGAGGCAGTTGCAGTTGCCGGTGGATCATATAGATGCGGTAAAGTCGCTGTCTGAGAGAATTGCCGTCCGATATATTTGTCGAATAGATGTCATTCTCGATTAAGGTCTTATTTCGGTTAAGTAAAAGGCGTAATTCTAGAATAATGCATGCGTATCGACTGTGTCAGAAGAAATGTTGGATATGATCGAATAAGGCGTAAGTCATAGTTTTGCATTACTGCGTTTGGGATAACCGTTATCTGTCTCAGGAAAGAGAAAGGATATCTCTTTTTCTGGTGGCCTACCTTGTTTCGAGTTCAGTCAGTTCGGTTTAATCGAGTTACAGGATTTTCGGAGCTCTGGATTCTTTCTTTGAGAGAGATGGTACTTTATCCTCTATTCCTGAGGAATAGGGTAACTTTTCTATTGTTACAATAAATTAGGGCCTACTCCAGTAGTGATTGAATATTTCTGTGTCGTAGAAGAGTTTACTGTTCAAATTTTAGAGGATTTTGTAATTAACTGTAATATAATAAAGAAAACTCTTGTATAGCATAAAACATTTCTTATTCTTCGGTTGACTAGTACAGAAAGAAGAGGAAGTAGATAGACGCAGTCACTTTAGCGAAAGGCCGAGTTCGGTCCACTCTAGAACCAGCTCCGTGCTAAATCTAGTCCAGGAACGCTTCGGTACTATGTTGCAGGAACAAAGATTATCTAGTCAGGCCCAGAGAACAGCGAGTGAGGAACAGCGATTATCGAGTGATGGGCAAATATTAATGATGCAGAGACCGAGTGAGGAACAGAGATTATCTAGCGCTAAAAACAGGTTACTAATAGAGAGGCAAGGTCAGGAAAATCGGTTACTTCTACAGCGCCAAGAGGAGTCTCTGGAAAGATTAGAAGTGCGTTTAAGCATGCTAGAAATGCAAGTAGATGAACAACAGAAAGTAGCAAATATAGTTTGGGATGAACGGAACTAGGGTACAGTCAAGCTGTAACCTTTGATATCCAGTAAGTTATGCCCTTCCACCCGCCTGCCTCAGGAAATATCTTTAATCGGGAACCCGTCGGAAGTGCTGGAAGTTAGTACAGGACCAATGGCGATAAGAAGAAGTCGGTAGTTATTGGCCAAGGATAGACCTGACTTCAGAGCGATTGGACGTCGAATGCTACCAACACCGCTTCTCAAAAGTAATGTCATTCCCGAAGGTCAAATCACTTCTTACTAATGTGGGGCGTGGTGGCTCAGTGGTAAGTTCGGCTCCTTGTGACCGGAGGGTTGCAGGTTCGAATCCCACTCTAGCCGCTGCGTACGGACCTTGGGCAAGTCCTTCACTCGCAATTGCTCGTGGCGCTTCGGCGTGAAAATTCCGGCACAGTATCAAATGCTGTAGTCGGGAGCGCCTCTGAGTAGTAGTTGACTTCAAGAGGCGCTATAGAAATATCCGGAATAAAAAAAAAATCATTCTCTTAAAACTCCCCAACTAGCAGACACTTCCCCTAGCAACAGCCCTGGAGTAGCGCCCGAGGTGGGGTCGATGACGTCACATATAATTATGTGTGTATGTATGTATGAATAAATGCATTTATGTATCTATATAAGTACTTACCGTACACATACCATGCGCTGTTACCAGAAAGTTAATATAGCGCTATTCAGGTACACCTCAGACGTGGGTGGTATTAAATTTCATCAGAGACAATAGGTTAAACTGTAAACAAATGATGTTCAGGTATCTGATAACTTTTACCGTCATCTGCTAAGCTACCGTTGCGTATACATTCCCTGCAGAACATGCCAATTAGTGAAATCGCTCACCCGTATTCTTACCTGTATTTTTGCTCGTATTCTTACCCTATTGCTACCTGTATTCTTACCCGTATTCTTATCCGTATTCTTACCCGTATTGTTACCCGTATTCTTATCTGTATTCTTGCCCGTATGCTCTTACCTGTATTAGTCTTAGCCTCTGATATTGCAGTGTTCAGCAGAAGAGCAAACTCCGCGATAAAGATACAGTTGGTCGCGACTGAATGCAGAATCTGCTGCCTATACATCATTGTTTAGCAAGGCACTCCGCTCGTTACTGTTGAACTGTTGGAAATCGCCGAAATATCTCAGTTTCGCAGAAAAGCTGCGTCAGGGAGAGCACTCTATATTAAGTCTAGAACATTACAAGATTTAAAACAATACCGTAAAATTGAAAATATATCCGCAATCCAAAAGAACGCTGATAATCTCGCAGTTAAGGCTGAATCCAAGCAGCCGAAGTATTTCTCATGGCCACAGCGACGCTCGTTCGAAACGGTTGTAGACTTGTGTTCCAGTTCCACTGCATGGTAACACGCACGCGGAACTGTAGACTTGTTTTCCAGTTCCACTGCTAACGCGCACGCTGCACTGTAGACTTGCGTTCCAGTACCACTGGTAATACGCACTAGGAACTGTAGACTTGCGTTCCACTTCCACTGGTAACACGCACGCGGAACTGTAGAACTGTATTCCAGTTCCACTGCTAACACGCACGCGGAACTTCCACGTCTGATACACTGACATCGAGATCACTCCATGCCTCACATGCGCTGCACAGAGGCATCAATGTTGTTCTTTATTAATGACCTAGAAATTATGTTTGGCCTGAAGTTTATGAGTTTCATCTAGGCTAATGCCGTCGATGGTGCCGCCAGGCAGGCAGGCGGCAGAGACTGGTAAGCAGTACTGTTAGAAGCAGACAGTCGGGCAGGCAGAGAGATCAGACGGACGGACGAATAGAAAAACAAACTGACGGACGGACAAGAATCAAATGTGATCTACTTTCATGACTTCTATAGCGCCACTATTATAAGTTCAGAAGGCATCAGAATGGGGCCCCTGTAGGTAATCAAGTTTAAACAGAGGAATTTTGAGTTTATGGCTGAATTATATAAACCGCACAGAACTCGTAGTATAGAACGGAGAAGCCGAGTCAAAATCAGATAGAGCTTTCGAAACTGCACTCACCGAAAACTAACCAACTACGAATAAGTCAACTCAACCTCAACTCGGCACACGTGTTCTGCCTCCAAGAATCCAGGTATATAAACTTTTCCGATAACCACCATTATTAATAGTCAATCATGTATGTATTTATTTAGCACCACTAAATATAATAAAATAATACATAATAAACAAATCGCAGAGAGTTTTGGAAGTCGTTACTTTTTAATTTCCAGTTTAACGTCGTCATATAACATAATAAGCAAAATTATGTACAATACAGCGAAAACAAAAAATATTATAGAGAGAGTTCAAAAGACACAATTAAAAGGTGTCAAAACAATACTTTACAATGTCACTAACATTCATTGTTTAGCAGCATAAAATAAAAATCCAATATTGTCTATGATGTCTGTATTGTTCCTCTATCTATCACCCCCGGGCTTTCCACTCAAAACTGAAGTCTCACCTTTTCAAGTACTCCTACCATGACTCATCTGATCCTCCTCCTTCCAATTCTTCTCGCCGTAAACGACACCCGCCTTGACAGCTGCTCTGCCTCTCCTGATATGGTACCCTGGAAATCGGACTTGGACCTCTTTTGGACTCCTCTCTGGAAACCCCCTCTGATTTGGTTTGGCCTTCTGGAAATCGGACTTGGACCTCTTTTGGAATACTCTCTGGAAAACCTGCTCTGATTTGGTTTTACCTTCTGGAACCTGGCCTCGGACCTCTTTTGGACTACTCTATGGAATCCCCCACCGATTTGACGTAGCGCTCGTGAATAGGCTGGTGCCCTTCGCTTGACCTTCAAGTGGCGCTTTAGAAGTTTGGAGATTGCGATTACGATTACGATATTGCGATATGATGATTTTTGAGGCAAATTAAACATTGTTTTGCAGCAAATGTCATACACAAGAAATTGTTAAAACTTAAAAGAAAGATTCTTACATTCATAATGTACATGAGATTTTTAATCTATATTTTATTAAATTATAAATTGAAGTGTAGTAGCAATTATTATTAATGTATTTATGTAGCGCCACTTGCCATCGTTTGATGGCGATGAGCAATTATACTTAGAGGACTTAGGCTCGTGGGTCGTAGAGTAACCGTCTCAGTAGGTCTATACGCTCGAACCCGCAAGTTCATCGTCAGAAGGCTAGCGCTCAAACCATTCGTCTATAACCTGGTAAAACGTCAGTTCTCTAGTGGATTGTAACGAAACTCATCGTCGCTTTTAATAGTTATCAAACTTTTGATATCGTAACTGCAAGATTAACCAACCTCATGATGATTTTCTTTCAAAAGTAACGACATGATATGAAATGACATTTCTGCTGTGATCTAAACGATAAAATTCTTGCAGGTGCTATACAGAACAAGACAAAACTAGTTAGGTGTATCAGCTGTGGTTTAACGAAAGGCATTTTGAAACCACAACTGCTTCCAGCGGCGAAGCTAGGATATTTTGCGCCCGGGAATTGGAATACGGAATTGGCGCCCCCGTTTTAATGTAATGAGTAAATGGTGCCCAGTTCTCAATGGGGAGCAAAAATCATGCCCGACAACTGGTTTGTAAGTAACGAGGATAAAACTGGATATTTTGGGCGCCAAAATTAAATCTTATAAATTTATTTGGGATAAATTAGTTAAAATTTCATTAAAAAATTAAGAGTAAAATTAAAAATATTAAATTAATTTTAATTTTAACCCTCATTTTGGTGCCCCCTACCTTTGACGCCCGGGGACACATGTACCCCATGCACCTCCCTAGCTACGCCTCTGACTGCTTTCAGGGTCTTCTGATACCACAACTGCGGGAGGCCATGGCCTAATGGAGTGCATTATGATCCCCATTATCCTCTGAGAGACCGAAACGGCTCAGCGACTGTACACTGGCCATAGGATTATTTTATGTTGAGACAGAACACGTATGCAAGAAACTATGTTCATACGTACGTTTTGGGCGAATACATGCATGTACGTTTGTGGGGCGTGGTGGCTCAGTGGTAAGTTCGGCGCCTTGTGACCGGAGGGTTGCAGGTTCGAATCCCACTCTAGCCGCTGCGTACGGACCTTGGGCAAGTCCTTCACTCGCAATTGCTCGTGGCGCTTCGGCGTGAAAATTCCGGCACAGTATCAAATGCTGTAGTTGGGAGCGACTCTGAGTAGTAGTTGACTTCGAGAGGCGCTATAGAAATTTCCGGAATAAATCTAATAAATAAAGTATGCATGTATGTACGTGTGTGTTGTGTGCGTGTGTGTGTCACTAGACGTTGAGAAACGACGGATCGTTGTTGTGATGATTTTCCCTTCGTTGAATTGATTCGCGCTGTTGGAGTTGGCTTCTACGCTCGCTGTCATTTGGGTGTTGCGCCTCTTTTGTAAGTCGTCGGTCGGTTTTGGCATTCGCAAAAGTTTGCCAAGTCGAATACAAACGAAGGTCTTCACCTGAGGATAAAACACACGATACAAAGAGACTTGTAATGACTTTTACAGCTGTTGGGGCATCATCATTTTATATAGGAAGCAATAAACAGCATCTTTTAAGTTGGCAATGAGAAGGCGTTACAGCAATTCTCAAATTATTCCAACTACACTGCAATTAGTAACTTCTATCGTCCCGGTATCTAAAGCACAAAGCATCAACTAATGGCGCACCAAAACCAAACCGTAATAAGAAGACAAGACCAGACCGTACGATAAAGAGGCAGCCTAGGGTTGATACACAATTTGAAAAGGTAAGTCTTACGTTGAGAGTGCTCCTAGTTGAGAGTCGATCTACCGAATAGGGTGGAGTAAAAAAAATAAATATTCTAGAAACTAAAAGTAAGAGTGATGAATCTTTGCCTTTTGGTATAGTTAGTTATCGCGCAAAATATTTCTTCTAAATTTCTTCTCGCACTCTCTGGATCTCATCTCGGCTTTGAGTTTTAAAATTTGACAATTTTTGAAAAGATTGCTAAATTTAGGAAATTTCAAAAATTTTAAGAGTTCACATGCTGATTGTAATTGCGTTTAAGCATTTAATTATGACGTATTTAATGTCCATGCAAA
>OY744603.1:88857346-89069846 GCA_963556255.1 Allolobophora icterica | reverse complement strand
ACACTGGTATTCTAATATTCGGAAACTGGTACTCCAATATTCTGATACTGATATTCTAATATTCTGATACTGGTATCCCAATATTCTGAGACTGGTACCCTAACATTCGAAAACTGGTATCCTAGTATCCTTATACTGGTGCTCTAATATTCTGATACAGATATCCTAATATTCGAATACTCTATTCGAATACCCTGTGTCTGTCCGTTCTGCTCCGTCGCTCATCTAATTTCGTTCTCACCTTCAGACTTTTCTTTCTCAAATTGTTATCCAACATTGGCTGCCTCTCTGTCTCAACGGACTGATCTTCTGGATATTGACCTCATCACGACTTGGTTTTGGTGTGCCATCGGTTGATGCCTTGTGCATTTTGACACCGGTGCTATAGAAGTTACTAATTGCAATTACAATCAGATACTGGTATACTAATTATGAACATCGTCCTCATAATCAACATAGCTATCACTCCCGCCGTCATATTTGTCGTTATTATCATCATCACTTTCATAGTCGTAGTTGTAGTTGTTTTTCTAGAACAAAACAAGTATTACATCTGTAATTGTAATTCTTCTTCTTTAAGTTCTCTGCCCTTCGGCAGGTTTCCACTTCCAATGACGCCATTGCTCTCTTCGCTGTGCTCTTCTCTTCAGTCCGCTGCATCCTTCGGTCATCATCCAATTGTAATTACGACAATTTATATAGCATCGTTGGTAGCAAGCTACTTGTACGATGCTTCACACAAACACACGCACAGTGTCTACACTGTCTACAGTCAGCGCAAAGTCAGTTATGTTTCGACAAACACTGTGCAACAGGAGCCAAAAATGGTAATAGACTAACCTTGGACCTTCTTCCTCGATTACTACTCAATAATGTGTCCGTTAATTAATTAATTAATTAATTAATTAATTAATTGATTAATTAATCAATTCGTCATATTCATCGTCGTCGTGCAACAGCATCATACCAATGAATGGTATGGCATCGGATGTATGCGGGACTTTGTCGGCTATCACCAGCTGATTGACGCTCAAAGCCAGCAGCGTCGAAATTCCTAAATGGAAATAGAAGAACATTTCTTACGAGATGGAACAGAAAATCTTTTCGGTGTTCCTATTTCCTAGAATACAGACGCACGTCATTACGACCTCTTGATCATGATACTCACGATAAGAACTATGATAACAACGACGACGACGACGATGATGATATAAGCTAATCTGATGACTACTACAGCGCCGTTATCATAATGAGAAAGGCGTCGGTAGATGGTCGTTTCAAATAAAAAGTAGTCAAAATCATCGTCCGTTAGAGACGTCAAATCGAGATCCAGATCGAGATCCAGATCGAGAATACAGATCGAGATCCAGTTCGAGATCGGATGAATCAGATGGCCATCCTGTAATTCATGATGATGATTACGATAATTATGATGATGATGAAGGCGACGACGACGACGAGGATGATAACGATGATTAGGCCTATGCCAGTGATACAATATATTTGTGTCCGTGCGTGTGTGTATTGCTTTGTATTTGGAAATTTGTATAGCGCCTGTTGAAACTAGAGGCTAATCAGAGGCGACGCCGATGTGTGTACACGACGAGCGATAACACTGACTGAATCATGTGCGTGTGTGTTTATGGAGTGACAGGTCGCAATATACTAAATTAATGTTGTTTTAGTTAGGAAACGATGGACAGTGTCCAGATGAACTACGCAGATAAACGCCATGAAAATGAAAACACACGCTTGCACCCAGAGAGACAGACACGCAGACAGAGGCACGGTTAGATAGAGATACCCAAAGGTAGCTGCGCCGTCGCCTTGTGGGTCCCATAAATTATTCATGGCCGCGCTGGCAGCGTATATAGACTTAAAAACAATACAATGCAATAAACTACAATGCATATTAATGCAATACAATGCAGTAAAACAATACTACAAAACAACAGTAGAATAAACCACAGCCCTTTGTTTTGGCTGTCAAAAAAAGCCTGGGGTCGAAAATTTTGCAAACTACTAAAGAATACAAACGCCGGTCACAATTTAATGTACTTCATATTATGTTGCACGCGAAACAACTTAAGAGACATTTGATTTTCCTGACCCCAATCTTTTCAATTACTTAGCTGAGGGGTTAGAAGAAGAATTAGGGGTGTTGAACCTTCCGCGAACCTCCGGTAACTTAAAACACTGACCTAGCCCGAGTCTTTCGCCTGAACTGACGACCCAAGAGATATTCTACTTTCCTGACCCCAATCTTTTCAGTTACTTAGCTGAGGGGGTAGAAGATCAACTAGGGGTGTTGACCTCTGGTAACTAAAACACTAACCTAGCCCGAGTCTTTCGCCGGAGTCAGGCGGCAGAATGAAGGTGGCAGCAGACAGCGCCGAAAGAATCGTACAGGGCATCATGAGGTTGAAAGCGTAGAAAAGAGTCCGTCGTCTCAGGTGCAGAGTGAAGACCAAATTGTCGAAAAAAAGAACGGCCGGGTAGTTGTTCACACGCCGCATATCCGAGACACCTGCTCAAATACAAATAGGGCATTTGTTCGTAAGTTTCGTTTACTGATATAGAGCCACTATGCATTTGTTTCTGAGAGTACAGACTGGGTCGGGAGCGCCTCTGAATCGTTGAGTGGCGCCTTTATAAATGTTCAATTTCAATTACAACGACAGGGTTGCGCGGATAGGTGCCGGTTGAACGCGGACTTCAAGTAACAATGTGGGACAGACTGTTTACGCGCGCTTAAATTTGGTACCGACGAAGGCTGGGTTGCAAACAGCATGTCATGCTATGCCGTGATCCCGTGTCCAGTTCTTTGCGAATCGTCAGCCACAATTTTGTTCTCATTCCATGTAGTGCAACGATATGTAGTATGACGCGACAACGGCCCCTCCTCAATTCTATCAAAGGATTTGTTTGGGGTCTCCTTCCTACCTGTCCTTATCTTGAAAGCATTTCTTTTCTCCGGGGCTCCAACGTTGAGAGCGCCTCTGAACGGCTTCTTTTGTCAAGAGGGGCTTTACAAATTCCCACATACGATACACTAAAATAACATGTAATGCTTATGTCGAGCCACGTCGTGATGTGGCTTAATATAACGTAACATAACATAACCACAGTGCAAACCGTCTCACAATATCGTTACATAGCGCACACCATAAAGCGGGCGGTTTGTTTTGAATCGAGTTTGTCAAAGCCAATTGCGAAATCCCCTTGCTATTTACACGAGCTCTACCGCCCCATTTCAGGGTTGTTTGGCTGGAGAAATCTTCATTCGTCTGCTCGGGGTGAACTGGTTGTTCCTTTTGTACGCACCTCGACAATACAGTGACGTGCTTTTCCAATGGTTGGGCCATCAACATGAAACGGACTTCCTTTGGAGCTGCGGTTGTCTTAGCTAGGTATTCCGGATGCGCCTTCTGTAAACACTTGAAAACTGTTCTTTTAAGCCGGTGTTGGGTTGGGATTGACTCTGAGTAGTTATCTTGGAGAGGCGCTATATAAATGTTTTGACTGAATGGTTAATCTTATGATGTTAGGCTGCACCAACCCACGAGGTCCCACTCGGAGTTTGGCCTGTAGTGGTTCTCGATGACAGACGTTTCCGGAAACGTCAAGTTCAGCATGAACGTGTTATAACTCCACGACTCGAACTCGAGATTGCAGCGTTGTTCGTCGATAGGAAACCATCGGATGTCGATAGGACAGTAGGAGGCGGCCATCAGCGGTGGAGTCCACAAGCAATGCCCATTGGACCCAGTGATCACGTTGACATCGGACCAGGCCGCCCATTTCTCTGCGCTACCATACCAATACATAGAAAGGAGGAAAGTTGTTGCACGGTATGGTATTCCATGGACACGGTAGAGTAGGGTAGGGTAGGGTAGTCTTGGGTAGGGTAGGGCAGAGTAGAATAGTGTCGGAAAAGATAGGTAGATATGGTAATGTAGGGTAGGGTAGGGTAGGGTAGGGTAGGGTAGGGTAGGGTAGGGTAGGGTAGGGTAGGGTAGGGTAGGGTAGGGTAGGGTAGGGTAGGGTAGGGTAAGAAAAGCTACGACAGGTTTAGTTTTCGTTATTTAAGTAAAACTAAGCTGTGACAAAGTAAGGTTATGTAGTGTAACGCAAGGTAAGATATGGTAAGACAAAAAAGGAGGGTAGATAATATGAGATAGGTTATGGCAAAGTAGGATACAGTAGGCTAAGGTACGTAATGTCGGGGTAGGTCATAGTAGGGTGACATAATTAAAGTTGGATATCAAAGGGCTTGAGCATGGTACGTGCACCCACCTATTGAGTAGCACCACATCAGGCGTCCAGACCTTGGAACGCGGTATGGAGATCCTCGGAAGACCACCGTATTCGGTCTCGTTCCAAGAAAGACGAAAATCGTTCCATTCCTGTTTGAGTAATATACGTACTTAAGACTTGGTTTACGCAGCTCTTCTTAAGAACACACACGCACGCACACACACACATATACATATATATATATATATATATATCCATCCATATATATATCCATATCCATATCCATCCATATATATATGTGCGTTAATTTAGAGACGGAACTGCTTCTAAAGACACGTAACTGAAACTACCTAATAAAAAATAAACCAACTAAAATAGATCAGCCTAGATGATGTTGTAATTGCAACTCCAATGGGGTATTTATTTAGCGTCCTCTGAGGGACAGTTTATCAGAGGCGCTCACCACGCTATAGCCTGGATGTTGATTGCATTAGAAAGTTCATCAGCTAGAAAGCACTCCATGCATGTGTCATGTCCTTTTGAATGTAGGCCTATGTATGCAAGTATGTAACGAATGTAGGTATCTATGAATACGTGTATGTAGGTATGCATGCATGCATGCATGTGTGTGTGTGTGTGTGTGTGTGTGTGTGTGTGTGTGTGTGTGTGTGTGTGTGTGTGTGTGTGTGTGTAGGTGTGTGTGTGTGTGTGTGTGTGTGTGTGTGTGTGTGTGTGTGTGTGTGTGTGTGTGTGTGTGTGTGTGTGTGTGTGTGTGTGTGTGTGTGTGTGTGTGTGTGTGTGTGTGTGTGTGTGTGTGTGTGTGTGTGTGTGTGTGTGTGTGTGTGTGTGTGTGTGTGTGTGTGTGTGTGTGTGTGTGTGTGTGTGTGTGTATGCACGATTTATTTTGATTTATTTTTTGATTTATTTTCAGTGTATTCTTTTTTGCTTCATAATGCTACTCGGCATATACTATTGAGTTCTTACGTTAAACATTTACAGTACATGATGAAATACTGTCGTTGATGACAATAAATGATTTTGATTTGATTTGATATGTAGTGGTATATAGGACATACGCAAGCATTTGAGAGATAGAGACAGAGAGACAGTAAAAGACAGACAGACAGACAGTCAGATAGTCTAAAACAGACACAGAGATGGGAAGACAGACAGGCAGGGAGGAATGACAGAGGCATAGAGCTGTGCTATGCGTAGGCGTGGCTGGAATGCACTAGGGTTTAGACTAGACAGAGGAATGGCACCTGTATTCGTGCATGTATACAAAATATGTAGACCAAGCGACGCCGACCGGAAGGGGATTTAAGAGCAAGGTTAAGTCTGTTAAGTCGCTCAGTCTCTGGACCGTGCTCTGTCGGTCGGAGTCACTGGTTGGAGGTCGTGCGGCTGATTAAACCACTCTTCAACATCTGAGTATTCATCTTCTTCCGTTGGTCGTTAACCCCTAATCATGGGCGACCAACGCAGACACTACATATATATGTATGTATGTATGTATATATGTATGTAATATGTATGAATTTATGTATGTATGTAATGTATGTATGTATATATGCATGTATGTATGACTGTGTAATATGTATGCGTGTATGTATATGTGTATGTATCTATGTATATCTGTATGAATGTATGTATGAATGTATGTATGTGTGTTTGTATCTATCCATGTATGTATGTATGTATGACTATGTATATGTAGGTATATATGCATATTGTATGAATATATTTATGTATGTACACGTATTTCTATAGCGACGGTAGGGCCTCGACCCTGCTCGTTTTTCAATGAATTCATCGGGTGAGATCCTTCACTGCCGCTGCTCGTATGATTGGATGCCACGCCATTTAAGGTACCCGTGTACCGTTCTTGCCCGAGATTTAAATCTCTGAAATAAACCGCGATCGTGTACAAGTAAGAGCTATTTAAAATTCCACGATCTAATTTGCAATCAAAACATCAGATGCAACAGAGACGCCGCAACGATCTCCACAAAATAAGATTTCATCAGCTTACTTACCATATTGACCCAGATGTACGTACGCAAAATTTCATTAAGGTTGTCCTACAAGAAAGTATAATTATTGGTAAGATAAGATCAGGTAAGGCAAGTCAAGTCAAGGTAATGTAATGTAAGGTAAGGTAATGCAATAGAATTGATGGCAAGGCAATGGAAAGGAAGGGTAAGAAAGCTGCGCTATACAAAATTTGCAATTACAATCAGAGTTATAATTACAATTAATGAATCATCAAGAACGGTAAATTATAGTGAGTTTAGTCTTAGGACTAAAGTCTTCCGTTTAGACGGAGTCTGGATGCCACTTGGGGTGTCAACAGGATAGGACTAAATAGTCGCTAGGCCAGCTACGTTGAAGGCTGTCCACGTACTCTGATTATACAATCAAAGACAGACTTTCTCTATGCATATTTTGCTCCTGGCCAACAACAAATTGCACCCGATGTGCCAGACTTGAATGCACTTACGACTTCAACGACTTGTTTTGGGAAGAGAGATAGCTGGACTTCAACGGTGTCACTAGTACTTTTCGCTGGACGGGAGTCTGGATTGTAGTGACGTGTTGTGAATAGCTCATGTCGCAATCGATCCTCGTCTGTCATCGTGACTACGTATGCATGTTAAACGGTCATTTATACTCTCGCCCCAAGTAAAATCACAAAAATCGCAATTTAGTGTAACTAATTCTCGCTCAAGGAGATGCAATGCGATCGATCCGATGTAGTGTTGTGTAAGGTTATATAAGATAAACACTATATAAAGTATGTATATTTGTATGCATGTAGGCTTACATTGTACGCAAGGACACGTATACGTGTGTATGTACATTCTAGTGTAAGGTAAGATAAGGCCAAATGAGGTAAGATAAGGTATGTAATGTACAATTGTACATTACATATGGTAATGGTAATTAGGTATTTATTCGGATATATGCATGTATGTGTGTATGCATGTATTTATGTAGGTATGCATAACATTGCATATCTGTGTATGCAATATGCATGTATGTACATATAAATGTATGTATGTATGTAAGTATGTATGTATGAATGTATGTATGCATATATGTATGTATGTGTGTATGCGTGTATATGTAGGTATGCATAACATTGCATATATGCGTATCGATTGTGTCAGAAGAAATGTTAGAGATGATCGAATAAGTGGTAAGTCATAGTTTTGCGGCCTGCTCTTGGATTACTGCGTTTGGAATAACCGTTATCTGTCTCGGGAAAGAGAAAGTATAATCTCCTTCCTGGTGGCCTAAGTTGTTTCGAGTTCAGTCATTTCGGTTTAATAGAGTTACAGGAGGTACGGAGCTCTGGATTCTTTCTCTGAGAGAGAAGATACTTTGCTTAATTCATGGGGAATAGGGTAACTTTTCTATTGTAACAAAAGTACTACAATAGTGATTGTACATTTCTGTGTCGTAGAAGATTTTAGCTTAGAATGATTGTCTACTGTTCCACTTACTGTTCAAATTTTAGAGGATTTTGTAATTAACTGTAAAGTAATAAAGAAAACTTCTGAATAGCACAAAACGTTTCTTATTCATCGAGTAGACTAGTACTGTACAGGAAGAAGAGGAAGTAGATAGACGCAGTCACTCTAGCGAACGGCCGAGATTCATTCAGCTGCGTGCTAAATCTAGTCCTAGAACTCTTGGGTACTTGTTGGAGGAACAAAAATTATCTAGTCAGGCCCACAGAATAGCGAGTGAGGAACAGCGACTATCGAGTGATGGGCAAAGATTAATGAGACAGAGATAGAGTGAGGAACAGAGATTATCTACAGCTGAAAAAGACTATTAATATAGAGGCAAGGTCAGGAAAATCGGTTACTTCTACAGCACCAAGAGGAGTCTCTGGACAGATTAGAAGGGCATTTAAGCATGCTAGAAATGCAAGTAGATGAACAACGTGAAGTAGCAAATCTAGTTGGGGATGAACTAGTGTATACAGTCAAGCTGTAACCTCTGATATCCAATCAGTCACGCCCTTCCACCCGTCTGCCTCGGAAATATCTTTAATCAGGAACCCTTTGGATGTGCTGGAAGTTAGTACAGAACCAATGGCGATAAGAAGAAGTCAGTAGTTATTGGCCAAGGAGAGACGTGCGATTGGAGGTCGAATGCAACCAATACCGCTCCTCAAAAGTAATGTCATTCCCGCAGGTCAGATCACTTTTCTTACTAATCGTTCTCCCAAAACTCCCCAACAAGTGGATGACACTTCCCCTAGCAACAGCCCTGGAGTAGCGCCCGGGGTGGGGATCGATGACGTCACATATATATGTATGTTTGTATGCATGCATGTATGTATGTATGTATGTATGTATGTATGTATGTATGTATGTATGTATGTATGTATGTATGTATGTATGTATGTATGTATGTATGTATGTATGTACATGTATGTATGTATGTATGTATGTATGTATGTATCTATCTATCTATCTATCTATCTATCTATCTATCTATCTATCTATCTATCTATCTATCTATCTATCTATCTATCTATCTATCTATCTATCTATCTATCTATCTATCGATATAAGTACTTACCGTGCACGTACCACTGTATCCAGAAAGTTAATATAGCGCTATACAGGTAGACCTCAGACGTGGGTGGTATTAAATTTCATCAGAGACAATAGGTTAATCTTTAAACAAATGATGTTAAGGTATCTGATAACTTTAACCGTCATCTGTTGAGCTACTGTTGCGTCTACATTCTCTGCAGAACATGCCAATTAGTGAAATCGCTTACCCGTATTCTTACCTGTATTCTTTTCTGTATTCTTGTCCGTATTCTTACCTGTAAGCTCATTATTCTTACCTGAATGACGTGCCTCTGATATTGCGGTGTTCAGCAGAAGAACAAACTTTGCGATGAAGAAACAGTTGGTCGCAGCTGAATGCAGATTCTGTTGCCAATGCATCATACTCCGCTCGTTACGGTTGATCTACTGGAAATAGCCGAAATTTCACAGCCTCATACGAAAGCTGCATCGGGGAGACCAACATATATGTGGTCTAAAACATTACAAGATTTAAAGCAATACGTAAAGTTGATAATATCCGCAATAACGCTGATAATCTCGCGGTTGAGGCTGAATCCATGCAGCCGAAGTATTTCTTATGGTTATTGCGACGCTCGTTCGAAGCGGTTGTAGACTGTTGTTCCAGTTCTACTGGTTGTATACACGCACGCGGAACTGTAGACGTGTGTTCCAGTTCCACTGGTAACACACACGCGGAACTGTATAACTGTATTCCAGTTCCACTGCTAACACGCACGCGGAACTTCCACGTCTGATACACTGACATCGAGATCACTCCATGCGTCACATGCGCTGCGCAGAGTCATCACTGTTGTTCTTTATTAATGACCTGTGAATTAGGTCTAGCCTGAAGTTTATGAGTTTCATCTAAGCTAATGCCGTCGATGAAACTCGACGGCAGACAGGCGGCAGACACTGGTAAGCAGTTAGAAGCCGACAGACGGGCAGAGAGACCAGACGGCAGGACGAATAGAAAAACAAACTGACGGACGGACAAGAATCTAATGTGACCTACTTTCATGCCTTCTATAGCGCCACTGTTAAAAGTTCACAAGGCACCAGAATGGGGCAGTGGCGTAGCTAGGATTTTACCATAGGGGGTGCGTAATGCGAAGCATAATGCGAAGCACCAATCTTCAGAGAACCTATACACAGGTACTGAAATAGGGCGATTGCGGGAGGCATGGAATTTGAGACAATGATGAAATGATGAAATCAACTTTCTCTACTACCGGTACTTTCTTATGTTAATAGATTCACAGCGTAACGTTTAGGCCTAATTAAGGTTTAAGTAAAAGGCATTAGTAATGTTTCACGAAGTGAAGCAGATTACTCATGTAATACCTGAAAAAGCAAAGCAACAACAACTACTATTTCTACATTTAGAAGTTCCTTACTATTTGTTGAGTTTTGTTGAGTTTTAGTTTTAGTTCTCTTGTTCAAGAGAGCTTTAGCCATCGATTTTTAGTTCCGAATCGATCAATAACGTCATCAACATTGATTGTCCTAGCTTTGTGGATGATAGCCAACTGCAGAAGTGCCCTGAAATTTCCTTCGTCTACGTTGATGTCAGCACATGTTGCTGGACATGATACTCTGCCACTGTCACGGTGACCACGCAACGGAATACCGCATCGTGCCAGAAAAATTATGCTTTCTATAACAGGAACTAGAATGCGGCGATTGCTATCAATCTGTCTTTGAATGAAACTATCAAGTTGAACTGTTAAATCCTTATTTGGATTACGCATCGCAGTAACGAAGGCTTCGGCTTTGACAGCTGCATCTGCATGGTAATCCCGATTTAAATGTTCGCTAACTTTACTGGACCAGTGGGTGTAGCGTGTAAACGGGGCATTTACAAAAAGCCCGGTAGAAACCTTGCTGCGACCGACTTCGTTTGGGGCAAACAGACAACAGTATACATGTGCAGAAAACACCATTCAGTTTAGGCGAATACGCAAAACATTTATGTTTCAAGATCTCTGATCTACGTAGCCGATATGTAATTACCTTTCCACGGTCGATGCGCGTAGTGCTAGGCCAGGCATAAATGATTCTGGTGGAGTATAGAATTCAGTCAGAAATCGAAATTTGTCGGCATCAGTTAACTTTGCTCCAACAGCAAGTCCAAAATCATTCTGATGACCAACATCTGTTACTACGCTCGCCCCTAAATCCTCTGACTGAGCAACTGAGACCGTGTTAACTGATACAGGCTCGCACACAGCTACTAAATCGTTTTCGTTAACAGACATTGAATTATCTGCAGTGCTAACCACTTCAGTTCCATTTACGCCATCACAGTCGTTACTGGCTTGCTTTTTTTTAGTAAAGAAGTTCAACAGATAAGTTTTTCTATAACGCTTCATCACCTATTTATTTAATTGAAGCACTTAAACTTACAAATTTAATTAAAAGTCGTTTTTTAAGTAAACGAATGAAAATATCGACTGTATTCTGAACATGTACTACTATCACAGCAGGCCGAGTAACATATGAAGAATGAAGACTGCAGTCCTATGTAGACAGAAAGTCTACAGGCCACTAGGCTCGTAGAGAGAGACAGACTGCGACAGAGACAGGAAACGAGAGACAGAGAGACAGAGAAAGAGACAGACAGGCAGAGAGAGAAAGAGAGAGATAGATATAGAGACAGACAGACAGACAGACAGACAGACGAACAAGGCAGAATATTATTTCAGGCATTGCTTTTCGCTGGAACTGAGTGATTTACCGTCATCGTGTATGCCTGCAGTGGTTAAACACCTGACACAGAAAATCTGGCTGTATATTAGTGTGCGTGTGAATCACCAATCGTTTCCCCTGTGGTCGAAAAGGGTCAAATGCTCGGTCGAACAGGGTCAAATACTCCGACCAGGGTGACCTAGACCGAGGATCCGGAGTATAGAGGTCGCCTTCTATTCCCGAGGTATAGTGGTCGCCTTCTATTCCCGGGCTCTTAGCCTAGACACCACACTGTCTTACATACGTCTGTGGTCCTGTGTATCGTGTTTCATCATATACATTATACAGGCCCTAGTTCAGACTGCAGGGAGGCTGACACTTACACGTGCCTTATTTTGGCACTTTTGAACACCATAGGCTTCGGATGGAACAATTGGCCAAATTTAAAATTAGTGCGCTAGGCGGGAATGAAAAAATATGGCCATAAAGGCTAAAGCAGAATCTGACAGGGGGTGCGTACGCACCTTGTATGGCTACGCCCCTGGAATGGGGCCACTGTAGGTAATCAAGTTTAAACAGAGGAATTTTGAGTTTATGGCTGAATTATATAAAACCTCACATAACTCGTAGTATGGAACGGAGAAGCCGAGTCAAATTCAGATAGGGCTTCAGGAACAGCACTCACCGAAAACTAACCAACTGCGAAGAAGCCAACTCAACCTAAACTCGGAAGACATGTTCAGCGTCCAAGAATCTAGATGTATAAACGTACGCTCAATCAAAATCAACTTGCACTCTCGTCGCGAATTAATAGGCCTGTAGCTTTACGCGGACGCAGTGCGGCAGTAGATGCTATTGTATATCAATCTGAACAACTCACATAAGAGGTCAGTTTTCTCAGAATCTGGATAGCAGTGACCAGGAATAACAACGCTTAGCTTACCCTTTCCTTCATTCTTCTGCAGAATATGAAACATGTCTGGTAGCGCAGTATGTCGATCAGAGAGACACAAGTAAACAGAATGTGTTTTATGAAAATGATTCCGGCGACTGCATGACACAGACGGGGCATCGACCTGCTACCAGAGTAACTCATCAAATAGAGTGATGTGAAAATCATTTCAACGCAGGCAGCAAAATCCGTTTGTCCCTCATCGTTATTGTTGTTATTATTGCGACCATCAGATCATAGCCATCGATCAGAACTGGTCTGCTCTCGCCGCTTATTAACCATCTGGCTGCATATGCACTTCGACCGCAAATAATCTGGAAACGATATACAATGTGGCCAGAACAATCGCAGACATTTCCGATAAACACTATTATTAATAGTCTATTATGTATGTATTTATTTAGCACCAGTATATAATAAAATAATACATAATAAACAAAACGCAGACAGTTTTGGTAGTCGCTATTTTTTTTATTTCCAGTTTAACGTCGTCATATAACATCATAAGCCGTCGACGAAAATTCAAAATTATGTAGGCCTACAATACAGCGAAAACAAAAAATCATAGAGTTCAAAAGACACTATTAAAAGGTGTCAAAACAATACTTTACATAATCCCTAACATTAATTGTTTAGCAGCATAGCAGCATAAAATAAAAATCCAATTTTGTCTATGATACCTGTATTGCGATATGATGATTTTTTAAGGTAAATTAAACATTGTTTTGCAGCAAATGTCATACACAAGAAATTTGTTTAAATTAAAAAGAAAGATTCTTAATGAACATTCATACTGTACATGAGATTCTTAATCTATATTTTATTAAATTATAAATTGAAGTGTAGTAGCTATTATTATTTATGTAGCGTCAATTGGCATCATTTGATGGCGATGAGCAATTATACTTAAAGGACTTAGGCTCGTTGGTCGTGAAGATCAACCGTCTCAGTAGGTCTATAAGCTCGAACTCTGACACTTCTCGTTAGAAGGCTAGCACTCAAACCATTCGTCTATAACCTGGTAAAACGTCAATTCTCCTGTGGATTGTAACGAAAATCAACGTCGCTTTTAATAGTTACCAGACTTTTGATGCCACAGCTACCAGATTTACCAGGCTCATGATGATTTTCTTTGAAAAGTAAAGACATTTCTCCAGTGATCTAAACGAGAGAATTATTGCAGCTGCTATACACAACCAGACAAAACTTGTCAGGTGTATCAGCCGTGGCTAAACAAAAGGCATGTTGAAACCAAAACTGCTGCCAGGGCCCGCTTTTACCAAAACTGTCTCCAGGGCCACCGCAACTGTGGGAGGCCATTGCCTAATGAAGTGCGTTATCCTCTGAGAGACCGAAACTAGGGATCAGCCGGAAATCGCCTCGGACATTTGCCTCGGCCGAATATCCCGTTTTTTGGCACTATTCGGAAGTATTCGCCTCGGCAAATACTGTACACGCAAATAGTTGCTTGTCTGCCTCACATGCCGGAATTTGTAGGTTCATAATATCAGCTTTGAGCTTCATCTAGCATATTCATTTCGAAGAAGAAAAGTAAAAAAAACACCAACACCGGAAGTCCACAGCGGAAGTCAAGTCCATTTCATTGATTATTTATCTATAAAATTCAATATGTATTAGTCAGTTATTACAAGTACAGAAATTTATTTAGATAACTCTAAATTACATGAAAATGTGAAGCTTCGCATACGGAACAAATGTTATTCGGTTCGTACCCGGATCCGGCAAATAGTACATCCAAATACTCGGATTCGGTACTCGGCGGAAAATGTCTACCCGGCTGATCCCTAACCGAAACGCGAGGTTTCCGCAACTGTACGCTGGCCCTAGGATAAATTTCAGTTGAGACAGTACATGCATGCATGAAACTGTGTACGTACGTGCGTTGTGGGCGCATACATGCATGTACGTATGCATGTACGTACGTGTGTGTTGTGTGCGTTGAGTCCGTGTGTGTGCAAAAAGGTCATTGGTGTGTACGCCTTCGAAACACCATTTGGTATACAGACGAAAGACGCTAAAAAGTCTAGGTTGCATTATCAGTCAATCTTTATTCATAATGTTAACAACAGTGTCATTGCAATGGATGAGGTATAGAGGTACCTCTAAAGGAATCGTAGATCCCGCTAGCTGGAGACTCCTGATACATTGGGTAGCAAATTTCTGGAGCGAACAGTCGTTTAGAAATAGAAATGTATTAAGTAAAGCTTAAGTGTGTCCAACCAAAGCACACTACAAAGTAGGGGTCAGCCGGATAGACATTTTCCACCGAGTACCGAATCCGAGTATTTGGATGTACTTTTTGCCGGATCCGGGTACGAACCGGGTACCAATTGTTCCATATGTGAAGCTTGACATTTTCATGAAATTAAAACTTATCGAAATAAATTTGCTGTATTTGTAATAACTGACCAATACATTTTGAGTTTTATAAATAAATAATCAATTAAATGGACTTGACATATGTTGTGAACTTCTGGTATTGCTGTTTTTTGTACTTTTCTTCTTCAAAATGAATATGCTAGATGAAAATCAAAGCTGATATTATGAGTCTACAAATACCGGCAAGTGAGGTAAACAAGCAACTATTTGTGTGTACAATATTTGCCAAGGCGAATATTTCCGAATAGTCCCAAAAAACCGGATATTCGGCCGAGGCAAATGTCCGAGGCGATTTCCGGCTGACCCCTACTACAAAGTACAGTCAACTGAATCGATTATTATTAATAATATAATAGAAGGAAAATTTGTGTCGTGAAGTGAACCTTTTTATCCCGCTCTCCTCTCATTGTCCGCTTCCAGCTACTGAATATTCATGACCAATGATGTCAGTATTTACAAAATGGCCGCATCATAACAAACGCTCAATTCAAACTTAATTAAACCTATATTTAAAAATACCGTAAAGGACTGCTTGTTAAACTAACGGATTCAAACGGGATAAAGCTAATTTACTTAGATTGCGAACAGGCTGAAACGAACCAGCTTAACGGGTTTAAACGTGTCAATTTACTTTTGATATCGCACGGTCGATATCAAAAGAAATTAGACTAATGTACTTAGGTTGCGAACAGGCTGAAGCGAACGGGTTTAACGGGTTTTAACGGGCCAATTCACAGCCAATTTTTTATGACGCGCGGCTTAAACTTGGAATAAACTTATTTACAGAGGTCGCAATCAGGCTGAAGTGGGCCAATTTACGTAGGCGCAGAAAGATATTCATCATGTTCCGCTACTAGGCCTATATGCCATCTAGCGATTGACTCAATTGCTCATCAGCAACTTCACAACAGAGCTTATTTCGCACATTGGAAAATACAATTTCAAATTGCTTTAAAACCATCTATGGTTAAGGGAAGGCACACATGGTAAAGAATTGATGAAGATTTACAGACGGGTAAGAAAATTCTATATATGTACGTTGTTGAACTGAACTAGTGAATGAACGAAATAACAAAGCATTGTGTGTAATGTTTTATGCAATAAAACACAATGTTAGCCAAATTAGGTAATCAATTGTCATTTACAATTATTACAATAGCATCAGTTTGGAAACAACTTTGTTAGACCTGTAAGTAAGTAAGCCAGAATAGTCAGAATTGGACAGTTAACAACGTTACAGTCTGTGAGACTGTGAACGATACAAATCAATTAACAATACAAATCATGAAACAAATACTGGGAAGATATGCAATGTACAGTAAGCTTCAAACCATTCAGAAGTGTTCAGAACTGCTGATTATTTTGCAAACTGTTATTACCCACAGCAACAGTCAATCTTCACTACTTCACTATGACCAAGCCAACTAGTAATACGCTTAATCACTTATTCTTGTTAACTTCTAGTCTTCGATGAAACTCTGCATACTGCATGCAAGACATCAACAAGCAATTGGGCTGTCTAGTATTCTAGTACGACTATGCAGTTGACAATGTGATGGAAAATATTACGAGTTTTTTTACTTGTCCATTGTCAGTGATAAATTTATATTTGTTTGTGTCTCAAGTCAGTTTAAGTTGACTTGTGGAAAAAACAACTTAAAGTCACTTTCTGTACAAATTCGACTTGGGGTCAGTTGCGCTAAGCAGAAACGACTCGACTAGACTTGGGATGACCAAATCGACCCGTCAACTTATTGGGGTCGACTCCCATATTATCTACTTTCTGACGAAACTGACTTTGATCTGTACCATTACTAACCTCGCATTGCTATCGCGCATACGTAGAACACCATAGTAATCGTCGCTAAGTAGATGGCGCAGACGCAAAAACAAAGACGATCGATTACAAGAGCCGCGTATTTCCAGTCGCCGTCATGCATACCCTCGCCATCTGGTGATTGCTCGTCTTCCACTTCAGGAGAAGGTGAGAAACCGTGGTTCGTTGTTGTGACGGTTTCCCCGTTGTTGAATTGAATGGAGCTGTTGGAGTTGGCCTTGACGCAATCTGCCGTTTGCGTCTTGCGCCTCTTTTGTTTGTCATCGGTTGGTTTTGGCATTCGCAAAAGTTTGCCAAGTCGAATACAAACGAAGGTCTTCACCTGAGGATAAAACACACGATACAAAGAGACGTGTGATGTCTTTTACAGCTGTTAGAGCATCATCACTTGGTACAGAAAGCTATAAACAGCATCGTTTAATCTTTCAATGAGAAGGCGTTAGAAGAATTCTCAAATTTATCCAACTACTTTGTAACTGTAATTAGTAACTTCTATCGTGCCGGTTTCTAAAGCACAAAACATCAATTGATGATGTACCAAACCAAGCCGTAAGATAAAGAGGTAGTCTAGGGTTGATACACAATTTGAAAAGGTAAGTTTTAAGTTAAGAATGCTCCTTGTTCCGAGTCGACCTACGGCACGGATCTGTCCTGTGCCTACTGACCGATTGATTTCTCGCAGGAAGAGTTCTTCAGAAAATATGTCCTTAAGAACAAGAACCGGGACCAGCTGAAGGCTTATCAGAATCTGAAGGGCTTTAATTTTTCCGAGATAGTTCATCAGGGCCTCGTGAGAAAGAATTTCATTCGTCTGAATGTCTACTTGAAATCGTTGATCATCGAGGAAACGGTTCAGAAGGGAAGCTACACGTTCTTCAACTTGTTCTCAGATATCGGAGGAACACCTTTGGGCTTTGGATCGGCATGAGTGTTTTAACGTGGAGAGAGGTTTTCGAGCTGGCAACTCACCTGCTTTGCGTTGGATCAAGAAATTAGAGGGGATCGATGCGAGTTGAACTGATGAGTTCCAAGTAAATCTTTCCAATTTACGCTTAGAGTGCTTTTATAATAGACGCAATAGTTTTAAGGAAGAAGACAGAGAAATCCCGAACCGTCAGAGGCGCCATCTCCAACCAAGCGGTACAATAAGAGCGACAACAAATTTATACTCAACCTAACGTGTGGATATAGATTCCAACCGCTTTCATAACATATCAATTATTGTAAGTTTCGCCTCCTTCATTCGATCCGTACTCCTTCAGCTCACAGTAGTCTTAGCTGCTGGCACCTTGAATCTGAATTAACCTATGTGGGGAGAGGTTTTCGAGCTGGCAACTCACCTGGATCAATAAGTTTGAGCTCACGGCAATTGTTACTCTGCGCCTCTCAGTTCACCCATCGAATTAGCTGCAAAATATTGGGCGCCGTTGGATGAGGGCTCCTTGATGTTGTGGATTTCTGGGCAGCTGCCTAGATAGCATTCTCTGCCTCCTCTCTTGATCTGGACCTCAGGAAACCGGACTCGGACCTCTTTTTGGCTACTGTCTGGAAACACCCTCTGACTTGACGTAGCGCTCGTGAATAAACTGGTGCACTGCGTGCTCTGCGTTTGGAATTCGAGTGGTGTTTTAAATTTAGAGATTATGATTACGATTGCGATTAGGTAGGCTATGTGACAAGGACCAACAATACAGGATTTGAATCTCCTTACTTAACGTTTTTTCACTATTTTGAGCGCATCCCTCTGGCGGTCATTCAAGTGATATTCAAGATTGCTTAATGAGGTCAAACTGGTGGAAGTCTGGATTGTTTAATCAGGTTATGCACTCTCTTGTTTTGTCTTGCCGGTTCTTAAGGTCATGTGCGTCGAATGCAAGGTCGAACTTTGCGACGACTGCGCCAAGAGCCACAACGAAGCCCAGGGCCGCCGACAGAAATTCCGGGCCCCTAGGCAGAGCAGTCGTGGGCCCTAGGCAGAGCAGTTATGGGCCTCTAAACTATCTTTAGGCTTTATATAAATATAATATCGTAAAAATAAAAAATAAACACAAATTGAAATAATAAAAGTGCGTGTACGACCGTACAATATTATATTTATATAGCCTATAATAATATACAACTATGATTTTATTCAGATGCTCGAGGTTTAAACTGATTGTAGTTAAGCGTCAGATAATATATTTTAAAAGGCATAAATCATAAACTTTGTATAACTGAATATAATATTTTTCATAAGTTGATTGCGGGCCCGGCCCGGGCCCCTAAAAAGTCGCCGGGCCCCTGGGCATTTGCCCCCCTGCCCCTCCCTCTCGGCGGGCCTGACGAAGCCAAGGTCACGATCGGTCACACCCGACTGCACCTGAGTCCTCCGCAGGACAGCATAGGCACCGGGCGCGAGAACTAGTGCCGCGTCCATCGCGGGGAGGTCAAGTACTACTGCGAAACAGTAGTACTTGCAACAGCCCCATCTGCCTCCCTTGCACCTTCCTCGACCACAAGGGACACACGATCGATGAGATCAGAACCGTCAGACAGAGCTTCGTCGAGGACATGGAATAGCTCGTCTCGAAGAGCGAGGACAACATCAAGGGGCGTGGTGGCTCAGTGGTAAGTTCGGCGCCTTGTGACCGGAGGGTTGCAGGTTCGAATCCCACTCTAGCCGCTGGGCAAGTCCTTCACTCGCAATTGCTCGTGGCGCTTCGGCGTGAAAATTCCGACACAGTATCAAATGCTATAGTCGGGAGCGCCTCTGAGTAGCAGTTGACTTCGAGAGGCGCTATAGAAATATCCGGAATATATAAAAAAAATAAAATCATCCAGCTGTCGGTTGCCAGGGACGACCTCGCTGAACTGGAAAACGAGCTGTTCCTGCACTAGGAAGCGATCAAGACTCATATACGGTCGCTATAGAAAGTCGCGTGAGAGCCATCCAGGACAACGAGGGCCGTCTCCTTAACGAAATAGACACCTTCCCTGATATTCTATCCGTAGCAACGGACCGTGTTGAGGTCGAGAAGACGATCTTTCGACTGCAGCACGCACGGGATCCCCTCTCGTCGGACACCTCTCCAATCACCCAGCTTGTCAACCGGTCGGAGCCAGACAAAAGCTGGAAATGGCACAGAAGTACGAGCACCCCGACATAACGTACCATGCCGAGAAGACGAACCTTTCCTTAATATTCTTTTGCGGCACGGCGCTGCTGAACACAAGCTGAGCGGGCCACAGCAATTACTGTGATGGTGATGATGATGATGATGATGATGATGATGATGATGATGATGATGATGATGATGGTGGTGGTGGTGGTGGTGGTGGTGGTGGTGGTGGTGGTGGTGGTGGTGGTGGTGGTGGTGGTGGTGGTGGTGGTGGTGGTGGTGGTGGTGGTGGTGGTGGTGGTGGTGGTGGTGGTGGTGGTGGTGGTGGTGGTGGTGGTGGTGGTGGTGGTGGTGATGATGATGATGATGATGATGATGATGATGATGATGATGATGATGATGATGATGATGATGATGATGATGATGATGATGATGATGATGATGATGATGATGATGATAGAAACTTGCAATAACAATTACACTCTCTATTACCCATTTTGGCATCCGATACTTGGTCGACGATCGATGGTAGAGATTTGACATGCCGATCATCACAATCAATGACGCAGCGTTCATCAATGTTACGCAGGAAATGTAGATACCTGTTCGAGACAAAACAATCACGCAACCAATTATTACCTCTGCTGCAATTGCATACTAACCGCAATATTCGTTTACTGGCTTATTAATACTCGTTAAACTGGTGCAATGACACGGTACTAATACTTGTGTAAGCCTGTTTGTATCCTAATATTCTGTTACTGGTATCCTAATGTTTTGACACTGGTATTCTAATATTCTGATACTGGTTCTCCAATATGCTTATACTGATATTCTAATATTCTGATACTGGTATCCTAATATTCAGATACTGG
The DNA here is from genome assembly GCA_963556255.1 of Allolobophora icterica. Lineage (NCBI taxonomy): Eukaryota > Metazoa > Annelida > Clitellata > Crassiclitellata > Lumbricidae > Allolobophora > Allolobophora icterica. The sequence goes on along the minus strand of OY744603.1, from coordinate 89,049,144 downwards.
TATCCTATATATAATATTCTTATACTGGTACACTAATTTTCGGATACTGGCACTCCAATATTCTGGTACCGGTACTCTGAGAGTCGGAAACTGATATCCAATTACCCTGTGTCTGTCCGTTCTGCTCCATCGCTCATCTCATTTCGTTCTCACCTTCAGACTTACCTTTTTCGAATTGCTTATCCACCATTGGCTGCCTGTCTGTCTTACTGGACTGATCTTCTGGATATTGACCTCATCACGACTTGGTTTTGGTGTGCCATCGGTTGATGCCTTGTGCATTAGACACCGGCGCAATAGAAGTTACTAATGGCAATTACAATCATTGCAGTCTGATACTAGTATACTAATTATGATCATCGTCGTAATCATCATTCTTCAAAATAGGTATCATCACCGCCGTCATATATGTCGTTATTATCATCACCCAGTTGTAGTTGTAACTGTTTATTGCACTGAACTAGTATTACATCTGCAGTTATGTTTTGACAAGTACTTTGGAACACGGGCCAAAATGGGTAATAGCCTATATTAACCTTGGCCCTTCTATCTCGATTATTACTCCATAATGTGTTAATTAATTAATTAATTAATTAATTAATTCGCTATATTTATCATCATCGTCGTCGTCGTCGTCATCATGAACAGAACCCTACTAATGAATGGTATGGCATCGGATGTTCGTGGGACTTTGTCGGCCACTATCAGCTGATTGACACCCAACGCCAGCAGCGTCGAAATTCCTACATGGAAATAAATGAAAACATTTCTAACGCGATGGAACAGAAAAGTCTTTTTCAGTGTTCCTATTTCGTAGAATACAGACGAAGATGATTATGAACTCTTGATCATGATAATCACAAGAGAATTATGATAACGACGACGATGACGATGATGATATAAGTTAATCTGATGACTTCCATAGCGACTTTATCATAATCAGAAAGGCGTCGGTAGATGGTCGTTTCAAATAAAACCGTAGTTAAATACATGGACCATTAGAGACGCCAGGTCGAGGTCCAGATCGATATTCAGATCGAGATTCAGATAGAGATTCAGATGGAGATCTAGATCGAGATTCAGATCGAGATTCAGATCGAGATCCAAATCGAGATCCAGATCGATATTCAGATCGAGATTCAGATGGAGATTCAGATGGAGATCTAGATCGAGATTCAGATCGAGATTCAGATCGAGATCCAGATCGAGATCCAGATCGATTTTCAGATCGAGATTCGGATGGAGATTCAGATGGAGATCTAGATCGAGATTCAGATCAAGATTCAGATCGAGATCCAGATCGATATTCAGATCGAGATTCAGATAGAGATTCAGATGGAGATCTAGATCGAGATTCAGATCGAAATTCAGATCGAGATCCAGATCGAGATCCAGATCGAGATTCAGATCGAGATTCAGATCGAGATTCAGATGGAGATTCAGATGGAGATTCAGATCAAGATTAAGATAGAGATCCAGATCGAGATTCAGATCGATATCCAGATCGAGATTCAGATCGAGTTTCAGATTGAGGTTCAGGTCGAGATCCAGATCGAGATTCGATGAGTCAGATGGCCATCCTGTCATTCATGATAATGATTGCGATAATTATGATGATGTTGAAGACGACGACGACGACGACGACGATGATGATGATGATGATGATTAGGCCTACACCAATTATACCATATATATGTTTTATATGTGTATGTGTTGTGTATCCACGTGTTTGTATATTGTATTGTATTTGGAAATTTATAAAGCGCCTGTTGACACTAGAAGCCATTCAGAGGCGACGCCGATGTGTGTAAACGACGAACGCTAACACTGACTGAATCATCTGCGTGTTTGTATATGTTACAGGCAAGTTGTAAAATCAGATTTTTGTAAAATGCTTGAAATTTGTAGTCAATTTTTAAAATCCCTAATTCACTCAGGCACTTTACAAAATCCTTTTAAAAAACTGGGATTTTGTAAAATTCCTGAAATCAGAAGATGTAAATTTGACAGATTGCCTGAAAGGAAAATGATGAACATAATCGAAGTTTATTATGCACAGAAGCCTTATTTTCAAAGGATTAACATTTTTAGATGGTATTATATCTTAAATTCAGTTCTCTAAGGCTACATCAGTTTTTTTTCACACGATATACTCGAATGACATCGACTGTTGCACTTGACTTTCCCTTTGAAACATTTGCACCTATTTGTCTTGCAGCGTCCAGTTCCTGAACACTTGCATTTAAGAAATCCTTGCTCACCGGATTTGGACTCAAATCGAACAGCACTTCGGAGTCCTGCTCTGTTGAATAATATTGTCATTGTTAGTTAGTAGCTTGTGGCAACACAGATCAAAATCATCAAATTGATTACGGGAGTATTTTTCGGTCAACAGGAATGTTGCAGCGATACGATAGAGGTCGTTGTTGTCACGCTCACAAACAGCACCCATTGTGTTTCGAGGATCACCCCATCCTCTGTCAGCGAGGGGTATAGGTATTGCCTGATTGCCTGTTTCCTGATTTTCAACAACGTTTATCACTCAGCTAGGCTTTACCATACGCTCCGCCTGATCAACCATGGAATTCCGAGCTCGCTTACGTTGTGCCTGGAATTGTAACACGATTCTGTTCAAGTGCTGAACTATTTTCGCACTCAACCTCGTCCATCACATCTTCCACCAAAGCATGATGGTTGTGGACTGTCTGTTGTTCCGATGTACCCAGACCTGGTTCATTGGTGACTGCTACCTCCGTTGATGTGCCACAACCTGACTGGCTTTTGTCCACGTGTCGTGGTCTACGCGGGTGCATGCATCAAGGGAAGAAAACCGACGCGTCAACAAGCTTGTTTACAACGCACGGAAATTTCTGCAGCAAGCTGTCAACATTAATTCGGTGCATGCAACAAGGATATACGTGTTCAGTAGGACTTTCCAGGGAAAAGTACAGTGACGTCACAGAACGTTCTGGAATCCGGGAGAACTCTATATAAGATAGACCTGATGTACATTGGGGGCCTTTTGACGAAGATTTGTAAACGTTGAAACATTGATCGTATGACGTTCAATCGAGACCAGCCAACCTGTGTGCTGTCTACGATTGTGATATTTGATAGACGAGTTGACTTACTTTACACTTAATCGACTTTATTTTTAATTAAAGATCTTTTAATAGTTCCTTCGTTGGTTCGTCGTTGCGATCGAAGGAGTCGACCGCGACATTATTGGTGTCAGAAGTGGGATCATCGGTGTTGGATCCGGTGAAGAAGACGCGAGCCGACGGAGGAAGGAGTCAACCCGGAGGATCAAGAGACGGTCTGTTCCAGACAGCGAGCGGATCGAGACGCCTTTCTACCGTGGGAGACGGGTGAATCGGCATACGACAGTCGGACGGACGAAGTGCGTCGTTCGGCTGAGACAGCAGAAGACAGCAGTCAACATACGGGTAAGATCCTAGGTGTTGTCGTGGCTGAGAAGGAGAAAAGAGAGTGGAGTTGCAGCCGAGTGGGAGGCAGCCATTATTTCTCTTTCAATATCTGCTGATTATTTCTTTGAAATTTGATCCATTGTTGTGATCGAGGCCAGACTTGCGTGAGCTTGTATAGTTTTTGCGTACTTGGCGAGTGTACTTCTTTGGATACTGCATAGTTGCACTTTGGGTTGTGGAATTTTCCTTTTGTGTGGCGGGTTTGCCGCGTGGTGTCTGTTTTTTTTGTTGATTGTTGTTGACTGACTGTTTGTAAAAATGGAAGCGTTGACAACAGAGATGCAAGCGAATATTCGCAAAATGTCGTCAGAGCGCCTTAGGGTGTATCTTATGAAGGCAGGAAGGGACGAATATGATGTTATGTCATGGGATCGAAATCAATTAATGGAAGAATGGGCCATGGAGATTGGAAAAGAGGAAGAGGAATTTAAGGGTAGTCCAATATCTCCAACAGGAGTGGATTACGAGCTGCAGAAGCGCCGTCTGGAGTTCGAAATCCGTAAATATGAAGAACAAAAGAAAGAATGGATGAGAGGATTCGCGAATATTGTGCGTCTTGTCAAATTTGTCAACTAAGAACTCCAGTTAAAGTGGCAGATCGAGTCCCGATCACTCCTATTCCGAGGGCGGATGAACTCTGTTTTAACCATCTAAATATGGATTGTATTGGCCCTATGGTAGTGACTGGAGAATCCAACAAATCGAAACCCCAGTACAATTATGCTTTGGTTCTGGTGGACAAATTTTCTCGTTGGCCGATGGCGTATCCTCTTAGATCGCTGAATGCAAAGGGAGTTTGTGAAGCTCTGTTGCAAGTTTTTACAACTTTTTCTATTCCAAGGATCATCAGTTCTGATTGTGGTACCAACTTTACCAGTCGTTTGACGAAAGAATTCTTGCGGCGAATGGGTTGTAGTCCCAGATTTAATACCCCTGGACATCCTGAGGCAGCTGGATTGGTTGAAAGATGCAACCAAAGCTTGAAAACCATGATCTTTAAGCTTGCTCAATCTGATCCTCGTGGATGGCACCAATTGTTACCGTTTGTTCTGTGGAGCCTTAGAGAAAAACCTTCAGGCACGACTCATATTTCGCCATTCACTATGGTTTATGGAACTCTTCCTCGGGGTCCACTTAGTGTGTTGAAGGAATCGTGGGCTGGCGAACGAAAAGTACCTCTTAACTTAGGTAAATCACCCGAAGAGTATCTCCAATCACTGAAGGAAAACCTCGAATTCGCGAAAGTTTATGCAGATTACTATAGTGATATAGAAACAAAGCGGTATGCAGATTATTATAACTTGCGTAGTACTGACAGAAAATACGAAGTTGGAGATAAAGTAGCAGTATTAGCACCAGATTTTGGTAGTTCTAAATTTTATAGTCGATGGCAAGGACCTGCTACCGTAGTCAAGGTTAAATCCCCATATTCTTATATAGTAGAAATAGAGGGAAAACAAAGACATTTACACGCAAATAAGATCAAGCGATACCATGAACGACTCGAACAAGCGATGATCAATAGCTGTTCAGTGATTGTTGATCAAGATGAAGAATTTGGTATAGTAGAGGTTGTAGATCAGGAAGAACGTGAACAAATAAGCCCGAGTAAGCGAATTGATCCTCTGATTATAGCGCATCTTTCGCAAGAGGAACAGAAGCAACTTTTTGAAGTTTTGGATCGGCACACGGCAGTATTTGTGGATAAACCTGGGTATTGTCCAGTATTAGAACATGAAATTAAGATAACTCATGATTTCACTCCTAAGCGTTTAAGGGCATATAAAGTACCTGAGCTACTTAAACCTGAAGTACAACGCCAGATAGAAGAAATGTTGGCATTAGACATCATTCGACCATCGAAAAGTGAAATGGCCAGTCCGGTAGTTTGCGTTTTAAAGGGACCCAAAGGTCAAAATGGCGTTCGATTGGCAATTGATTATCGCCATGTTAACAAATATTCTCTAGGTGATTGTTACCCGACCCCAGACATTGCTGACGTCTTACAAAAGGTGGGACGGGCAAAGTTTATTAGTGTTTTCGACGCGAAATCGGGGTATTGGCAAATTCCAGTTCGGAAAGAACATCGATGGCTTACGCCATTCGTATGTGATGCAGGACTTTTTGAGTTCACAAGAATGCCGTTTGGACTCAAGTCCGCTAGCAATACCTTTATTCGTGCTATGACCCAAGTTTTACATCCAGTGCGAAGTTTTACCGAACCATTCGTCGATGATATGGCAGTGGTTTCAATGAATTGGAATGACCATTTAGAACATCTAGAGAAATTCTTGCAAACTATTGAGGAAGCAGGACTCACTTTGAATTTAAGAAAATGTAATTTTGCACAAAACAAAATAAAGTTTGTTGGCCATATAGTAGGGTCAGGTTGTATTGAACCTGATCCAGGTAAGATCGCTACGATCAATGATATCCATCCTCCAACAACAAAGAAAGAAGTTAGAAAGGTTATGGGTTTTTTCAGTTATTTTCGAAATTTTATACCTGCTTTAGCTGAAAAAGCACGGATAATAACTGATTTGACACGAGATAACATACCTACGAAGGTGCCTTGGGAGCAAAAGCATCAAGAAGCACTAGATAAGTTAAAGGATGATCTCAGTAAAGCTACACAGTTGCATACCATTGATTTCACTAAGGAATTTGGTTTAAGTGTTGACGCAAGTGCCACCGCGGTCGGGTGTTGCTTGTTTCAGTGGACCGAAGAAGGTCAAGAAAAACCAATTGCTTTTGCTAGTCTTAAACTTACAGATACACAGATGCATTGGTCTACAATTGAGAGAGAGGCTTTCGCAGTAATTTGGGCACTTAAACGATTCAAGTCATGGATATTCTTATCAAAGATAATCATTTATTCAGATCATAATCCTTTGTCTTATCTCACAGATGCAAGCCCTAAGAGTGCGAAACTGACTCGTTGGGCGTTAGCATTGCAAGAGTTTAACGTGGACTTTCGATATCGTCCTGGACGTCAGAACACGGTGGCTGATTTCCTCTCTCGGTTGTGACTCGGATGGTGAAGGGGGGAAATGGCCCGACACACAAGGATCGAGCCCGCAAATTGTGTGGATAAGTTGACTAACTGATGTGTTTTGTTTTGGTTGTATATGCTGTATCGAGATGGAGTCTGGAGGCCCGGCTTGATCGTGATGACCCGTTCGGGATGGTGCTGAAGACGTGTCATCATCTGAGGGCGGAGGGAATGTCGTGGTCTACGCGGGTGCATGCATCAAGGGAAGAAAACCGACGCGTCAACAAGCTTGTTTACAACGCACGGAAATTTCTGCAGCAAGCTGTCAACATTAATTCGGTGCATGCAACAAGGATATACGTGTTCAGTAGGACTTTCCAGGGAAAAGTACAGTGACGTCACAGAACGTTCTGGAATCCGGGAGAACTCTATATAAGATAGACCTGATGTACATTGGGGGCCTTTTGACGAAGATTTGTAAACGTTGAAACATTGATCGTATGACGTTCAATCGAGACCAGCCAACCTGTGTGCTGTCTACGATTGTGATATTTGATAGACGAGTTGACTTACTTTACACTTAATCGACTTTATTTTTAATTAAAGATCTTTTAATAGTTCCTTCGTTGGTTCGTCGTTGCGATCGAAGGAGTCGACCGCGACACCACGGTTGTGGTTGAGGTACTTGGATCAGATGGGTTGTTGTCTGAGGATGTGGTCGGGGTATCTGGACCTGTCAAGGTTGTAAGTAACTTTTGCTGATGTTTGTATATCGAAAGCTGCAAATATTAGGAAATACACGTTCGCCGGATTGTTACTCAGTTTGTACAACTTCCAAGATGAAGTTGTCGAGACGGATTGTTAATTACTTTGTGATGTATCAACAACTTCAATTATTCTGCAACTTCAAAAGTCCACTGGACGCTGCAAGACAACTATGTGCAAATGTTTCAAAGGGAAAGTCAAGTGCAACATTCGATGTCACTTTGGATTATGTTCGTCATTTTCCTTTCAGGCAATCTGTCAAATTTTCATCATCAGATTTCAGGGATTTTACAAAATTCCTGTTTTTTCAAGAATTTTGTAAAGTGCCTGAGTGAATTAGGGATTTTGCAAATTGCCTTAAACTTTACGTAGTGTTATATAGTTTGCAATCCAAAGAGCCAGAAATCCAGTTGCATTAATTAAACGCAAATATCAATAACCATTGTTTTAGGAAACCCAATTTCCTGGCCGAACTACGAAGCGACAAGTGGTCCCTTGTCGAGGCCGAGATCACATATGTTGCACATGAAACAATTGACGACTCATGAGATATTCTATTTTTCTTACCCCACCTTAAATCTTTTCAGTTACTTAGCTGAGAGGGTTAGAAGAAGAAATAGGAGTGTTGAAGCCCCAACCCTCCGGTAACTAAAACACTGACCTAGCCCGAGTCTTTCGCCCGAGTTTGGTGGCAGCATAAGGGTGGCAGCGGACAGCGCCGAAAGTATGGTACAAGGCATCATGAGATTGAAAAGGTAAAAAAGAGAGCGTCTCCACAGGTGCAGAGTGAAGGTCACATCGCTCGCAACCGTACCGGTCGTGTAGTTGATCACATCACGTATACCCGAAATATCTGCTCAAACAAAGATATGGTATTTGTTCGTAAGTATCGTATACTCATATAGCGCCACTCTGTATTTGTGGCGAACCTTGGGTTGCCATAGTATGCTATACCCGTGCTTGAACAATGAACACCTGTTAGGCTAATTTTTCTGATTATTCGCTTAAATTGGGAATTTCTTAGTTAATACTTCGCACTACCGTGTGCGTTTTAGTTACTGTTCGTCTGGTGGCTACACACCAATTTGAGTTCTATATTTGGAAACCCTATCTATTACGCGGCTATTTCTATTTTTGAGGTTGTTTGATCTCATTAACATCGAGAGAGAGTTGGTAGAACGTTCTGGATCAATAGGGAGGTTGACGCCATCTTAAATGTCGCAAATTTATACAATTTATGTCGTTTAAGTTTGTGAATCGAGTTAATTGGTGATTAGATATTGAGATCAAACAGTTCTTTTGTAGCGATAAGAGTTTGATGTAGAACTTGTGAAGATTTGAGTCGAAAGAAGACATTGACTGATCGCTCGTACTGACGGTGCAGCAACGCCATGTCTAGCCGGATTTCGCCAACGCATTGAAAACGTGCGTCCGCAGGAATTTTTCCAGCGGGGAAAATTTCCGGGGGGGAATTTTGTATGAGGGCAAAAAATTTGTGCCGGAGAAAACTGACTTTTTTTACATAGAATAGCTGACTTACCTCGATAGCATTGGAAATCGTGTTGGAACTGTTGAAATAATCATAAAAATTGAAAAATTTAATTTAACAAAATGTTCAAAATCCAGAGGGGGCAAATGCCCCCTTGCCCCCTCCGGACGCCCATGAAGGAGGTTACAAACTTCTCGTTTCTGTTTAATTTGATATATGAAAATTTGGTAATCCACCCCGATTGCAATTTACCAAATGCTTCATAGGAGTTAGAGTACAAAATTTCTGATAGTGATTGGAACGTTTTATAATAGAATTAAAACTGTTCTTTGTCAGTAGAGGTTTTAATGGGTATCACGACAATTCGTGTACAGACTTCGTCTACAGACATTTGGCCGACCGACATTTCGCCCACTATGACAAACTTTTCGTTTACAGACATTTGATAGCATAGGCATAACGAACTAAAACTGGAAGCTGGAAAAGCGATGAAACTATAGGTTAACTACAAGCTGGAAAAACGATGAAAATAAAGGGCAAACTAGAAGGTGGAAGACCGATGAAAATGAACTAAAACTGAAAGCTGGAAGAGCGATGAAACTAGAGGTCAACTACAAGCTGGAAGAGCGATGAATATAGAGGTCAAACTAGAAGCTGGATGAGTGATTAAAACGTGTCATATTAAAACTTAAACTAGAAGCTTGAACAGCGATGAAAACGTGTCATATTAAAACTTAAAATAGAAGCTGGAAGATGTATGAAAATACAGTTCAAACTAGAAGCTGGAGGAGCGATGAAAATGAGCTAAAACTAGAAGCTGGAAGAACGAGGTTCCACGACAATTCGTCTGTAGACGAAACGTCATGGTGGGCGAAATGTCGGTCGGCCAAATGTCTGTAGACGAAGTGTCGTAGACGAAAAGTCTGTAGACGAATTGTCGTGGAACCGTTTTAATGAAGGCATAGCGTTGAAGTGTTGCTGACCGGCGCTATAGAAGCTGTGTGTTGAGAACAGTTTTTCTCAGATTTTATGTTTAATCGTCTACATTGACCAACGTTTGTGACTAATGAGCTAGTAATAATTTGAGACGCTTGTACATCTTTAAGTTGAGTGACTGTCTAGATAATTTTCTGTAATTCTACTTAATTTTACTTAATTTGATTAAAAGAACAATAATGAGTTTTAATCAAGAATACCTCTTGCATCTGGTGTGTTCTGATCCCTCCTTGAGACAGGGCATGCTTCGCAGGCTTCCAGGACTCTTGAGCAGCTTAGTTGAAGAGGAGAGGGAAAGAGGTAATGAAACTGAGGGGTCTGCAGGGATTCGAACCCAGAGGAGGAAGAGGTATCAAGCCTTGATGCCTTTTCCTTGTGACCGGAAGAAACCACATGTGGCGTAATATAGTTTGTAATACAAAGTGCCAGAGATGCAGTTGCATTAATTGAATGCAAAAATCAATAATCATGGTTTTAGGAAAAACCAATTTCCCGGCCACAAAATCAGAAGAAACCATAATTAACTCTGCTCAGGGGTCAAAAACGAACCCTGGTGCGTTGTTGTTGAGGACAACCGCCGTCCTCCATCCGAGGGGCCCGGGAAATGATGATAGCCAACCACCTGTGGTAAAACGTAGTGAGCGCCTGCAGGCTAAACCGCCTGTGTACTATGGCGATAAGGCTTGACCGTATGTTAAACAGGCTCCCTCCTCCCATAGTTTAGACCCACGGCAGCGCGCGACCGCTAGAGGGCGTCCCGCTATATATTTGTTAGTGATAGCACTGACTTGGGTCAGGAGCGCCTCTGAATCGTTGACTGGCGCTTTTAGAAGTGTTCGAATACAACTGCAATTACAGGATTGCAAGGATTCGTGCTCGTTGGAACAGGCTGTTTAAGCATTCTTAAATTTGGCGTCGGCGAAGGCTGGGAAACCAACAGGAAGTGGTGCGACGCACTGATAACGTGTCCAGTAAGCCTGCTTTGGGATTCGGCGGTCATAATTTTGGTTCTCATCCTATGGGGTACTCGATAGTGTACCGTGCTGGACTGTTAGCGTGCTGGACTGTCAAACGGGAGGGCGGGGATTCAAATCCCACAAGGGCATAAATTCGGTTCAAGATTTCTGCTCCACCTACACCCCTAGCCAACTCAAGTATGATGAATATACTGACCGTATGCTGTCGGTGGGAAGAGACAGCGCGTGATAGGATTGGCCCGCCTTCATATGCCTAGGCTAAGAAAATGAAGTGGCTAACGCTTCATACCCCTGGCTGCCTCAGGGCTAGCTTAAGGGATTGCTCTTCTCTGCTTCATATATGCAATACAATGAAATGTAAAGTGATATGATGCGATTACATGTAATGCGATATCAAGCCACGCCATGGTCTGGCTTAGCAGAAAGTACTACAGAGCAAACCGGATTACCATATCGTAACATGGCGCCCACCGTATAGCAGGCAGTTTATCTTGATTTGAGTTTGGCGATGTAAGTTGGGGAATGCGCCTTGCTATATGCACGAGCTCTGTTCTCCCATTGCAGGGTTGGCGGGCTCTAAAAGCTTCGATGCTCTGCTCGGGGAGAACTGGTTGTTTTTTTGTAAGCACCTTGACAATGCAGCGTCGTGCTTTTTCGAGCTATTGGGCAATCTCTATCTGTGAAGAGACTCCCTTTGGATATGCTCGTTGTCTTAGCTAGGGATTCCGCATGCGCCTTCTGTAAACACTTGAAAACTGTTCTTTTTCGCCGTTGTTGGACTGGGAGCAAAGTTCGACCGTACGTTATTTACCAGAATAACGTACGCGTACCGTACGTACGCTATCGAAAAAAATTAAGTACGCTTTCGTTAAAATGCTACAAGTTTATCTGATCATTCGCAAAGGACCTCAATATAGCCTAATAATGGTCTTATAACATTCGCGAACCGTGAGCGTACGCCAAAAATTATCAGTTTAGCTCTACAGTAGGCCTATTAGACTTCCCCTACGCAGGCCTAATTATTTACTAACGGTACCCAAATTTAATATTACCAATAAAATGACCACTGGCACTGACCATCCTATAAAGTGTGCCGTAAAATCTTAATTATCTTCATATTATACATTAGACAGAACTTTAGCAATTTTGAATTTAACAGTTTGAAAGTAGAGAACATTGAATAGCCACAGTTGACTGATGTAATGGTTGAAATTGTTTACGACCGTCAATCACCAATTATTATTGACTTTTCTTGTGCACAATGTTATGGATTTATTTTCGTCATGAACTGGTGTCAACGTACGCCAACGTACGGCATAATAACTAACGCGTACCGTTCGAGCGTTATAGAAAAAGAAATAACGTACGTTCCGTACGTACGGTCGCCCCTTGACTGGGAGTGACTCTGAGTATTTTTCTCGGAGAGGCGTTTTGTTAATGCTCTGAATAAATGGTTAATCTTATGGTGTTAGGGTTCACCTACCGACGAGGTCCCACTCTGAGCTTCGCTGGTAGTGGTTCTTGATGACCGACGGATCCTGAAGCGTCAGGTTGAGCTTGAACATATCGTAACTCCACGACTCGAACCTGAGACTACAGCGCTGTTCGTCGAGAGGAAACCATCGGATGTCGATGGGACAGTAGGAGGCGGCCATCAGCGGTGGAGTCCACTTGCAGTTCCCGTTCGACCGAACTTTCACGTTGACATCGGCCCATGCCTTCCATTTCTCTGCGCTACCATACCAATATGCAGAAGGACGAAAGTTGTATGGTGTGGTATGGTATTCCATGGTAGGGTAGAGTAGGGTAGTGTAGAGTATACGGTGGGGTAGGGCATAGTGGAGCGGTGTTGGGTAGGGTAGTGTGGGGTAGGGTATTTCGTTGTAGGGTATAGTAGGGTAGTGTTGGATCGGGTAGGTAGGTATTCCAGTGTAGGGTAGGGTAGTGTAGGGTAGGAATTATTATTATTATTATTATTATTATTATTATTATTATTATTATTATTATTATTATTATTATTATTATTATTATTATTATTATTATTATTATTATTATTATTAAAGCGGTTTTATATAGCGCCTTTTCAGATTGCCTATGCAGGAGCACTCCAGAGCCCAGCCACGTCGAACAGCGCAGTTTTGGGGACAGTAAGAAACAGGGTGAAATGACCAATCGATATTTGACGGAGCTGGGTAGGGAGCCCATTCCAGATCATGGGGGCAGCCAAAGAGAAGGCACTGGGCTGCCGTATGGCTGTCCGCGCGCGGGGAACAATAAGCTCAGCTTGCGCAGCTGAGCGGAGAGAAATGGCGCTGCGATCATGAGGTGGGACAGCAGAGCTTCCGCAGGTATGAAGCGGCCAAGCCTTCAAAGCACCTCCGGACCAAGACAGAGATTCGGTAAGTGATAAGTAGGTATGTTTTTTATGCGCTATGGGTAGGGGAGCCAGTGGAGGACATCCCACATATATGCAGACACTATGCCAAACACGGGGATGCGGCCTACAATGCGGGCAGCTGAACGCAGGATTCTATTCAGGGGCTCAATCCGGCAGCTCAGGAGTCCGTCATATATATCACTGCAGAAGTCCAATCGAAAAAATACAAATGTATGGACAAGCGTGGAAGCTGAACCGACAACAAACGGGTGATCATCTTGACATGCCGGAGCTGGTAATAACATCTGTGGGAGAGAAGATTTATGAGCCGCGTGAATGCAAGTTCCTGGTAGAGAATGACTCCTAAAAAGTTCCGGACCCAGATCGAGAAAGAAAGGTGTGGGAATTGTAAGGCAAGAGAAGACAGATCTATTTTAGAGAGCTGCTGGGGATTTCCAAGCCATTTAAATTGCGTCTTAGAGGGGTTAAGCACAAGGCGGTTTGCAAACATCTAGGCCTGCAGGGACTCCATGGCACGGGTCATGGTTTCCACCGCTGCAACAGTGTACGTAGGCTTGCAGGTCGTCAGCATAGGACTGGCTAAGAACTGACCCAGCCGCCAGCAAGGACCCCAGGTCGGCAGTGCAGATTATGTAAAGAAGGGGCCCAGAACAGAGCCCCGCGGAACCTAGAGGATCCGAAGGCCACCGTGAAGGAGCGGTCTTGCAGAAATGAGGTAAGCCATTCAAGAACATTACCTGAGTAGCTAAAGGAATTGGATAGGCGCTGCAAGAGGCACTCACATCAAACAGCGCAAGAAGAGTGACCTGGGATCTGTCAATGGCTCCATATAATATTATTAAGGAACATGTATATAGCGCCCCTTCAAGGCTGTCTACTCATGAGCGCCAGATATATGTCAGATAGGAGGCGGACTAACAACGTTTGTGTGGAATGGCTTTTATAAAAAAAACGACTACAAAGTGGGGAGGCCATTTTTGTCCAGGTAGCACATGAGTTGTGCGGCAACAATCTTTTCAATTATAGTTTAGACAGGAACGAAATATTTGCTATGGGCCTAAAATTGATTGGCTCAGCTGCGTCTTGTCCATCCGCTTTAAGCACCGGAACATGGATGGACCTCTTGGCTAGCAGGGAGAACTCCCTCTTTTAGGGAGCGATTACACAGAACCGTAAGGAACGGCATGAAGACATCGTTGGTCTCTTGCAGGATGAACGATGGGAGCGGATCCAGGTTATGGTAGGACAGCGAAGAGTAGCGTAGGATAGGGTACGGTAGATATGGTAAGTAGGGTAGGGTAGTCCATTGTAGGATAGGGTAGTGTAAGGTAATGTAGGGTAGTGTAGGATAGGGTAGGGTAGATAAGGCAATATAGGTAAGGTAAGGTAGGGTAAGATGAACAACGATATGCTTAGTTTTGCTAAATTAAGTAAAACGAAGCTGTGACGAAGTAAGGTTTTATAGTGTAACGCAAGGTAAGATATGGTAAGACAAAAGGAATGTAGATAAGCTGCGGTAGGGTATGGTAAAGTAAGATACAGTAGGCTAGGGTACGTAATGGCGGAGTAGATTATAATAGGGTAACATAATTTAGGTTGGTTACCAAAAGGCTTAGACATGGTACGTCCACCCACCTATGGAGTAACACTACATCTGGCGTCCAGACCTTGGAACGCGCTATGGAGATCTCCGCAAGACCACCGTATTCGGTCTCATTCCAAGACAGACGAAAGTCGTTCCATTTCTGTTACAGTAATATAGTCCAACTTAAGACTGGGCGTACACAGAATATATGTTGATCTGGCGCTAATTACGTGATCGGACTGCTTCTAAAGACACATAACTGAGACTACCGAATAAATAATAAACCAACTAAAATGGATTAGCCTACACGATTTCGTAATTGTAACTCCAATCGGATATTTTTATAGCGCCAATATTGTGGCAGTTTACCACAGGCGCTCACCACGCTAGCTTGGATGTTGACTGTCACTAGGTACAGAAAGTTCATCAGCTGGTAAACACCGTATGCATAATTATATCTATGTCCCTTTCAAACCATGTATGCAGCCATATATATGTATGTATGTGTCTGTGTATTTATGCAGGTATGTGTGTGTATGTATGTATTTATGCATATATGTATGCATGTATGCCATGGGTGTGTCTATAATTTGAAGTTTCAAAATTAATATCGGCCAGGTTGTTTTTGTGTTCCACCTTGAGAAACATTAATATTTGCCAAATTAGATGAAAATCAAAAGAGATTTAGAACTGGCGCAAAGCCCGGGAAAAATTACCACTTAGACAACAATGTCATACATTGTAATTCTCGAAGATCCAAACAATTTCAACACTTAAACATAAAAAATAAGGCAAAACCAAACCAAGAACCTTCAGTTATTTGTCAGTACTTAGTCCCTTTAGTGCTTTTGGGAATCTATTTCGATGGTATTCAACCATTTGAAGAAGAAATTGTTTCTCTTCCTCATTTCGAACCAGGGCTTCATTGAAGGACTGCATTAGAGCCACTCCTCTCTCCGCTAAATCGTTCGTCACTCTTAGGGCGGATATGATGTCTTTCGCCTCATTGAACGAATGCTCTGACTCCCATTGTTGTGGATCTCGATCAAGAAAAGCGTAATCGAATTTGAGGAGCTGGAAAAATTTGATGGCAGAAGTGGTAAAAACTCGGATAGCGCTTTTGTAGATGGATCATGTATGGGAGGAAGCCTCTTTGGAGGTTCGTCGGATCCCTGATTGTTGCGCATGTTATAGACCATGCGCTGTTTTTCGTCGAAGGTGACTGAATCGTCAAAAAGGATGAGGCCAACCAAGGTCTCCGACAAATACCAGAGGTGTCAGGAAAATGCTGTTAGGGCGACCTGTGAGACTTCCTTGTCTGGGTAAGTATGGATTGCCTTCAAGAATTGAAGATCGTTTCTTAGGGCTTCATTGGGTGATGTACAGGTGAACCAGTACTCCACGTAGGTTGTGGTCACAAAAAGTGAAACTCGAAGTAGATGAGTCCACATCTTTTGAGAGTAAGATTGTCGAGATGCCCTCTGGTGTTGTTGAATGGGAAACTGCTCTCTGAAAAGCCACATCTTGATTGCATAAACCGCACGTGCCATCCAACGCGCGCGGTGAAATGCCCCTGGGTACCTGAACTTTATTCCTTTCGGTGGAATTCCTCATAGGAAAATGACTGTTAGTTCTAGTAGCTCTTCGTAGTCGTCTCTGTGGTATTCAGCATTCAGTTGCTGCAGTGCGAAGGTGATGACATTCTCTCGAATTTCTTTGACTCTTTGTGCTGCGTCTTTATCTTCAATTGCTGTGCGATACTTGGTCTGATCGATTCGCGGCCAGAAGTCACGGAAATGACTGAAGAGTTCCAATTTTGGAGACCTTACAGAATCATGCAGTGAAAATACCTTTTCCAGAACAATTTCAGAAACATGATGTCGACAGGCAAGGTTCAAGAGGTCTTTTCCTAATTCCGTTTCCAGCTCGATGCATACGCCGCCCTTGCAACCTGTGTTACTCGCCGTTGTGTCGAAACACATGGCCACGATTCTGTCTTCCAATCCCCAACTTCTGATCTCGGCCAAACACGCATCTGCCATGAAGGCAGCAGTCCCGGATTGGAGTTTGGGGATGGCCAATAGTTTGGTCACATCCTTACCAGATACCATTATTGGAAGACGATCAACGCACACTCGTCCAGTTTCTGTAAAATCTGGCATGATCTTGCCCTCCCAGTGGATAGTAAGGGGAACCTTCGGATCGAAAGATTCATGAATCTCAGCTGCTAGGGCTGCACGGTTATCCTTCCTTGCTCGATGGATAGCAGAAGGACTGATGATCAGCTCACCAGCTGGTGCTGCATATAGATTGGCTGCAGCGAGAACATAGAAAATGTGAGAGGCATTCCTGCTGCTGGTTTTGGTTCGATCTAGAGCTGCTGCAACATCACGGGTAACTACAGAGATTGTTCCCATTCGCCGCTTTGGTGGTCCAGCTGACGTTGAAGGTTCTGGTTCTCTTTCTGAGCTATTTGATGACGCCTCTTCCTCAGATGATGTTGCCAACAGAGAAACCTCCGTCGCTACCGCCATGCTTGCACGATATCGTCATGGGCGAGGGAATTATTGTTGTAGACAGATTGCTCCGATCGGAAACCACGACATTATCTGATTGGCACAAACTCATTCGGGGATCAAACACATACTCTTACCAAGGGAGACAACCACTCGCGTTAAATACCATGCTATTGATGTAGCACCAGGTGTCTCCTCTAGAAAACCACAATAGCTTAATTAATTACTACAATTATGTTGAAGATCGACAACACGAAGAACAGACATCGTAACGTCTAAAATGTTGGCCAAACCGAGACAGGTCACCGGGTTCCTAATTTCGGTCGCCTTGCGCCAGTCCTAAATGCTCAGCTATCGCGATATAATTTCGGATATGGCGTTTATACGCTAATTGGCATGATAATTCGACCTGGCCGTTAAAAGATCTTTGAGTTAAAAAATCATGTGCATCATAAAAACACCCTAATGTATGGGGAGGGAATAGATGAATTTTAATAATGCATGAAGAACACAAGATCTTGGCAGACGCGATTCAATACCCGCAAGCCCCCTCTAGGTCGACTCAGTCTTCCACCCCTAGAAGGCAGCAGTAAGACGAGTAGGCGCCTAACAGGCTGCCAAGACGTGTGCTCAATAAGATCTTGATTATTGTGTGCAAACGTGTTTCAATGTTTCAATTTTACTGACTGCGTTTTGTCAGTGATCTTGTGAATAAACACGAATATATATATATGTGTGTGTGTGTGTGTGTGTGTGTTGTGTGTGTGTCTGTGTGTGTATGTGTGTGTGTGTGTTTGTGTGTGTGTGTGTGTGTGTGCGTGCGTGCGTGCGTGCGTGCGTGCGTGCGTGCGTGTGTGTGTGTGTGTGTGTGTAACTGTACATCTATGCATGCATCAAATAGTCACCAGTGTCTTATATATCGGCATTCAGTTCCACAGGAGTGCCAAAAACACATGAATGTACTTTAAGGAGAATTGCAACTTTCAGTTCTTTCTTTAATCGAATGACTGACAGCCGGTTATGATAGATGCCAGGTGATAGACATTTCCAAACAGGTTGTCCACCAACTGCAAAACTATACGTGAAGCGTATTGTGTTTTCGTTTCTCGATTATGAAAGTCGTCCTCTTCGAAATGGTGCGGACGGTTTGTAGAGGTCAAATTGTAAGATCAGTCGTAAGTCTCTGGTGTAAAATGTAAATATTTATGTTTTTCCATTGCAACCGTGTGGCCTCGACCCTGCTCGTCTTTGAATGAATTGATCGGGTGAGATCCTTCACTACCGGTGCCCGATGGAATGGGCGCCACGCCATTTTAGGTACCCGTGTACCGTTCTTGCCCGAGATTTAAATTCTCTTAAATAAACCACCATCGGGAGGCAAACCGCGATCATTTACAAGTTTCTCCGCACTACAAGATTTCATCAGCTTACTTACCATATTAATCCAGTTGTGCGTATGCAAAATTTCATTAATGTCGTCCTGCAAGAAAGTATAATTGTAGGTATACGATAAGGTCAGGTACGGCAATGTAATGTAAGGTAAGGAACCGCAATAATTGTAGGTAAGATAAGATCAGGTAAGGCAAGGTAAGGTAAGGTAAGGACCTTAATAATTGTAGGTAAGGTAATATCAGGTAAGGCAAGGTAGTGTAAGGTATTCCCCTAAGCGCGGGTTTCCGTCTGTCCTCGAATGGAAAAGGTGGCCGGTGTAAAGTCCTATGCACGCACGCGCCTTGTCGTGGCGGGCAGGGGCGCCGCCAGCCTTAAAAAATTGGACGCACACCCTTCCCGTCTCCTCCCATCCACACCCGTCCCCTGTCTGCCACTCGTAGTCATACACTGAAAATGACTCAGAGTGACTCATAAAAGTACAGTATAACACATGCATATGATATCATAAGATATTATTTATACATACTGTATGGTAAAACAAAATTACACAGGGAAATTGTCAAAAATATCGATGCGATGCCTAATCCTTGTGTGGATTGGATTTGATGGGTGGACGCACGTGCGTCCAGTGCGTCACGCTGCCGGCGCCCCTGGTGGCGGGGGGGGGGAACTCAGAAAGGAGGCGAAGAGTGCGGGGTTGAACAGAGTGAAGTTAAAATAATGGAATATTGCAGCACCTGACTTTATTGCCGAGAGGGCTGCGGGTGCGGTGACTGGACTAGTGACATGTCCCGAATGTCAAGAAGGATCCTTTAGGGTTACCAGGGGACTGTCTCTGCATCAGCGAAGGGTCCACCCCCGTGGAGTACCATGCGGCACACCAAGTGTCCAGGAGGATCAAAGCTCGATGGCCTCCGGAGCAGCGTGATCGTATAGCCAGGCTCGAGACCGACTTTCTCGTCTCCGGGGTCAAACCAGCTCAGATCAACAGCCGATTGGTGCTGATCTTTAAGGATAGGACTCGAGAGGCGATCAAAGGGCTCAGGAAAAAAGCAAGACTACAAGGATCAAGTTGAGAACCTTATAGCCCGCGCTCAAGCGCTTAAATGCCGAACTGAGTCGGATGATTCGTTGAGTGGTCCTCCACGGAAGACTGTCCTCGCTGGAACTGGAGGAGAGTGGTTCTTTCTACTATTAGAGAGGACCTTACCGACTTCCGGGAAGATCGGCAGGACAGAGATCCACATATAGAGACGCTCCTTGAGGCTGATGAAAGAACCCGAAACGAGAAGGCTATTGAAACTGTTATTGTGAGGACGATTCTTGACCGTTATGCAGAGCAAATAACCATCTTCCTCAAGTCACACTACAGGACCGTTGGAAGCAAACCTCGAAAAGGTTCCAAAGGTTACAGGCCCCCTGGTCCTAGCAAGCCAGGGGCAAGTCGGAGCGCAGGCGGAGGCTGAACCCGAAGCGCCTTGCCAGAATCATGGCCTACGCTAGGGTTCGGAAAGCCTTCCGGCGGGACCGTAAGAGGTGCACTTAAATGAATATTGAGGAGACATGGTAGCAGAAGGAAACGACATTGACCTTGGAAGACCAAAAGCCATTCTAGAGATCGATCTTCTCCTCCGAATCCGAGGTTGATGAGAGACCGGTCCCGAAGGCCCGAGAGGACTGGTCCATCGTGTATCCTGTGACCCCGAGGAGGTGGCGAATGCGTGCGCTTGCAGACTCGGAGGATAGTGCGCTGGGCCTTGATGGAGTAACCCTTGGGGAGTCGAAGATAGTCCCCTCACTGGAGTTGGCCAGCTTCTATGATCTGTGGCTTCTGAGGTGTACATCCCAAGAAGTTCTCAGATGAAGAGACTATTCTGATTCCCAATGGCGGAGACCTGCAGGATCCGGCAAACTATAGGCCTATCACCATGGCCTCACGTGTGACGAGGGTCTTTCATAAGATCGTGGCCTCTCGTCTGACTGCGAAAGTCCCACTGGATCCGAGTCAGAAGGCGTTCATACCAGTTGACGGATGTGCCCATAATGTCTTTCTGTTGGATAACATCATAAGGGGGCCAAGCGGCAGAGGAAACCGTTGTGTCTAGCCTTCTTAAACGTGGCCAAACCTTTGACAGTATATCCCACAAGACATTGGCTACGTCACTCAGGAGGCTGGGTGTGCCATCGCCGCTGGTGCAATACGTTTCGAAGATGTACGCCAACACATCGTCCGTCCTCAAAGTAGGCGGTCGAAAGAGCGGCCCTATCAGGTGTGGCCGAGGCGTACGTCAGGGCGATCCCCTGTCGGCCATCCTGTTCAACTATATAATTGACGAGTTCTTGGCGGAGCTGAACCCGGCCATCGGTTACTTCCTGAATAAGGAGGTCATGGTCCGGTGTTTGGCCTTTGCGGATGACCTTGTCCTGGTTGTCTCTACTGCCGAAAGTCTGCGGAAACTGGTGGACAGAGTACAGCGCGCTGAGGTTTGGTGGGCTTCGACTGAACCCGGCTAAGAGTGCCTCCCTCAGGATCGACATTGATGGGAAGGCTGGGTGGTGAATCCCTCGCGGCTTTTGAACATCGACGGCGATTCGGTCAAGTCTCTCAACAAAGCGAAAACGTACAAATACCTGGGACTGGAGGTCGGACCACTCGGTATTAGGAGGGCCCATGGGGATTTCCTCGCAGTGGGACTGGACCGGTTGACACATGCTCCATTGAAGCCCCAGAAGCGCATGTTCCTATTGCGCTGCCATTTGTTGCTGAAATTGTATCATGGGCTCCTTGTCGGGAAGATGACAGCTAAGTCCTTGAAGTATCTTGACCCGTTGGTGAGGGTGGCAGTACGTAACTGAATGCGGTTGCTGCACGATACTACCACCGGTTATTTTCATGCCATGGCTTCCGATGGCGGACTGAAAGTGTCAAGCCTGCGTTACGTAATACTTCCACTCAAGGCCCGTAGCATGGCTGAGATGGAGGAGTCACTGGATCCGGTGATGCAGAGCGGGCTACAAGTCCACTCTATCTGTGGGCGAGGAGGAGTTATGCAAAGACGGCAAGGGTGGCAGGTCTGGAGCTGAGCAGCAGCAGGGACGCGAGTGACTTCCTGGCGACCCAGCTCAACACATCGGTGGGTGGTCGGGGCCTCAAACAGCAGGGACAAACCCCTCGCGTAAACGCCTGGGTGATCGATTGGTCTGCCCTCCTCTCGGCGAAGGGGTGACTTCATCCAGGCCGTCAAGGTGAGGAGGAACCTGTTACCCAATGCGCAGCGCGGCTCACGCGGTGGTCGGTCCAGAATTTTGTGACGCTGGGTGCAATGCTCAAGGCACCTTAGCTTACATTTCCGAAAGCTGTGCGAGAAACCACCGTCTCCGATGAGATAGGCATAACTCGGTGCACGATCTGATTTGCAGAAGGATCGAGTCAAAGAGTCACTCGGTGATCCATGAGCCAGTTATACCTACTGGAGCTGGTAGGCGCAGCCTGACTTGGAGACCCTGGTAGACGGGGTTGTCTATGTTGTTGACATCACCATTACCTCCGACTGTAATGATATGAGCAGTCGATATGAGAAGAAGGTCTGCTATTATGCACGACTTGAATTCATCGACTGGGTAGCCAATGTCTTTCCGGGGGTGCCGTGTGTGTTTGGGGCGGTGGTTCTGAACTGGCGAGGAGCGCTCCAGCATGCCTCGTCGGGCGTCCTTCGCAATTTGGGGTTGAACACAGCCGACGAAACCCTCATGTCGTACCGGGTGTTGACTTATACTGCCAACATGTTTCGACACTTCACCCGGTCGACCGTGAGGGGTCTGAGGACGCCGGACGCTGAAACAGCCTAGGCACTTCGTTCATGAAAAGACCATACCTACATCGGACCAAATACGGAGGTCCGTTCAATGCGGGCGGCCCGCAAGGTGACATTACGCGAGACTTCCCTGGTCTCGATTGCTCGCCAATCCGGAGGCACAATTGCCCTGGGGTCAGTTCGGCCAGGCCACCAGCTGCGTGTCTTTGTCTGTTGAGCAAGGCACAAACTCTTTGTGGGCGGGCATCCCACTAAATTAAGATCCGGTAGCCGCGAGAGTAAACGCCCAATGATGAAACGTTCGGTCGCGAACCCTCTAATCTGAGGGTAAAAAAATAATGAAAGGTAAGTGATGCAAGCGATGGGAAGGCAAGGGAAAGAAAATGAAGGGATGTTGCGCTATACAAAATTTGCCATTACAATCACGGTTATAATTACAATTAATGAATCACCCAGAACGGTAAATTACAAGGAGTTTAGTCCAAGGACTATAGTCTTTAGATTAGAGGGAAGTCTGGATGCCATTTGGGTTGTCAACAGGACAAGACTAAATAGTCATTAGACAGGCTACGTTGAAGGCTGTCCATGTACCTCTGATTAGTTTCCCCGGTGCTGCCCACCCCAAATTGCACCCGATGAGCCAGACTTGAATGCACTTACAACTTTGACGACTTGTATTGGGAAGAGAGATAGCTGGACTTCAACGGTGTCGCCAGTACTCTGCGCTGGACGGGAGCCTGGATTGTAGTGACGTGTCGAGAACAGCTCTTGTCGCAATCGATCCTCGTCGGTCATCGTCACTACGCATGCATGTTACACGGTCATTTAAACTCTCGCCCAAAATAAAGTCACAAAATCGTGTCTTGTAACGCAATTTAGTGTCTCTAATTCACTCTCATGGAGGTGCAATTCGATTGATCCGATGTAGTGTAGAGTAAGGTTATATAAGATAAACATTATGTAGTGTAATGTATGGATATGTGTATGTATGTACATTGCACGTACGTATACGTATGTATGTACACTCTAGTGTATGGTAAAATAAGGCCAGATAAGGTAAGATAAAGTATGTAATGTA
This sequence comes from Allolobophora icterica, assembly GCA_963556255.1. NCBI lineage: Eukaryota > Metazoa > Annelida > Clitellata > Crassiclitellata > Lumbricidae > Allolobophora > Allolobophora icterica. The sequence continues at coordinate 89,025,653 of OY744603.1, read as the reverse complement.
CAATTGTACATCTATACATATAGTTTCCTTACATGCAAATTTGTCTGTCGCAGGACGCTACGTCACAAACGGCTTCTGTTCTACGTGTATTGTCAAACCGTTTGTGACGTCAGTACTGCCGTCTAGACGGCGGTCGTCTTGACGACGGCGATCAGAGCATTTTAACCAACGATACACTGTCGTCACGTCATAATTATGACGGGCAAATACACTAGTGAATATATATATATAGGTATTTACGTATGTATGTGTGAATGCATGCATACATGTAGGTATGCATATATGTGTAATGTGTATGTAATATGCATGTATGTGCATATAAATTTCTGCATGTATTTATGTATGTATGCATAATGCATATATAAGTAATTATACATGTATGCATGATATGTACGTGTGTATGAATAAATGTATGTATGCTTGTGTGTATGCATGCATGTTTGACATTGTTTGTATGTATATATAAATATAATTATGTATGCATGAGTTTATGCATGTATGTGTGTATGAATAAAGGTATGTATGTATATGTGCATTAGGGTGTTCTTATGATACATGTGAAATTTTCAACTCACAGATTTTTTAACGGCCACTTCGAAATAATTATCATGCCTATTAGCATGTAAACTCCATATCCGAAATTATATCTTGATAGCTGATCATTTAGAACTTGCGCAAGGCGACCGAATTTCGGAACCCGGTGATCTTCCTCTTTATGGAAGAAAATTTTGATATTCTCCGTGTTTTCGATCTTCTTCTTATAGTAATTAATTCTTATATTAAATTAATGTGTCATTTCGTATGTGAGGTGGCAAAATTGACTAGAAAAACACTGAAATTTGGTTGATTGGCAGTAATGAAGATTACTTTGGTTAACTACCTACACGAGGAGAGGTTCTCAAGGCCTGGTGTTCAATTTCCGCCCACAAAGGAATCAGAGACTGGATGACATCGTGAAAGAAACAGTCGCTCTGCTGCTTCCAATTTGAGATTCAGCACGGATTCCAACGAAGGTTAAGAATATTGTTTGGAATAGGCTTCGAAGGTAACTGCAAAACAGCAAGAAATGTATTTCGAGAAAGCCTGCAACTGAAGAGGGAAAGTGCGATGCATCAAGGATTCCCTGCAGGATCTCTTTAATAGTGCGCATCAAGATGCCGTGACTGAAAGCAAGACGGAAGATGATCGGCAGTTTTTGAAAGTACAGCATGAGAAAAGACGAAGTTTCGACCCAAAGGTTCTCCTTACTATCCACTGGGATGGCAAGATCATGCCAGATTTTACAGGAACTGGACGAGGGTGCGTTGATGACCTTCCAATAATGGTATTTGGTAAGTATGTGAACAAGCTACTGGCCATTCCCATACTCCAGTCCGGGACTGCTGCTGTCATGGTAGATGTGTGTTTAGCCGAGATCAGAAGTTGGGTTTGAAAGACAGAATCGTGGCCATGTGATCGACACAATTAACGGCGAGTAGGCTAACACGGGTTGCAATGGCGTCGTATGCATCAATCTGGAAACGGAATTAGGAATGGACCTCTTGATCCTTGCTTATCGACATTATGTTTCTGAAAATGTCCTAGATGAGGTGTGTTTTTTCACTGCATCAATCTGCAAGGTCTCCAAAATTGAAACTCCTCATTCATTTCCGTGACTTCTGGCCCGTAAATCGACCAGGCCAGGTATCGCACGGCAATGGAGGACGAAAAAAGCAGCACATGTAGCGTGTCAAAGAAATGCGAGAAAATGTCATTACCTTAGTACTGCAGCAACTGAATGCTGACCACAGAGACAACTACTGTATCAAGTGCAACGAGAACTAACGGTCATTTCCCTAGGAGGAATTTTACCGAAAGGAATATGCTTCACAGGTTCAGGTACCCAGAAGCATTTCCCCGCGAGCGTTGGATGGCGTGTAACCAGTAAGCTTATACCTACGTAAAGTAGGCCTTCTGGTTCACCTATTCGTCACTCAATGAAGCCATAAGGAAAGATCTTCAATTCTTGAAGGCAATCCATATTTACCCAGATAAGGAAGTCTCATAGGTCGCCATTATAGCAGTTTCCCGACACCTTTGGTATTTGTCGGAGACTTTGGTTGGCCTAAGCCTGTTTGAAGATTCAGTCACCGTCGACAACAAACAGCGCATGATCTAAAGTATGCACAACAATCAGGGATCCGACAGACCCCCAGAGACTTTCTTTCATACATTATCCATCTACAAAATCATGACCCCATTTCTTCACTACTTCTACCACCAAACTTTTCCAGATCCTTGGATTGGATTATTGGATGACGCTTTTCTATATCAAGACCAGCAACAATGGGACTCAGAACAATCATACAGAGGCAAAATACATCATATCCGTCCTAAGAGTGACAAAAGGAGAGGCTCTCATGCAGTCCTTCAATGAAACCATGGTCCGAAATGAGGAAGAGTAGCAATTTTGTTCTTAAAATGGTCGAGTACCATCCAAAACAAGTACCCAAAAGCACAAGAGGGAATGAGTAAATATAAATGACAAATAACTGAAGGTTTTTCGTTTGATTTTGTCTAATTTTTTCTGTTTAAGTGTTGAAATTGTTTTGGATTTTTGAAAATTGCAATGTATCACTTGTTTCTAAATGATAATTCTTCCCGGGCTTTGCGCAAGTTCTAAATCTATTACGATTTTCATATAATTTGGCAAATCTTAATGTTTCCCAAGCAGGAACACAAAAATAAAGTGGTCGATAATTTTAAAATTTCAATTTTAAGACACACCCTAATGTGCATGCACGTATGAATGTATGAATAAATGTATATATGCAGGCACGTGTGTGTATGTAATACTATGTATATATAAATGTGTGTATGTATGCATGTATGTATGTTATTGTGTATGTGTGTACGCGTGTGCAAATAAATGCATGTATGTATGCTTATTTATGTACGTATGTATACATGAATAAATGTGCATGTGCATGTATGTAAGCATGCACGTATGTATATGTGTAAGTATGTGTGTATGCATGTATGAATAAATGTATGTATGTATGTATGCATGTATGCATGAAATTATTTACGTATGTATACGTCTGTATCCAACAACTTAATATAGCGCTATCCAGATAGATCTTAGACGTGGGTGGTATCATTGTTCATAAGAGACAACAAGTAAATCTGTAAACAAATGAAGCCTTCATCGGAAGAACCACTAGAGTCCATTTTTAACATTTTGAGATATTCACAAAACAAACTTTGAAAGTCTACAAGTATTTTTTTAATGAAAATGTCAAAAAGAAATTTGGCATTCACACGGATGTGTTATGCCTCTATAACATGCAAAAAAAGATATTGATTTTATCTTTATAGGTAAGTGGCGCCACATTGTAAAGGTTTAAATATTGCTGCGCACTGCAATTTATTATGTAAACTTCATTTTTTCGCCGTGATTAGACAGTATTCAATGAATAATTGCAAATTTGTTCAACAGTAACAAATTATTCATAATAGCTGCTGCTATTAAGCTAAAATTAGCATTAAAATGAAATGTGAAAGTTGTCTGCCTTGTGTGTTTGCAGTTCACGATTCATGCAAGAACCACTTAAGTCCAAGGACTCTAGTTGTTTTTACATGAACACTCTATTTTCTTCCCATTGTAACTCTGGACTGACGTGAGTTTTCTGAAAAACACACTTGTAAATACATGCTCTATAGCATTAAGTATCACAGGACACAGTTAACTCAAAAATGTCAAAAATGGACTCTAGTGGTTCTTCCGATGATGTTCATTGTTCAGGTATCTGAAAAGTCACCATTGTTAACATTTACCGTCATCTGCTAAGCTACTGTCGCGCATACATTTTCTGTGGAAGAAACCAAGTATACTGAAGTCGCTTACCTGTATTATTCTTGCCTGAATGACGTGCCTCTGATATTGCGGTGTTCAGCAGAAGAACAAACTCCGCGATGATTAAACAGTTGGTCGCGACAGAATGCAGAATCTGCGGCCTATGCATCATTGTTTAGCAACCGTACGCACCGTGCTCGTTACGGTTGATCTATTGGAAATCGCCGAAATATCTCAGCCTCGCACAAAAGCTGCGTCAGAGAGACAACCCTATTTAGCCTAAAACATTGCAAGATTTAAAATAATACATAAAATTGAGAATAATATTATATCCGTAAGAACGCTAATAATGTCCAAGTTAAGGCTGAATGTAAAATTCTGCGCGAGTTTGATTGGAAACAGAACTGTTTCATTTGAGGTAAACCTGGTGATGTTCGAAAGCCTGGTAAGAATGCCAAATGGCGCAGTGTGCAAACACTGGGTATCAAAGACAGTACTTTAAATTGATGGCGTCTTATTTGGATTACGTATTTTGGACCATGTAATTTTGGAGAAAATTTGGGTTTGAAGCTTCTTGGCCAGTCTTGTTCTCTAGCCAATGAGTGTATGTGGACTATGTGATGTGGATAATTGTTTAATGCATTTTTTTATAAACAATAAAGTTGTCAGTTGTACGTCAAATTATTTTAAATGCTTACAAATTGGCGCCCCGTCAAAAGCGCCAAGGACAAAAGCGCCCCGACAAATATGTCCCGACAAATGCGCCAGACAAATGCGCCCCGATAAATGCGCCCCGTGCACGAAATTCTAATTTGAATACACTTTAATAAGATAAATGTATGTAATGTAACTGTTTAAGTCAAACACGAAATTTTAATACACAGAAGAAAACATTAATAAGAGAAATGTTAAAGTCAGACAATTAGGGTTGCCACCTTTCTAAACTAGTGAGTCGGGACGCAATTTTGGAGCACCGAAATCGTAAAGACCTGTTTCTTCTTACTGGTTTTCCTCGCACAGTTCACCAAACAACGAAAGTTCGAACAAAGATCGTTCTCGTAACAATTTGGAACAAGATTCCAAAGTTCAGTTCGTGTCCTCCCTAACAATGAACTTCCACTACCTTCTAACGGAAGTACAGGTTTCTGCACTGTCTTATGGCAAGATCAGTACATCGATACGCGTCGTTTTGATGCCTAGGCTTTACTACTTCGCCTCCGAAGTTTCCTCAAGTTCGACCAAAAGGCTCGCTGCTATTCTGGTCGTTTTGTTGAACGACCAGAATAGCACCGAGCCCTTTGGTTTTTCCCTAAGTAGGTTTATCGTCCGATCAGGATTGAGCCGTATACGACTATACACATTGGCGGCGATCATGGGGGGAAGAGGGGGACAAGTCCCCCCACCTTTAAGAGTGGGGGACACGCCATACATTTGTCCCCCCAAATTTTGAAGAAACACGAAAAAAGGCGAAGAAATGTAATTGGGCGTGATGGTTTTCACAGCATTTTTGACGAGATGAGGTAAAAACTCAAGTTTTGAGCAGAAGTGTCCTCCCGAAAATTATGATAAAGCAAGAACAAATTCGTAAAAAAGTAATGAAATTTGTTTGGGATGGAATTTTTTGGGGAGGAATTTGTAATAAAAGTAATAAATTTTTTAGACGAATTCCCTAAGGAAAGGTAATCACGCGTTATTGGTGGGAGACCCGGGGGAAAAAGTTGTAAAAAGAGGCGAATGACTAAAAAAGGTCATACACTTTTTGGGAGATGAATTCATGAATTCGTAGAAAAGTCTTCAAGTTAAGAAATTTTTATTGGGACATGAATTCCTTAAAAAAGGTCAGCGACCTGACCGTGGCTGACTTTGTCCCCCCCCCCACCTCTCACACAAGATCGCTGCCACTGACTATACAACAGCACAACTGGCGTGTCCAAGGCCAGTGTCACAAAATAGAGTATCCCCATACAATTATATCCCCTTAGCAGAATGGAGTACCCGGCCGGATGAATGTGAACGGGAGGGACTATTCCCCTCGTGCAAATGTATCCCCCATGAGTCGTTCGAAATTATCCCTCGTCAAAAAAGTATCCTCTGCAACATAATTACAAATTCTGCGATTTAACTCAATAATTAGAACTATGTCATTCGTGGTCATGGGCAAAGCCATATGATACTTATTGTTGGCATACGTGGGCAAAATATCCAGTGAAGTCAATGATCCTCTCATTATTCTCTCTACGCTATACTCTATTTACTCTTAGGCAAGTTGTGACACTGATATCGGACGTTTTGTAGCCAGCAAAGCCATTGAAACCATAATATATGAAGGAAATGAACCAATTTCAAGGGCTCTTGTGTTCTTTGTGGTGTTGTAAATTCACGCAAATTAAACAAATTCTATTCGCAAAATTAGTTCCGTGTATAACTTGTTGCGATTAGGGTTGCCAGATACATGGGTTGCCAAAGGATGACACAGAGAGCCAGGAAGGAGGACAAAGGAGGACGCATTGAGTGTTTCACTCCAGAGTCAGGGAGGGGTCTCCTAAGAAATCAAGAATGAAGTCACACTGAAAAGCTACCGGAAATGAAATTAGTACTTTGACCATAGCAGCAAGGCATCCAGAAGGTTTATGAGGGGGGTAATTATTTTTGCGTTTAGTAAGAGAGTTATGTGCTAATTTGTGTAATGTAATATTAGGTATATGCCCTTAAAATAATTTTGGTTAATTCGTTAATCTCGTCGTTCCACGCACAGTACGGATCCTGCATTGTTGGTAGTATAGTCTACTGTAAGATGAAGCCTATATATAGTAATGTAATAGCCAATAGCCAAATCCAACAAACATACAAAAAGCCGGACACTTTCCAGGTTTTTAGCTTTGCCTGCCGGGCAGAGGACATGAGGCCAAAAAGGAGGGCATGTCCTCCTTTTGCCGGACGTCTGGCAACCCTAGTTGCGATGCACGTTTATAAAACGAGGAAGACAAATATCAGCATTTCTCAAACGACAGTGTCATGAAAAGGGACTAAGGTACTAATTGGGTGAATTTGGAACTCGCGCTTGATCAGTCGATTCTTATCAATAAAATCTCGGCCGACAGTTGCGTCAGCTCCTACACAAGGCACCTAACCACATCGAGGAACCCATATGTTAAAATCCTCCTCTGCCAGCAGCAAAAGGACTGCTCTTCATGTGGGCTGTACGCAGCTGCCTATGCCTTTGAGATTGCTTTGGTGATCCTTCAGAAATGTCAAAACTTTTCGAGAAATGTTTCAACGACAACGTCATGGTTCTTTCCCCAAAATCCCTCTCAAGAGAAGGGGGAAGAAACCCACTTCCGCGTGTGGTTATTCTTCCTACTGTAACTTCGGTTTGATTTGCTCTGAACATTGCTTAGAAGACTTAGAGTCACTTAGAGTCACTTGCTTTACGTATTTCTGGTTTCGGATTTTGAATGCAGCATAGATTTATCAATTACACTCATTTTTCAATAATACCTTATACCTGTGAATTTTTATCCCCCGGTGGGATGAATTTACACGATGGGGGATAGAAATTGTTTATCCCCAGAATACTCTATACCGGTATATTCCATCCGGGGGGGATAAATTTATTCATATCCCCAGATAGTTTTAGGACGGATAGTCTGTCACACGACACCGGCATTGCAACTGAAACTTGTTCACTCGAAAAGTTCTCAGTGAGCCAGCGCAACAGACGACAGAATCCTTACGGTCCGTTGCGTTCGATTTTGTGCGTTTGATTTATCCAATCAGCATCCGACACCGTGTAGTTCATATCCCAGGATCAGGGTAAATATTCCGGGACCTAGGCCTGTGATAATTTCATATAGGCCTAATTCTTTAGTGCTGGCAATTTAGATAATTAATTAACATGAAACAACTTCAACTAATTAACACCTCTACCCTAGATCATAAATAGCTTCTATATTAGTCTAAAGAAGTGTACATTTGTGTGGGAAAAAGAACATCGTTGCAGTGCTTTATACATGTGAGACCCCGGGAATCGAATCCGGAACGCAATGAAGATAGAAATTACTAATTAATTAATTACTAATAACGATCATAATAATAACAACAGTAACAATAATAATATAATGAAAGTGATAATAATTACTACTAATAATGATGAGGATGACGAAGATAATATCTATATAATGGTCTTTCGATATAAATAAGTACTAACCTTCACCGGAGGAAAGATAACAGGGATTTTATTGACTCAGTTCTTTGCTTTCGTTATTTTTCGTTGTATTCAATTTATTCTTTATTCTTAATTCTTATTCTTATTCGATTTATTCTTAAGTCTCGTTCTTCTTCCTATTAACTGAAATCTTCGTTGTCATTATTCCTCTATTAACCCAGTTCTTCGTTTTTGTTACTCTTCCCATTAAATAAATTCCTCATTTTCATATTCTCCCTATTAACTATGTTCTTCGTTTTATTTACTCTCTCTATTAACCCATTTTTTTTGTTTTTGTAACTCTTCTACTAACTAAGTTCTTCATTTCTCGTTTTCGTTACTCTCCCTACTAACTAAGTTCTTCGCCACTTATTTCCATGGGATGATGGTGCAAGCGTAAACTACTACAGTGACGCTCGATACATAGATGGCGCATATATAACAACATAGGCGATCGATTACAAGAGCTGCGTATTGCCAGACGTCACCGTCGTCATCCTCCGCGTCTGTTCTCGGTCATCGAGACCGAGTAAAGGAAGGCTCGTGTGTTAGGTGTGGTTACGTGAGTGGCTTTTTCTTCAGCTTCTTCGTTGCGCCCATTCTGAATGGTTGGATTTTCGATGCATCTGAATTTATCTCTGCGTCTCATCGAAACCCTGCGTTTACTCAGCCACAGTAACCTTCCCAGTCGATCGCAAATCCATGTTTTTATCTGGGAAAAAAATATTGACGATTTCTTAAAACTACGTTACTGTATGCTATCGTTTTAAACGGATAGGCATGTAGGGCTAAATACCCAGGAGACTGCTATCTATCAGTGCACGGAAAGTGAGAACAGTTACAAAGAGGAATACCTCATTCTTTTCCGGTCGATGGACTCCCACCTTACCTTTTGCAATCCCTTTAAGACGTACGTCACGTACCTGTTTTGCTCGGTCTTTGCTTATTATTTTTTTGTGCAAGGCGCTGCTTAACACCGGTTAAGTGGCGCCATAGGATATACTGCGTGATGATGATGATGATGATGATGATGATGATGATGATGATGATGATGATGATGATGATGATGATGATGATGATGATGATGATGATGATGATGATGATGATGATGATGATGATGATGATGATGATGATGATGATGATGATGATGATGATGATGATGATGATGATGATGACGATGATAATGATGATACAAACTTAGAATAACAATTGCACTATCAGTTACCCATTGTGGCATTTGACACATGGTCGACGATCGATGGTAGAGATTTGGTACAAGTATACCGACCATCGCAATCAATGACGCAGCATTCATCAAAGTCACGCTGGAGAAGTAGATATCTGCACAAGACAAAATAATCACACAACCAATTCTTACTTCTGCTGCAATTGCACACAAACTTCAATATTCGTTGATTAGATTATTAATACTCGTAAAACTGGTCCAGTGACACTAATAATCGCGCAAGCCTATTGGCATCCCAATATCTGATGCTGGTATCCTAATGTTCTGATACTGGTATCCTAATATTCTCATACCGGAATCCTAATATTCGGATTCTGGCATCCTAATATTCGGGGATACTGAAATCCTAATATTCTTATACTGCTATCCTAATATTCGAATACTGGTACTCCAATACTCTCATACTGATATCATAATATTCGGTTGCTGGTATCCTAATATTCTCATACTGGTACCCTAATTTTCGGATACTGGCATCCTAATATTTTTATACTGGCATCCTAATATTCGGATGTTGGTATTCAATACTCTAATACCGATATTCTACTATTCGGATGCTGGTATTCTTATATTTTGATACTGTATCCTAAATTCAGATACTGGTATCCTAATATTCTGATACTGGCATTTTAATATTCTGATACTGATATCTTAATATTCAGAAACCTATATGCTAATATCCTTACACTGGTATTTTAATATTCAGATACTTGTACCCTAGTATTCTGGTTCTAGTATCCTAATATTCATAGAATGGTGCTCAAATATTCTTATGCGGGTGTCCTAATACTCTGACACTTGTACCCTAATATTCAGGTAGGGCCTACTCTATTCGTTTACCCTGTGTCTGTCCGTTCTGCTCCGTCGTTCATCTCATTTCGTTCTCACCTTCAGACTTACCTTTCTCCAATTGCTTATCCACCATTGACTCCCTATCCGTCTCAACGGACTGATCTTCTGGATATTGATCTCATTACGGTTTGGTTTTGGTGTGCCATCGGTTGATGCCTTGTGCATTAGACACCGGCGCAGTAGAAGTTACTAATTGCAATTACAATCATAGAAGTCGGATACTGGTATACTAATTATGATCATCGTCGTCATCATCATTCATCAACATTGGTATCATCCCCGCAGTCATACTGTATATGTCGCTATTTTCATCACCCTCATAGTTGTAGTTGTAGTTGCTTATTGTACAGAACAAATATTGCACCTGTAATTGTGATTACGACAATTTATTTAGCATCGTTGGTAGCAAGCTACATCTTTGATGCTTCACGCAAACACACAAACATCATCTACAGCCAGCGCAAAGTCAGTTATGTTTCGACAAGTAGGCCTACTGTGCAACAGGAACCAAAAAGGGTAATGGACTAACCTTGGCCCTTCTTCCTCAATTACTACTCAATAATGTGTTCGTTAATTAGTTAATTAATTAAGAAATTAATTAATCAATTCGTCATATTCATCGTCGTCGTGCAATGTTGCATCATACCAATGAAAGGGGGAGCACGACGAACGCCCGATTGTCCAGGTCCCCGATTACCCTTTCCCCGATACAAACTCCCCGATTACAAACTCCCCGATAGGCCCAACACCCCGACAGACCCAAGTCCCCGAATATGCAACTAATCCCAAGTCCCCGACAGGCCCAAGTCCCCGATTGGTTATTTAATCTACACGTAAGACCATTTAGTGTCAGTCTGTATAGGCTTCATAATGTCGTTCACGTAGGCCTATTGCATGTCACTTGTTTAATGAAGGCGTATTCGTATCGATTTAATGAAACTTAGTAACTTAATCTACACTTAGGCCTATAGAGGGTGACACTAATAATCTGGGCCTTATCGGTTGACGGAAACTGAGCTGAATACAAGCAAAGCCGGTTATTCGAGCAGCACCGACATATATAAGAACCAAATGAAGAAAGTATTATTATACATAAAGTCAGAATTAACAATAGCAAGACCAATACCAGTTCGACCAGATGCAATAAGACCAGATGCAGTACCAGAAGTACCTGCATTGCCAGCATCGGCAGCAGCAGTTAGTGCATCGCCAGCAACTGAGTCGGCACCAGAAACAACTATCTCTGCAGAGTGCCCTGTTTGCAAATGCGGAAGATCAGATACAGCTATTATTCCATGCGGGCACTGTGCATGCAGTTCTTGTATTAATGTTCTTTTTGGCGCACCATCAACAAGGGGAATCAGCAAAACATGCCCAGTGTGCCGCAGTAATATAAGGGATATAATGCGCTTGCATTTTTGAAAAACTTGTCAGCCTTAGCAAGTAGAATATTTTGAAGTAGTTTGTGGACAATTCTCTTATAGCTGTCTTCTGAATTCAGCGTGCAGTAAGGAATTCAAATTACATAATGGTACACGTACACAAGTAAAAATATTATTTACATTAATCTAACTGGCTTTGCCTTTATTCAACTCTGTTTCCGTCTACCGATAAGGCCAAGACGATTGGTGTCACCCTCTTTAGCCTATACAGACTGACACTAAATAGTCTTACGTGTAGATTAAATCACCAATCGGGGACTTGGGCCTGTCGGGGACTTGGGATTAGTTGCATATTCGGGGACTTGGGTCTGTCGGGGTGTTGGGCCTATCGGGGAGTTTGTAATCGGGGAGTTTGTATCGGGGAAAGGGTAATCGGGGACCTGGGCAATCGGGCGTTCGTCGCAAACCCATGAAAGGTATGGCATCGGATGTATGTGGGACTTTGTCGGCTATCATCAGCTGATTGACGCTCAAAGCCAGCAGCGTCGAAATTCCCAAATGGAAATAGAATAAGAACATTTCTAACGACATGGAACAGAAAAGTCTTTTTCAGTGTTCCCATTTTGTAGAATACAGACGAACGTGATTATTATCTCTTGATCATGACACTCACGATTAGAACTATGATAACAACGACGACGACGATGATGATATGAGCTAATCTGATGATTAGGCTATAACAACGTTATCATAATGACAAAGGCGTCGGTATAGATGGTCGTTTCAAATAAAACTGTAGTAAAAATCATCGTCCGTTATAGACGTCAAATCGAGATCCAGATCGAGAAAACAGATCGAGATCCGATGAATCAGATGGCGATCATGTAATTCATGATAATGATTGCGATAATTATGATGATGACGAAGGCGACGACGACGACAACGATAATGATGATTAGGCCTATGCCAGTGATACCATATATGTGTGTCCGTGCGTGTGTGTGTATTGCTTTGTATTTGGAAATTTGTATAGCGCCTCTTGCCACTAGAAGCTAATCAGGGGCGATGCCGACGTGTGTACACATCGAGCGCTAACACTGTGTGTCTTTATGGAGTGACAGGTCGCAATATACTAAATTAATGTTGTTATTCTAGGAAACGATGGACAGCGTCGCAGATAAACTAAGCAGATAAACGCCATGAAAACGAAAACAGACGATTGCACCCAGAGAGACAGACACGCAGACAGAGGCACGGTTAGATAGAGATACCTAGAGGCAGGGCACGCCGTCCCATAAATCATTTACGGCCGAGCTGGCAGCGTATATGGGTCATTATCCGAAATGTTACAAATTCCGTCTCAGAAAAACAAAAAAAAATTTTCCCCAAAATTGGTTGTAAGTGTTTTTTTAAGTCACGTACATAGTTAAATTTAACTAATTTCAAAGAAATCCACTATATTTGTAATCATAAGTTAATTTTTTTTCAGAAATTATAAAGTCAAAACGCGTCATTTTTCATTAAAGTCCGACCTTTTTGTGTAATCATATTTAATCACAAGGACCTGAAATATTCCTCTGGTGCTTATAAAATGGCAATTTCCTAAAAGTAGAAGATGCCAGCATTAAGTAGGAATACAACAGGCCTTTCCTTCACATAAAATATTAGTCTGGTGTCAAGAAATTAAGACATTTTTAGAAATTATTCAAAAAAAGAAATATTATTTTTAGCTGCAGAAAAAAATCTGTGCAGCATTAGCTAAAACTGTATGTTATATGCATTAGATACAAGTTGAACAACATTTCAAGAGTTGCTAGTAAATTCTAATTACATGCAATTTATTTTTATATCAAATAATTCACAAAAAATACATGTAATTCACTCTTAGCAATGCGTCATTACCATCCGTGCAAAGATGCGACTGCCATGAGAAAATAGCAGAAATCTGATGTATTCGGATGGTAATGATGAAAAACAACCGCTGGATGGTAATGACAAAATGATGAAATTTATGACAGCCGTCAAATATTTTCACTTGAATTACTTTATCAGATAAGTAATTTAAATCAGTTCAACAAGAGCGGTAAATGAAATAAGTTATCAATGTTATAATCTACCTAAACCAGGAAATATAACACGAGATGGTAATGAAACAGAAATTTACTTTTTTGTAATTTGGAACACACAAACTTAAATTAAAAATAAAATATTATGAATTTCAACTCAAATCTGTGTGATTCCATTAATAGTTGACAATATCTTGTTCCTGATGTTTTTCTGTAAGCAAGTAAGCACGTTCTCTAAAAAGTTATAGGCTTCCCAAAAATTGAGATGGCTATGATGCTTACTTCTATGGACAAGTATAAATAGGCCCAAAAAGAAATAAATCTTACGAAAATGAGTCTAAATGTTTAATTATTGCATATGCTAGCTACTAATTAATCAAAATAATATACCTTTGTTACAGGTTGTAATAGAATAAATTTGCGTAAAAGCTGAATTTAAAGCATTGTACACCGTCTCGGACAGAGGATGGTAATGATATTTTGTATACATTTAGTAATTTATTTCTAAATTTCCAAAATCTAGCAGCTAAAACAATGATGGGAAATGTTAATCTGCTGATTCTTTGAAGGATAGGCAAAAAAAATTTCAAGAAATTATCGAAAAAACTCAAAAAACCAACATGGGACATCAATTCTGCACTTTTGGGATAATGACCCATATAGACTTTAAAAAACAATAGAATACAATAAACTACAATGCATATTAATGCAAAACAATGCAGTAAAACAATACTACAAAACAACAGTTGAATACGCCACAGCCCATTGCTCTGGTTGTCAAAAAAAGCCTGGGGTCGAAAATTTTGCAAACTACCAAGGAATACGAAAGCCGGTCACAATTTAATGTTCTTCATATTATGTTGCACGCGATACAACTGACGACTCAAGAGACATTTATTTTCCTGACCCCTCCCTTAGCTGAGGGGGTAGAAGAAGAACTAGGGGTGTTGAACCCCCAACCCTCCGGTAACTATAACACTGACCTAGCCCGAGTCTTTCGCCCGAATCGGCCGGCAGAATGAAGGTGGCAGCAGACAGCGCTGAAAGAATCATACAGGGCATCATGAGGTTGAAGGCGTAGAAAAGAGTCCGTCGCCTCAGGTGCAGAGTGAAAACCAAATTGCCGAAAACGAAACCACCCGTGTAGTTATTCACTCCCCGCATATCCGAAATACCTGTTCAAATATAAATAGCCTATTTGTTCGTAAGTTTCATATACTGCTATAGCGCCACGACGTATTTGTTTGTGAGAGTAGAGACTTGGGTCGGGAGCACTTCTGAATCATTCGATTTCAATTACAATTACAATGCGCGGATTCGTGCCGGTTGAACGGGGACTTTAAGTAGCAGTGTGGGACAGGCTGTTTACCCGGGCTTAAATTTGGTACCGGTGAAGGCTGGGTTTCAAACAGCAAGTCGTGCTATGCCGTAATCCCGTGTCCAGTACTTTGCGAATCGTCAACCACAATTTTGTTTTCATTCCATGTAGTGCAACGATATGTAGTATGATGCGACAACGGCCCCCTCCTCAATTCTATCAAAGGTTTTGTTTGGGGTCTCCTTCCTACCTGTCCTTATCTTGAAAGCATTTCTTTTCTCCGGGGCTCCCACGTTGAGAGCGCCTCTGAACAGCTTCTTTTGTCAAGAGGGGCTTTACAAATTCCCACATACGATACACTAAAATAACATGTAATGCTTATGTCGAGCCACGTTGTGATGTGGCTTAATATAACGTAACATAACATAACCACAGTGCAAACCGTCTCACAATATCGTTACATGGCGCACACCATAAAGCAAGAGGTTTGTTTTGATTTGAGTTTGTCAAAGCCAATTGGGAAATGCCCCTTGCTATTTACACGAGCTCTACCGCCCCATTTCAGGGTTGTTTGGCTGCAGAAATCGTCATTCCTCTGCACGGGGTGAACTGGTTGTTTCTTTTGTGCGCACCTCGACAATTCAGCGTCGTGCTTTTCCAATGGTTGGGCCATCAACATGAAACGGACTTCCTTGGATTTCCATTACAATTTACACGAGCTCTACTGGCCCATTTCAGTGTTGGCTGACTGGAGAAATCTTCATTCCTCGTGCTTTTCCAGCGGTTGGGCCAATTGCCTCAAACGGACTCCCTTTGGATCTGCGCGTTGTCTTAGCTAGGTATTTTGCATGCGCTTGCTATAAACACTTGAAACTGTTCTTTTTCGCCGGTGTTGGGCTTGGAGTGGTTCTGAGTAGTTATCTCGGAGATGCGCTATATACATGCTTTGACTGAATGGTAAATCTTATGGTATTCGGCTGCACTTACCGACGAGGTCCCACTCGGAGTTTGGCCTGTAGTGGCTCTCGATGACAGACGTTTCCGGAAACGTCAAGTTCAGCATGAACATGTTGTAACTCCACGACTCGAACTCGAGACTACAGAACTGTTCGTCGAGAGGAAACCATCGGATGTCGATAGGACAGTAGGAGGCGGCCACCAGCGGTGAAGTCCACACGCATTGCCCATTCGATCCAGTGATCACATTGACATCGGCCCGGGCCGCCCATTTCTCTGCGCTACCATACCAATACATAGACAGGAGGAAAGTTGTTGCACGGTATGGTATTCCATGGTAGGGTAGAGTTGGGTAGGGTAGGGTAGTCTTGGGTAGGGTAGGGCAGAGTAGAATAGTGTCGGAAAAGATAGGTAGATATGGTAATGTAGGGTAGGGTATGGTAGGGTAAGAAAAGCTACGATAGGTTTAGTTTTGGTTATTCAAATAAAACTAAGCTGTGACAAGGTAAGGTTATATAGTTTAACGCAAGGTAAGATACGGTAAGACAAAAGGACTGTAGCGTAGGGCAAAGTAGAATAGTGTAGAATAGGATATAGGTAGGTATGGTAATGTAGAGTAGGGTAGGGTAGGGTAAGGTAAGATAAGCTACGATAAGGCCAACCTTTAGGTAATTTCAGTAAAACTAAGCTGTGACGAAGTAAGTTTATATATTGTGTAACGCAAGGTACGATACGGTAAGACAAAAAGAGTGTTGATATATGATATAGGATATGGTAAAGTAGAGTACAGTAGGCTAATGTACGTAATGTCGGGGTAGGTCATAGTAGGGTAACATAATTAAGGTTGGTTACCAAAAGGCTTGACATGGTACGTCCACCCACCTATTGAGTAACACTACATCTGGCGTCCAGACCTTGGAACGCGGTGTGGAGATCCTCGGAAGACCACCGTATTCGGTCTCATTCCAAGACAGACGAAAGTCGTTCCATTCCTGTTTCAGTAATATAGTCCAACTTAAGACACACTCACACTCTCACACACACATATAAAGAGTAGGGTAGGGAACACATATATATACATATATATATGTGTGTGTGTGTGTGTGTGTGTGTGTGTGTGTGTGTGTGTGTGTGTGTGTGTGTGTGTGTGTGTGTGTGTGTGTGTGTGTGTGTGTGTGTATGTGTGTGTGTGTGTGTGTGTGTGTGTGTGTTGATCTTGTGTGTTAATTTAGCGATGAGATTGCCTATAAAGACACGTAACTGAAACCAGCTAATAAATAATAAACCAATTAAAATAGATTAGCCTAGATGATGTTGTAATTGCAACTCCAATGGGTTATTTATATAACGTCCCTTGGGGAGCAGTTTGTCAGAGGCGCTCACAACGCTAGCCTGGACGTTGAATTGCATTAGGAAGTTCATCAGCTAGAAAACACTGTATGCGTGTTTCATGTCCTTTTGAATGTATGTATGCAAGTATGTATGAATGTAGGTATCGATATATGCATGTATGTTAGTATATATGTATGAATGTATGTATGCTTGTATGTTATTTGTATGTATGTATATATGTATGCATGTATGTATGTATGTATGTATGTATGTGTGTGTGTGTATGTATGTAAGTATGTATGCATGATTTATTTTTATTTATTTTTTTATTTATTTTTAATGTATTCTTTTTTGCTTCATAATGCTACTCGGCATATACTATTGAGTTCTTATGTTAAACATTTACAGTACATGATGAAATACTTTCGTTGATGCCAATAAATGATTTTGATTTGAATTGATTTGATATGTAGTGATATATAGGACAGACGCAAGCATTTGAGAGATAGAGACAGAGATACAGAGTAAAAGACAGACACAGAGATTGGCGGACAGACAGGCAGGGAGGAATTACAGAGGCAGAGAGCGTAGCAGAAATGCACTAGTGTTTGGACTAGACAGGGGAATGGCACCTGTGGTCAAACCCCCCCCCCCGTGGGTGCTGGTATTCGTGCTTGTGTAAAATATGTAGACCAAGCGACGCCGACCGGAAGGACAAATAAGAGCAATGTTAAGATTGTAAAGTCGCTCAGTCTGTGGGTCGTGCTCTGTCGGTCGGAGTCGCTGGTTGGAGGTCGTGCTGCTGATTAAACTACTCTTCAACATCCGAGTCTTCATCTTCTTCCGTTGGGAGGCAACCCCTAATCTCGGGCAACCAACGCAGACACTACACATATATGTATGTATGTATATGTGCATGTAATATGTATGTATTTACGTATGTATGTAATGTATGTATGTATATATGCATGTATGTATGACTGTGTAATATGTATGCAAGTATGTATATGTGTATGTATCTATGTATATATGTATGAATGTATGTATGAATGTATGTATGTGTGTTTGTATCTATCCATGTATGTATGTATGTATGCATGACTATGTATATGTAGGTATATATGTATACTGTATGAATATATTCATGTATGTACACGTATTTCTAGAGCGAGCGTAGGGCCTCGACCCTGCTCGTTTTTCAATGAATTCATCGGGTGAGATGCTTCACTGCCGCTGCCCGTATGAATGGGCGCCACGCCATTTAAGGTACCCGAGTACCGTTCTTGCCCGAGATTTAAATCTATTAAATAAACCGCGATCGTGTAAAGTAAGAACTATTTAAAATTCCACGATCTAACTTGCAATTAGTATCAGTGGATTATATTTAACAAAGAGAACTGTGAAAATGCTTCGTTTGTTGGAATTGAACTTAACAGTAATAGTTCAATGCAACAACTGTCACGTGGGGCGCATGAATCAAAACATCAGATGCAACAGAGACGCAGCAACGTTATCCACAATATAAGATTTCATCAGCTTACTTACCATATTGACCCAGATGTGCGTATGCAAAATTTCATAAAGGTTGTCCTACAAGAAAGTATAATTATTGATAAGATAAGATCAGGTAAGGCAAGGTAATGCAAGGTAAGGAACCGTAATAATTCTAGGTAAGATAAGATCATGTAAGGCAAGGTAGTTTAAGGTAAGGAACCGTAATAATTCTAGGTAAGATAAGATCAAGTAAGGCAAGGTAGTATAAGGTAAGGAACCGTAATAATTCTAGGTAAGATAAGATCAAGTAAGGCAAGGTAGTATAAGGTAAGGAATCGTAATAATTCTAGGTAAGATAAGATCAAGTAAGGCAAGTCAAGTCAAGGTAATGTAATGTAAGATAAGGTAATGCAATAGAATTGGTGGCAAGGCAATGGAAAGGAAGGGTAAGAAGGCTGCGCTATGCAAAATATGTAATTCCAATCAGAGTTATAATTACAATTAATGAATCATCAAGAACGGTAAATTACAGTGAGTTTAGTCTTAGGACTATAGTCTTCCGTTTAGACGGGAGTCTGGATGCCACTTGGGGGTGTCAACAGGATAGGACTAAATAGTCGTTAGGCCGGCTGCGTTGAAGGCTGTCCACGTGCCTTTGATTATACAACCGAAGACAGACTTTCCCTATGCATATTTTGCTCCTGGTCAACCACAAATTGCACCCGATGTGCTAGACTTGAATGCACTTACGACTTCAACGACTTGTTTTGGGAAGAGAGATAGCTGGACTTCAACGGTGTCACTAGTACTTTTCGCTGGACGGGAGTCTGGATTGTAGTGACGTGTCGTGAACAGCTCATGTCGCAATCGATCCTCGTCGGTCATCGTGACTACGTATGCACATTACACGGTCATTTAAACTCTCGCCCCAAATAAAATCACGACAAATACGTCTTATAACGCAAGTTATTGTCTCTAATTCTCACTCACGGAGATGATATGCGATTGATCCGATGTAGGCCTAGTGTAGTGTAAGGTTATATAAGATAAACACGATATAAAGTATGTATATTTGTATGTATGTAGGCCTACGTTGTCCGTAAGGACACGTATACGTGTGTATGTACCCTCTAGTGTAAGGTAAGATAAGATAAGATAAGATAAGATAAGATATGTTGTGTACAATTGTACATTGCTTATGTTAATGGTAATTAGGTATTTATACGGATATATGTATGTATGTGTTTATGCATGTATTTATGTAGGTATGCATAACATTGCATTTCTGTGTATGCAATATGCATGTATGTACATTTAAATGTATGTATGTATGTATGTATGTATGTATGTATGTATGTATATAAGTATGTATGAATGTATGTAAGCATATATGTATGTATGTGTGCATATGTGTATGCGTGTATATGTAGGTATGCATAACATTGCATACATGCGTATCGATTGTGTCAGAAGAAATGTTAGAGATGATCGAATAAGGCGTAAGTCATAGTTTTACTGCCTGCTCTTGGATTACTGCGTTTGGGATAACCGTTATCTGTCTCGGGAAAGAGAAAGAATATCTCCTTCCTGGTGGCCTAAGTTGTTTCGAGTTCAGTCATTTCGGTTTAATAGAGTTACAGGAGTTACGGAGCTCTGGATTCTTTCTCTGAGAGAGAAGATACTTTGCTTAATTCATGGGGAATAGGGTAACTTCTATTGTAACAAAAGTACTACAATAGTGATTGCACATTTCTGTGTCGAAGTATATTTTAGCTTAGAATGATTGTCTACTGTTCCACTTACTGTTCAAATTTTAGAGGATTTTGTAATTAACTGCATAGGCGTAATTTGTGGGGGGCACGAGGGGTACCCGTACCCCCCACTTTTTGAACTGGGGGGTACTGTACCCCCCACTTTTTAAACAATGTCAATCAATATTTTTTTTATTGTGCCTTCCCAGAGAATGCAGTCTCCACCAAAGTGCGAAAGTACTTAGATACACATGTAAACCGAGAGCCAAAATTAATGAGAATACTGACAGGGAATATGTTCAAAATGGCCACCATGCCAAAAGCGAAAGTGGAGAAGAAATTGGTACCCCCACTTTTTAGACCAAAGTATTGGTACCCCCCACTTTTTAGACTAAAGTTACGCCCCTGATTAACTGTAAAGTAATAAAGAAAACTTCTGAATAGCACAAAACGTTTCTTATACTTCGAGTAGACTAGTACAGGAAGAAGAGGAAGTAGATAGACGCAGTCACTTTAGCGAACGGTCGAGTTTCATTCACTCTAGAACCAGCTGCGTGCTAAATCTAGTCCTAGAACGCTTGGGTACTTTGTTGGAGGAACAAAAATTATCTAGTCAGGCCCACAGAATAGCGAGTGAGGAACAGCGACTATCGAGTGATGGGCAAAGATTAATGAGTCAGAGGCAGTGTTACCACTCTAAATTTTCAAAAATCCCAAAAAAGCCAAGAAAAGCCAAGGTGAAAAAATAGCGTAAAAAGTGAAAACTTTTATTAATTATCATTATTATTATTAATGAAAAGTAATTTAAAATATTATTTTCCTTATTTCTTGAATTTTTCCTATGTTACTGATCATATAAACTTATTTCAAAATTGAAAATAAGACATTTAATCTTCAGTTAAAAGAATTATCTGCATCATTGTATCAATTAACCAATTGCTGTAACTACCAAGTTTATACATACCCTAGGCTGAAACATCAATGGAATCATAAACATGATCATCGCCTTCAGCTATAGCAAGGATCTGGCGAACAGATACATCTGTGCTTTAGTCTATGATCAACGAAAACTTGTTCGATTGGCAGATTTTAGTTATATCTTGTCTTTCTCCTCTAGCTATGCCATCTTGCATTACATATGATGCCTTAGTTCGCTTCATTGTCATTGATTTAGCAATTGCGGTATCTGGAAACATGTTCTTCATGGTGGCCGTTAACTGCATGTTCAGCTTGTAGAAAAGGAATTTGATGTTGCGCCATGAATGCTGTTAAAAGTAATTCAGCTTTGGCTACTTTTTCTTTCAAAGACGGCTCTTTACCTTTTGGATTTATAACAAACGAAGTTATCTTCGTCATTTTATTCTTCAGATCAAATTTTTTGTGCTTCTGCATGGACTTGTGAACACGTGCTATTAATGCAGACTTGTTTGCATTTGTAAGCTTAACGTCACATACTTTACATTTTACGCAATATCTATCTTTGGGATCTGATTCTATCCAATCTTTTAAGTCAGTATCGTGAAGTCAATCATTATTAAATGGCTGATTATACCAAACTTTGGACTTTTGGTTTTTAAATTAACCACGCGCCGACAAACCAGATGCTGAAGAGCCATAGTATCTAGTGACTAGCATCTGAATCCGAGTCTTGTTAGAAAACTGCTTTAAAAAAATTACTAGAATTTATTATTCTCTAATAGTTTATTTATAAAATTGTTCATAGGCCTAAGTCATAACGGTAACAGCCATCTTAAAATAGTACATGTACTCCATAAGTGATGACGTCATGACTATGCGAGTAGTCGCCGAGTACAGCGAGACTGCCAGCAAAGAATATAAGTCGATGGCAAAGACTTTATTTTCCAAGGATTACCACTAACCGTGAGATTGAAGACGATTATGCTGCCACCATGATCAAAAAAAAGAAAAATCCAGTATCTTTTATTAAGTTTACATTATTTGATGATTATGAACAACCAAAAAACACAAAATCATTGCCTAAAAAAGCCAAGAAAAAAGCCAAGGTCCTCAGAGAAAATGCCAAGATCCCAAGATTGGGGTGAAAAAGCCAAGATCTTGGGAAAAAAGCCAAGGAGTGGTAACGCTGGTCAGAGGCAGAGTGAGGAACAGAAATTATCTAGGGCTGAAAAAAGACTATTAATATAGAGGCAAGGTCAGAAAAATCGGTTACTTCTACAGCACCAAGAGGAGTCTCTGGACAGATTAGAAGGGCATTTAAGCATGCTAGAAATGCAAGTAGATGAACAACGTGAAGTAGCAAATCTAGTTGGGGATGAACGAGGGTATACAGTCAAGCTGTAACCTCTGATATCCAATCAGTCACGCCCTTCCACCCATCTGCCTCGGAAATATCTTTAATCAGGAACCCTTTGGATGTGCTGGAAGTTAGTACAGAACCAATGGCGATAAGAAGAAGTCAGTAGTTATTGCCCAAGGAGAGACGTGCGATTGGAGGTCGAATGCAACCAATACCGCTTCTCAAAAGTAATGTCATTCGCGTAGGTGAAATAACTTTTCTTAACTAATCGTTCTCCCAAAACTCCCCAACTAGTGGATGACACTTCCCCTAACAACAGCCCTGGAGTAGCGCCCGGGGTGGGAATCGATGACGTCACATATATATGTATGTGTGTATGCATGTATGTATGTATGTATGTATGTATGTATGTATGTATGTATGTATGTATGTATGTATGTATGTATGTATGTATGTATGTAACTATGTATGTATGTATGTATGTATGTATGTATCTATCGATATAAGTACTTACCGTGCACGTACCACTGTATCCAGAAAGTTAATATAGCGCTATACAGGTAGACCTCAGACGTGGGTGGTATTAAATTTCATCAGAGACAATAGGTTAATCTTTAAACAAATGATGTTCAGGTATCTGATAACTTTTACCGTCATCTGCTAAGCTACTGTTGCGTCTACATTCTCTGCAGAACATGCCAATTAGTGAAATCGCTCACCCGTATTCTTAACTGTATTCTTACCCGTATTATTACCTGTATTATTTTCTGTATCCTTATCCGTATTCTTACCTGTATTAGTCTTACCTGAACGACGTGCCTCTGATATTGCGGTGTTCAGCAGAAGAACAAACTTTGCGATGAAGAAACAGTTGGTCGCAGCTGAATGCAGATTCTGTTGCCAATGCATCATACTCCGCTCGTTACGGTTGATCTACTGGAAATAGCCGAAATTTCACAGCCTCATACGAAAGCTGCATCGGGGAGACCAACCTATATGTGGTCTAAAACATTACAAGATTTAAAGCAATACGTAAAGTTGATAATATCCGCAAGAACGCTGATAATCTCCCGGTTGAGGCTGAATCCATGCAGCCGAAGTATTTCTTGTGGTTATTGCGACGCTCGTTCGAAGCGGTTGTAGACTGTTGTTCCAGTTCTACTGGTTACACGCACGCGGAACTGTAGACGTGTATTCCAGTTCCACTGGTAACACACACGCGGAACTTCCACGTCTGATACACTGACATCGAGATCACTCCATGCGTCACATGCGCTGCGCAGAGTCATCGCTGTTGTTCTTTATTAATGACCTGTGAATTAGGTCTAGCCTGAAGTTTATGAGTTTCATCTAAGCTAATGCCGTCGATGAAACTCGACGGCAGACAGGCGGCAGACACTGGTAAGCAGTTAGAAGCCGACAGACGGGCAGAGATCAGACGGAAGGACGAATAGAAGGACAAACTGACGGACGGACAAGAATCAAATGTGATCTACTTTCATGACTTCTATAGCGCCACTATTGCAAGTTCACAAGGCACCACTGTAGGTAAGACAGTTAAAACAGAGGAATTTTGAGTTTATGGCTGAATTATATATAACCGCACAGAACAAGTAGCATACAACGGAGAAGCCGAGTCAAAATCAGATAGAGCTTAGAAACTGCACTCACCGAAACCTAACCAACTGCGAATAAGTCAAATCAACCTTAACTCGGCACACGTGTTCTGCGTCCAAGAATCCAGGTATATAAACGTATGCTCAACACTTGTAATCTCGTCGCGAATTAACATAGCATTATCCGGACGCAGTAGATGCTAATGTATATCAATCTGAACAGCATAATAGGTCAGTTTCCTCAGAGTCTGGATAGCAGTGACCAGGAATAACAACGCTTTTAGCTAACCCTTTCCTTCATTCTTCTGCAGAATATGAAACATGTCTGCCTGTGCCGTATGTCGATCAGAGACACAAATAAACAGAATGTGTGTATGAAAAATGATTCCTGTGACTGCCTGACACCGACGGAGCATCGACCTCCCATCAGGGCAGCTCATCAAATAGAGTGATGTGAAAATCATTTCAACGCAGGCAGCAAAATCCGTTTGTCCCTCATCGTTATTGTTGTTATTATTGCGACCATCAGGTCATAGCCATCGATCAGAACTGATCTGCTCTCGCCGCTTATTAACCATCTGGCTGCAAATAAACTTCGACTGCAAAGCAACTGGAAACTCGAGACGTTACATTGTGGCCAGAACAATCGCAGACATTTCCGATAATCACTGTTATTAATAGTCTATTATGTATGTATTATTTAGCACCACTATATAATAAAATAATACATAATAAACAACTCGCAGACAGTTTTGGTAGTCGCTATTTTTTAATTTCCAGTTTAACGACGTCATATAACATCATAAGCCGTCGACGAAAATTCAAAAAGTATGTAGGCCTACAATACAGCGGGAAAAAATTTTAGAGTTCAAAATGCACCAATAAAAGGTGCCAAAACAATACTTCACAATGTCACAACAATTCATTGTTTAGCAGCATAAAAATTAAATCCAATATTGTCTATGATACCTGTATTGTGATATGACACACAGCATTTTAGGCAAATTAAACATTGTTTTGCAGCAAATGTCATACACAAGAAATTTGTTTAAATTTAAAAGAAAGATTCTTAATGAACATTCATAATGTACATGAGATTCTTAATCTATTTTTAAAAATTATAAATTGAATTGTAGTAGCCATTATTATTTATGCATTTATTTAGCGACATTTCGCATCATTTAATGACGATGACCAATTATGCTCGAAGGACTTGCTCGTGGGTCGTAGAGTAACCGTCTCAGTAGGTCTATACGCTCGAACCCGCATGCTCATCGTTACAAGGCGAGCGCTCAAACCGTTCGGCTATAACCTGGTAAAACGTCAATTCTCGAGTGGATTGTAACGAAAGTCAACGTCGCTTTTAATAGTTACCAGACTTTTGATACCAAAACTGCAAGATCAACCAACCTCATGATGATTTCCTTTCAAAAGTAACGACATTTCTGCTGTGATCTAAACGATAGAATTCTTGCAGGTGCTATACAGAACCAGACAAAACTAGTAAGGTGTATCAGCCGTGGCTTAGCAAAAGGCATGTTGAAACCAGAACTGCTTTCAGGGCCTGCTGATACCACAACTGCCGCCAGGGCCTTTTGATACCACAACTGCGGGAGACCATGGCCTAATGAAGTGCTTATCCTCTGATAGACCGAAACGTCAGGTTCCAGCAACTGTACGCTGGCCATAGGGATAATTTTATGTTGGGAGAGTATATGTATGCATGAAACTATGTTCATACGTACGTTGCGGGGGCATGTATGTACGCGTGTGTCTTGTGTGCGTGTGTGTGCATAAAGGTCATCGTGTGTACGCCTTCGAAACACCATTATTTTGGTATACAGACGAAAAACGCTAAAAAGTCCAGGTTGCATTATCAGTCAATCTTTATTCATAATGTTAAAAACAGTGTCATTGCAATGGTTGAGGTATAGAGATACCTCTAAATGAATCGTAGATCCCGCTAACTTGGGAGTCCTTATACACTGAGTATACAAATTGCTGGAGCGGACCGTCGTTTAGAATAGGAATGTATTAAGTAAAGCCTAAGTGTGTCCAACCAAAGCACACTACAAAGTATACAGTCAACTGAATCGATTATTAATAATATAATAGAAGGAAATGTTTGTCGTGAAGTGAACCTTTTTATCCCGCTCTCCTCTCATTGGCCGCTTCCAACTAATGAGTACTCATGACCAATGAAGTAAGTATTTACAAAATGGCCGCATTATGACAAACGATGAATTCAAACTTAATTCAACCTATATTTAAATATACCTCAAAGGACTGCTCTTTTAAACTAACGGATTCTAAAACGGGAATAAACTATTTACTTAGATTGCGAACAGGCTGAAACGAACCAACTAAGCGAAAAGGCTGAAGCGAACGGGCTTAACGGGTCAATTTACAGCCAATGTTCTTAGGACGCGTGGCTTAAACTGGGATTAAACTAATTTACTTAGGTCGCGAACAGGCTGAAGCGGGCCAATTTACTTTGGCGCAGAAACATAGGGCCTATTCATCATGATCCCCTACTATAGGCCATCTTGCGATTGACTAAATTGCTCATCAACAACTTCACAACAGACCTTATTTCGCACACTGGAAAATACAGTTTCAAACTGTTTTAAAACCGTCTTAGGACGGGCAATAACCTAGTGTAAAATAGTCTTTAAATAGAGGAAGGGACTTAACTAAGTAACTTAACTATGATCAAGACAAGGCGCACATCAATCGAATCAATCTTTGAGTAATAGTTTTCACAAAAGAGGAAAGAGAAAAAACATAAGTAAGTAACTTAACTGTGGTTAAGGCAAGATAGACATAGTATAGAAGAATTACAGATGGGTATGAAAATTCTATATCTGTCGTTGTCGGGACGGCAGTAGTTCAATCACTATCTTGTTCATTCGCAGAGAGTAAGTAGTAGCGTAATTTAGACTTAAACCTCGCCAGCCCAGGAGATTGACGAATAGAAACTAGAAACTATTACATGTACCAGCACAAGTATATCTTATTGAGAAGAATCGTGTATATTATCGGTATGGACAGGACAATTAATCTTTGAAAGTTGGATCTGTAGGTGGATGTCCAAATTAAATTACAATAAGTGAAATATGGAGAGACCAGGGAAAAGTACAATGTTTTTAGAATCCGATGTGGTATTAAGTAAGAATTGCGAGCTATAATAGTAATATCTTCAGCTATTTTAGAAGAGATGGTAACTATGTACTGCTTCAATTTTAAGTGCTGGTCTATATGAACACCAAACAATTTGGCCGAGTAGACTTGTTTAATGGGACTTCCATCAATTTTTAGCTCAGTAAGGGGAATGGGGCAGGTTTTTCTATGGGACTTGAACAATAATTATGATAATATTCAATTAATACATTTCCACTATGAAAGAAACATTGGCTCTCTTGGATAATGCACAACGAAAAACTGACTCAGCCGAAACTCAAGTAAGTTAAAATGATTTCAACTCCGCTATATGACGAAGATGATTTTGAATCCTACACCAATACTAGCCTCGAATTGCTATTGCGCATGCGTAGAACGCCAGAGTGATCGTTATTAAGTAGATGGTGAAGACGCAAAGACAGAGACGATCGATTACAAGAGCCGCGTATTGCCAATCTCCGTCATGCATACCGTCGCCATCTGGTGATTGCTCGTCTGCCACGTCAGTAGAAGGTGAGACACGATGGTTCGTTATTGTGACGATATTCCCTTTGATGAATTCATTGGACCTGTTGGATTTGACTTCTACGCAATCTAGATTTTGCGTTTCGCGCCTCTTTTGTTTGTCATCGGTTGGTTTTGGCATTCGCAAAAGTTTTGCAAGTCGAATACAAACGAAGGTCTTCACCTGAGGATAAAACACACGAAAGAGAGAGACTTTTGATGACTTTTACAGCTGTTAGAGCATCGTCATTTGATGCAGGAAGCTATAAGCAGCATCGTTTAAGTTGATAATGAGAAGGCGCTACAGCCATTCTCAAACTTATCCAAGTACATTGTAATAATGTAGTTAGTAACTTCAATCGTGCCAGTTTCTAAAGCACAAAGCATCAACTGATGGCGCACTATAACCAAGCCGTATCCAGAAGATCAGCTCGTACGATAAAGAGGTAGCCTAGGGTTGATACACAATTTTAAAAAGGCGTCTAAGTTGAGAGTGCTCCTTGTTCCGAGTCGACCTACAGCACAGATCTCTCGTGTTCCTACTGACTGATCGATTTCTCGCAGGAAGAGTTCTTCAGAAACTATGTCCTTAAGAGCAAGAACCGAGACCAACTGAAGGCTTATCAGAACCTGAAGGGCTTTAATTTTTTCGAGATAGTTCATCAGGGCCTCGTGAGAAAGAATTTCATTCGTCTGAACGTCTACTTGAAGTCATTGATCATCGAGGAAACGGTTCAGAAAGGAAGCTACACGTTCTTCAACTTGTTCTCGGATATCGGAGGAACCTTTGGACTTTGGATCGGCATGAGTGTTCTTACGTGGAGAGAGGTTTCCGAGCTGACAACTCACCTGCTTCTACGATGGATCAAGAAACTGAGACGGGAACGATACGAGTTGAACTGATAAGTTCCAAGTAAAGCTTTCCAATTTACGCTTAGAGTACTTTCACAACAGACGCAACAGTTTTAATGAAAAGGACAGAAAAATCCTGAACGGCCAGAAGTCCAATCTCCATCCAAGCAGCACAATGAGAGCGACAACAAATTTATATTCAACCTAACATGTGTACACCAACCAACCGCTTTCAAAACATTAAATTATTTATAAAGTTTCGCCTCCTTCACTCGATCCATACTCCGTCAGCTGCGTCCTATAGCTGTTTCCACCTTGAATCTGACTTAGCCTTTGCATGTGCCGGATAGATCACTAAGTTTTAGTTCACAGTAATTGTCACTTTGTGCCTCTCAATTCACCCGTGGAATTAGCTGCAAAATATTGGGTGCCGTTGGATGAGGGCTCCCTGATGCTGTGGGTTCCTAGTCAGCTGCGTAGGCAGCCTCCTCTGCCTCTTGTCTTGATTTGGCCTTCTCTAAACCACACCCGGACCTCTTTTGGATTACTCTCTGGAAACCCCCTCTGATTTGACGTAGCGCTCGTTAATAAACTGGTGCACTGCGCTTGACCTTCGAGTGTCGTTTTAGAAGTTTGGAGATTACGATTACGATTACGTTTAGGTAGGCTTTGTGGTGACAACGATCACTAATACAGGACTTGAAACTTAACGTTGTGTGACCATTTTGAGCGAAACAGTCTTTCAAGCGATACACTAAATTGTTTAATGAGGACAAACAGGTGGAATTCTGGATTGTTTAATCAGATGATATTCTGAATTTCTAGAGATAATCGATGACTGCCGCGTCAGGCGATAGCGATCTGAGCCGGAACCTGTGAGACCAGTTCCTTGAATGTCGCATCTGCCTCGAGGGTCTCAAGGACCCGAAGACGCTGCCCTGTTTGCACACCTTCTGCGCTCAGTGCCTGTCCTACTACATCGACTACAGCCGCCAGTGACGACCTCTCCGAACTGGAGAACGAGCTGTTCCTGCGCAAGGAGGCGATCAAGACCCAGGTGAGGCGAACGGTGAAATCGGGGACACGTCAGAGCCATCCAGGACAACGAAGCCCGTCTCCTTAACGAAATAGACACCTTCTATGATATTCTATCTGTAGCAACGGACCGCGTCGAGGTCGAGAAGACGATCTTTCGACTGCAGCACGCACACGACTTCGCCAGAGATCTCCTGTCTTCGGACACTTCTCCAATCACTCAGCCGGTCAACCGGTCGGAAGCCAGACAAAACCTGGAAAGGGGACAGGAGTACGAGCTGCCCGACATAGCGTACCACGCCGAGAAGATGAACCGGTACGGTACCTGGATGCAGAAATTGGAGCAGTGGTACGCTCCACCTCAGAACCAAGTCGAAACACGATGCAGCCTAGACCATCAACTCCGCCGGCGAACAGCGCCGTCGTTCTTCGGTAGTGTGGTCTACCCCGTGGTCAGTCTCTGATCGAGTTCTGGCCCTTGACTATCTGCCCAGCGATTACCTCGTTGTATAATCATAGTTATGAAGAGGAATACTTCACTGACATTATGTGGCATTTCGTTCGCACGTTGTGACATTTAATTACTCAATGTAGCATTTCATTTACCTATTGTGGCTCGTCGTTTACACCTGTGGAATTGTTTCAGCATCGTATGTGCTATAGCGCAATGACCGCCTCTGATGCTTTCATCTTGACGCAGCATGGTTATCTGGTCCATGGACTCCCACCTTACCTGATGCAGTCACCTTAAGACGTACCTGTTTTGTTCGGCCTTTCCTTAATATTCTTTTATGCAACACAGGTTAAGTGGCGCCACAGCAAATACTGTGTGATGATGGTGATGATGATGATGATGATGATTATGATGATTATGATGATGAAACTTACAATAAAAATTACACTGTCTGTTACCCATTGTGGCATTAGATACATGGTTGACGATCGATGGTAGAGATTTCCTATGCCGACCATCAAAATCAATGACGCAGCGTTCATCAAAGTCACGCAGAAAAAGTAGATACCTGTTCGTGACAAAACAATCACACAACAAATTCTTACCTCTGCTGCAATTGCATACTAACTAAACCTGGGAGTCGACCCCAGTAAGTCGACTTGGGTCGACTTGGTCATCCCAAGTCGGGTCGAGTCGTTTCTGCTTAGCTCAACCGACCCCAAGTCGAATTTGTACCAGAAAAGTGACTTGAAGTTGTTTTTCCCACAAGTCGACATAAACTGACTTTAGACGCAAACGAATCTAAATTTGTCACGTGTCGCTAATGATCGTGAGGCCAGGGCAGCAATTGAGCAGTTTCGTAGTGTTTTGGCAAAAATGAATGAAGCATATTCCTACCAGTTCTAACTTCTATCGCGCACCTAGGCTGCGATTTTCTTTTGTACAAGATGATTACCCATCATATATGACGGGGGCGGGAGAGGGAGAGGGAGTGGTAGGGTGGGAGGGAGGAAGGGAGGGAGGCAGAGAGAGACTCACTAGCCGCTGTGTGTCTATGTGTCAATCCGTCTGTCTGTCTGACTGACCGTCCGTCCGTCCGGGTGTACGGAAACGTCGATCTGTCCAGCGCCAAATGTCGGCGGGCCGGGCCAATTTCGCTCGCCCGCGTGATATGCCGACCATACGGAGGTGTTGAACGCAGTGAGAGGGTAGAGGACTCGAGGGAAAGAGAGAGGGAGGGAGGGAGGGAGGGAGAGGTAGGGCAGGAGGAAGGGTGCCAGACTGACTGACCGTCCGTCCGTCCGAGACGGACGTAATCGCTGTTTGTCCATGTGTCAATCCGTCCTTCCATCTGACCGCCTGTCCGTCCGTCCATGGGGTGTGTGTGCCCGCACATCCACCCGCCCAGCGCCGAGTGTCGATGGGCCTGGGCAACTTCGCTTGCCCGCATTATATGCCGGCCCTAGGGAGGTCGTCGCATTCATATTCCGGATATTCCAGAGCGTTTCTCGTAGGACACACGGATCTGGAAAACTATTATTGATATTATCGACGCCGGCTGGACTAAACAGTTACTTACTTATTTTTTATCGGTGGCGTGCCGATTTATTTAAATAATTTGTTATTCTATGTTAAAGTCACACGTACATTTAATAACAAATTACGAATCGAAATGTTAACACTTTTATTCATCAGGTGTTGAGGTCTCATCACTCATTAGTATATGAAAGTAATGCTTGCCAGAAAAAATTGGCTTGACGTTATAATTAGCCGTACGTAATCGTTATTACCATGTCAGAAGTCGACTTTAAGTCGGAAGTTGGTTGTTATTCTGCCAAGTCGGATCAAGTCGCTTTGGCTCCAAGTCGTCGACTTCAAGTCGACTTCAAGTCACTTTAGAGTCAAGTGGGGTCAGAATGGCTTACCAAAGTCACTCCCAGGTCTAATACTAACCTCAAGACGGCTTGTAATTGCTCGTAAAACTGTTCCAATAACAATGTAATAATACTCGTGTGAGCCTGTTGCTATCCTAATATTCTGATACTGGTATCCTAATATTCTGATACTGGTATCCTAATGTTCTGAATACTGGTATTCTAATATTCGGAAACTGGTACCCTATATATAATATTCTTATGCTTGTGTCCTAATATTCGGATACTGGTATCCTAATATCTTTATACTGGTAACCTAATATTCGGATACTGGTACTCCAATATTCTGACTCTGGTAAAATAACATTCAAATACTCTAGTCGACTTCCCAGTATCTGTCCGTTCTGCTTTGTCGCTCATTTCGTTCTCACCTTCAGACTTACCTTTTTCAAATTGCTTATCCACCATTGGCTGCCTGTCTTTCTCAACAGACTGATCTTCTGGATATTGACCTGATTACGGCTTGGTTTTGGTGTGCCATCGGTTGATGCCTTGTGTATCAGACTCTGACGCAATGGAAGTTACTAATTGCCATTACAATCTTAACAGTCGTACACTAATTTTAATCATCGTCGTCATCATCATTCATCAACATAGCTACCATTCCCGCGGTCACATTTGTCGTTATTATCATCACCCTCATAGTCTTAGTTGTAGTTTTTTTATTGCACTAAACAAGTATTTATATCTGCAGTCATGTTTTTCATAAGTACAGTGTGGAACACGAGCCAAGAAAAAGCAACAGCCTATACTAACCCTGGCCCTTCTTTCCTTATTATAACTCAATAATATGTTCGTTAATTAATTAATTAATTCGCCATATTCATCGTCGTCTACCAACTCTACATCATCATGAACGGAATCCTACTAATGAATGGTATTGCATCGGATGTTGGTGGGACTTTGTCGGCTATCATCAGCTGATTGACACCCAACGCCAGCAGTGTCGAAATTCCTAAATGGAAATAGAACAAAACATTCGTAACGCGATGGAACAGAAAAGTCTTTTCCCTTGTTCCTATTTCCTAGAATACAGACGAAAGTGATTATGAACTCATGACCTTGAAACTCACAATAAGAACTATGATAACGACGATGATATAAACCAATCTGATGAGTTTTATAGCGCCGTTATAATAATGAGAAAGGCGTCGGTAGATTGTCGTCTCAAATAAAGCCGTAGTCAAAATCATCGTCCATTAGAGACGCCAGATCGAGATCCAGATCGAGATCCAGATCGATATTCAGATCGAGATTCGGATCGAGATTCAGCTCGAGATCAAGATCAAGATCCAGATAGAAATTCAGATCGAGATCCAGATCGAGATCCAGAACGAGATCCAGATCGAAATTCAGATCGAGTTCCAGATCGAGATTCAGATCGCGATTCAGAGCCAGATGCAGATCGAGTTCCGATGAGTCAGACGAGGATCATATTATTCATGACTATGATTACGATAATTATGAAGATGAAGACGACGACGACGATTATGATTAGGCCTATCCATGTGTATGTTTTCTATATGTATGTATGTGCGATTGTGCGTGTGTATATTGCTTTGTATTTGGAAATTTGCATAGCGCCTCTTGACACTGGACGCTATTCAGAGGCGACGCCGATGTGTGTACACGACGAGCGATAACACTGATTGAGTCATGTGTGTGCGTGTGTGCGTGTGTGCGTGCGTGCGTGCGTGTGCGTGTGTGTGTGTGCGTGCGTGCGTGTGCGTGCGTGTGTGTGTGTGTGTGTGTGCGTGTGCGTGTGCGTGTGCGTGTGCGTGTGCGTGTGCGTGTGTGTGTGTGTGTGTGTGTTTGTGTAGAGTGATAATAGGTCGTGGGATACTTATTTAATGGAAGAAGGATCGATTCAATGTTCAGCGTCCAAGTTAAACTAATGAATACACGCCATTAAAACGAAAACAGACGCATGCACCCAGGGAAACAGACACGCAGACAGAGGCACGCTTAGATAGATATACCAAGAGGTAGCGTGTATAGGCTCAGGGGCGGATCCAGGAGGGCCAATCCGGCCATGGCCCCCCATTTGAAATTTTTCTATAGTCACACACGGCGTGGCCACCTGGATTTGATAGTCAACACAGGACGTGGCCCCCCTTTTCGTGGCCGCCCCGTGACCGTCATCACCCGTCTCATGAAGTGCTTTTAGGAGGTAATGACTAAAAAAAAAGATCATCAACTTTTGTCGGACATAATTGCCTACTTTTGTTCGGAAATTTTTTGGTCCCCCTCTGATAAACCTTCTGGATCCGCCCCTGTATCGGCTTACGAAAACGATGCAATACAATAAAATACAATGCAAAGTGATGCAACACAATGCAATAAAACAATACTACAAAGCAGCACAGTACAATACGTCAACGCCTATTGTTTTAGTTGTCAAAAAAGCTGGGAATCACAAATTGTACCGACTCACAGGGTATGCAAACGCCGGTCACAGTCTAATGTTCTTCATATTATGTTGCACGCAAAACAATTGATACTCAAGAGATATTATATTTTCCTTACCCCTACCCAAAATCTTTTCAATTACTAAGCCGAGGGGTTTAGATGAAGAGCTAGGGGTGTTGAACCCCCAACCCTCCGGTAGCTGCAACACTTACCTAGTCCGACTCTTTCTTCCGAGTGTGGCGGCAGAATGAAGGTGGCAGCGGACAACACCGAAAGAATCGTACAGGGCATCATGAGGTTGAAAATGTAGAAAAGAGTCCGTCGCCTCAGGTGCAGAGTGAAGACCAAATTGATATAAACCAGAATAGGTGTGTAGGTATTCACACGCCGCAAACCCGAAATACCTGCTCAAATGCCAACACGGTATTTGTTCGTGTTTCGTATACTCATTTAAAGCCACTATGTATTTGTTAGTGATAGCACTGACTTGGGTCGGTAGCTGCTCTGAATCGTTGAGTGGCGCTTTTATAAATGTTCGATTTCAATTACAGTGACAAGGTTACGCGTATGATAGGTGAAGGTTGAACGCCGACTTCAAGTTACAATGTGGGACAGGCGTTTTACGCGCGCTTAAATTTGGTAAAGGCGAAGGCTGGGTGGCAAACAGCAAGTCGTGCTATGACGTGATCCCGTGTCCAGTGCTTTGCGAATCGTCAGCGATAATTTCGTTCTCATTCTATGTTATGCAATGAAATGTTATATGATGCGACAACGGCCTCCCTTCAATTCGATTTTGTTTGAGGTCTCCTCCCTAACTGTCCTCTGCTAGACAGCATTTCTTTTTCTCCCATGGGCTCCCACGTTGAGAGCGCCTCTGAATAGCTTCTATATCAAGAGCCGCTTTGGAAATTCCCAAATACAATACAATACAATAACATGCAATGCGATGTCTAGCCACGTGATGGTGTGGCTTAAATTAATGTAACGTAACATAACCACAGAGCAAACCTGCACACCATATCGTAACATAGCGCACACGGTAATCGTAATCTCCAAACTTCTAAAGCGCCACTGGACGGCTAACGTAGGGCACCAGCCTATTCACGAGCGTCAAATCAGAGGGGGTTTGCAAAGAGTAGTCCAGAGGCAGTCCAATCCGGTTTCCGTGGGGGCAGGTCAAAAGAGGGAGCAGAGCAGCTGTTAAGGCGGGTGTCGTTTAAAGCAAGAGGAATTCGAAAGCGCGGAAGATCGCATAGCAGGCGGTTTGTCTTGATTTGAGCTTATCGACGCCAATTGGAAAATGCCTCTTGCAATTTACACGAACTCTACCGCCCTATTTCAGGTTTGGCTGGCTGGAGAAATCATCCTTCCTCTGCTCGGGTCAGTGGCGTGCAGAGGGTCTTTGATGCCCGGGGCCAACCCCTTCATTGGATGCCCCTAAATTGTTCTTTCCCTAATTCATTTCCCCTCCCCTCCCACTGCACGGTGCTGTCCCCTCTCCCTTTCCCCCACGAAATTTTAGAGAATTGCACATTGCCGTTTGGTACTTTTAGCCTATTTTGACGATCGGAAACCGAATTGTAGACTTTGTATTTTATGCCTAGGAAGTTAGGCTACTATTACTAATCATAGTATAGCCTGTATGGAAAACATGACATAAAAACTTGCGCACTCATGTCTTACTTCGCGATGTATTGTAAACATAAATATTTGAATGGCGATTTATTGACGGCCGGTTATTGGTAACTTGCAACGAAATAGTTGCAAGAACACAAGATTTATCTAAAGTAAAGACGAATGGTACGCGTATGCCCGCCAAGCCAACGTCGGCTGATATTAATGGTTGTCTGCAAATGTTTGATTAAATCCTTACAAAATAGACAATAAAATTACTGTTGCCGCGAGTGTTGCGTCTTGCCGAAAAAATTCTAACAGACGACGCTAACTTAATTAAACCTATGAACGATAATACAATCATAACACTGCCGTTGACAACCGCTGATTTCATAACACGCTAGTGCATTAGATACTATTATTATTACTTAAACTACGGCATACGATTCGTATGATACGAAATTAGTCCGTCAATACAAGCGCAAGAACAAGCGCAAGAGATGTGACTGGGCCAACGCCAACCCTTGGATGCCCCCCCGGCTGGATGCCCGGGGCCGTCGCACCCTCGGCACCCCCCTCTGCACGCCACTGGCTCGTGTTGAACTGGTTGTTCATTTTGTACGCACCTCGATAATACAGCGTCGTGCTTTTCCAATGGTTAGGCCATCTACATGAAAGGGACTCCCTTTGGATCTGCGCGTTGTCTTAGCTAGGAGTTCTACGTGCGCTTTCCTAAAACACTAGAAACTCTTCTTTTTCGCCGGTGTTGGACTTGGAGCGCCTCTGAGTTGTTATCTTGGAGAGGCGCTATATAAATGATCCGAACGAATGGTCAATCTTATGGTATTAGGTTGCACCTACCCACAAGGTCCCACGCAGAGTTTCGCCGGTAGTAGTCCATCATGACCGACGGATCCGGAAGAGTCAAGTTCATCATGAACGCGGTGTAAGTCCACGACTCGAACTCGAGACCACAGCGCTGTTCGTCAACAGGAAACCATCGGATGTCGATGGGACAGTAGGAGGCGGCCACCATCGGTGGAAGCCACAAGCAATGCCCGTTCGACTGAGCTTTCACGTGGACCTCGGCCCATGCCTCCCATTTCTCTGCGCTACCATACCAACACGTACACAGGAGGAGAGTTGTTGTACGATGAGGTATGGTATTCCATGGTAGGGTAGAGTTGTGTAGTGCAGAGTAGGGTAGGGTACGGCAGAGTAGAGTAATTTTGGGGAGGGTAGTATAAGGTAGGGTGTTCCGATGTAGGGTAGGGTAGAGTATGGTAGGGTGGTGTTGTCTAGGTAGGGTAGGGTATTCCATTGTATGGAAGTATAGTGTAGTTTAGGGTAGTGTAGGGTAGGGCAGGGTACGGTAGAGTAGGGTAGAGTAGAGTAGTGTAGGACAGAGTAGGGTGAGATAGGCTAGGGTAGTGAAGGATAAGGTAGGGTAAGATAAGCTATGATATGCTTAGTTTTAATAATTTAAGTAAAACTAAGCTGTGACGAAGTAAGGTTATATAGTGTAAAGCAAGGTAAGATATTGTAAGACAAAAAGAGTGTGGATAAGATGAGATTGGGTATGGCAAAGTAGGGTACAGTAGACAAAGGTACGTAATGGCGGGGTAGGGAATAGTAGGGCAACATTATTAAGGTTGGTTTTCGAAAGGCTTGAGCATGAACGTCCACCCACCTATTAACCAACACTAAATCTGGGGTCCAGACCTTGGAACTCTCTATGGAGATTTCGGTAAGACCACCGTATTCGGTCTCGTTCCAAGACAGACGATAGTCGTTCCATTCCTGTTAGAGTAATAATAGTCCAACTTAAGATTGGGTTTACGCAGCTCTTCTTAAGAATATAAAAATTATGTTGACCTTGTGCGCTAATTAGAAATCGAACTGCATTTAAAGACACGTAACTGAAACTACGTAATAAATAATAAACCAACTAAAATGGATTAACCTAGACTATGTCGTAATTGTAACTCCAATCGGATATTTGTATGGCGCCGCTCCTTGACCAGTTTATCAGAAGCGCTTATCACGCTAGCCTGGATGTTGAATGTCATTATATATACAGAAAGTTCTGCAACTAGGAAACTCTGTATGCACGTATCTATGTCCCTTTGAATGTATGCATGTATGTATGTGTGTGTATGTATGTGTGTGTATGCATGTATGTTTGTATTTATGTATGTATGTATGTATGTATGTATGTATGTATGTATGTATGTATGTATGTATGTATGTATGTATGTATGTATGTATGTATGTATGTATGTATGTATGTATGTATGTATGTATGTATGTATGTATGTATGTATGTATGTATGTATGTATGTATGTATGTATGTATTATATGTTTCGGGTGGGAATAGATGAATGGTAATACTCTTCCATGAAGAACATAAGATCTTGAAAGACGCGGTTCGATACCCTCAAGCCCCCTCTATGTCGACTCAGTCTTTCATTCTCTAGGGGGTGGCAGTAAAATTAGCAAACGCCCAACTGGCTGCCATGACGTGTGTTCAATAAGATCTTGATAATTGTGCCGTCATGTTTCAATATTTGTCAGTGATCTTGTGAATAAACTGGAAAATATGTATATGGGGTGCTCTACGGTGTAGTGGTTAGCGCACTGGACTATCAATTGAGAGCTTGGATGTTCAAATCCTCGCCAGAGCAGAAATTTGGTTCGAGATTTCTGCTCTACCGGCGCCCCTAGCCAACTCAGCTATGATGAGTAGTTGAGTACATTGACCATACACTTTCGGTGTGAAGATGAGACGGCGAGGGAGAGGCCTGGCCACCCGCCCTCATGTGCTGATGCTAAGAAAATGAAGACGCTAACACTTTATACCCAGGGCTGCTTCAGGTCTAGTTTAAGGAACTGCTCTTCTTCCCTTTCTGTCTCTCTCTCTATATATAATGTGTGTGTGTGTTTGTGTGTGTGTGTGTGTGTGTGTGTGTGTGTGTGTGTGTGTGTGTGTGTGTGTGTGTGTGTGTGTGTGTGTGTGTGTGTGTGTGTGTGTGTGTGTGTGTGTGTGTGTGTGTGTGTGTGTGTGTGTGTGTGTGTGTGTGTGTGTGTGTGTGTGTGTGTGTGTGTGTGTGTGTGTGTGTGTGTGTGTGTGTGTGTGTGTGTGTGTGTGTGTGTGTGTGTGTGTGTGTGTGTGTGTGTGTGTGTGTGTGTGTGTGTGTGTGTGTGTGTGTGTGTGTGTGTGTGTGTGTTTGTGTCTACATGTATCTATGCACCGAAAGTCCAAATGTAGCGCATATTCTCCCTCGTTTGAACCTCACAAGCTGAGATGACTATAGCTATAATAGTCAACAGTATAAGTATATCGGCATTCAGCACCACAGAAGCGCCAAACTCACACACGAATAATTATGCTTTAAAGAGAATTGCAACTGTCAGTTATTTCTTAAATCGAATGATTGACAGTCGGTTGTGATGGATGCCAGGTGGTAGACATTTCCAGACAGGTGGTCCAGCAACTGTAAAACTATAGATGTACTGTGTTTTAGTTGCTCGATTATGAAAGTCGTCCAGAGTTTTCATCTGCTACACAACCTCGTCGAAATCATGCGGTCGGTTGGTAGAGGTCAAATTGTAAGATCAGTCGTAAGTTTCTTGTGTAAAACTAAAATGTAAATCTAAAGGTAAGCGCTTTTCTATAGTGACCTTATGGCCTCGACCTTTTTGATTTTTCCATTGAATTAATCGGTTGAGATCCTTCATCACCGCGGCTGGTTTGAATGGGGGCCACGCCATTTAACGCACCCGTGTACGAACCGTGCTAGCCCGAGATTTAAATATTTAAAATAAACTACCATCGGGAGTCGAACGATGATCGTGTACAAGTAAGAACTATATGAAATCACTTGATCTAATTTGCAATTAGTATTAGGGTATTAGATGTATGATATCACACAATATGAGTGTATATATAAAACAAAAAACCGTACGTATGCTCTCTTTAGTTAGAGTAGAACTTAATGGAAATGTTCAATGCAACAACTGTCTCGTGAAGCCCATCAACCAAAACGTTAGCAGCAACAAAGGTGCCGCAACGTTCTCTACAATAAAATATTTCATCAGCCTACTTACCATATTGACCCAGATGTGCGTATGCAAAATTTCATTAAGGTCGTCCTGCAAGAAAGTATTATTGTAAATAAGATAAGATCAGGTAAGGCAAAGCAATGAAGTAATGAACCGTAATAACCAGGTAATGTAAGGTAAGGAACCGTAATTACTATAGGTAAGATAAGATCAGGTAAGGCAAGTCAAGTCAAGGTAGTGTAAGGTAAGATAAGGTAATGTAAGCGAAGGGAAGGCAAGGGGAAGAAAGAAAGAGAATTTGCGGCACAGAACTTGTGCAATTAAAATCACTGTTATAATTACAATTAATGAATCATAAGAACTGTAAATTGCAGGGAGTTTAGTCTTATAGGACTATAATAGTCTTTACTTTAGACGGGAGTCTGGATACCATTTTGGGTGTCGACAGAACAAGACTAAATAATAAGAGTCGTTAGACCGGCTACGTTGAAGGCTGCCCATGTACCTCTGATTATACAATCAATACAACATTTTACCAATACAAATTTTGCTCCTGGCTTAATTCCCTCAGCCCACGGTGCTGTCAAGCACAACTTGCACCCGATGTGCCAGACTTGAATGCACTTACGATTTCGGCGACTTGAATTGGGAGGAGTTTTACCGCTACTTCAACGGTGTCACCAGTACTTTTCGCTGGACGGGAGTCTGGATTGTAGTGACGTGTCGTGAACAGCTCTTGTCGCAATCGATCCTCGTCGGTCATCGTGACTACGTATGCATGTTACACGGTCATTTAAACTCTCGCCCAAAATGAAATCACAACAATCGCGTGTTGTAACGCAATTTAGTGTATCTAATTCTCGCTCACGCAGATGCTATGAGATTGATCCGATGTAGTGTAGTGTAAGGTTACTTAAGATAGAATGTATGTAATGTATTGTATGTAAAATTGTATGTATGTACGTATACGTATGTATGTTTTTACATTTTAGTG
Organism: Allolobophora icterica; assembly: GCA_963556255.1. Lineage (NCBI taxonomy): Eukaryota > Metazoa > Annelida > Clitellata > Crassiclitellata > Lumbricidae > Allolobophora > Allolobophora icterica. The sequence continues at coordinate 88,984,283 of OY744603.1, read as the reverse complement.
CACCGTCTACGATGAGACCAGATAACTTGAGATAAACTATGATATACATAGGATTGTATGTATGTATATATGTACATGAATGTATGTATACATAAATGTATGTATGTATGTATGCATGTATTGTATGTACGTGTATGTGTATATGTATGTTTGCATGTATGTATGTATTGTTGGGTTGGATCTACTTGCCTTTTTACATGGCTTCGTAGATCCATTTAATTCTAAGCTAGATTCGTGACGGTTGGATAGGCTTGTTATGCTTGACTGCTTTCTATAAACGAATGGTAGTTTTAATTAAGGCCATAATTATAAGCTTAAGGCATATTATAATGAGAGAGCTTGGTAATTAGATTTTGGTCTGTCGGGACCCTGCCTGTCAGTTTTCTGCCAAGGCTCAGTTAGTTATTCAGAATTTCACAGGAGAACCGAATGAGGTTACTGCTCTTCTTAGTTAAGATATCTGAAAGAACTTTGTCTCGTTTCTTGCGTGACCGACCGAGTGTTGCTGAATTGTTGTTGATGCTGCTGTTTTGTTGAAGTGTTCACCGTCTGAGGTGGATACTGGTTTTGGTGAAGTGTTGTCTGGTTGTATTTTCGACAACGTATATGTGAACCTTTTGTGTTCATTAAATTAATTTTATCATATTCCTAGTCTGAGCCAGCTTTCTTAAGGGAACCTTATAACAGTATGTAAGAACACATGCATTTATGTGTGTATGTATGGAAGTGCATGCGTATATGAGTAAGCCTATGTCTGTATTCATAAACTTAATATAGCGCTTTTTCAGGTAGATCTTCGACGTGTGTGGTATTAAATTTCATAAGAGACAACAAGTTGATCTATTAACAATAATTGTTAACAGATCAACTTGTTGTCTCTTATGAAATTTAATACCACCCATGTCGGAGATCTACCTGAAAATTATTGATGTTCAGGTACCTGAAAAGTCACCATTGACAACTTCTACCGTCATCTGTTCAGCTACTGTCGCGTATGCATTCTCCGTAGAACCTGCCAAGAAGTCCAATCAATCAATCAATCAATTTTATTGTTCACTGCATCATTTCAAAATAAACAATGTTTACATATTGCAAAAAAAACAAATCAAAACATGTACAGTTTCAGTGACAACGGGTAGTACCCTAAGGAACCTCAGGTTCCGCTAACAAGGTAGCCCTAATAAAAGTGCGTAACAGCCAGTCTAATTATTAGTAAGTACACATCGTTTTGACAATTTTTATATTTCACACAGATTTTAAATATGAATCGCTTAGCTGCAATATTCTTACCTGAACGAAGTTCCTCTGATATTGCACGGTTCAAGAGAAGAACAGACTCTACGATGAAGATACATTTGGTCGCGACCGAAATCAGATTCTGCATCGTTGTTTAGCTATTAACAACGCAATCCGCTCGTTACTGTTGATCTATTGGAAATCCCCGAAATTTCTCAGCCTCACACAAAAGCTGCGTCAGGGAACCACCCTATAATTATTTGGTCTAAAATATTGCAAGTTTTAAAACAATACCGTGAAGTTGAAAATATAACCGTGAAAACGCTGATAATCTCGCACTAAAGGCTTAATCCAAGCCAGCCGAAATATTTCTCATGGTTACTGCAACGCTCATTCAAAACGGCTGTAGACTTGTGTTCCAGTTCCACTGGTAGCACGCGCGCGGAACTGTAGACTTGCGCTTCAGATCCACTGCTAACACGCACGCGGAACTTCCACGTCTGATACACTGACATCGAGATCACTCCATGCGTGACATGCGCTGCGCAGAGTCATTAAGGTTGTTCTGTATTAATGACCTGGGAATGATGTTTAGCCTGAAGTTTATGAGTTTCGTCTAGGCTAATGACTTCGATAGCGCTGGCAGGCAGGCGGCAGAGACTGATAAGCAGTTAGAAGCAGACAGACGGGCAGCCAGACAGATCAGACGGACGGGCGAATAGAAAAACAAACTGAGAGGCGGACAAGAATCTAATCCTGATTTAGTTTCACGACTTCCATAGCGCCATCATTATAAATTCAGAAAGCGCCACTCTTAAAAGTTCACAAGGCACCAGAATGGGGCCACTGTAGGTAAGCAAGTTTAAACAGAGGAATTTTGAGTTCGTGGCTGAATTACATAACACCGCACAGAACACGTAGTATACAACGGAGAAGCCGAGTCAAATCCGATACCCTTTAGAAACTGCACTCACCGAAAACTAACCAACTGCGAATAAGTCACCTCATCCTCAACACGGTACACGTGTTCTGCGTCCAAGAATCTAGGTATAGGGCTTATTTATACGAACGTTTAATCAAAATCACCCTGCACTCTCGTCGCGAATTACCACAGCTTCATCCTGACGCAGTATGGAAGCTAATGTATATAAATCTGAACAACAGGTCAGTTTTCTCTGAATCTGGGTAGCATTGGCCAGGAATAACAACGCTTAGCTAACTCTTTCCTTTATTCTTCTGCAGAGTATGAAACATGTCTGGCAGCGCAGTATGTCGATCAGAGACACAAATAAACAGAATGTGTTTTATGAAAATGATTCCTGCGACTGCGTGATGGACTGTACATCGACGGAGCATCTGCCACCTACCAGGGTACTGAGAGTAGCTCTTCAGATAGAGTGATGGGAAAATCATTTCGGTGCAGAAAGAATAATCCATTTGTCCATCATCGTTATCGTTGCTATTATTGCGACCTTCAGATCATAGCCATCGACCAGAACTGGTCTGCTGTCGCCGCTTATTAATCATCTACCTGCAGCTTCACTTTCTAACCATATGCCTGCATATGGACTTCGACAACAAAGCGTCTGGAAACTCCAGACGATATACAATGTGACCAGAACATTTGCAGACATTTCCGATAATCAATATTATTAATAATATTCATGTATTTGATCATCACCACTAGCTAATAATACAGAAATATATAATAACCATATCGCAGACATTTTGGTAGTCGTTATTTTTATTTAATGTATCTATTTTGCACCACTTGGCATGATTTGAGGGCTATGAGCAATGATGCTCGAAGAACTCGCAAATGGGTCGTAAAGGGTAACTGTCTAAGTAGATCTACAAGGTCAAACCCGCACGCTCAACGTTACAAGGCGAGCGCTCAAACCATTAACTTTGGTGTCCCCCATGCACAGTTCTCTTCCTGGTCCTATTCTTTACATTCTTTTTACCTCTGGCATTCACTCTCTCTTTTCTAAGCATAATGCATCTGACCATCTCTATACTGATGATGTGCAAACTTAGGCCCAAAGTCCCCCAGCTGACCAACTTCTTTTTCGCTCCCTTGACTCCCTTTCTCAAGATCTTCGCTCTTAGATTTTATCTAATCGGTTGAACCTTAACTCCTCTAAAACCCAACTCATTTGGCTCGGTACAAAGCAGCAATTATCGAAACTCGATTTCTCACTTCTCTCAGCTCACTTTCCGACCTTATACTCTACGAATGTCCGCGACCTGGGAGTCACCTTAGGCAGTTCACTAACCTTTGCTTCTCACCTCTCCGTGCTTACTCGCCCTTGTTACTACTACTTGAGGAGACTGCGAGCTATCCGTCGATCCGTCTCTCCTGCAGTTTTCACTACCATTATCCATCCATTTATCTGTTGCCGCATTAACTCTTGCAATTTTTTACTGGCAGGCCTTCCGAAAGTTCGTCTTTCTGCCCTTCAATCGGTACTTAGTAGTGGTAGTAGTACCACTATGTGGGCAGACAATAGGCCTGCCCCGTACGGCCGCTTTGAAAACAATGGCGGAGCTCACACAATAGGGTTCTGGAGGTCGGTAAAACAATAGGGAACTGGTCCACACAAACAAACGCTGCACTTACAATAATAGCCAAAGGTAATTAAGCGTGTATTAAGCCGCCTTCGAGGGGGTTCTGAGGGTCGGACAAACAACAGGGAAATGGAGCACACAAAAAACACCTGCACAATGCACACACCATATAGTCAAGTGCCTATTAAGCCTCTTCATTTGTTCGTCTTCTAAGAGTGTAAGGGTTATAAATCCCTTTGACGATGTGCATAATGGCAGCCCCTTTCAAACATAATTGTTAGACTACTACAAGTACTATGCCTGGACTGCGCTATAAAGGCATTTGTATATCCCTATACATTATAATCGTTCTTTTCAATACCTATACATATGCAACCTAAATTGTTAGGGCATTAACAACATTTATATTATATACAATTTATATTTGTTTCATTGTAATTTAAAATTATTGTAGGATATACTTTGAATATTTTGAACTAGGCTGCGTTTAAGAGCGGTTTCTTTTAATTATAGGCTATTTAATATAGTTTAATTATATTGTAATTATTGCAACTGACTCTTTCTGAACATAGACATCACCCAAATAAACCGTCTCGAATCCATTCAGAATGCACTCGTCCGTGTTGGGGCTAAAACCCCCAAACACCACCACATCACTTCTGTCCTCAAATGTTTCCACTGGCTTAAAATACCGAACGAATAGAATACAAAGTTATATCACTTACCTACAACACACTCTAATCCTTCTAGCCCTCCTATTTCCGACAGCTTTTCACGGTTCAACCACTCCGCTCAACCCTCTCTCTTCTGCCGTAGCACTTCTCCGCCCTTCCGCCACCTCGTCACTAAAATTTACGGATCGTTCCATAGCCATAGCTGTTCCACCTCTTTGGAACAAACTGCTACCAGTATTACGAGAAATATGACCCATCATACGAACTCAAAAAAACCTCACCTCTTGCTATCTCTCCACAGGTCTTCCATTCAAAATTGAAAACATTGCTCTTTCACAAATCCTATGGTGATTCCTCCTCTTCCCTTTACCTCCCTCGCCGTTTCAACCCCAAACACCACCTCCTTAGTCGTCTGTCTACCTGACTGACCCTTTGGGTCTCGAACTGGAACCGATTTCACCCACCCAACCCGCCTACCGACTGTGATTTGATTGAGCGCCTGTGAGTAAGCTGGTTCCTACCACAGCTTTTAAGAAAAAGCTAGGAAAAGTTGGCCATTAAGTGTTCGAGGTTAATTTGCAAGGGTTTTAACACAGACTACACGTCTTCTGAACCACTTGAGACCCTTGTTTTGCTATGTTAAGTATGGGTAATGGTATATCAGTTAGTAGTATAACTTTACATGGACGGATGGGGGGAGCAGGTAGGATGTTCGAAGTAGTAGGCCAACTTTTTTGCAATTTTTGTAGAAATATTGTTTGTGTACATTCCATGTCAAATGCTAATAAAAAAATACCAAGAAAGTTAGTAGAGCTGACTTGTGAGATTGGAGCGCCGTTAATACATAGGGTGGTGGATCTGTTCGGGGCAAATTTTCCTATGGGAGGTAAATAAGATAAAGGCTAACTTTTCTAAGTTCAGGGAGAGCTTATTGGCAACAAACCATTAAGTTATTGGGATAAGTTCAGCGTTGACCGTCTGGAGTAGGGTTTGATTAGATTTATGCGAGAAAAAGATGTTAGTGTCAACAGCGAATAGAATGAAAGACATAATAGGTGATGCGTTATGGAGGTCATTGATGTAAAGGGCCATAATTATTACATATCTATCCCTATGAGCAATTTCAGTTAATAAATGATCGAATTCTAAGCAAAATTCTTCTAAGTTTGATCCAAGTTAAGTTAAATTACTCCGATCAAACAAGTACCTTTCTTCAAAGTAGCTCAAATAAAAAGCCCCTCGAAAGTGTTCTGGATGGAATTAAGGGGTAAATGGTCAAATGCCTGGTAGAGAATGTCTTCCCTTATCAATAATCCCACCTCTCCCTCCCTGCCGCCAGACCTTACTTTGTCAACGAAGTGAAAGCCCGGTACATTTATGGTGTCTGCTGAGTCAGTATCAAGCCAGGTTTCACTGAGGACAAATACAGAAACAGGGAGTTGAATCAGTAATTCATCAACATCGGTTAATTTGCATAAAATACTCCTACACCTTATAGAGAAGGGGATAGAATAGATGAATGGTAACACCCATAGCCAGGAGAGCATTAGATCGCGGTTCGATAGCCGTAACCCCCCTCTAGGGCGAACGCCTTGCATGGCTGCCGAAACTTGTGTTTAGGATCTTGATTGATTGTACTGTCATGTTTCAATGTAATCTTACTGCGTACTTGTCAGTTTGAATTAATAAAGATTATTATTACAATTGAGGAGCATCGCAGAAAATAAAGTGGAGGAGACAAATTTGGGTTGTATGGATTGGGGAGTGCAGCACAGGCTATTCCAAGTTGAGTTTTGTTCTCGGCAAAATGTTGGCATCAGGGTCAATGTCAATATGAAGAAGTAGCGGCTGTGAGAATTGTCAGGAAATATATCTAACTTAGTGACTTCGTGGATTGGGAGTGTACAGGCATAAGGAATATTAAACTCATTTATAGTTCTCAAGAAGTCATTGGGATTTGTAATGCCATTGAAAGGAAATATATCTAGTAGGCAGTAAGTACATAGCGGAGACTCAACTGTGGATCGTGAATAGTATTCGGCACTATAGCACTCCAGGTGTATTACTCTTGCACGTGCAACGCTGGTAATTACCCCAGAGCGTTCATCTATGCTAATCGAACATATAGGACAGTTAGTTACGCAAGCTTTCCCTTCACATGGCAGCGATCAGAAGACAACAAAGTATGCAAAATCGTCAACAACGAACGTGAATATAACTAAGAAAATAAACTAGGCCACACGTAGTGAACGTTAAGTATAAACATACTAAGGCTGTCGCAACATAAATCACGAGAGTTTCTCTATCTCTTAAAAAAGAAAAGAGCTATGCCACATATAACAACGATAGTATAGGCATTAGGCATACTAAGACTGTCGCAATATAAACCATCATAAGCTAGATCTAATACAACGACATTAATAAAGCGTATTAAGGCTGCCACAACAAAGGTCTATCGGGTGATGATGGTGCAAGCGTAAACTACTACAGTGACGCCCGATACAAAGATGGCGCATATATAACAACACAGACGATCGATTACAAGAGCTGCGTATTGCCAGACGTCATCGTCGTCATCCTCCGCGTCTACCAACTCTTGCCTGTTCTCGGTCGTCGAGACCGAGTAAAGGAAGGCTCGTGTGTTAGGTGTTGATATGAGAGTGGTTTCTTTTCCAGCGTCTTCGCCGCACCCGTTCTGAATGGTTTGATTTTCGATGCATCTGAATTTCTCTCTGCGTCTCATCGAATCCCTGCGCTTGCTCAGCCTCAGTAAACTTCCCAGTCGATCGCAAATCCACGTTTGCATCTGTTAATAAAAAATATTGTCGATTTCTTAATATTGCGTTACTGTAGGCTATCGTTTTAAACGGATAGACATGTATGGCTATACCCAAGTAGGCTGCAATCCATCAAACGAAGGCCTCATATTCTGCTGTAATGTGGTGCTACATAAAATGTAATTATAATTCCAAATGTATATAGCGCCACTATAAACTAATCACAGGCGCTCTCTACTCCAGCCTCTGTGGTGTTGAATGTCGTTAAGTCAGCAAAACTCAATGCGCGGAGGTGAAATGTTTAATTTTAGTCACAGTTACAATACTTCATTGACATTATGTGACATTTCGTTCGCACACTGTGACATTTAGTTACTCATTGTAGCATTTTATTTACCTATTGTGCTTATTGGCACAACGTTTAGCCTACACCTGTGGCATTGTTTCAGCAACTTCTATGCTACAGCGCAATGACCGCCTCTGATGCTTTTATCTTCAATCAATCAATCAATCAGTATCTTGACTGCGACCAGTAACAATAATAACAAGCTAACATTCACAATAATTTCCTATATTTAAGTGTTATTGGCTACAAAAAAGGTCGCCCAAAAGGGATCAAGATCCCACTAGGGAGGGACACCCGGGTAACTAAGGTAACATTTTCAACTGCATGCAGTCATTCACGGTAGCTTGTTCAGGTTATATTTGAAAAATTAAAACATTGTGTTAGACCGAGAAGGGGCTTGTCTTTAACTGCAAATAACATTCTTAACTAAAGAAGCTCCTAGAAGTTCCTAGGCATGCGTGCTTGCATAATGCATCAATACAATAACTTATAAATTGATATAATAAAATCGATATAATAAGATGGTGGAGTGTTTATGAGTTAATAAGGAATGCTCGTAATCTCGTTTTGAATTCGTAGAGATTTACAGAGAGATGGGAGTGTTTTCCATTTTATAGGTCCAGAGTAGGCCTACTTAGTACTAAATTCACGTATAAATATTTGTGTGGGCTTTGGCGGAGCGGTATATAGACCCTAGTCGATTTCCTCGTGTTGTGGACGTGTACCTGCGATTCCAGGATAAAGTAGCCACTAAATGAGGGTTAGTAAATAATGCTCAAAACGATGTACAAAGTCCCTATTTGTGATATTCTGAGATGGTTTTTTCCCTGGCAGTAAATTGAGTTCGACAAAGATTGGATTGGTGTGAGCATCTCTACAGACCCCGGCAATTACACGAACTGCCTTCTTTTGCAGTATTTCTAATATACGGAGTCTGGATTCGTAGTTAGAGGCCCAGATTAGATTACATTAAGTTAGATAGGATAGACTAAAGAATTGTGTAACTGTAGCCTGGTAGTTTTAGGGAGTACATGTAAGTGGGAGATTCTAGTTATGATAAGCAATTTTTAGCGAGATATAATTGTTATGTTCCTTCCATGTTAGATGTTGGTAAACATATACACCCAGAAACTAGTGGACTCCACTTGAGTAATGGGTGCCCCTTTAATTTTCAGTGATAGATCTATTGGGTTAATTTTCTTATGCGATTTAAATAGGATAAAGTTGAACTTATCTAAGTTAAGCGTAAGTTTTGCGGAAATCCAGTTAACGATATCTGGACAATTAGTCTTATTTTCTCAGCCTATTGACCTCTGTAGTATGAGTTAAACTTATTATTTCAATTTAAATTAAATTTAACTCCCGATTCTTTGGATGTACCTTATTATTTTAACTAATTGCTCAATCATAGCTTCTTCTATTTCCTTATATAATGCAGTTTGATACTTTATTTTAGTGGCTTTACATGTGACTCACTTGAACTGTGCTATGTTTTATTGGTGATCGAAAAAAGATCTGAATCTGAAGAGGATTCGGAGGTTTTCTGCATGCTTTTTTCAGACTGCGTCCATATTAAGTAATACGAACCTTGCCTCCATTTCAATAGGTAATATCATGCTTTTGGCTCTGTAATTAGTGAGCATGTCAAAGCGTCTGCGAAAAGAATGAAGAGCAGAGTGGAAGACACATTTGCTAAGTCATTGATATAAAAGAAAAACAGGAGTGGTCCAAGGTCTTGGGGTCTCCATAGCTAATGTGCCTAATCTCCGATAATGCTCCATTACACATGACATAAGTATCATAACTAGAATCTCCCACTTACTCCCTAAAACTATCATGACTTCTTGTGTATGGTTCTCGCAGTAACTAAGAACCACTTTAGTTGGGTGCCCCTTGTCCCATACTTTGACAATATTTTAGAAGGATAGTATGGTCGACTGTGTCAAAGGTTTTTGCTCAGTCTAAGAATTTTCCTACAGAATATTTATTATTATCGATGGTCTTCGATATCTTGTCCTCCTTAGGGCAATAAAAGTGGAGTGCCCATGCTGAAATCCATGCTGAGAGTGATGTATCATGTTTGCTTTATTAATATAGTTGCTGAGTCTATGATACATAATTTTTAAAAAGTATTTGGAAAAGTATGAAGGACTGAAATAGGTCTATAGTTCGCAAGGTTATCTATCCCCCCCCCTTTTTAAAGACTGGAACTATTTTGGCTGTCTTTTACACTTGGGGAACTATCCCATTTGAAAGGGAACAGTTGATAATTTCAGCTAAGGGGTGAGCTACCATGGCAAAATTTGGGGTGGCAATATAGGCGTCAAATATCATCAACCCCTTTGCTATGAGTTCTCCTTAAGTGAAGGCCAAGTTTCATATTATCCTCAGTAGAGGTCAGGGTTAGGTCCATAGAGTTTATATAAGGGACTGGCATATGCTCCTTCGCAAGAACTCAGTACTGGATGTCAGTTCGTTTCAACCAGGGTTGTTTTAAATTGGGCCAAGCAGTCTATATTCACGATGCGGTAACCTTTATGGGCATGGTCCATGTTTTGAGGGCCTCCAACGAGAAACGAGTATAGACCGGGAGATGGTCTGATTGGTTGGAGATAATGATTGATAAGTCTATCAGCTTCGACCAGAATTGGTGAAAATATTATCGATTAATGTGCGGGAGTTTGGGGTAATTCTAGTGGAATTCGTTATGACAGGAAGAAAATAGTGAGATGTTAGGCAGTTGTAGAACACATTTCTTTCCTTATGTTCGTTTACCCTTAGCAAATCTATATTGAAGTCCCCAAGTAATATCACTTCTTTTGAGGTGCTCTTGATATCCGACAGGAGTTCCTCAGCATCCTCATTAAAATAACTGTTAACGCTGTCCAGGGGCCTGTAGATTACCCCACCACTGGGGTACTTTTTCAGATGGGCTGTAATAGAAAGGCTTTCGTAAGTGCTGTGAGCTTTTGTACCACCCATTGATACAAACTTACTATAACAATTACACTCTGTTACCCATTGTGGCATTTGATGCTGAGTCGATGATCGATGGTAGAGATTTGATATGCCGACCATCACAATCAATGACGCAGCACTCATCAATGTCACGCTGGAAAAGTAGATACCTGTTCGAGACAAAACAATCACACAACAGATTCTTACTTCTGCTGCAATTGCATATAATAACCTCAATATTCGTTTACTGGCTTATTAATACTCGTAAAACTAATACAATAACATTGTACTAATACTCGTATACAGGCCTATTGTTATCATAATACTCGTACACAGGACTATTGTTTTCATAATATTCTGATATTGATATCCTAATATTCAGATACTGGTATCCTAATATTCGGAAACTGGTATTCTATGTATAATATTCTGATACTGGTACCCTAATATTCTGATACTGGTATCCCAATATTCTGAGACTGGTACCCTAACATTCGAAAACTGGTATCCTAATATCCTTATACTGGTACTGCAATATTCTGACACTGGTAAAATAACATTCATATACTCTATTCGACTTCCCTGTGTGTGTCTGTCCGTTCTGCTCCACCGCTCATCTCATTTCGTTCTCACCTTCAGACTTACATTTTTCAAATTGCTTATCCACCATTATCAACAGACTGATCTTCTGGATATTGACCTGATTACGGATTGGTTTTGGTGTGCCATCGGTTGATGCCTTGTGCATTAGACTCTGACGCAATGGAAGTTACTAATTGCAATTACAATTATAGCAGTCGGATATACGGGTATACTAATTATGGTCATCGTCGTCATCATCATTCTTCAACAAATTGACAACAGTCATTACGTCGTTATTATCATCACCCTCATAGTTGTAGGACGTAGGTGTAACTGTACATTGCACAAAACAAGATCGTTAGTTGCGCAAAAATTCCATCTGCAGTCATGTTTCGACAAGCACTGTGCAGGAGCCACAAAAGGTAATAGCCTATACTAATCTTGGTTCCTCTTTCTCGATTATTACACAATAATAATCTCTTTAATTAATTAATTAATTAATTCGTCATATTCATCGTCGTCGTCGTCATCATGAACAGAATCCTACTAATGAATGGAATTGCATCGGATGTTGGTGGGACTTTGTCGGCTATCATCAGCTGATTCACGCTCAAAGCCAGCAGCGTCGAAATTCCTAAATGGAAATAGAAGAAGAACATTCCTAACGCGATGGAACAGAAAAGTCTTTTTCAGTGTTCCTATTTCGAGAATACCGACGAACGTGATTACGAACTCTAGACCATGATACTCAGAGTAAGAACTATGATAACGACGACGACGATGATGATGATATAAGCTAATCTGATGACTATTACAGCGCCGTTATCATAATGAGAAAGGCGTCGGCAGATGGTCGTTTCAAATAAAAAGTTGTCAAAACCATCGTCCGTTAGAGACGTCAGATCGAGATCCAGATCGAGATCCAGATCTATATTCAGATCGAGTTCCAGAACGAGATCCAGATCGAGAATACAGATCGAGATCCAGAACGAGATCCAGATCGAGAATACAGATCGAGATCCAGATCGAGATCCGATGAGTCAGGTGGCCATCCTGTTATTCATGATTATGATTACGATAATTATGATGATGTTGAAGACGTCGGCGACGGCGACGACGTTGATGGTGATAAAGCTATGCCAATGATACCACATATATATTGTATTGTATTGTATTGTATATGTGGTGTGCGTTTATCGTGTTCACACGCCGGTGCGTCGACCCCGTCTACATGTATATATGTATGTATGTGTGTCTGTCCGCGCGTACGTCTACTGTATTGTATTTGGAAATTTATGAAGCGCCTCTAAAAGCACTTCAGAGGCGACGCCGATGTGTACACGACGAGCGCTAACAATGACTGAATCACGTGTGTGTGTGTGTGTGTGTGTGTGTGTGTGTGTGTGTGTAGGTGTGTGTGTAGGTGTGCGTGTGCGTGCGTGTGTGTGTGTGTGTGTGTGTGTGTGCGTGTGTGTGCGTGTGTGCGTGTGTGTGTATGGAGTGACAGGTCGTAACTAAATAAATTAATGTTGTTATTTCAGGGAAAAAGGATCGATTCAATGGACAAAGTCGCGGATAAACTAATGAATGCACGCCATAAAACCGAAAACAGACCCATGCAACCAGAGAAACAGACACATAGACAGAGGCACGGTTAGATAGAGATACCCAGAGGCAGATACGCCGTCGCCTTTTACACGGCCTGTATGGGTCCCAAAAATTATTCGTGGCCAAGCTGGCGCTGTATTTAGGCTTATACAAACAATGAAGTAAAACACAATGTGCAAAGAAATGCAATACAATACAGTACAACAATGCTACAAAGCAACACAACACAATACGCACCCGCTTAGTGTTTTAGTTGTCAATAAAGAGCTGGGAATCGAAAATTTTGCAGAATATCAACGAATGAATGAATGAATGAATGAATGAATGAATGAATGAATGAATGAATGAATGAATGAATGAATGAATGAATGAATACTCGTTTATTGAAACTTCAAAGCTGACATAACGCAACTAGAACAAGCTACAGGGGTCATCTGGTCTCACGAGCAGCTAATTAGCGTCAGAAGGCATTCTTGTAGCGAATACGAGGTATAAAATTGTTATAATATTTTTCAGGTATAGGGTAAATTTATGCGGTCTCGCTCTAAGGTTGTGTCCACTGCTGCGGAGGGGAGAAAGCAGGTCATGCAGTACATGATTGGGATTCCTCATTATAGCAAGAAAAAGTCGTTCGTCTGACTTGTTGACCAATTGATTGACGCCATCAGCATCCCCAGGGAGGAATCCGCCACGGGTTAGTCGCCTAAACAAACGGTCAATCCTGTCTCTCTATCCTCTTGTTAGTATATCCCACCAGGCTGCGGAGGCGTATAAAATATGCGCCACCGTTGTTGCCATTGTGACATCGCGAAGAGCTGCTGATTGGAGACTATGCGAGCGGAGCACAAGCAAGACGTATAGGCCTATCGAAGATGAGCTGGCAGAGAGGATCTGGTCTACATGGGCTGTTACTCTTAGGTCCGACTGAAACTTGACACCTAATAGTTTCATGGACTTGACCTTTTCTACTCCGGGGATAGCTTCCACGGCTGGACCACACTTATTCTGCTTCTTTTTATGTATCACCATGTCTCTGGTCTTGGTTGCATTAAGACGGAGATTGTTCTTTGCAGTCCATTCGGACCATTCCTTGATATGCCTGAACTTCCTCTTCAGTGGCAGTGCTCAGGTGCGAAGATCCCATCAGTAAGTAGGAATCGTCAGCATATCAAGGTACACAAACGGCGGTCAAGGGCCTGATACATTAGACGTGAATTCGCGTAATTACATATTCCAGCCTTAATACATCATGTGACGTCATTTAGTTTGCAGCAGAAGAAGCCAGAGATGCAGTTGCAGTAATTAAACGCAAAAATCAATAAACATGGTTTAGAAAAAAACGATATGCCAGCTGATCAGCAAAGCGACAAGCGGACCCTTCTCGTGGCCGAGGTCACATATGTTACACACGAAACAACTGACGACTCAAGAGATATTCTACTTTCCTGACCGGGCTGACCCCCAATCTTTTCAGTTACTTAGCTGAGGGGGTAGAAGAACAGCTAGGAATGTTGAATCCCTAACCCTCCGGTAACTAAAACACTCACCTAGCCCGAACCTATCGCCCGAATCGGCCGGCAGAATGAAGGTGGCAGCAGACAGCGCCGAAAGAATCGTACAGGGCATCATGAGGTTGAAAATGTAGAAAAGAGTCCGTCGCCTCAGGTGCAGAGTGAAGACCAAATTGTTGTAAACCTGAACGGCCGAGTAGTTATTCACATGCCGCATACCCGAAATACCTGCTCAAACACAGATACGGTATATGTTCGTAAGTTTCACATATGCCTACTCACTTAGCGCCACTATATATTTGTTAGTGATAGCACTGACTTGAGTCGGAAGCGCCTCTGAATCGTTGAGTGGCGCTTTTATAAATGTTCGATTTCAATTGCAATTACAGGATTCGTGCCCGTTGAACGCGGACTTCAAGTAACAATGTGGGATAGATTGTTCACGCGCTCTTAACTTTGTTACAAGCGAACGTTGGGTTGCAAATAGCAAAACGTGCTATGCGTTGATCTCGTGTCCAGTTTTTGGCGAATCGTCAGTCATAATATTGTTCTCATCCCATGTAGCGCAACGATATGTAATATGATGCGACAACGGCTTATTGATTCTGGGATTGTGAGGGGGCAGAGGGGTGAGGAGTCATGTCAATGCCGATTGCCGCCAATTTCAGTGTTGGTCCATGTATGGGTTTGTAACTCATGAAGGATCAGAAGCTTACGCTTTGATCTACATCTCCAATTCCGATCAGCCTATGACTAAGATGTCAACCATAAGGCGGAGAGTGAGGGTGATGTAAGAAGAAGAGTGTAGCCGTAGCCCAGATCTGTGGCGCCTGCGAGCCGGTCACTGCGGTCAGTCTGTCGGACAACCTGTGTGGCTGAAAGTCTGCCTGTCTGCCTGGTGCAGACTGTAAACCCCACTCTGTCTACATACCCGAAGCAAGACGCATACCGCGATCTGTGGGAAGGCACAATAAAATATTGATCGGCGTTGTTCAAAAGCGGGGGGTACAGTATCCCCCGTTTAAAAAGTGGGGGTACGCGTACCCATCGTGCCCCCCCCCCCACAAATTACGCCTATGGTTGACTGACTGGAGAAATCTTAATTCTTCTGCTCGGGGTGAACTGGTACGCACTTCGATAATGCAGCGTCGTGCTTTTCCAGTGGTTGGGTCACCTGCCTCAAACGGACTTCCTTTGGACCTGCGCGTTGTCTTAGCTATGTATTCTGCGTGTGCTTGCTATGAACACTTGAAACGGTTTTTTCGCCGGTGTTGGGCTTGGAGTGACTCTGAGTAGTTATCTGGAAAGGCGCTATATAAATGATCCGAATGAATGGTTAATCTTATGGTATTCAGCAGCACCTACCGACGAGATCAAACTCGGAGTTTCGCCGGTAGCTGTTCTCGATGACCGACGGATCCGGAAGCGTCAAGTTCAGCTTGAACGCGGTGTAAGACCACGACTCTAACTCGAGACTACAGAACTGTTCGTCGAGAGGAAACCATCGGATGTCGATGGGACAGTAGGAGGCGGCCATCAGCGGCGGAGTCCACTTGCAGTTCCCGTTCGACCGAATTCTCACGTTGACATCGGCCCAGGCCGCCCATTTCTCTGCGCTTCAGTACCAATATATATAGAGAACGAAAGTTGTTGTATGGTGTAGTATAGTATGGTATTCCATGGTAGGATAGAGTAGGGTAGTGTAGAGTAGATTAGGGTATGGTAGGGCAGAGTACAGTAGTGCTGGGTAGAGTAGGGTAGGGAATTCCATTGTAGGGTTCAGTAGAGTAGGTAGGGTAGAGTAAGGTAGGTTAGAGTAGGATGAGATACGATAGGGTAGTGAAGGGTAGGTATGCATGGTAAGATAAGCTACAATAGGCTGTTTTGGTAATTTAAGTAAAACTAAGCTGTGACGTAGTAAGATTATATAGCGCATAGCAGGTAAGATATGGTAGAGCAAAAGGATTGTAAATAAGCTGAGGTAGGCTATGGTATAAGGTACGTTAAGCCAAGGTACGTAATGGCGGGGTAGGTCATAGTAGAATAACATAATTAAGGTTGGTTAACGAAAGGCTTAGTCATGGTACGTCCACCCACCTGTTGATTAACACTACATCTGGCGTCCAGACCTTGGAACGCGCTATGGAGATCTCCGCAAGACCACCGTATTCGGTCTCATTCCAAGACAGACGAAAGTCGTTCCATGCCTGTTAGAGCAATACATGTATAGTCCAACTTAAGACTGGGTTTACACAGCTCTCCTTAAGAATAATTATATGTTGACCTTGTGCGCTAATTACGTGATCGGACTGCTTCTAAAGACACGTAACTGAAACTACGTAATAAATAATAAACCAACTAAAATGGATCAACCTTGACTAATCCATTATAATTGTAAATCCAATCGGATATTTTTTTAGAGGCGCTCACCACACTAGCCTGGATGTTAAATGTTATTTAGTGCAGAAAGTTCACCATCAGTTAGCAAACAATGTTTGCATGTATATCAGCTGAAGGGTTAGAAGAAGAACTAGGGGTGTTGAAGCCTGTCCAACCCTCCACTAACTAAAGCACTCACCTAGTGCGCGTCTTTCGCCAGAATCGGGCGGCAGAATGAAGCTGGCAGTCTGTGGTCTTCGGCTTAGGGTCTCTAGCTTGAGCATATAAATGCAGCACTGCCATGGGATCCAGTGCATTTCGTGTTGCAGCCCCCAAGGAATGGAACCGACTACCAATGTTTATCCGTTGCTCGACATCTGCCACTTCTTTCAAGAAACGCCTCAAAACTCACTACTTCTCACTGGCTTTCAAACATATGGATATTTGTGATATGGATATTTTCGCATTTCTGTCTGACTGCGCTTGTTAAAAATGTTCGTAATAAATAAATAATGAATATATATGTTCCTTTGAATGTATGATTGCAGGTATGTATTAATATAAGCATGTATGTATGAATGTGTGTGTATGTGTGTGTGCATGTAATACATACATACGTATACGTACATGCATACATGCATACTATGTATGTATGCAAGTATGTAATGTATGTATGTATATATGTATGTATGCGTGTGCAACTGTGCATGTATACAGCTAGAAGTTACAGTATCAAAGGCAGCGCTGATACCGTAAAGAGCAAGTAAAGTGACCTGGCCACGATCAAAGGCTTGAAATACTTCAGCTAGAAGGCGCAGCATAAGCGATTCTGTCGAGTAGAATTTCCTGAACCCAGACTGAAGAGTAGGCATAAGAGAGTTCGAGTCAAGATAATAGATCAGTTGACAAGAGACACATTTAACCAAAAGAAGCTTTGAAAGGAAAGAGAGGTTTGAGATAGGACGATAGTTTGAAGGAGAGTTAGGATCAAGGCCTTTGCGCTTAATGGAAGGGAAACCACAGCCCTTTTGTGCATTGCCGGGACACAACCTTGAGCTAGAGAAGAATTACAAAGTAATGCCAAAAATGGAGTCAATTCATCTACATAGTCCTTAACTAGAAATGGAGGAAGCAGGTCTAGTTCACACGACTTCGAGGAAGAATCCAGTATCAGCTGACGGATTGCAGATGGCTCAAGAGGTTTCCATGACGAGAGAATAGCTGTAGTAGAAGTGAAGGAAGGAGGTGGTGCATTTTCCGTGGATTTGCGAGTAGAATCGATCTTGGCCTGGACAAAGTTTAGGTAATCGTCCGCCGTGAAAGGAGTCTGAGACGGAGAGCAGGAGACAGTAGAACGACCGAGCACGTCAGCAATTGTCGCCCAGAGCCGGCGTGGATAATAATAATAATAATAATAATAATAATAATAATAATAATAATAATAATAATAATAATAATAATAATAATAATAATAATAATAATAATAATAATAATAATAATAATAATAATAATAATAATAATAATAATAATAATAATAATAACAATAATAATAATAATAATATAATATAAATAAATAAATATAATAATAACAACAGCAACAACAATAATAATAATAATAATAAATGGTTAGAAAATCATACATTTATAAGACTGAGGAACCTAGTCACAGGAGAGAAAAGAGACAATACGCTTCGTTATAGGTTATATTATAAATGTACATACCTTATACAAGTTAAATGAAAGGATAAAATCCGTTGACTCACAGACGCCAATGCTTCTGTGCGTCTCTACCGAGAGTCCGTCAGGACAGTATGCCACTCAGTCTTGTCTCCTAAACTTTTATCTCAAAACGTCTTCAGCCAGTTCACTAAGATACCACTAGGCTAACACTATACTCAGACTTCGGCTTACCTCTCTTCCTCAGAGGACCGCTCGCTATTCCTCTCGGCCTGTGGCCCATCCCCAGGCGACACTCTCTTCCAGTTGACCACTTAAGACGTGGTTCTCCTTCCCTGGCTGACTGGACGATTTACCTACGTCATCCCTCAGCCAAAAGACCCTACCTACTGTTACCCCTCTTCATTCTATCCTACGATGTATTATGTTTTAGTTGCTCGATTGTGAAGTCGTCCCGAGTTTTCATCTGCTACGCAACCTCGTCGAAATGATGCGGACGGTTTGTAGAGGTCAAATTGTAAAACCAATCGTAAGTTTCTGGTGTTAAATGTAAATGTGCACTATTTTCTATAGCCACCGTATGACCTCGATACTGCTCGTTTTTTCATTGAATTGATCGGGTGAGATCCAGAGCGTCTCATTTGAGGCGAGCGATCGATCGCTCTCCTTGATCGCTCGCCTAGAAAAGATCCCGGCGAGCGGTAAATCGCTCGCCTAGCCGAAGACGTCGCACCGTCGGTCGTCGCTCGATGAGTTTGAGTTACACTCCAAGACAATAGACGAACCTGGAGCCAGACCATTATTGCATTTACCTACTTTACTTTAATTTACTTATTTGCTGCAGCAGTGAAGGCGTGCCGTCACCTGTCCTAATTACAGCTGACTGATCAACTTCGTGAAATATGATTGGCCTACACCTCACGCGGCACGCCGCGTGACATCATTCGTAACGTCACTAATTTCGAAAATTATTTTCAAACAATGGTGGCGAAGATGAGCAAGTCGAATAATAATGTACAGTTGAGCACCTATCTGTCGTGGAAATTAGGCGACTCGTTCGATGTCGTTGTAGTCGAGTTAGAAAACCGTCGGACTGTGAAACCAATTTAACAGCAAATCTAGCAGAAAGAACGCCGACAAAATTTGAATGGACTGCCAGCTGAAAGGTCATGCCAAAAATGAGTGTTCAACGTATGCTGAAGGCCCAACGAACGTTGTGAAATCAGCCGTCACACGTCACCTTACGTCAATGGTAGGTTTCTAGTGCATGTTCATTCATTCATTCATTGTGAGAATTTATATAGCGCCTCTTAAAGAGACCTACTCAGATAACGAAACGGAATTGAGATAGGTCTACTAGATGAGTACTGCAGCATAAGCAACTATACGAATTCGATACACAAAATACGCTGTACACAAATGCTCCCGAGGTCGACCGCGCATCGCTCCATCCGGAGGTAAACCATGATCGTGTACAAAATAGTCTACTCGATCTATCGTGATCGATTTTCAGCCCGCCTGCTATTTTCAAATGAGACGCTCTGGTGAGATCCTTCACTGCCGCTGCCCGTATGAATGGGCGCCACGACATTTAAGGTGCCCGTGTACCGTTCTTGCCCGAGATTTAAATTCTGAAATAAACCACCATCCGGAGATAAACCACGAACGTGTACAAGCGAGTACTGATTAAAATCTCACGATCTAATTTGCAATTAGTATTAGTGTTTTAAATGTATGACATCGTACGGTATGAATGTTTATATTTTTAAAAACTGTGAATATGCTTCGTTTGTTGGAATTGAACTTAACAGTAATAGTTCAATGCAACAAATGTCTCGTGGAGGGCATGAATCAAAACATCAGATGCAACAGAGACGCAGTAACTTCCTCCACAATATAAGATCAGCTTACTTACCATATTGACCCAGATGTACGTACGCAAAATTTCATTAAGGTCGTCCTACAAGAAAGTATAATTATTGGTAAGATAAGATCAGGTAAGACATGGTAATGCAAGTCGAGGAATTGTGATAATTTTAGGTAAGATAAAAAGATCAGATAAGACATGGTAATGTAACGAAAGGAATTGTAATTACTATAGGCCAAGGTGGAGGAGTCACGGGATCCGGTAATGCAGAGCGTAGTTACAAGTCCACTCTTCCTGGGGGCGAGGAGGAGGTGTGGTAAGACGGGAGCTGAGGAGCAGCAAGGATACAAGTGACTTTCTTGCGACTCAGCTCCACACATCGTGGATGGTCGGGGACTCAGCGCGTATACTTCTGGGTGACCGATGGTCAGCCTCCTCTTGGAGGGAGGGAGCGACTTCATCCAGGCTGTCAAGGTCAGGTAGACCTGTTACCGACTGCGGAGCCTGACTTGGTGGCCCTGGTGGAAGAGGTTGCCTATATCGTTGATGTCACCATTACCTCGGACTGCAATGACATGAGCGGTCCACATGAGGAGAAAGTCTGCTATTATTCTAGATCTGATGTCATCCACTGGGTGGCCAATGTCTATCCGGGGAAATCCGTGTGTGTTTGAGGCGGTGGTTCTAAACTAGCGAGGAGCGCTCCAACATGCCTCGTCGGGCCTCCTCCACAAGGTGGGGGTGATCACAGCCGACGACACCCTCATGTCGCGCCGGGTGTTAACTCATACTGCCAACATGTTCCGACACTTCACCCGGTAGACGGTGAATGGGTCCGAGGACACCGGACGCTGATGCAACCTAGGCAGTGCGTTCATCAAAAGAACATACCCATCTCTGACTAAGGACGGAGGACCATCCAAGGCGACCGGCCCACACGGGTCTCGATTGCTCGCCAAACTGGAGGCACAAATCGCCCGGGTATCAGCTCGGCCGGGCAACCAGTTGCGTGCCTTCCTCTGTTGAGGAAGGCACAAACTCTTTGCGGCGGGAATCCCAGTAAACTAAGATCCGGTAGCCGCGAGAGCAAACGCGCTACGATGAAACGCTCGATCGCGCGAACGATCGTTCCATTATCTGAGGGTAAAAAAGGAGGTCCAGCGGCAGAGGAAACCGGTGTGCCTGACCTTCTTAGGAAACCGGTGTGGCCAGAGCCTTCGATTGTGTCTGTCACCAGACACAGGCTAGGTCACTTAGGAGGCTTGGCGTGCCATCGCCGATGGTGCAGTACGTATCGAGGATGTACGCCAACACATCGACCGTCCTCAAAGTAGGCGTTCGAAGGACGGTCCATTCAGATGCGGCCGTAGCGTGCGTCAAGGCGATCCCCTGTTGGTCATCCTGTTTAACTGCGTAGCCTATTGAACGAGGTCTAGTGTTGGCTGAACCCGGTCATTGGTACTTCCTGAATGGGGAGGTTATGGTCCGGTGTTTGGCCTTTTATGATGTCCTTGTTCTGAACGCCTCTACTGTACACGGTCTGCGGGACCAAGTACAGCGCGCGCTGAAGTTGGGCGGGCTTCGACTGCACCTGGCTGAGTGCCCCCCTCCCCCCGGATTGACATCGATGGGAAAGATACACCTGAGTGGTAAATTTCTCGCCTGTCTTGTCCATCGACGGCGAGTCGGTCAAGTCGCTCAACGTAACGCAAAGGTAAGGTACAAATACCTGGGATTGCTGTGAGGAAGGCCTTGGAATTCCTCGACCGGTTGGTGAAAGCAGCAGTACCGGTACGCAAGTAGTTGCGGCTGCCGCACGACACTCCCACTGGTTACTTCCACGCCAAGGCATCAGATGGCGGACTGGAAGTGCCACGCCTGCGATATACAATACCGCCGCTCAAGACCTGTGGCATGGCCAAGAGGGAGGAATCGTGAGATCCGATTATGCAGAGCGTGGCTATAAGTCCACTCTTCCTGGGGGCGAGGAGGATGCGTGCAAAGACTACGATGGTGGCTGGCCGGCAGCTGAGCAGCAGCGACGCAAGGGACTCTCTGACGATCCAGCTCCACACATCGGTGTATGGTCGGGACCTGAAGCAGCAAGGACAAATCCCTCACGTAAACACCTGGGTGACCAATGGGTCTGCCCTCCTCTCTGGGGGCGACTTCATCCACGCTGTTAAGGTGAGGGGAACCTGTTACGGTGTGACGCTAGGTGCAATGCTTAAGGCACCTTGCGTCACATCTCCCAATGCTGTGCGAGGACCCATCGTTTCCGGTGTGATAGGCATAACTCGGTGCTTGATCTGATCTGCAGAAGGATCGAGTCAAAGGGTCACTCGATGATTCATGAGCCGGTTACACCTACTGGAGCTGGAAGGCGCAAGCCTGACTTAGTGGCCCTGGTGGACAAGGTTGCCTATATCGTTGATGTCACCATTACCTCGGACTGCAATGACATGAGCGGTCCACATGAGGAGAAAATCTTTTACTATGCTAGACTTGATGTCATCGACTGTGTAGCCAATGTTTATTCGGGAAACCGTGTGTGTTTGGGGCGGTTGTCCTAAACTAGCGAGGAGCACACCACCATGTCTCGTTAACGCTCCTCCGCCAGCAGGGAGTTAGCGCTGCTGACGAAACCCTCCTGGTGTGCCCGGTGTTAACTTGCACCTCAAACATGTTCCGACACTTCACCCAGTCGACAGTGAGGGATCCTAGGACGCCGGACGCTGATGCAGCCTAGACATTGAGTTCATGAAAAGGCCGTACCCATCTCGGACCAAGTACGGAATTTTGTCTAACGCGGTCGGCCCGCAAGGCTACAATACGCAAGGGAGTCCCCGGTTTCGATTGTTTGCCAAACCGGAGGCGCTAATTGCCCTGGGGTCAGCTCGGCCGGGCTACCACGAACTCTTTGTGGGCTGGAATTCCACCAAAATCCGATAGCCGCGAGAGCAGATGCCCAAAGATGAAAGGTCTGCACGATCGCGCGAACGATCGCACCATTCGCTGAGGGTAAAAAATAAAATAAGACCGGGCAAGTCAAGTCAAGGTAGTATAATGTAAGGTAAGATTGGTAAGTAATGGAAGCGAAGGAAAGGCAAGGGAAAGAAAGGGAAGGTAAATTGCGTTATAAAACATTTCCAAATCCAATCACAGTTAAAATTACAATTAATGAATCACCAAGAACGGTAAATTAGAAGTTTATCCCTAGTACTACAGTCCTTAGATTAGAGGGGAGTCTGGATGGCACTTAGGGTGTCACCAGGACAATACTAATAGTCGTTAGACCGGCTACTTTGAAGGCTGCCTACATGTATGTACCTCTGACTATACAATACAAATATTTTCTCCTGGCCTAATTCCCTCATCCCCACGGTACTGCCAACCACAAATTGCACCCAACGTGCCAAACTTGGATGCACTTACGACTTGGATGTCCTTACGACTTGGATGCACTTACGACTTGGATGTCCTTACGACTTGGATGCACTTACGACTTGGGTGATTTGTATTGGTGTGATAGACAGCTGGACTTCAACGGTGTCACCAGTACTCATCGCTGGACGGCAGTCCGGATCGTAGTGATGTTTCGTGAACAGCTCTTGTCGCAATCGTTCCTCGTCGGTCATCCTGACTACGTATGCACATTACACGGTCATTTGAAATCCCCAAAATTACATCACGACAAACGCGTCTTGTAACGCAATTTAGCTTCTCTAATTCGCTCTCATGGAGATGCAATGTGTTTGATCCGATGTAGTGTAAGGTTATAATAAGATAATAAAGAAATGATGTACTGAATGTATATTTATATGTATGTACGTACTTATGTATGTAGGTACATTGTATTGCAAGGTATACGATGAGACCATATAAGGTAAGATAGAGTATGTAATGTACACAGCTATGTACAGCGCCGGATTTATCAGTAGGCCCTATAGGCCCGGGTCTAGGGCGGCAATATCTTGGAGGCGGCATATATGCCGTCCTTCAATTGTTTAAAAAAAATGTAATAATATTTTGGGAGGCATTATAGCATTAGCGTACCGGTATCGATAATAGTAATTTCATTTACGTTTTGACTTTGGCAAAAGACGGCATTCAGTGTTGGCCTATAGGCGGAAGACTACTAAATCCGGCCCTGGATATGTATGTATGCATATACACCGTGCTTTTTTCTGGAACAAAAGGTTCCGGAACGGAAGTACGGAACAATAGGTTCCGGAACGGAATAATTATGGGCGGGTCAAAATCCCGAGAAAAACGGGATTACAGATGGGAAGGGGTCTCAATAAACATTGAAAACAGTGAAAAACACTTAAATTAAATTAAAAGAACTAAATTATTGTTTTATTATTAAAATAAATAAATTATTTTCTGGTACCTGAAAACAATGCGTTTCAGCTGAAAAAAAGCACTGCATATACATGCATATCCATGCCTATGAGGTCTAGGAGCTTCTTTAGTTAAGAATTTTATTAACAGTTAAGACAAGCCTCTCGGCCTAACACAATGCTCTAATTTTTTAAATTATATCCTGAATAAGTTACCGCGAAAGAGGTTGCAATGTCATTCATTACTTGTAGCTACCCGGGTGTCCCTCCCTAGCGGGATCATGATCCATTTTGGGCCACCCTTTGTAACCAATAACAATTAAATATATGCAATAATTGTGAATGTTAGTTTGTTATTATTGCTATTGGTCGCAATAAAGATATTGCTTGCTTGATTGATTGATTGATTTATTTATATGTATGCATGTGTCTATGCCTCTTGTATGTAGTTATGTACGTATGTAATGTATGCATGCATGTGTGTATGCATGTATGTATCTATGCAATTATGCATGTATGAATGTATGCATGTATGTATTCACATATAATTATATATGCATGTAAGTACATGATACATACCAGGGGCGTAACTTTGGTCTAAAGAGTGGGGAGTACCAATTTCTTACATACACGAAGCAAGACGGAGATTGCGATCTCTGGGAAAGCACAGTAATAAAATATTGATTGGCAATGTTCAAAAGATGGGAGGTACGATACCCCCAGTCCAAAAAGTGGGGGGTACGGGTATCCCTCGTACTCCCCACAAATTACGCCTATGGTACATACGTATCCACAAGCTTAATATAGCGCCATTCAGGTAGATCTCATAAGAGACAACAGGTCAATCTGCAAACAAATGAGGCTCAGGTATCTTAAATTTCACCACTGATAACTTTACCGTCATCTGTTAAGCTACTGTCGCGTATACATTCTCTGTGTCTACCATGCCAAGTCTACTGAAATCGATTACCTGTATTATTCTTACCTGAAAGACGTGCCTCTGATACTGCGGAGTTCAGCAGAAGAACAAACTCTGCGATGAAGAGACAGTTGGTCGCGACTGAATGCAGAATCTGCTGCCTGTGCATCTTAGTCTGTTCGTTACAGTTGATCTATTGGAAATCGCCGAAATTTCTCAGCCTCACGCAAAGCTGCGTCGGGGGACCACTCTGTGTTTATTAGTCCAAAATATAACAAGATTTAAAATAATACCGTCACGTTGAAAATATATATGTAAGAACGTGCTAATCTCGCAATTAAGCCAGCCGAAGTATTTCTCACGTTACTGCAATGATCGCTCGAAACGTTACTGCAATGATCGCTCGAAACGTTGCTGCAATGCTCGCTCGAAACGGAAGTAGACTTATATGATTATTTATAAAGCGCCTCTCACAGTATAGACTATTCAAAGGCGCTCCCAGCGTAACAGCCTCGAGGGGAAAGAAAGGTCTTTAGGCACTGGAGAGAAGAGGACGAGATCACAAGCAATATCTTGCTACGGAAAGAGGGGGCAGGTCATTCCACAGGGAATGGCCAAGGATGGCAAAAGCACGATGCTGAGCCATCGAAGTCCTTGCGCGAGGGACAAGTAGATCAAGGGGGTCAACAAATCGAAGAGGATGGGAAGAGGTTTAGAGGTTAACGCATTAGGTCACAGAGGTATTTAGGAGCTTTTCCCAGTTGAGTCCTAGAGACCAGGGAGGAGGACCTTGTATTGGACGCGGGAAGCAACAGGAAGCCAGTGAAGTACATTAGTCATAAAGGTAGTTATGTGAGAGAAGCGAGGGAAACGGTCAATGAGCCTGGCAGCCGCGTTCAGATCAGACTGTAGAGATTAAATGCGCGCTTTAGGGAGCCCAGCAAACAATGAATTGCAATAGTCAATGCGGCAGCAAATGAAGGCATGGACCATAGAAGTAAACACTGAAGGGGAACTGATCTCCTTACAGCCCTCAAGCGCCTCAGGTGATAGAAACAGGAACGTGTCAGGTGGGAGAGGTGATGAGAAAACGAGAGGGTATTAGCAAGGCTGACACCCAAATCTCGAACACTGGATGAAAATAAAAAATCAGGGTATATTGACGACAGAAGTTGGATATGTATGTGTTCTAATTTCACTGGTAACACGCACGCGGAACTTCCACGTCTGACACACTGGCGT
Organism: Allolobophora icterica; assembly: GCA_963556255.1. Lineage (NCBI taxonomy): Eukaryota > Metazoa > Annelida > Clitellata > Crassiclitellata > Lumbricidae > Allolobophora > Allolobophora icterica. Next base: position 88,957,596 of record OY744603.1, on the reverse strand, counting down.
GAAAGTTCAGATCACTGCATACGTCACCTGCGCAACGCAGAGTCATCAGTGTTGTTCTTTATTAATGACCTTTCATTATGTTTCTGAGTTTGACTTAAGCTAAAAGCTAAGCTAATTAATTCTACAGCTCCCGCAGATAGGCAGGCAGGCAGACAAAGAGACTGGATCATTTAACGGCCAGAGACTAGAAATTTCTGGTGCCGCACAGAAAGCGATATTAATATTGTAATATCATATATGCCACAAAGCATGAAATTCACTATGCCAGCACAGTCGATCAGTCGGTGTGTTTGCGTCGGAATCATCCGGAGGTAAGGCGCTGACAATTTCTGTTGGGTGCCGGATATATGTGGCGGCGAAGTGGTGAAGCAGTCAGAAGCAGACTGACAGAGAGATCAGACGGATTTTGAATTTAGTGCTGAATGACATAAAACCGCACAGAACTCGTAGTGTATACAACGGAGAAGCCGAGTCAAAATCAGATAGGGTTTTAGAAACTGCACTCACCAAAAACGAACCAACTGCGAATAAATCAACTCAACCTCAACTCGGCACACGTGTTCTGCGTCCAAGGATCTAGGTATATATATATATCTTTTTATTCAATCAGTCACCTTGCATCTCTGCGCGAGTTACCATAGCTTCACCCAGACGCGGTAGATAGTAATGTATATAAATCTGAACAACATAACAGGTCAGTTTTCTCAGAATCTGGATAGCGGTGAGCTGGAATAGCAACGCTTAGCTAACCAGTCCTTTTATCTTCTGCAGAATACGAGACATGTCTGCCAGTGCCGATGCAAACATAAAAAACAGAATGTGTTTTATGAAAACGATTCCTACGACTGCATGATGGACTGTACTACGACGGAGCATCGACCTCCTACCAGGGCAGCTCATCAGATAGAGTGTTGTGATAATCGTTTCAACGCAGGCATCGTCCCTCATCGTTGCTACTGTTATTATTGCGACAATGAGATCATTGCCATCGATCGGGACTGGTCTCCTCTCGTCGCTTATTAATCGTCTGCCTGCAGCCACGCTTCGACAACGAAGCATCGGGAACAATCGCAGACATTTAGGATAATCAATATTAATAGTATAAACGAAGAGAAATGAGGCGAAGTCCACATTTGCATGTAACGCTCCTATCATTGGCAGTTTCCAACTAATGAATATTAATGACCAATGACGTCATCGTTTACAAAATGGACGATCTAAGGGACGATCGTTGAAAACTTAATTAAAACAAAATTTAAATAAGCAGTTAAGAGCTGCTCTTTTAAACTAACTGATTCTAAAGAGATTAATTAATTTACGTATACTTTAGTTTGCGAAACGCTGAAAAAACAAGAGCTTAACAGGTTTAAACGGACCAGAAATATAACGAAGTGACGAAATTAAACATAGCGCCGATAAATAATTCTGTTTTAACCGTTTCAGAACGGGCGTACATATAGTTATTATTATTTATGTACTCATTTAGCAGCACTATCTAATAATAAATAAATAAATAATAAACAAATCGCAGATAGTTTTGGTAGTCGCTATTATTATCTATGTTTCTATTTAGCGCCACTTGACATCATTTAACGAACGGCGATGAGCACTTATGCTCGAAGGACTTGCTCGTGGGTCGCAAAGAGTAACCGTCTCAGCATAAGCTCGAACCCGCACGCTCACCGTTACAAGGCGAGCGCTCAAACCATTCGGCTATAACCTGTTAAAAAGTAAATTCTATTGTGGATTGTAACGAGACAGCTGGTGTCGCTCTTCATAGTTACCAGACTTTTGGTACCAAAACTACCAGACTTACCAGCCACACGATGACTTTCTTTGTAAAATAAAGACATTTCTGCTGTGACCTGAACGAGAAAATTATTGCAGATGCTATACAGAACCAGACAACATAGGCTAGGTCACAGCATAAATAATTACACAGTACGTCGACTCGCATTGCTAACTGTTGACTTGTTTTTGGGGTGACGCCATATTGAAAGTGCAATCTTGAATTATAGATTTAAGCTGAAATAAAGTTAAAAATAATATTGTTAATTCTAATGAAGTCCTCGATGTTGTTGTGACGTTTAAAAATATTTGATGTGATGGGTTCCGGTGTATCGACGTGTAAAAAGCCCACTTTCAAAATGACGGTCGGTCACACATTCTGACTGCTGCATCGGCCGGGAGTCGACGTACTGTGTAATCATTTATACTGTGATTAGGTGTAACGGCCGTGGTTTAACGAAAGCCATATTGAAACCACAGCTGCTTCCCGCTGATACTACAACTGCCTCCAAGGCCTGCTGATACCACAATTACCTTCCGAGCCTTCTGATACCATAACTGCATCCAATGCCTGTTGATACCACAACTGCTTCCTGGACATGTTGAAACCACAACTGCCTACAGAGCCTGCTAATACAACTGCCTCCCGGGCCTGCTGATACCACAATTGCCTCGAGGGGTAGCGATTTCAAATTATCCCTACTTCAGCTTACGCCGGGGTAATTCGAAATCGCGTTCACGTGACTGGGAGGTAGGATGAAATCGATTTTCAAGTTACACCTGGGGGTAGCTTGAAGGCGATTTTATCCTACCCTCTACGATTTCAGATTACCTCCTCAAAAATAAAAGTCCCCATTTTCATTACTTTAACAATGTCAGTTTGTTTCAGAATGTTTGTTCTAGTGTTGCAGAGTATATAAACACGAGTAAGATGGCCCACCTTGGAACCTGGTGCACTGAGGTTGAGATTTTTGCTGTGGCAACAATCCTTGACAATCGGATTTACGTTGGCCTATACAGTAAATATGGGAAAGACAATAAATTGTTAAAGTATAAACCACTCAAGACAGATATGAAAGACTTTCATGGCAACCAAGTTATTACGATCAGCAATTTGACGCACCATTTTGAGCCCGCAATTTGTTAAGTTTTTGTTGGTGTTACTTTTGTTGAGTTAAATAGTGAACTGTATTTTTAATTCAGAAGTTGTAATTCTGTATCCCTAATGAATATTTACCCAGGCAGTTATTATTAATTTATCTTCTAGATTTCTCTAATTAGGTTGAATCTTTGTATATCTTATGTTTGAATATAATATGTCATGCACTTTGAACTAGTGTATGCGTGGTTTTAACACAATAAACATTTTTGTGACTATTTTTTTCAGATATTGAGACTAGCATTCAATCTTGTATGTTTCACAGGTTTTATTCAAAACGTGTATATGAGTTGTAAGCATAACAATTTATCATTTTAGCAAATCAGAGAAGGGGTAATGTGAATAGTGCAGGAGTTTCATCAAATCAAGTTCAGCCTGCTACCCCGGGGGTAATATGAAATCGATTTCAGATTACCAGGAGGAAACGAAATGGGAAGAGCCTGCTGATATCACACAAACCTCCAGGACCTGCTGATACCACAACTATCTCCATGACCTGCTGATACCACAACTATCTCCATGACCTGCTGATACCACAATTGTCTCAAGTGTCTGCTGATACCACAATTTCCTCCCAGCCCTGCGGATAACATAATTGCATCCATGACCTGCTGATACCAAAATTATCTCAAGTGCCTGCTGATACCACAACTGCATCCCGACCATACTGATACTATAATTGCATCCATGGCCTGCTGACACCACAACTATCTCCACGGCCTGCTGATCCACAACTGTCGGAGGCCAGACCTAATGATTTGCGCTATCCTCTTAGAGATCGAAAGGTGAAGTTTGAGCAACTGTACGCTGTACTCTGACCATAGGGATCATTTTGCTGAAACAGTATAACGGATGTAGTGGTAAAATTAGAGGTAGGTACACGCTACAGGTTAGTTTTTTGAAACACTCGGGAGGATATGCTATACCCCGTGATCGATCGAGTCAGTCGATCAAGTCGATCGAAACTCGGCCAAGTCGAGTCGGTCGCAAAATATTCGACTCGATCGACTTGTAAGTCGAGTCGATCATATGTTTCGACAAGTCGAAACAAGTTGTTTCCTCGACTCGACTACGAAATATTTTCTTGCTATTTTTTGCGGCTACTTCACAAAATGACCCACATGATGTGATGACGTAATGCCTTGTAAACGCACAACTACCGTATTAGCCTGATTTTGAAGTTCAGTGCAAATGATGAGCCTTCTGGTGACTTCGTATAGTGGAAGCTGCAAATACTTTTTTCCACAGTTTTACGGTGAAAATGGAAAGGTTAAGATGCGTTAAAAATGCGCAAGTTTCTGGTAATTTCAGCTCTATAGTCAGTTATAACGACGACCTCAAAACGTTCCAATGTCTGTGTGTTAGGACGGGACTTAATGCTTCGATTTTGGCCAAGAGCAGTGGCTCGGAAAGTGTTTAAAAGTTGCGTGAGCTAACCTCAGCCAAGTAGGCTTCAGACCTGAGATGGATAGAATTACATTGTATCCGATATAACCAATAAGAATAGTTTGTCATTTTTTTACAATCAGTGAAAAAGTTTATTATACATGGCCTACATATTCATGAAATGAAACGCGTCTATAGCACAATAAGTCAATAACTACTTTAGCAAGCACCAAATTCAAAGCGCCAGCCAAAAGTTGTGCGAGCATGCTTCTGCCTCAGCGCTACAGAGCCAAAACTTGTGTGAGCATTGGCACCTTTGGCGCCATGGCTCCCGGGCCCATGACCAAGCGATGACAAAATCGACCAAGTCGAACGTTTATTTGCCAAGTCGATCGAGTCGACGAGAGGTCGACTAGTCGACAAAGTCGATCAAATCGATCGTCGGCCGAGCCAAGTCGATCGTAGCAGTTCGACTCGAGCTATTGAAAAGACGGAATTCCTCAATTTCTAAAGCATCAACTATGCAAAAATTAATTGAAAAATTAATTATTTTTTGCATCCAGGCCAAACAAATAGAAATAATTTTAAAAAGTACATTTCAAACTTAAATTCTGTTTAAGTTATAGCCTACACTCTACAGCATTTAAAACAAACAGTATTTAAAAATATGTCAAAGTAAGTTCTCGAGGCGAGTACACTAAAATGATTTTGTGAGGAGAGTCTGCGGTCTCTAGAGGCGAGTACACGCTGTACGCCTCGACTACAGCCGTTGAAAGTACGTATACATGAAACTCTGTAGTCCAACGCACGCGCGTTGTATGAACGTATGCGAGTATGTATGTACGTGTGTGTGTGTGTTGTGTGCGTATGTATGTGCGTGGGTGCCGGTTGTTGGTTTTTTGGATAAAGCTCTACGAAAAAGTGAATAAGCGAAAATTCCAGTAAGTTAAAATGACTTCAACGTAAACAAATAAAATTGATCCGATTTCTGACGAAGATGAGTTTGAATCTCCATGCCATTACGAGTTTCGGATTGCAATTGCGCATGCGTAGAACGCCACAGTGATCGTCGCTAAGTAGAGGGTGCAGATGCAGAAACAGAGACGATCGATTACAAGAGCCGCGTATTTCCAGTCGTCTTCATGCACGCCCTCGCCATCTGGTGATTGCTCGTCTGCCGGGGAGAAACCATGGTTCGTTGTGACGATTTTCCCTTTGTTGAATTGGTCGTCGCTGTCGGAGTTGGCCTTTATGCAATCTGCCATCTGCGTTTTGCCGTTCTTTTCTTTGTCATCGATTGGTTTCGGCATTCGCAAAAATTTGGCAAGTCGAATACAAACGAGGGTCTTCACCTGAGGATAAAACACACGATACAGATAGACCTGTGATGACTCTTAGAGCAGCAGATTTTGATACAGTAAGCCAGGGTGGGAATTGTCGGAGTGGGGGGTTCAACTTCCCTAGTCTTTCTTATGACTCCCAACGTTAAGTTTTCATTGCACACCCCAGCGGGTCGTTTCCAACCCCTCAGCTGTGCTAGTGTGATTTAGCATTATTTGACCCTGAGTCTCTGAAAAAGGAAAGAAATTTCCATGTTGTCTCATGTATGCGTTAGCTGGCAATGAGAAGGCGTTACAGCAATTCTCAAATTTATCCAGCTACATTACAACTGTAATTAGTAACTTCTATCGTGCCGGTTTCTAAGGCACAGAGCATCAATCGATGGTGCATCAGGACCAACCCGTTTTCCAGAAGATCAGCCCGTACGATAAAGAGGTAGCCTAAGGTTGATACACAATTTGAAAAAGGCGTCTAAGTTGAGAGTGCTCCATGTTCCGAGTCGACCCACCGCATAGATCTCTCCTGTGCGTACTGGCCGATCGATTTCTCGCAGGAAGAGTTCTTCAGAAAATATTTTCTTAAGAGCAAGAATCGCTACCAGCTGAAGGCTTATCAGAATCTGAAGGGTTTTAATTTTTCCGAGATAGTTTATCAGGGCCTCGTAAGAAAGAATTTCATTCGTTTAAATGACTAGAAGTCGTTGATCGTCGAGGAAGCGGTTCAAAAGGGAAGCTACACGTTCTTCAACTTGTTCTCGGATATCGGAGGAACCTTTGGACTTTGGATCGGCATGAGTGTTCTTACGTGGGAGAGGTTTTCGAGCTGACAACTCATCTGCTTCTACGATGGATCAAGAAACTTAGACGGGAACAATACGAGTTGAACTGATTAGTTCCAAGTAAAGCTTTCCAATTTACGCTTAGAGTACTTCTATAATAGATGCATCAGTTTTAATGAAGAAGAAAGACAGAGAAATCCTGAACGGCCAGAAGCGCAATCTCCATCCAAGCAGTACAATAAGAGCGGCAGCAAATTATATCCAACCTAACGTGTGTACAGAACCCAGCTGTGGATGGACGATAGGCCAGTGGATGAATAATGAATGAATGGGTGGGTGAATGAATGAATGAATCAATGAATGAATGAGTGAATGAGTGAGTGAATGAATGAATGAATGAATGAGTGATTGGGTGAATTAATTAATTAATTAACGTACGGACGGATTAACGTCTGGGTGGATATAAAAACGATCGACGTTGATTTTGGTGTTTGGATGTGGTCTCTTTGTTCTTTTCACTTCTTACTTCTACAGAAACTCAATTAATCAAATGTGACTTGGAGATTCCTATGGTTTTTAAAGTAGGCAGGGTAATGTAACTAAATACACCGCATATGAGTAATACATTATTTTACATACATACAGCCACTGGCGTAAACTTGTCCAAAATATTGGGGGGCATGGGTCTGGACCAGAGGTGCAAAAATAACTTTTTTCAAGATGAAAAGTTGTTTTTTTTCGTTTTTTCGTTTTTAATGGTTTTTGTTGTTTTGGTTGTTTTTAAGATTTTCTGATTTCAAATCATAAACGTCATGAAAAATGGCACGAAGAGGAGTTCCAACTCAGGTTAATTCAGTTGCGATTTCCGAAAATTAAGAATCATTAAATCAATGTTGTTAAAATAACTTCTACAAAAATAAGAAATTTATTTTTTTAAACAAATTTTGTTTTTCTTTTGTTTTTGTTTAAAACCAAAAACCAAAGAAAACTTTTTTCACCTCTGGTCTTGACAGCCAGCAGAGGCTTCCGCTGTTACGTTAAATTAATGCGTATGAAATGGGGCATTTGTTTACATGTAAATTTGTCTCATATTGAAGATATCGAAGATAAAAATAAATCTTTCTTTTCATTATGAATTTCTGATAGCATTTCAGTTCTGTGACTCTGTTTTTCTGTCTCTGAAGAAATTTGTCTATATTGAAACATAATATTTGAATATTTGAAGAAATTCTCCTCTCGATTTTGGGGGGGCATTGCCCCGGCTACTCAATTATTGGGGGGGCACGTGCCCCGGCTGACCCCCAGAGTCTACGCCTATGCATACAGCCGTAAGTACGTGGGTAAATATACACAAATATACATAAATTCATTTGCTTACATTTGCATGCATACATTTACACGCATTACTTACTTATTTCTCTCAGACTCTTGGAAGTGAGGGATTGCAAAGTGTACATACCCAATCCGGCAGAGGATAGGCGTTCGTTGACGATCGGTGATAGAGATTGGAGATACCACACATTGCCATCAGCGATAAGGCATTGACGGTCATGACGCACGCGAAATAGATTGCTGTTGACGGAAACACATATAATCAAGTTGTTGCAAAAGTCTCTCAGACACAGATAATACAGTATTGTAATTATAATTAGTACTTCTATCGCGCCAGTGTCCAATGCACAAGGCATCAACCAATGGCACACTAACGCCAAGCCGTGATCAGGTCAATATCCAGAAGATCAGTCCGTAAGGCAGAAAGGCGGTCAATGGTGGATAAGCAGTTTGTTATTAGTATCAACGTTCTATGCGAAGAAAACTGTAGGGTTAACGAATTTGAAATTCTGAGTTATTCATAACGGACATTTATATAGCACCTCTTCAAGGAGAACTACTCAGAGGTCATAGTATTGTGCCTTAGCATCGTCTGACTGCCGACTTGCCTGGCCCTAAGATGTTGACCTGGAATCGAATCAGACCCAACCTGCCTATCGATCTTGTTTTGACTTGTACGCTCTGTTCCCAGGGCTTAGCTTTCTTTGGAGGCTGCATGCAGAAATCTCGAGATTACGATTACAACTGAAGTTCCAGTTGTTCAGACAATCTTGAGAACTCGGATTCTCTTCCTCTTCCTCCTCCTCCTCCCTCTCCTACTCCTCCTCCTTCTCCTTCTCCTCTTCTTCTTATCACCATTATAATCATCAACATTGTCGTCTTCGTCATCGTCATCATCATCGTCATCAACAGCATCATACCGATTAGTGGTATGGCATCGGATGTCGGTGGGACTCGATCAGCAACAATCAGTTGATTGACGCTCAACGCCAGCAGCGTCGAAATTCCTACAAAACAGAAAAAGTCGAATAATAGCAATATGGCTTTTAGTGGCGCTCTGTAAGCGATCTGCTATGATTTACACTAGAGGCGGCTGGCTGGATAGCTGGATGGATAGATGGATGAACGGACGGACGTGTGGATAGATGTTCTTTGGGTTGCTCGGTCGGGTGGACAGTTGGTTGCCTGTTTGCTTGGTTAGTGGTTAAATAAACGGCCAATCTCCCTACCTTACCTTACCTTTTCTAAACACTTTGTTCCACAGGATCAGCGATCGAATTTATTCCAATCTAATCTATATTTCTTTATATAGCACCGTTACCATGATCTACGCACAAGGCATCAATCGATGGTAAAACTTTAAGTGAAATCGTAGGCGAAATCATAATCCGCTAGAAAAAGGAATTTGAAACCTGAGCAGGTCCAATTCTTCAACAAGAATGAAAGTTTCCGTACAAGAGACCAAATATCATACTTACCGATTCCAATTCATTCTCTGTAACAGAAGCTTTCTAAGAAACGATTAAATATTAGACCTACCGAGTCCAATTCGTTCCCCCGATTGCGGTGGTATGATGAAGGTGACCGCTGAGAGGGCGGACAGCAGAGAGCAAGGCATGACGAGATTGAATCCATAGAAGAGAGTTCGACGTCTCCAGTGGAAAGTGAACACCAGATGGCTCGTCGGAAAGAGACAACACGGGTAGTGAATTGTCGTGTCGTTGTACAAAATCTCTACGAAAAGCAACATTTTACTAGGATAAGGCACTGGCTTTGGAGCCACTTTCCTCCAGCCACACGCAATTTTTATAGAGAATGAAAACTTATTGGATCACTCACTGGCGCAACTCTAGAGCAGTTTACTCGTAACTAATGATCGTAATCAGATGTTGTATATGTAATGTACAAATTTATAAAGCGCTACTTGAAAGATAAGTGTACGAGCTCATTTACTAGCGCTGTGTCGTGTCAGAGGGGTTGTCCAGGGAGGCCTAGTGAAGATCCAAATCCTGTTTTCAGAGAGATATGAGGCAGAACCACAAAACTAGATTTACAAGACCACCCACTCATAATTCGTCCTTGCGCATAACTATGCAAGAACTTCTACTTACTTTAATTATAGGCCTACAGGGGCTCTTAAAATATGAGGGACGTTCGTTCCAGAGTTGAGGTGAAGAAAATGCGGAAGTAGAAACTCTGTGCAATACAAATAATTATATTTTATATTGCTCCCCTTCAACGGTTCAGTAGTGTACACACGACCATACGAGACAACATCAATGGCGCTGAGCAACTGTGAGTGAAGGACATGCTCAAGAGCTTTACATAGTGATCTCCCGAGTGGAGGGTCGAACCCGTATTATTCGCTTTCACAGACCGAGCGCTCTAACTTTACCAAAGAATAATGAGGTAATACCTAAAGTTGCAGGTCATGTTAATCATCATCGTCGTCGTCGTCGTTATCATCATGAATATCAGCAATAACAACGACGACTCTTTCGTTTATACCACATACGGCATAACACATTTGACATACAATGTACAGCATACCGATATTCAAAAGGCCGGCCCAGAAAAGTTTAGAGTCCCGTTTAATTAGGATCGCCTAATAAAACAGATCAAAATGAGATGGCAAGGGAAACATGAACCATTTCCTACACATAGTGACAACACAAGCGAACTTAAATTAACCACGTAAACGCCGGAAATACACGAGGAAATGTACTGTACTCGCCTACGAGGTCCCATTCGGAGTTGCGCCTGTAGTAGCTGGTCGTCACGGGCGTATCCTTTGCGGTCAGGTTCAGCTTGGACGTGTCGTAACTCCACGACTCGAACTCGAAGAGACACCTCTGCTCGTCGAAGGGAAACCATCGGATATCGATCGGGCAGTAGGAGAGGGCCATCATCGGCGGAAACCATCCGCAGCTCCCGTCAGAGGAGACGACGACGTTCACTTCAGCCCAACTGTTCCACTCCTGCGCCCTGTTTGATCAGTGGCAAAACATTCTGCAGACGATGGAAGACCGAATACGACATGGAAGACGAGAGGTATGGGGAGGGGAGGAGAAGCAGGAGCAGGAGGAGTAAAAGGAGGAGAAGGAGAGGCAAGAGAAGGGGGATAATGAGGATAAAGAGAACGACGAGAATGAGGGGTGAGAATGGTGTGAATGAAGAGGAGAAGGAAAACAGGGAGGAAAATGAGGAGGAGGAGGAGGAAGAGGAGGAGGAGGAGGAGGAGGAGGAGGAGAAGGAGGAAGTGGTGATGGTGGTGGCGGTGTGTCAGAAATGTCAGCAACTTATAGATAGGAGTTGCAGTAGTGGTAGTAGAAGTAGTGGTGGTGGTGGTGGTGGTGGTGGTGGTGGTGGTGGTGGTGGTGGTGGTGGTGGTGGTGGTGGTGGTGGTGTGTGGTGGTAGTGGTGTTGGTTGTAGAAACAAATATATATATATATATGTACATAGATAATGATCATGATGATCGTGATCATCATGATCATCATGATTACGACGATGACGATGAGTGGAACCACATAAATGATTTGCTCGTGATCACATGAAATTATATTTCTGATGTAATAGATCAAATTCTAGATACCTGTTGATGAGAACTATGTCTGGTCTCCAAAGCTTCAAGCAGGGAACTGATATGCTGGACAATCCACCGTAATCGCTCTGATTCCAAGCGAGTCTGAAGTCGCTCCACGCCTACACATAATTTCGCTTTTACAATAAAATCACTTAGGTAAAGTAAATTTAGAAAGGTAAGATAATAAAGGTAAGGTGAGTTACGGTAATTAAGATGAGTTAAGGGAAAGTTGGATAAGATAATGTAACCTAAGAAAAGTAAAGCATGTCAAGAAAAGGCCAGGAAAGGTAATAAAATTAAATGTTTAATTAATTGAAGGTAATAAAAGATAATGTGAGGGGAGGAAAGGAAAGGTCATGTAAGGTAAGACAAGGCAAGGAAAGATAACTGTAAGGTAAGACACACAAAGGTAATTGTAAGGTAAGGTATGGCAAGGGACGTTAATGTGAGGTAATGAAGTGAGGTAAGGTAAAGTACAATTAGGTATTGATTACGGGTGTTAAATGAGTGATTACTTGATCTAATCCATGTGGAACTGATTACAGGGTGGTACTCTGAGCAATCCTCTGATGAATCTCTCTTTAAGAGTCGCTATATGAATCCTTGATAACAATTACATATATGGCTTGTGTACACTGGCCTAAGTATAAGGATGCGTCCGAAACCCGTTGCTACACGATTCTGACCCCAAATATGCAAAAGCAGGGCGCTGTAGAAGTTAGATGCACTGGCGTAAACTTGCCCAAAATATTAGGGGCATTTGGTTATTCTTTCTATACTTGTTGCAATAAATGTACATTCCATCTCAATTATTGGGGGCACGTGCCCCAGCTGCCCCCCCCCCCCGCTCACAGTCTACGCCTATGGTTAGATTTACATCCATGATCACTATAACAAGATTCTGGCCCAAATATGCAAAACGTGGGGCGATATAAAAGTTGGAGGAATTAATGAGAATTTCCATTGATTATCTGAGTGACCATTTCCATCCAGACGAGCATTTCCATGACTTCGTTCAGGTCATCCTACAGCAAAAGTTCAACAGACGATGATGACAATACGAATGTAGTCAGCTTAATTAAGATATGTTAAGTCACGTATATATAATTTATTAGATTAAATATCAGGGATTCAGAGGGTTTCAAATTTCTCTGTGAAAGTCAAGATGATGCAGGTTAAGGTAAGATAATACAAGTACGATTACATCATGGTAAGACTGGGTGAGGTAAACGGTAAAGTAAGGTTGGGTAAGACAAGGCCAGATTCAATGAGGTAAAGAAGGCAAGGAACGATAGATAATGCAAGACTAAGTAAAATTATATATGGCAATTTTAAGAAAAAACGGTTAGTCAAGGTAAGATAACGCAAGGTAAGGCAAGTTAAATGTAAGCCAAGGTAAGGTGATTGTTCGTCGTTACATAACAGTACTGGCTTCCATGCAATTTGCGACATGGACTTCTGCTCTCCATGTCTCTATTTCGCAAGCGGTTGAAGGCCATTCTATTCTATCGTGGTCTTGTACAATCAGGTCGGTGCACCTCTGGTGAGTTTAATATGCGCTATATAAACAGGCACTTGCAATTTACAATGAGAAAAACACTTAAAAACAGTAGTCCTAAAGTACTCGTTGCTCTTATAGCAATGACAAAAAGTTCATCTGGTCTCTTTAAGTGACGCCAGGAACAATGTGTAGTTTTTTTTCGCTAACACTAACACTGTGATCAAGCCCACGTGTAGCTCATCATCAGTTCCTGGCGCCAGCCATTTGACGGCGATGAGTACGAATAAATGATCTCCATCCAAGAAATAGGGGGAGATCTGTCAGTGTGTGTGCCACCATTTTAGGGGGAAGGAAAGGGGGAGGGGAAGAAGAGGGGTGAAATGGGAAGTTGCTCCAGTGACTTAGGGGGGATAGACGCCTCTGCCATCATTATCATTGTAAGTATTATTGTTATTACTACGGTACCATTAGTATTATCAGTATTTTTATCATCAGCATTATTATTATTATAATTTTTTATGTCAGCACAGATAACAAGCGACACGTACGATTTTGGCCAATTGTATTGCAACGATTGCGAGTTGGACATCGACGACGTCGTTTGTTGTTTTCACCGGACGAGAGTCTGGATTGTAGTGACGTCTCTTGAACAGCTCCTCTAGTAATCGATCCTCGTCGGTCATTTTCAACTTCGAAGTCACTGACGTCACTTTCAAGGAATCCATCGAACTATTTTGGCCACTGATGTCTCTTGTATTGCGATATGCACGATAATCTATTACAGATTAGATTAGATTAGCTCAAATCAGATCCGAATCGGAAAGAGAAAAGATAATATAGATTCGGTTAGGCTAGATAAGATAACTTTAGATTGGATTGGTCTGGATTGAATTAGTTAGATTAGATCAGTAGTTTTCAAACTTTTTGATACCTACGCACAGGCGCTCCTAGTATCCTTATCCCCATGATCGCCTTCTACCCTCTCTAAAGAGAATAGTTTTCAAGTAGCGTTCCTGACCATGAGGACAAGCAGATCTGGAGAGGCAATTACATGAAAATCTACGTTAGATGTAACTAAGAAAATCATTACAGTCTGACTTTACCTGTATCGATTATGTCAGTGCTTAGAACCTCTGAGAGAAAAAGCGCCAACAGGAAGCCAGTGACCACTAGCAATGCGGGCCCCTGATGAAGTATCTTTATCCCCATGATCGCCTTTCAAGAACGCACATTCAGGAAAACAGCAGATATGCGTCCGCAACATCCAGTCAGTGAAAACCGTCGCGAGGTCATCAGAGCGAGATATGTTGGTGCTGCTCAGAGACTGTTGAATTAAATATAAATGTATACGTTTTTCTAGACCAACCAAAGGATCTCGAGTGGATAAATGCTTTCCGTTGTTGCTGTATAAATAAACTTGAAGACCTTTCTGTAGCGAACACATCGACTTCACTTAAACCTCCATACAACTCCGCATGTGCATCCTCTTCTGTGGATCAACGTACCGAGATGTGGAATACGAAAGCAGACCTACTAATAAATACTACGGCAAGCTTTGAACCACTTACTGAAACCTAATCCTCGTCTGGTTCGTGTGTTAGCTTAGCCCATTGGGATCGTCAATTAGCTCTCCGGAAATCATGTATGATAAATCAGTCACTAGTGTGGCCAGAACGCTCCAGAACACATAACAACGTATGATGTATATGCAAGCAGACACAGGTTCATAAATGCACATGTACATCAACACGCATACATAAGCGGAACGTAGATCTACAGACAGACAGACAGACAGACAGACAGACAGACAAATAGAGAGAGAACATCAAATCATGTTCTCATTTCTGCAACTACAAGAACAATGGAAAGGAAACAAAATTAATCAACAAGTAATGGCTCAACGAGGGGCCAAAAAGGGATGAAAGATCCCGCTAAACAGGACACCTAGGTAAATATAACATGATGTAAAGAAGACAGCCAACCGATTCTTAATTAGAAGCAAATCTGTAACACCTGGCTCAAAGAAAAGAAAATGGATAATAGGAAAGGAAACGAAATAACGAAAAAAAGTGGTTCATCAGCCAACAACAGCATGGTTCGTTGTTGATATTAATTCAAACTATAAGGAAGTCCAGCCTGTGCAGATATAGCCGTGCGACCAACGTGCGGAATCTCTACCTCAGCGCCTCTCAGCCTCTCATGTCGCAAGTGCTATCATTTATATAGCTCTATCGCGAACCAGCTTACACCACATACTTTTACAGTGCTTCAGTCAGTCTGTATGTGTAAAGAGAGAGAGAGAGAAAAAGAGAAAGAGAGACAGACAGAGACAGACAGAGGAGAGACATAGAGAGACAGAGAGTGCGAGACAGGAGACAGAGACAGAGAAACTGAGAGACAGAGAGAGAGAGACAGAGAGAGAGACAGAGAGAGATACAGAGAGACAGAGAGACAGAGACAGAGCGAGAGAAAGAGAGAGCGCGAGGAGCGAGGGAACGAGCAAGCGAGCAAGCGAGCGAGAGAGCCAACTCCCCGCCCGCTCAACTTCTCTCAGACCGAAGGTCTACATTCGCCTAATTACTAGCCTCCCAATGGCAAGGTGATTGTAATGACCAGTCCAAACTGGATCATATACCTACCAGTACAAGGGCCTACAAATGCATGCGTAAATATACACACATACAGTCATACATATATATTATATGTATACTGCCATACTGACAGAGGCGCGTTCAGTTAGTTTGGAGATGAATGACAGGTTAGACAGGTCGGAAATTGGAATTAATTCTGGTCAGTTTTAAAATACATATGCCAAAATTATTGCTATGTGTTTGTTATTTCCTATGAAGTTCATTGTCATTATAAGATGGAATTTTGCAATTTGCAGTTAAAATTAACGAATGTTCAGGTGAGAAAGCGACGTATTTGATAGCGTTGTATGTATTATTGTAGAATAAACTATGAATGGAGCTTTGATAAAATTAAAAGAGAGACTGAGAAATGGGAGAGAATGAGCAATGGCAAAATTTCCAGAGAAAAAGGCTGCAAATAAGGAGAAAAAAGATAATTGGAATTACGAGAAGGCAGTCAAAATTGTGTGGGTAAAGTTAAATCATCCAAGAATCAATCAAGAAGAAGTGGGAAAATAGGAATAGGGTTAAATAAAGAAAAAAGAACAGAAAAGTCAGTTAAGAAATCGAAGAAAAAGTTTACACTGAAGTAGTAGCCAACCAAAACAAAAAGAACAAATGCAAAATACAAGAGAAATCCACAAGAAAAAGACTATATGCAGAGGCGGCCCTTGACAGTTTTTGTGCTATAGGCCGCTATAGGCAAGCCGCAAGGACAAATATGCCGCCCCTAACTCAACACACATATTTCCATTTAATTTCTTATTAACTAATTATATTGTTTTTATTTTGCCGGAATTTGCCGCCCCTTGAGAAATGCCGCTCTAGACAGCCGCCTATATCGCCTATGCCTAAAGCCGGCACTGACCATGCGCACAGTCAACACTGCAAATAAAAAAGACACTATCAAGAAATCAATATGAAAACAAAGAACCGTCAAGAACAAATTATAGAAATAATTATCAGGATCTACCAAGCGGTGAATCATTAGTTAGAAAGTCCGGAAAGAAGAAAGACGAATTCCTGATGGAAATATGCTAACAAATGTTATGAAGAGAGAGAATGGTAAGGAAGAAAAAAAGCGCCGGAAAAGAGAGCGAATACGGCAAAAGATATAGGCCTATTCGTAGAAAACAGGCTTGTAGTATAAAGCTCTTCGGAGAATTAAGCATATCTGCGGTGAAAAGAAAACGCAAAGGTTGGAGCAGAAACTTAAGCCAGATATCTAAAGAGTGCCAAAACAGGTATTGGGGTGTGTGCTTAAATCTCCTCCAGAGCAGAGCAGTGGACAAAGTTGTTTTGTGTTTGATTATGAAGCTAAACAACATTATCAGAGAGAAGACCTTTGTTATACTACCGTACTTAAATTGTAACTTTAGTAGCCAACAAGATTAGTCAACAGCGGCAGCTGCATTTCAACTATTAAAATGTGTCATATACCATCCCAAAAGTCATTACCATCCCTCACCCAAGTTATTATCATCCCCAGAAGTCAGTACCATCCCCGAAGGATTGTTACCATCACTTTGTGAATTGTTTGATATAAAAATAAAGTGCAAGTAATTAGAATTTACTAGCAACTCTTAAAATGTTCCTCAATTTGCATCTAATGCATATGATATACAGTTATAGTTAATGCTGCACAGATTTGTTTTATGTAACTGGACTACTATAGCGGTTTCTTAAGTTTAGAAAGAGGTCTTAATTTCTCGACACCAGACTAATATGTGAAGGAAAGGCCTGCAGTTTTCCAATTTACTTTTGGTATCATCTAGTTTGTAAATTGCCAAAAATCTAAGCACCAGAGGAATATTTCAAGTCCGTGTGATTAAACATAAAAGGTGGGTTGTAATGACAAAACATGAGTTGTTACTGTATAAAACCTGAAATATAATTAACTTACGATTACAAATATAGCGAATTTCTTTCACATAAGTTAAATTTAACTTTCTAAACGACTAAAGATAAAAACTTACAGTAAACTTTGGGAAAACTTTGTTTCTCATAATTACCAAATTATACAGTTTCTGGAGAATGGGTAAATTCACCCATACCATAACAAATCACGCCCGTTAAGAAACATGTTCCTCGATCAGTTTCAACGCCAGGTTAGAACCGCGGGGAGTCAGCGTGGTACAGAAAGTCTCGTTGCTGGACCACAAGGCATTTATGTCTATATTACTTCCTTGCTCCCGTGCAGCAGTGATAACCGTTATCAGACATGAATTGATCGACTGCAGACCGCCGTAGATAATATTCTCTCACCAGAAGACTCATTACTGCAAGAATTTACGGCCTGACCTTTCTAGGTCAGAGGTTATCACCTTCGTCGATAGATGCCGCGAAATTATGTACCTACTTTGAAGTTCAGTTCAACGACCAACAAATCTTCCCGTTATACATGTTTCTCACGATCCATAATTTCATTTTAATTATTTTTACGCATTTACTGAGCGCCACTTTCTGTGGGACCAAGCATCAACCGATGGCGCTCAGCAATTGTGAGTGAAGGTACACAAAGGCACATTGTATAGCGCCAATATAGCGATGCCGTACTTTGCATTTTCATTCCTATATGTTTATGGTGAACAATAAAGCATTTTGATTTGATTGATTGATTGATTTTTACCGTTAGCGACACCAGACGGATTTTAAGTGACTCTGACTTACTTTCAGATGAACCAGCTACCTCTACTTGAAGCGGTAAATCCATAAGATTTCCGTGAGAACCTTCCGTTTTTAGAGACACTCCTTCTTTAAAAAACGGTTGATCCAAAATCCCATAACCCTAGACTACATTGTATGTCAGCGTGCAAGTTCAGCGTTGTCGGCATAGCCAATCATCATGCTATCATTAGCAGCAGTCCATAAAACATGAACGAAACACGGAACCGAGGAAAGTCGATTTTGTTTACTCTTGATTGATGTAACACCTTCCCGACAAATTCACATCACGGTTCTTTGTCTGAATTTCCGAGGAAATAAACAAAAAATTAAAGACAATCGTGTCTAGATTGCTATGTCTAAGCGCCTTTGAATTATGTAATAGCGTTATAAAATAGCTATAATCTAACCATTCTCTATGCTGATAATTTGGCTAGAAAACCTCTGTTATTAGGATGGTTTTGATGTTGTTTCATTAGTAAAACTTATCAATTTTTTTCACATCTTGGACCATCTTCAATTTTTTTCTCTACATCTGTTTGTCTTTTAAAAAATGACAGCTTCTATTTGTTGTAACCCGGGCTTCTATTAGTTTCTCTTCAGGTTATTTAGTTTTTAATATCTCGATTACTATGATGCTTTTGATGTAGTATAATTAGTATTATTTTTCTGCTCATAATATTTGTGTTCTCTTTCTTCCAAATTTGATTATCTTCTTATTACTTCTATGTTTTATATTATCTTTCAACTTGTTCAGCAATGTGCGGTTTGCTTTTAGTTTTCAATTAAGTAATAATAATAATAATAATAATAATAATAATAATAATAATAATAATAATAATAATAATAATAATAATAATAATAATAATAATAATAATAATAATAATAATAATAATAATAATAATAATAATAATAATAATAATAATAATAATAATAATAATAATAATAATAATAATAATAAGGTGGCTGCCGACGTTGAAACCATCGAGCGAGAATGCAGAGAACTAGGGTTATCTCTGAATCATGCAAAATGCGAGGTAATATCGCGCTCTGATGACCCAGTCTCCCTTGAACCGCTCCGTTGCTTCTCAGTCACTAAGCCAGAAAGTGCCACCCTTCTGGGCGCCCCACTCTCCTCCTCGGAGGCCCTCTCGGCCTGTCTTGAATCCCGTTGCTCTGAACTATCCATGGCCTTATCCAGACTGGTAAGCATCACTAAACACGATGCTCTTATCCTACTTAGGTGCTCGCTCAGCGCTCCTAAATTGATGCATACGCTTCGCTGTGGCCCTTGCTCGGGCCATCCTCTTCTCGAGAAATACGACTCTCTGTTGAGAGACGGTCTTTGCTCAATCCTGAATCTTCCTTTGTCGGATGATCAGTGGTTGCAGGCCTCCCTCCCTGTTAAAGCTGGAGGCCTGGGTATCCGTAGGGTTTCTTCGCTTGCGCTCCCCGCCTTTTTGGCTTCCGCTGCAAGTACCCTCGCCATCCAATCCTCCATGCTCAGTAACGTAATCATTGATACAGACACACAGTTTGTCACCTCTGTCGAGCAATGGTGCTCCAATTACTCTACATCACATCCGGACGGGGAGCTATCTCACAGACAGTCATCTTGGGACAGACCTGTTATCCAAAAGACAGTAATCGAGCTTGCTCAGTTTCACACCAGCGCCTACCATCAAGCACGACTTAGAGCAGTCTCCGCACCACATGCGGGTGACTGGCTGTTTGCTTTGCCCATCAGCACGTGCGGCCTCAGATTGGATGACGAGGCAGTCCGAATAGCTGTCGGCCTTCGCCTTGGCACGGCCATATGCCATCCACATGACTGCCCGTGCGGCACTCTGGTGACCGCCGATGGTTCGCATGGCCTGTCATGCCGTCTCGGCCCTGGCCGACACGCCCGACATGCGGTCTTGAATGACCTTATCTGCAGAAGCCTCGTTCAGGCGGGCATTCCGGCAGTTAAGGAACCCCCAGGCCTTTCCAGGTCGGACGGCAAACGACCAGATGGCCTTACACTAATACCTTGGCGCTCGGGTCGATGTTTGACCTGGGACGTCACAGTGGCAGACACAGTAGCCCCCTCTTATCTGCCTACAACCTCCACTCGGGCGGGAGGTGCAGCGGAACTGGCTGAGTCCAGGAAAAACGCTAAGTACACCGAATTGATGCAATTCTACCATTTTGTTCCATTGGCTTTTTAAACCTTGGGACCAGCTAACGCCGCAGGACAGGCATTCCTCTCTGACCTTGGACGTCTCCTAAGCCAAATCTCGGGAGACCCAAGGGAAACTAGCTATCTCTTCCAGCGCCTGTCCGTTGTAATTCAACGTTTCAACGCAGTCGCCTTCCACAGCACTTTTGTTCTCCCGGATCTTGACCAGGACGGCCACTCCAGAGTTTAAAAAAAATAAATAATAATAATAATAATAATAATAATAATAATAATAATAATAATAATAATAATAATAATAATAATAATAATAATAATAAAGATATATATGTATATACATGCATACATAATACATACATACATATTAAGGCCTACATACCTACATATATGCATGCAAGCATATACAGATACATATTACACGTAAATATATAATAATAATCTTTTTCTTTATTAATTCAAACCGACAAACGCAGTAAGATTACATTGAGACATGACAGTACAATTATTAATATCTTAACTAAACACACGTTATGGCAGCCATGCAAGGCGCCAGCCCGATGGGTTGCGGGAATCGAACCGCGTACTGCTGCTCTCCTGGCCATGTATGTTACCATTACTCTATCCCCCATGTTTACATGCATACATACATACATACATACATACATACATACATACATACATACATACATACATACATACATACATACATACATACATACATACATACATACATACTGTCGCGGTCGACTCCTTCGATCGCAACGACGAACCAACGAAGGAACTATTAAAAGATCTTTATTTAAAAATAAAGTCGATTAAGTGTAGAGTAAGTCAACTCGTCTATCAAATATCACAATCGTAGACAGCACACAGGTTGGCTGGTCTCGATTGAACGTTATACGATCAATGTTTCAACGTTTACAAATCTTCGTCAAAAGGCCCCCAATGTACATCAGGTCTATCTTATATAGAGTTCTCCCGGATTCCAGAACGTTCTGTGACGTCACTGTACTTTTCCCTGGAAAGTCCTACTGAACACGTATATCCTTGTTGCATGCACCGAATTAATGTTGACAGCTTGCTGCAGAATTTTCCGTGCGTTGTAAACAAGCTTGTTGACGCGTCGGTTTTCTTTCCTTGATGCATGCACCCGCGTAGACCACGACATTCCCTCCGCCCTCAGATGATGACACGTCTTCAGCACCATCCCGAACGGGTCATCACGATCAAGCCGGGCCTCCAGACTCCATCTCGATACAGCATATACAACCAAAACAAAACACATCAGTTAGTCAACTTATCCACACAATTTGCGGGCTCGATCCTTGTGTGTCGGGCCATTTCCCCCCTTCACCATCCGAGTCACAACCGAGAGAGGAAATCAGCCACCGTGTTCTGACGTCCAGGACGATATCGAAAGTCCACGTTAAACTCTTGCAATGCTAACGCCCAACGAGTCAGTTTCGCACTCTTAGGGCTTGCATCTGTGAGATAAGACAAAGGATTATGATCTGAATAAATGATTATCTTTGATAAGAATATCCATGACTTGAATCGTTTAAGTGCCCAAATTACTGCGAAAGCCTCTCTCTCAATTGTAGACCAATGCATCTGTGTATCTGTAAGTTTAAGACTAGCAAAAGCAATTGGTTTTTCTTGACCTTCTTCGGTCCACTGAAACAAGCAACACCCGACCGCGGTGGCACTTGCGTCAACACTTAAACCAAATTCCTTAGTGAAATCAATGGTATGCAACTGTGTAGCTTTACTGAGATCATCCTTTAACTTATCTAGTGCTTCTTGATGCTTTTGCTCCCAAGGCACCTTCGTAGGTATGTTATCTCGTGTCAAATCAGTTATTATTCGTGCTTTTTCAGCTAAAGCAGGTATAAAATTTCGAAAGTAACTGAAAAAACCCATAACCTTTCTAACGTCCTTCTTTGTTGTTGGAGGATGGATATCATTGATCGTAGCGATCTTACCTGGATCAGGTTCAATACAACCTGACCCTACTATACCAAATTCTTCATCTTGATCAACAATTACTGAACAGCTATTGATCATCGCTTGTTCGAGTCGTTCATGGTATCGCTTGATCTTATTTGCGTGTAAATGTCTTTGTTTTCCCTCTATTTCGACTATATAAGAATATGGGGATTTAACCTTGACTACGGTAGCAGGTCCTTGCCATCGACTATAAAATTTAGAACTACCAAAATCTGGTGCTAATACTGCTACTTTATCTCCAACTTCGTATTTTCTGTCAGTACTACGCAAGTTATAATAATCTGCATACCGCTTTGTTTCTATATCACTATAGTAATCTGCATAAACTTTCGCGAATTCGAGGTTTTCCTTCAGTGATTGGAGATACTCTTCGGGTGATTTACCTAAGTTAAGAGGTACTTTTCGTTCGCCAGCCCACGATTCCTTCAACACACTAAGTGGACCCCGAGGAAGAGTTCCATAAACCATAGTGAATGGCGAAATATGAGTCGTGCCTGAAGGTTTTTCTCTAAGGCTCCACAGAACAAACGGTAACAATTGGTGCCATCCACGAGGATCAGATTGAGCAAGCTTAAAGATCATGGTTTTCAAGCTTTGGTTGCATCTTTCAACCAATCCAGCTGCCTCAGGATGTCCAGGGGTATTAAATCTGGGACTACAACCCATTCGCCGCAAGAATTCTTTCGTCAAACGACTGGTAAAGTTGGTACCACAATCAGAACTGATGATCCTTGGAATAGAAAAAGTTGTAAAAACTTGCAACAGAGCTTCACAAACTCCCTTTGCATTCAGCGATCTAAGAGGATACGCCATCGGCCAACGAGAAAATTTGTCCACCAGAACCAGAGCATAATTGTACTGGGGTTTCGATTTGTTGGATTCTCCAGTCACTACCATAGGGCCAATACAATCCATATTTAGATGGTTAAAACAGAGTTCATCCGCCCTCGGAATAGGAGTGATCGGGACTCGATCTGCCACTTTAACTGGAGTTCTTAGTTGACAAATTTGACAAGACGCACAATATTCGCGAATCCTCTCATCCATTCTTGGAAACCAAAAGTTTAATTTGATCCTGGCTCTCGTTGCCTTAAAAGCCATGTGCCCAGCACATGGGGCATCGTGTGCTACTCGCAAGACAACCTCAATTCTATCTTCCGGTAAACATAATTGATTAACCTTATGTCCCATAATTTCCCCTTTGTGGTACAGGAGGTTATTATCTATAAAGAAA
Source organism: Allolobophora icterica (assembly GCA_963556255.1). Taxonomy (NCBI): domain Eukaryota; kingdom Metazoa; phylum Annelida; class Clitellata; order Crassiclitellata; family Lumbricidae; genus Allolobophora; species Allolobophora icterica. The sequence continues at coordinate 88,934,010 of OY744603.1, read as the reverse complement.
TTATTTTTATTCTGTCTCGCTTGTTGCCAGCAAGATATAAGATTGTGACAATTCTGTTGCTCACGCAATAAAGTATCATTATTCGCTACTCCCTCATCAGACTTGAACTCTGTTGACTCAACATCAAGAAAATTATCTGAATCATCAACTAGTTGCTCCTGAGAATATTCATTCACTTCTGACGGCAAGGATTCGTTGCTGTTACTTTTCTCGATATTAACTCCTAAGTTATCTTCTTCTGCCCCTTTATTTATTTGTACACATCGATCTACGCCAGCTACCATCACTACATATTGCGAACTATCCCTTAATAGGTCCACAACATGGGGTGTCAAAATAACCCGTTCATTTAGTTCAGGGACTACAGCGAACATGACGCACAAAGATGGCGCAATGTTCGTCGTTCCTTCCATTGAATTAGCTAATTTCATTTGTAGGTATACTACATCTGCCTTACATCCTTCTCCCTGAAAACCAATTATATTAATCCGTTTAATCACGGGTAAGTTTAGTGACTCAATTAATTTCTTATCAATACAACAAATTTCTGCTCCTGAATCAGATAATGCTGGCTGAGAAGGGAGATCTTCAATCTGTACATTGATATACGACCTCTCTTGTAATCCATCAATACTATTCTCGTATACCCTTACTGCAGTTTCCAACCCTATTGGTTTAGAATTATCCAATAAATTCCCTTGCTTTACCTGTTCAGGTATCTCATGCAACACGTTGACCTTCTCAACAACTAAGTCGATCACTTCTTCAGTTGGGTTCCCAAATATACAAGTACTCACCTTTTTAGAACTTGGTTTGGTCTGGCACTCCCTTGCCATATGACCCTTCTGATGACATAGGAAACAGAGACCCTTTACCTTGGCCTCCTCCTGAGACACCCTCGCACCTATCTTGGCTTCACCCCTTATTTCCGGTTTGGGAGACTTGGGTTGAGCTGTCTGGTTATTGACTTGAACATGTGGTTGACCTTTCGTCCAATTGTTATACTTCGGTGTCGGATGACTACGGCATACTAAGTCATTCCCACCATCATGCGACGCTACATAAATGTCAGCCGCATTAGCTATGTCTTCACAGCTCAACCACTCCTCTTTTTCTTGGGCCAAGATATAATCTAAACAAGCCTTCGACAAGGACTCCTTAAGCCGATCCGCAACCAATAAACTTACAAGTTTATCAAACTCATCAGTTATCTTTCTACTTTTCAAATAATACATAAGAGCCACACGCAATTTGGATGAATAGATCGTAAATGATTCGTCCGATGCTTTGTGCAACGACCAAAATCGGGCTCTAAGATTTGAAGGGCTTATCTTAAACTCCCTTAGCAAAAACTCCTTCAGGAATTTGTAGTCATGGAGCTGTGCCTCAGTAAGGCGCATGGTTAATGCCTTAGCTCTTTCACTTAAAATGGCTAGCAATAATTTTGCTCTAACATCTTCATCCACCTCATACACATTAAACAAACCATCCAAGTGATCAAAGAAACCTGGAATTTCTATAGGGTCGGAAGGAAATTTCCAAAGAATATTCTTGAGGGCATCACTATAACGCTTAGTACGACTTGCTAAAGAATCTCTAACATTTCGTTCTTCCTGCTTTTCCTTCCTCTCCCTTTCTTCTTTCTCTTTCCGTTCCTTCTTTTCTCTTTCTTCTTTCTCTTTCCGTTCCTTCTTTTCTTCCTCTCTCCTCTTTTCCTCCCTTTCTTCCTTCTCCTTCCGGTCCTCCCTTTCTCTTTCTTCCTTCTCCCTTTGTTCTTTCTTTTCTTCCTCTCTCCTCTTTTCCTCCCTTTCTTCCTTCTCCTTCCGTTCCTCCCTTTGTTCTTCATATTTACGGATTTCGAACTCCAGACGGCGCTTCTGCAGCTCGTAATCCACTCCTGTTGGAGATATTGGACTACCCTTAAATTCCTCTTCCTCTTTTCCAATCTCCATTAATTGATTTCGATCCCATGACATAACATCATCTTCGTCCCTTCCTGCCTTCATAAGATACACCCTAAGGCGCTCAGACGACATTTTGCGAATATTCGCTTGCATCTCTGTTGTCAACGCTTCCATTTTTACAAACAGTCAGTCAACAACAATCAACAAAAAAAACAGACACCACGCGGCAAACCCGCCACACAAAAGGAAAATTCCACAACCCAAAGTGCAACTATGCAGTATCCAAAGAAGTACACTCGCCAAGTACGCAAAAACTATACAAGCTCACGCAAATCTGGCCTCGATCACAACAATGGATCAAATTTCAAAGAAATAATCAGCAGATATTGAAAGAGAAATAATGGCTGCCTCCCACTCGGCTGCAACTCCACTCTCTTTTCTCCTTCTCAGCCACGACAACACCTAGGATCTTACCCGTATGTTGACTGCTGTCTTCTGCTGTCTCAGCCGAACGACGCACTTCGTCCGTCCGACTGTCGTATGCCGATTCACCCGTCTCCCACGGTAGAAAGGCGTCTCGATCCGCTCGCTGTCTGGAACAGACCGTCTCTTGATCCTCCGGGTTGACTCCTTCCTCCGCCGGCTCGCGTCTTCTTCACCGGATCCAACACCGATGATCCCACCGCTGCCACCAATAATGTCGCGGTCGACTCCTTCGATCGCAACGACGAACCAACGAAGGAACTATTAAAAGATCTTTATTTAAAAATAAAGTCGATTAAGTGTAGAGTAAGTCAACTCGTCTATCAAATATCACAATCGTAGACAGCACACAGGTTGGCTGGTCTCGATTGAACGTTATACGATCAATGTTTCAACGTTTACAAATCTTCGTCAAAAGGCCCCCAATGTACATCAGGTCTATCTTATATAGAGTTCTCCCGGATTCCAGAACGTTCTGTGACGTCACTGTACTTTTCCCTGGAAAGTCCTACTGAACACGTATATCCTTGTTGCATGCACCGAATTAATGTTGACAGCTTGCTGCAGAATTTTCCGTGCGTTGTAAACAAGCTTGTTGACGCGTCGGTTTTCTTTCCTTGATGCATGCACCCGCGTAGACCACGACACATACATACATACATACATACATACATACATACATGCATACATACATACATGCATACATACATACATGCATACATACATACATACATACATACATATCCCCTTATCTGGATGAGCCCTACCCTAAACGACACAAAGAAAGACCTTAATGTGGATTACTGCGAAATACACAAAGAGTTTAAGGCAACCATGTCTAGATAGCCATGAATTTTTATCCCCTTTTTTCAAATAGCGCTATAAAATAGTTAGATGCATACATACACACAACATTCGTACATACATACATGCATAGACCATTATGTGAATTAGGCTCTACCATAAACTACACATAAACTCTGACTTTTCGGACATATCTGCAGAATGAAGGAGGACAGAAAAATTAAAACTTTGATTTTTGGAATAGTAGAAGGCACAAACAAAAGAGGAAGACCTCACAGGGAATGGACAGATGACATTGAAGAATGGTGTGGAGCAAGTCTCCAGAAACTGAGCCACTCGGCACTGGACAGAACGGAGTGGAAAGACATTGTAAAGAAGGCATCAGACACCTACGGGCGCTGAGCCCATGGTTATTGAATGAATGAATGAATAAACTACACAAAAAGACCTTTTCTGTATTACCGTCAAGTTACAGAAGTCTTCAACCTATAGGATTTTAAGGTTTCACGCTGTAACCTTATACTGCCTTATGATTAGGCCCCTATGCCAATTTGGTTCTATTGTGTCACCGTAAACTAAGTAAATACTTAGAGTAATCGTAATAGCATGCATATACAGACTATGGCAATAATTTCGCATATAAGGTACAATCGCTGGCCGCCTTTTAATGATCCGCTTTATGTAAGATGTATGTATGTATGTATGTATGTTTGTTTGTATGCCTATCTGTATGTATGTTTATATGTGTGTCGGTATGCATATCTGTATATATTTATGCATGCATGCAATTTTGACATGTATGTATATATGTATCAAAAACACTCAATATAGCGCCTTTATGTACCTCACAAAATCGCTGCACTTGTGGCTATCTGATTGATCTTAACAAGTGCTTCTTAAGACAGTTTGAAAATGGTTGTTCCACGTAGCCAAAGGCAACAGAACGTCATGACCCCAATGGAAGACTGTTTCAGGAAGATGGTCCAACACATTAGAGGGCGCGGCGAGCTCGAGTTGAAGTGCGGAAGCGCGTCACCTGCATATCTCCACGGCTAGCAGTGCGCAACGATTGCCGACTCAATTGACTCGAGACTAGAACACACTCCTCCCTGAAGTTTTATGAGGAAGTGCCGACAATAATAATTATTGACGTACGTGCTAGCAAGATCATCTTAAGTGAAATTCACAAGGCAACAGAAAGCCAGTGTAACGTTTCTCGCATAATTATGTTATAATAATAGTAATAATAACAATGATAATAATAATTATTATTATTGTTATTATTATTATAATTAAAAATTTATGGAGCGCAAGTGTAGGCTATGTAACTAAACAGTGAATCTTTTCTCGCACTTGTTATTATTATTTTTATTATTATTATTTTTATTATTATTATTATTATTATTATTATTATTACTATTATTATAACAAAGATTTATAGAGTTCAAGTTACTGTAACCAAACACGCCGCCTAAGTGCTAGTAGTAACTCGACTTAGTCAGACGATGACGTGAACAAGTAGTCGTTGTTGCGATATTTCGGTTCCTATAAAACGAACGGCAATTATCTTCATGGTTTATACAGGAGTTCTGCAATATGATCTGGGTGTGCGGACATTCAGTGTGAAAGTGGATGCATATAAGACTTATGACTGAGCGAACGTTATCTAACGAAACAGAAGGCGCTGTATATTGAACAACGAACGCCGACTCACATAAAACCGTTGATTTCATGACAGTTATGGTCAGTATACAGTGTGATATCTACCACGTACTAATAAATTGCAAATAGCCGGGTGTGGTCCAGAAACTGGAGCACCATCAAAAAAGGTTATGAGCGATGAGTAGCGCGGTGTAAACTTGAAATAATTAGCTGCATGACTCGATCCCTATGAGTTTAACCAGTGCTTTTTTTCTGGAAAAAAGGTTCCGGAACGAAACAATTATTGGTTGGCTAAAATTCCGAGAAAAACGGGCTTGGGGGCTTGGAGAGGTCTCAATAAACACTGAAAACAGTTCAAAACAGTGAAATTAAATAAAAATAACAAAATTATTGGTTTTATTATTAAAATAACTAAATTATTCTTAGTAGCTGAAAAAGGTGCCGGAACGCCGTTCGGGCGCGTTCCGGCTGAAAAAAGCACTGAGTTTAACAATACCTAGACAGTTTAATGTTCAGTTGTAGGAAATGATAAGCAAGAGAACTTCTTCAATAAGACCTGCTTATTTGGCCGCAAAAATGAAGACTTCCTCGTCACTACTCCAGAGAATATGCTTTGATAGCAACACCAATAAGCTTCTTTCCTGAGTTATCTCGACATTTGATACTGCACCTTCGAAGTATCTCAAGTAAAGCTTTGAAGTAAAACGCTTCTGACGAAAGTCTAAATAGTACCAAGTCCTTTAGAACCCTACCCTAGGAAAGTTTGCTTTGATAGCAATACGTGTAAGCTGCTTGGTGAGTTATCTCCATAACTAGTACTCCGCCTCACAAACGTGCTGCTACGATAGTCTAAATTAAATATAACGCAGTGACGAATTGAACATAGAGCCGATAAATAGGGGGAGGGTCACCTAAGATGGGACGGTTCGTAAGATGGGACAAACCTATTTCTGTTGTTATTCGGCAGAGGACCCTACTGTCTAGTGTTGCGAATTACGTATCTCTAATATTAGACTCTACATAGCAACTATTATTACTTTCGGTGTTGAAGCGTTGATTTTATCAATAACTGAAAATTTTGATGTTCGCTGTTGTTATTTGATATTACTATATTGTTCCGCACAGCAAGGTATGCTTGATACATCTTTTTCACTTTATGGTATATGCTTATAATAGTGTCATTTTAAATGTTAATCATTTATTCTTTATAGTTAATTATATATAGTATAGTTAATACCGAACGTTCATGATTATTATGCTACAGATGTTATTAGAAATAAACTCTTCATTGCATTGTTAAGCACCACTTCATTGGTCTGACATAGTTTGTGTAATTAGGCGACCCTGACAGCGGAACGGTTTCGTTCCTTTGGGTTTTCCTTTTGTCACTGATCGCAATGTAACTTCAGTTCGTGTTACCATGTAAATTGTGTAATTGTGCAAAGATTGGTGAACAATAAAAGAATTTGATTGATTAATTGATTTGATTTATAGCTGCAAATTAGGCGATAATGCAAATATTTGTTGTGGAAGAACCAGCTACAGTATGCCATAAAATGGGACGCCATTGTCCCATTTTAGGCTAATGGATTTATTCATTTGAATCCAATGTGTTACATAGGCCTACTTTAAAAACTGATTGTTGGTTAATATGGTTTTATGCAAATAACGTAGTGCCTGTATAACGAGAGAACATAGGCTAATTGTTTTATTGTGTAAGTGACAGTGATTAGCAAGATCAAGCCTAGAAGTGATCTAGGCCTATAGCCTATGTTGTGTTAAAAACTAAGAACAAAGATATGCATGCAACACCGAAATCAGCATAGAAGAAAGAAAAGAATCAATTCTCAAAACAGAAAAGATCACGACATGAAGGAAAACTAAATCGATAAATGGGCATATATAGGCCTACAGGAAAATATGCAGAAAATATGCATGACGTAGCCATGTGCGGAAGAGCCCGGCACTGGAGATGACGATTTTGTTTGTGGCACATGTTGCTAACTGTACAGTCTGCCGTCTGTGCTAAATGTTCGCTTGCAAATTAAAACGCTATAATTAAGTTCAAACTGCTTGGGCTAAATAATTTTGCAGGTTGTATTTTTAGCGTATTGCTGAATATGATGGTCTAAATTATTGTCCCATCTTATGGGTACAGTTGCTTAAGATGGGACATATTAGTAACTATTATTAATGAAAAAAATATTCCATTCTTGGATAAGTGTTAAATCTTTACAACCACCATTTGAAAGTTAAATATATATATTTCATTAGTGTGGTTTAGCTTAACATAGTGCTTGTAGTTAAAAAAAACTTTTTGGGACACAACGTTAAGTGTCCCATCTTATTCTTAGGTGACTCTCCCCTAATACCGGTAGTTGCGCTTTTCACCATATGAGATCACACATACGGGAAGGATATTAATTTACTGAAGAAAAACAACGAAAAAACATTCTAATATTCTGTTTTAACCGTCTTAGGACGGGCAAACATCTAGTTTCAACGTAAACAAATAAATTTGGTCCGCTTTCTGACGAAGATGATTTTTAATCTCTATACCATTACTAGCTTCGGATTGCAATCGCGCATGCGTAGAACGCCAGAGTAATCGCCGTTAAGTAGATGGTGCAGACACAAAAACAGAGACGATCGATTACAAGAGCCGCGTATTTCCAGTCGTCGTTATGCATGCCCTCGCCATCTGGTGATTGCTCGTCGTCCATGTCAGTTGAAGGTGAGAAAACATGGTTCGTTGTTGTGACAATTGTTCCTTTGTTGAGCTGATTGCCGCTGTTGGATTTGACCTCTACGCAATCTGTCATTTGCGTTTCGCGCCTCTTTTGTTTGTCATCGGTTGGTTTTGGCATTCGCAAAAGTTTCCCAAGTCGAATACAAACGAAGGTCTTCACCTGAGGATAAAACACACGATACAAAGAGACCAATTAATTATGACTTGGTGGATTTTCCATAGATCGATGTAGACATTGGTGTTTGGCTGTAGTCTCTTTGTTTTTTTCACTTCTTACTTCACTCTGTCTGTCTGTCTGTCTGTCTGTCTGTCTGTCTGTCTGTCTGTCTGTCTGTCTGTCTGTCTGTCTGTCTGTCTGTCTGTCTGTCTGTCTGTCTGTCTGTCTGTCTGTCTGTCTGTCTGTCTGTCTGTCTGTCTGTCTGTCTGTCTGTCTGTCTGTCTGTCTGTCTGTCTGTCTGTCCATAATGAACCTATATAGCGCCCCTTCAAGAAATCTAGTCAGTGGTGCTCCCGACCCAGGCTCGGTCAAAAAGAAAGGTCTTAAGAAAGCCATAGAAAGTAACTGAGAGGTCCCACGGGAGGGAGCGAAGCGAGAGAGGGAGGTCATTCCAGACGGTAGGACCCACCACGGAGAATGCCCTACGCTGCGCAATAGCAGTACGACCATAGGGGACAACAAAATCACCCCAAAGGCCGAGCGCAAGGCACGGCGCCCGCATAAGCGGAAGTTAAAGTAAGGAGCTAGCAGATGTAGGCCGGGGACCGCCCTAAGACACAGTGCCACGCTATGGTGGAGACCCTGCAGAAACTCAATAAATTTAAATGTGATTTGGAGATTCCTGTCATTTTTAATGTAGGCTGTATAGCTTTTCGAAGTTGACAAGTCAGTTTCAACTTTAAGACAGTAAATTAGAGGAAGACGAATGATTGTGTTGACTTAGTTAATCGAATTAAGCTCCTTAGACTTCATACTGTACGCAGATTGATATGCAAAGGTATATTCTGGCAAGTCCGCATTTTATTTGTTCAGTCCCGCTATCTAATGACCAAGCATCAATCGATGGCGCTGAGCAATTGTGAGTGAAGGACTCTATAAAATGACTCAGGCAGTGTCAACTTGAACCCGTCCGAAAAGCGCTCTAACTAATCGGCTACCGCGTCTCACAAAACCGTAGATGCCATCATACACTCAATTTAGTTTAATGTATTATATGTTACGATTTTTAGACCAAAATTCTTCAATACCAGACTTCAAATGCAGTCATGTATGTACATAAACGAGTGTTGCGACTGCGGTATGTAGATAAGCTCAGAGCTTATACCCACGCAGTCATGTCAAAAATGTGTCCTTGTGGGATTGCAGAATACATAATGGTCATAACGGGAATCGACATCGCAAAATGGAAATTTCTGAAATGGTCCCAAAGGTGAAATCGATGTTCAAAATTGCAGTCTTTGTCTTTCAGAATAAACGACACCCCTCCATACTCAGATAACGGGTAAGAAATGAAACACTGCAGTCTGTTGTTTTTCTCGTCTGTACACTTCAATAACGTTCGAAGACGCATCTCTTTCAAATCAGATTTCGAATATAATAGCCACAGCCTACTTATGCGTTGTGCTGATCTTTCTCGCTAATGCTCGTGTATTAAGACTCCTGTTCTTGTTTTAGGTATGACCAGAGAAAGATAATCAGATGACCTCGTTGAATAATGGAAAGTCTGGGAATAAGGATCCCTGTCCCGAAACCCTATAGCAGATTCTGCTATAGGGTTTCTGTACGGGTTTGGCGCTGTCTCTTAGGCTGTGCCTCGGCCTATCTGTGTGAGCTCTGCCGCCCGGTCTCTGATTCAGTTGGTCGGCGTGCTCTTCGGTCTTCTTCTGCATGGGGAAGAACTTTTAATCCCTCGGGCTCGCTCCACAGTTAGGCAACGCCGAGCTTTCTCTATTGCTGGGCCGTCCATTTGGGATGGTCTTCCGTAAGACATTCGCAAACTCCCCCAGGAGTAATACGTCTGCTTTTTACAAGATGCTCAAGTCTAATCTCTATTGCCGTGGCTGGGCTGGGAGCGCTTCTGGGTAGGTTTCTTGAAGGTGCCCTATATTCAATTTCTGATTAAATGAATGAATATATAAATAAAATAATAATAATAAAAAATAACAATAATAATCTTTATTAATTCAAACTGACAAGTACGCAGTAAGATTTCATTGAAACATGAGAGTACAATCAAGCTCTTAACTAAACACACGTTTTGGCAGCCATGCAAGGCGTCCGCTCTAGAGGGGGGTTACGGGTGTCGAACCACGATCTAATGCTCTCGATGTCATGAGTGTAATCATTCATCTATCCCTCCTCCATATAAATACATGCATAAATATACACACATAAAAAAGCACACACGTGCATACATTTGCATGCATACATTTACATACTTTACTCCAGTGTTTTAGTTGTCCAAAAACAACTGGGGGGGTCAAAAATTTGCAGATTACCAAATCACATAATCAGATAGACCAAACACCAGTTTTTTGTAATAATAATAATAATAATAATAATATTTATTCTTTAATTAAGCGCCTGCAAACGCACTGCGCTGTACATGTACATGTTATGCGATAAATCTTAACTACTAACAGAACAGACAGCCTGCAATACACGGCGCAAATTGCAGCCTACAAAGCATGTCCGCCTATGGGACTCGATCTCTGTACCTCTCGCACTCTACGCCAGATGTTATCCAATGCGCTATCGGGCCCCCCAAATAAAATCCTCATTGCTTACAATGAATGGCATGCGTATTATCCAGTCTTACGGCTGCCAAAGTATCTTACCCAATACCTCTGATAAATAACCAGATCACCCCAACATATTTTCAGTTACTTAGCTGAGGGGGTTAGAAAGAGAACTGGGGGGGTTGAACCCCCCCAACCCCCCCGACAACTAAAACACTGCTTTACTCACTTACTTCTGTCAGCCTCTTGGAAGTGAGACATTGCAACGTCTACATACCCAATCTGGCAGAGGATACAAGTTCGTTGACGATCGGTGATAGAGATTCGAGATACCACACATTGCCATCAGCGACAAGGCATTGACGGTCATGACACTGGCGAAATAAATTTCTATTTTCGGAAACATATATAATCAAGTTGTTGTTAAAGTCTCTCAGGCATGGGTACTAAAGCATTGTAATTATAATTAGTAATTTCTGTCGAGCCGGTGTCTACTGCACAAGGCATCAACCAATGGCACACTAAAACCAAGCCGTAATCAATTCAGAAGATCAGTCCGTAACTTACAGAAAGGCAGTCAATGGTCGTCGATAAGCAATTTATTACTAGTATTAATGTGATAGACAAAGAAAACTGTAGTGCTTACGAATTTGAAATTCTGGGTTAGTATTGTCTTTTAGTATCGTCTGACTGCCGACGTGCCCGACCCTTAGATGTTGAAATGGAAGAGAACCTGACACTATCTGCTGTTGATTTTATTGTGTCGGGACTCTGTGAGTAATTGGGCTGATTCCCAAAGCGTTGCTTTCTTTGGGCGCTGCGTACAAAAATCGCAAGATTTCGATCACGTCTTTGATTTCTCACCTGGAAGTTCCATTGTTCAGACAGTCTGGGGTACACGGATTCATCTATTATTTTTCCCCCGATATACATACGATCAATGATCCCTCGGGATTACAAAAATTATGAGAGCGTTGTCCTAGATAGTCGTCGCAGATGGTTTAACCGTAGGACAAGGTACTACAAAAACCTTGGATTGCCATAGATAAACGCTGAAAGAAAAAGTAGTCTCTCTGTTGTCTCCTGATATTTAGGCAAGGCGGTAGCCGAGGATGTTGATCAAAACAAGGTCATCTTGGCTTACTGTGCCCAGAGTTTCAAATGCCAAGGGCACAAAACAGTACGCTGACATAATGGCAGTAGCCTATATTTGGAAGATGGATTTGAAATCATTTTGAAATATTGAATCTTGGTGTTACTATTATTATTATTTTTATTATTATTATTATTATTATTTTACTCATACTACCACCACTAGGCTCCTACTGCTACTACTACTACTACTACTACTACTGCTAGCGCTACCATTACTACGCATTTATTAAATGCATAGTATTTATTAAACGCCACTACCTAATGGCAAAGCAGCAATCGATGACGTGGAGCAATTGTGAATGAAGGACTAGCACAAGGTCTCTCAGCAACCTTCTCAGGGGAGGCTCGAACCCGTACTTTCCGTGTTTAAAGGCTAGCGCTCTAACCAATCGGCTACCTCACAGAAAATCTAGTATCTAGGCTATCTTGCATAGCTTGTCTTCCCATCTCATTGATAGGCCTCACGGAGTTTAACTATGTCCATCAAATGAAATATGCGTTTGGAATGCGATGTTGTTTAGAAGCAAACGTCAAATGATGATGCCTCATGTGTATTGATTTATCGTTACTGAAAATGTTTCCAGATTACATTATATTAGCTATTCATTTATAGCTTTCGTCGAGCTTTGTACCCGATGCCCTACATTCAATCAGAAGCAGCCTAATCATAATGAATATAGCAACTGCATCACAACAGCTCTCTCTTGTTTTTGATACCTGCCCATCAAGCATGCAAAATTATAGACGTATGTCGCAATAAATATTTTATAGCTAGCCTTCTCAAATTCCTGACTGAATCCGATGAAGAAGAAAACCAGATGGCGTTGACTAATTTATTGCAGAAGGCGACGACATTGAAGCGTTAGTTCTCTGCAGCGAAGCCCAGAAGACGAAGAAGCTAACAGGTGGATCGTTGAAGAGGTATGCAATGCTGCAGAAGAAAAACGGTTGAGCGAGCTTTGCTGTGCTATGCTCGATCGGTGATGGCAAAACAATGATTGGCCTCCAGTGTAAAAGAAGCAAGGCAAATGTTTTTGATTGGGTCCTGCAGGTGGTAGAGCATCAACAGAGAGGAATAACTGCATGCGTCTGCCTCCTCAAATAACATTTGCTGACGATAGATATACCGTGTATCCGTACTGGTCTAATCTCCAGAGAATGCCATGGGATGAAATCCGGAAACTATATGGATGCAGTTTATAAATGTTGGACTACATGTCAAGAAGCAGCCGAATCATCCTACTTAATATAGCAACTGCATCATAATTGCTGGCTCTTGTCCACTTCTATAATTACTTTTCACTGTTGCTTAATGAGGAATAACTACTATATCTCGCTCCAGAAAAAAATAATAACATATGAAGTTAAATAATAATAAACAATGAGAATAAACTATAATTAATAATAATTAATAATAACAACAATGACAAAAATAGCGTCACTACTACAGAAACTCCCTGACCTGACAACACAAAGCAACAAGGTGCGACCGTACGTACGGTACGTACGTTATTATTTTCTATAACGTACGTACGGTACGCGTACGTTATTATGCCGTACGTTACCGTACGTTCACATCAGTGCATGACGAAAATAAAATACATAACATTATCCACAAGAAAAGTCAATAATAGTTGGTGATTGACGGTCGTAAACAATTTTAACCATTACATCAGTAATGATCTATACTCTCAAATTTTAAATTCCAAATTGCCAATATTCTGTCTAATGTATAGGCCCCCTAGTGTGAAGAATATTAAAAGTTTACGGCACACTTTATAGGATGGCCAGTGCCAGTGGTCATTTTATTGGTAATACTAAATTTCGGTACCGTTCGTAAAATAACTAGGCCTGCGTACGGGGAGACTAATAGCCTACTGTAGAACTAAACTGATCATTTTTGACGTACGCGTACGGTACGCGTACCGTATAAGACTATAGTTATATTGAGGTTCTTGATGAATGATCAGATAAATTTGTGGCATTTTTAACGTACGCGTACGGTACGCGTACGTTATTTTTTCGATAACGTACGTACAGTACGCGTACGTTATTCCGGGAGGTAACGTACGGTCGCACTATGCAAAGCAATGATCGATAAATTACGTGTAGGTTAGTGAGATTATTATTACTGTATCAATTAATTTATAATAGCTGCTTTGTAATATGTATTTTACATTTTATCATTACTTCTACTACAGCTACTCTAACAACAACAAATTATTACCACTACTATTACAATAAAGTCTGCTATAATTGTTATTACTAATATCACCCTAATCATCATCAACATTGTCGTCGTCATCGTCATCAAGAACATCATACCGATTAGTGGTATGGCATCGGATGTCGGTGGGACTCGATCAGCTACAATCAGTTGATTGACGCTCATCGCTAGCAGCGTCGAAATTCCTACAAAACAGAGAAGAGTCAAATAATAGCAATCTGGCTTTTAATGGCACACTATAAGCGCTCTGCTATAACTCAAACTAATGAGGCGGCTGGCTGGCTGGCTGGCTGGCTGGCTGGCTGGCTGGCTGGCTGGCTGGCTGGATGGATGGATGGATGGATGGATGGATGGATGGATGGATGGATGGATGGATGGATGGATGGATGGATGGATGGATGGATGGATGGATGGATGGATGGATGGATGGATGGATGGATGGATGGATGGATGGATGGATGGATGGATGGATGGATGGATGGATTGGAACCTACCTTACCTATCCTGTCTAGTTTGTTCCTCAGGATCGGCGATCGAATTTATTCCAGTCTAATCTGTACTCTTTGTATGTCGCCGTTACAATAATTGATGCACAAGGGATAAATCGATGGTAAAACTTCAAGTGAAATAGCAGTCAAACTCATAATCTGTTAGAGAGAGCGATCGTCATCCGATGGTAAAAGAGATTTTAAACCTCAACAGGGCTCAGTTCTTTTCAAGCAAAATAGACCTACCGAGTTCAAATCATTATCTCTAACAAAAGCTTTCTTAGAAACGACCAAGTATTATACTTACCGAGTCCAATTCGTTCTCCAGATTCCGGTGGTATGATGAAGGTGACCGCTGAGAGGACTGACAGCAGAGAGCATGGCATGATGAGATGGAATCCATAGAAGAGAGTTCGACGTCTCCAGTGGAAAGTGAACACCAGATGGCTCGTCGGAAAGAGACAACACGAGTACTGAATGGTCGTGTCGTTGTACGAAATTCCTGCAAAAATCCACATTTACTGCGATAAGCAGTAGGCTTTGGAGCCACTTTCTTCGAGCCACACGAAGTTTTTGTACAGGACCACTCACGAGCAGAACCACAGAACCTTTTGCTCATAACTAAAGGATCGTGATCCAAATTTACACAGCGCTACTCGAAAGCTAAGCACAGGGCACCAGCTCATTTACGAGCGCTGCGTCTTGTCAGAGACGTTTTTAGGGAGGCCTAGTGAAGATCCAAATCCGGTTTTCAGAGAGACTAGAGATATGATGCAGAACCACAAAACTAGATTTACAAGACCTCCCACTCATAATTCGTCCTCACGCATAACTCTGCCAGAAACTCTATATACTTCAATATTTACACTGGTCCTTGAACTGCAAGGTTGTGAAGCCCAACCCTATTTCTCTGTCTGTCTGTCTGTCTGTCTGTCTGTATGTATGTATGTATGTATGTATGTATGTATGTATGTATGTATGTATGTATGTATGTATGTATGTATGTATGTATGTATGTATGTATGTATGTATGTATGTATGTATGTTTGTATGTATGCATTCATGTATTTATGTGTGTATGTTTTTCTCTATCAGTTTCGAAAATCTCCAGTTTCTTAAGGACAGCCTTTGTATATTCGTAAATCCGAAACATTGCATTGTATTGTGTATATTTAACTCATAAATCAGTTCAAATCAAACCGTTCACTTTTATATACGTGCATTGTTCTCTTGTTAAGCTATTGACGTTTGTCACAAGTTGTTTGATGCAAAGCGCATAGTGAATACGCGAAAGCCAGAGTCAGAGTGTAAATCATCACTCGCGATGACAACGCATTCACTGTTGATGGTAAGCTTCTCTTTGTTAAGTATAAGATACGCCAATTAAGACCCAATTAGCAAAGTATTCGGTACCATGAGACACGGCCCACAACTCCGGTTCCATAGCTACGGGGCATGGGGGACCAACAGGAGACCCAACAGCTAAGGAAGTTTTTTGGCAGAGTAATACGATAATATACAATACAAATAATTATATGTTATGTTCCTCTCCTTCCACAACATCAATTGCGCTGAGCAATTGTGAGTCAAGGACATGCTCAAAGTCCTTACACAGTGATCTACCGGGAGGAGGGTCGAACCCGTACTCTCCGCTTTACAGGACGAGCGCTCTAACCGTACCAAAGACCTTACGGGTTATACCTAAAGTTGCAGGTCAGTTCAATCATCATAATCATCGTCATCATCATCAACAACAACAACAACAACAACAACAACAGCAACAACTCCGTCATTGATACCAAATACGGCATAACACATTTGGCAGACAATGTACAACATACCGATATTCAAAAGGCCGACCCAGAAAAGGATAAAGTCCCGTTTAATTAGGATCGCCTATTGACACAGGTCAAAATGAGATGGCAAGTGAAACATGAGCCATTTCCTGTACAGTACATAGTGAGAACACAAGCGAACTTAAATTAACACGTGCACTGTGCACACCGGAAATATACAGGGAAGTGTATTGTACTCGCCTACGAGTTTCCATACGGAGTTGCGCCTGTAGAAGCCGGCGACGACGGGCTTACTCTTGGATGTCAGGTTCAGCTTGGACGTGTCGTAACTCCACGACTCGAACTCGAAGAGACACCTCTGCTCATCGAAGGGAAACCATTGGATGTCGATGGGACAGTAGGAGAGGGCCATCATCGGCGGAAACCACTCGCAGACCCCGTTTGATGAAACGACGATGTTCGCCTCAGCCCATTTGTTCCACTCTTGCGCTCTGCTTGATCAATGGCAAAAGACTCTGCAGGCGATGGAAGACCGAATGCGACAAGGAAGAGGAGAGGCGTGGGGAGGGGAGGCGGAGGAGCAGGCCAAAGAGAAGGAGCAGGAGCAGGAGGAGAAAAAGGAGGAGGAGGAGGAGGAGGAAGAGGAGGAGGAGGAGGAGGAGGAGGAGGAGGAGGAGGAGGAGAAAGTGGTGACGATGGTGTGAGAATAGGAAGAAATTTAAAGTTAAGAGCAGTAAGAGAATAGGAAGAAATTTAAAGTTAAGAGCAGTAGTAGTGGAAGTAATAGCCAGTTTTGTTGTCAAGACCTTAAACCTCAAGACCAAGACCAAGACCAAGACCTTGAACCTCAAGACCAAGACCAAGACCAAGACCTTGAACCTCGAGACCAAGACCAAGACCAAGACTTTGAACCTCGAGACCCAGACCAAGACCAAGACCTTGAACCTCAAGACCAAGACCAAGACCAAGACCCAAAAAATCGAAATCAGGTCAAGACTTCTAAAAATTGTCAAGTCGGAATATTCGCTATTTTAATGAAACATGAGTCTTTTATTTTATTCAAGCTAATTAACTTTAAATGCAAACTGCAGAGAAATCCGAATTTGTATTCAAAAGTCCTTCATGCAAACTCTTATACCAAATGCCTTTTGTATTTTATAAAAACCAATTCGCTCAGAATTTTCTGACCAAGACGTGCCTGGTGGGTCTCATAAAAATTCTGCCATGTGAAAAAAATACGTTCTACAGGTGCTGAAGTCGCTGACACACACAGAGTAGCTTTTCAAGCACTTGATGTAAATGTAGGCCTACAGATAGTGAGTCCTTTTGAAATCTTCCTATGGTTTATCATACCGTCTGATACAGAATAACTGTTGCTGCTGCCAATGGGTTTTCCTGACCAACATGACTTGTATCCATCCATAGATATTGGTCGTATGATGTAAGCAGGCTTGATACAGAATTCCTGAGTTCTGTTAATGACTGTTCATATTAACAGCCGGTCTTGGTCTTGGTCTTGCGAGACCAAGACCAAGACCTTGAACCTCAAGACCAAGACCAAGACCAAGACCTTGAACCTCAAGACCAAGACCAAGACTTTTAAAAACGAACTCGAGTGCACTCGAGACCAAGACCTTGGTCTCGAGGACAACAAGACTGGTAATAGCAGTAGTTTTTGTAGTTGTAGTGGGGTGGTGGTAAGGGTAGAGGTAGTGGTAATGGTAGTAGAAATAATATATGTGTAATAGGTCAAATTCTAGATACCTGTTGATGAGAACTATGTCTGGACTCCAAATCTTCAAGCATGGAACTGATATGCGAGACAATCCACCGTAATCGCTTTCATTCCAAGCGAGTCTGAAGTCACTCCACATCTACACGTAATTAAGCTTTAACAATAAATTGACATCGGAAAGTAAGGAAAGAAAAGGTAAGATAATAAAGGTAAGACTTGCTACGGTTATTAAGGTACGTTAAGGGAAAGTTGGGTAAAATAATGTAAGTTAAGAAATTTAAAGTATGGCTAGAAGAGGCGAGAAAAGCCAATTAAATAAACTAATGATACTAATCAATCAATTAAAGGTAATAAATGGTAATGTTGGGTGAGGCAAGGTAAGGTAACGTGAAGTAAGGAAAGAAAAGGCAAGCTAAAGTAGGTTAATGTAGTAAGGTAAGTTAAGTAAGGTAAGTTACAAATATGTATTGATTACGGATGTTACATGAGTGATTAATTGATCTAATCCATGTGGAACTGCTTACAGCGTTGTCTACTGAAGCCTGTGAGCAATCCTCTGATGAGTCTGTCTTCAAGAGGCGCTATATAAATCCGTGATAACAATCACAATTAGTCCTATAACCATATTGGTTTGTGTCCACTGGCCTAAGTATATGGATGCGTCTATAGGGCCATTTGTTACACGATTCTGGACCCAAATATGCAAAGGCGGGGCGTTAAAGAAGTTAAGTGTACATCCATGATCATTGCAACTAGAATCTGGCCCAAATATGCAAAAGGTGGGGCGCTATAAAAAATAAGAGAAATTAATGAGAATTTCGGTTGATAATCTGAATGACCATTTCCGTCCAGACGAGCATTTCCATGACTTCGTTGAGGTCATCCTACAACAAGAGTTCAACAGACGATGACAATACGAACATAATCAGCTTAATTAAGACGTATTAATTACCTTCAAAGAAATAGTCTTAAGGTACTCGTTGCTGTCATGACAGTAACAAGAAGTTCACATGGTCTCTGCAAGTGACAAATGCGTCTTCTTTTCGCCAACACAAACTCTGTGGTCAGACCCATATGGATCCCATACAGGCAGGGGCGTCTACACCATAGAAACCGTGGAGCAAATGCTCCATCCAAGAAATAGGGGGGAGATCTGTCAGTGTGTGTGCCACCATTTTAAGGGGGAAAGGAAGTGGAGGGGGAAAAAGAAGGGAAGGGGAAGTTGCTTCAATGACTTAGGGGGATAGACGCCTCTGCATACAGGATCCAAATTTGACCCATTTGGATCCCGGTTTGAGCCAATACAGAGAATGTTTGTAGACTAATTATGTGTTATTGACGAGTTTTTGTTCCTCACAATATCTGCTGTTGATGAATCAAATGAACGATTCGATAAGTCGGAAGACCTCTGAGTTGTCCTCCTGAAGAGGCGCTATATAAATTTCCGTTATGAATGAACGAATAATTGTAGCTCAGTGGTTATCGTCCTGGACTGTCAATCAAGAGGTCGGGGTTCAAATCCCGCCAGTAGAAATTTGGTCCGAGAATTCTGCCCCATCTTAACCCCAAGGCAACTCATCTATTATAGTGAATACACATACACTATCGGTGGGAAGATGGAACGGTGAGGTAGAGGACTGGCCACCCGCTCTCATATGCAAAGGCTAAGAAAATGAAGTGGCTAACACATCATACCAATGGCTGCCACAGGGCTAAAATAAGGGATAGCTCATCATCATCATCATCATCATCATCATCATCATCATCATCATCATCATCATCATCATCGTCATCATCATCATCACCATTTTCTTCATCATCATCGATGTTGCATTTATTACGCGCGTGAGGTCAATAAATATGGATCTGAGCAACAGTACTGTGAGTGAAGGCAGGGGCGTCTACACCATAGAAACCTTGGAGCAAATGCTCCATCCAAGAAATGGGGGGGAGATCTGTCAGTGTGTGTGCCACCATTTTAGATGGGAAGGAACGGGGAGGGGAAGAAGAGGGGGAAAGGGACGTTGCTCCAATGACTTAGAGGGGATAGACACCCCTGAGTGAAGGACTTGCTAAAGGTTCCTACACCGCAACCTTCTTAAGGGAGGCTCGAACTCGTTCTCTCCGCGTCACAAGCTGAGAGCATAAACATTGGGCTGCATTGCCCCACTACAATTACGACACGAAACACTGACTGTGGGCCTACAAATAAATGCCCTTGTCCTCTCTTCTACAGATCTTTCGAATATACTCAGAATTTTTTACAAATATCAATTCGTCAATTCGAATTTATTTACATAGTCAGCACAGATAATAAGCGACACGTACGATTTTGGCCAATTGTATTGGAACGATTGCGAGTTGGACACCGACGACGTCGTTTGCTGTTTTCACCGGACGAGAGTCGGGATTGTAGTGACGTCTCTTGAACAGCTCCTCTAGTAATCGATCCTCATCGGTCATTTCCACGGAACCTGTGACGTTACGCAACAACTTAGAATTCACTGACGTCACTTTCAAGGATCCATTGAGCTATGTTGGCCATTGATGCCTCTTTTATTGCGATATGGACGATAATCTATTACAGATTAGATTAGATTAGTTCAGATCCGATCTAATCAGATAAATTAGAGAGGTTAGGTTCCGTCAGATTAGGTTAGATTAAATTAGACTGCATCGATTTGCATTGGATTGGATGGGATCCGAACCGATCCGATCAGATAGGTTAGATTAGATTAGATTGCACCGGATTACACTAGATTGGATCAGATCACATTACTTTAGATTAGTATACTGTTCAAAGCAACGCCTGAAGAAATTTTACCATGTCCCTTAAAAAGCCACACTTATTTATGTGAACAGTTAGGCCAAATTAGTGTCTGCTTCTGCAAGACATTACTTTCAAATTCGTGTGCTTTATACAGATCACTAAACAGTGATTTTTGCAATAGACTACAATTTGCCTCGTCTGCACTAGACCCCATGTAATTCGCATGCAAATTATGCAATAAATAGGTATCTGTTTTCCAGTAACTTAAAGATGTCGTCTTGTTCGAATGCAGTTGTCAATTATGTGATTCGTTCATTCATTCCTTCGTCCGTTCATCCGTTCATTACTTCGTTCCTTTCTTTCTTCATTCATGCATTCATTCATTCACGCATTCATTCGTTAAAAGCATTTATAAACTTATAGCATCTTTCAAAACATCTACTTCATGGTTGCCGAACTGCATATTCATCCATCCATCTATCCATTCATCCATCTATACATCGATTCATTCTTTCTTCTCTTATTCTTTGCATTCATAAAGCCCGATTAAAGATATCCAATCAGAGGTGCTCCTATTCTAGACCGAACAGTTTCCAAGTAGTGTTCCTTACCAGGAGGACAGACAGATCTATCTAAACTGAAGGGAGGCTATTACATGAAGATCTACGTTAAATGTCGTTAAAAACAATCAGTACAATCTGACGTTACCTGTATCCTTTATGTCAGTGCTTAGAACCTCTGAGAGAAAAAACGCCAACAGGAAGCCAGTACCCGCTAGTAATGTGGGCTCCTGGTGACGAATCCTTATCCCCATGATCGCCCTTCAAGAATGCACACTCAAGAAAACAGCAGAGATAGTTTACGTCCGTAACAGCCAGTCAGTAAAACCATCGCGAGCTCATATGTGTGACGAGTAAATGTAAATGTACATGTTTCCTATAGTGACCGTGTGGTCTCGATCCTGCTCATTTTTCAGCGAATTGATCGTGTGAGATCGTTCACCACCACTGCCCGTTTGAAAGTGCTCCACGCAATTTAAGGTCCCTCTGTACGAACCGAATTAAGTCACCATCGATATGCGATCCGGAATTTACACTCACAGAACAGGATGCAGCTAACCGGCATTCAGACGCAACCAAATGATCTCGAGTTGATAAATGCTTTCCGTTGTTGTTGTACCAATAAACATGAAGATCTTTCTGTTGCGAACACATCGACTTCACTTAAACCTGCATGCAACACTACATGTACATCTACTTCTGTGGATCAACATCACCGAGATGTTGAATACGTAAGCAAAGCCTATTAATAAATACTACGGCAGGCTTTGAACCATTTGCTGAAGCATAATCCTCGTCTGGTTCGTGTGTTAGCTTAAGCCATTGGATCGTCTAATAGCTCTCTGGAAATCATGTATGATAAATCAGACACTATTGGGGCCAGAAAGCTCTAGGACACATTGCAATGTATGATGTAAATGCAAGAGAGAGACAGACAGACAGACAGACAGACAGATAGACAGACAGAGACAGAGACAGCTGTTGTTGATGTTTATTCAGACGACGTTGACGATGCTTGCTAGGACACCGTGACGCAATTGACAAATGGGATAGGAATCCAGCCTGAGCTGGTATAACCGTACGACCAACCTGCTCAACAGAGAGACAGACAGACAGACAGACAAACGACAAACAGACAGAGACAAAGAGAGAGCGCGTGAGCGAGATAGCGACCAAGAGAGAGAGAGAGAGAGAGAGAGAGAGAGAGAGAGAGAGAGAGAGAGAGAGAGAGAGAGAGAGAGAGAGAGAGAGAGAGAGAGAGAGAGAGAGAGAGAGAGAGAGAGAGAGAGAGAGAGAGAGAGAGAGAGTAAGAGAGAGAGAGAGCCATCTTCCCGACCGCGCAACTTCCCTCATTAAGGTCTGCGTTCATCTGATTATCAGCCTCCCAATGGCAAGGTGATTGTTATAATCAGTCCAAATGGGTTCAGAATGTAGCCTATAGACCTACCACTACACATAGATACATACATACATACATACATACATACATACAAACATACATACATACATACATACATACATACATACATACATACATACATACATACATACATACATACATACATACATACATACATACATACATACATACATACATACATACATACATACATACAGTCATACATGCCTGCATACATAAATACACACATAAAAGTGTTCATATGCTCATACATAATACATAGTCTATATAAGACTCTATATATATTATACATACATATTCATGCATTCATAGAAACATTCATGCATGCATGCAGACATGCATAAATACAAACACACGCATACTGAGGCTTTAAAGAGTCTTATTATTTGTTTGCAGGCCACAGTACATTATGGCTGCGCCTTGTTGGAGTAGAATTAATATAAAGCACCCATAGCCATGGTAAAGGCAAGTGACCGAAGCACTACTCGATTCCTACTGTTCAGGCCTTGAGCCAGAATTAGACAAATCTCACAGTCCTGGACAGGGAACCAGCGCATCGTAGGACCTAACCTTAATTTCCTAGATGCACTCTGTTCCCAGAATCTTTGCTCATTTAGCGTGAAGTTGCTACATTAGCCATTGCTGTTGGGAGACTTGCGGTGCCTGGCAGCCTAAGTGAGCCCAGCTGTTGCACATCATTCAATTTCGGTTTCGCTAGGCAAGTGCCAATTTTGACACCTCTGTACTTCGGTCTGGTCTTTATGTCATGTTGATTGCATTTAGTCAGAGCAGACCGAGTCTTCTGCAAGCTCTGAAGAGTATTATTATTATTATTTTTGTCCCGAGATATGAATAATAATTATAAGCAATGGCTTATTATTGTTATTATTATTATTATTATTATTATTATTATTATTATTATTATTATTATTATTATTATTATTATTATTTTAGAAATGATGCATCAGGAACAAAAGATTATATTGGGAGTAAATAAAGATTGATCGGTCCCTTGAGAGAAGCAGCAGAGGATCCAATATGAATTAAGCGACAGATAAACGGAATTAAACACCAGAACGCAATTAATACAAAGCATCTCTGGAATTGGTGCAAATTAAATATCAACAATCAGCTAACAGGAATGAAGATGGAAGCCGAGTTGGAATGACAGAAGGGATGGTTCAGGAAATGGATCAAGGCAGACGAAAAATGAAGGGCTAGTAGATGCTCGAAGCTGCTACGTCTAGATTCCCTTCCATAGCGCCTTTTCCACTTTGTCGTCCACTTTTGTCATCTTTAGTCATACCGGGATGTGGAGATGTAGGTCAAAGCGCACACTTCTGTATGATTCCTTGGTATTTTTCAACTTTGACTTTAGACTTATTCCAACAGCACCTTGACTTTACAGGCACATACTACGCGTAGGCTATAACTACGTAGGGTCGTAGACTACAAATTCTACCCTTCCAGCGTACAAACATCGGGCCCACGTGGAACTGACATTTCTATACGAGACCTTTATGGGGCCCAAAAAATTAAAGAGAATACTGGCAGGGTAATATTTCCAAAATGGTCTCCATGCAATAAGCGAAAGTGGAGAAGAAATTGGTACCCCCACTTTTAAAACCAAAGTTACGCCTCTGCCCAAGTTCAACTAATGGGATGGTACGGGTACTCATCGAATTGCGGATGATGCTGTCTTTGCTGCAATCCTTCGGAACCCAGTGCATGTCCTTTATGATTTGCTCCCTCCGATACGATTATCCGGATACTCTCTTCGGCCTCGCTTGCATAATCGTGAGATACCGCGATGTGGTCCTCTTACCAGGTTACTGGATAAATCATAAGAAAACACTTGCTTACTTATTTACTTATTTTATAAATTTTATTTCAATTTATTACTTCTATGTTTTATATTCAATGCTTCTAACAACTGTCCAATTGTGCGTTTGCTAATGGTGTAATAAAGAATATACTAACTTACTTACTTACTTACACTGTGCAGATAAATGGAACGGTGGTTTCTACAGTAAATTTACAAGTTTTAGGCTGCGAAGATGCATGGGATATCAGCTTGCGTATTAAAATTATAACTTTTATGTTACAAAGATAAATGGGTTGAAGGTTTGCCTAGTAAACTGACGTATTTTAGGTTTGCAAAGGCAGATGGATTGAGAGTTTACTGGTGACTTGTAGGTTACAAGGATGATTTTACAGTAAAATTGCAACTTTTGTATAACGTAGATGCGCGCAACGAAGGTTTGCATTGTAAATTCACTTCTCTTACGTTGTGAAGTCAGCTGAGAAGAGTGTTTATGTCATCGATATCTATATTTAGACCTGGATTGCGCTAAGGGGGCTGAGAAATGAGGTCAGCGACCTGCCATCTTGCTCCTCTGAGTGTTGTCGAATGTTGACTGAAGATGCCTTATTGCGCGGCTATAAACTGTTCTAATCAGCAATTTAAAGGAGCACCACAGTCGTTTCATGTGTGAGTATGCCTATTTACTGACTATTTTAGTACTGAGTGAGCGGAGTTCTGATGAAAATGTAAATAAATTCAAGTGAATACGGACTTGAATCACGCGAAATACCCATATCGCTTACACGGGCGCGTGGCGAATTCCCGAAACAGAACTTCGCCGGATCACCGACAAACTATTTTCGAGCGAACATGTACAATCGGGGTGCCTAACGGTAGTCCTGAATTTTTAAATCCAGCTTCCACTCGCAGGTATAGCTTTTTAGTGGCACATATACATAGGCTACACTGACCCTAAGCCCTAACCGACCCTCACGACTCTTACCCTGACCCTAACCGACCCTCACGATGCAAAGACGCCCACCCAGATAGTACATAGGCACCCCGATTGTACATGTTCACCGTTTACGTTGCTAAACTGATAGTGCTTTTAAGTCCGTATTTTACGTTGCTAAATTCTTCTGATGATTATTTGGGATCAATTCGAATCCCCGAAACCCAAATCACAAAAGCCCGATTTCCCGAAAACAATTTTATAGGCTAATCCATAATAGTTTTCAGTATTCGAACAAATGGTAGCAAATTGTTTTCAGGAATTCAAACAATTTTGCTTATCCACCACTTTCGGGGAATCAGGTTTCGGGGATTCGGGAAGACCCCCACTTACGCGTCCAAAACATCCCAAACCATTGCATCATTCACCTTTAAAGTTGCCAGTTTCGCATCCTAAGCATTTTAATCACAATTCCTCACCCAAAATCCTTACATAGATGTATTATAAATATTTGCAATTTGAACTGACGCATATTTACTAATTGAAATTTGTGAATATGCTGAATATATCAACAGATTTCCACATTCCCAGCCGGAACTGCTGAAACAGTGGGTGAACAATATGCATCGAGAAAGTTTTGCACCATCAAAGAAATCGGTCGTTTGCTCTGATCACTTTCAGCCAAGCTGCTTTGATCGAACTGGACAGACAGTCAGACTTCGTGTTGGATCTGTGCCAACGATCTTTACCTTGCCTGATCACCTTGTTAAGGTTTCTTTCCATATTGATTTTCCTGCAACAACTTTTTACTTCATAACCATCTGTCAGCTATTATTTATTTAAACTGGTGAACTGAGGATAATTTAATTAATTAATTAAGAGCGACTGCAGCACGTTGAGGCCACCATGAATACACAGATGTCAGAATTGTGCACACCGTTAATTAATTTATTTATTGTTTTGTAAAGCTGTTGTTGATTTATGCTGCTATTATGATATATAGACAATTATTAACATGGTAACATGGTTTTAGACCATGATGGTAGTTTGTATAAGTCAGCACAGCACATGACACCACTTAGACATCCCTTGAGTCCAAGTCCAGAACCAGTCAAATATGTACTTTTACAAGGAACATTGGACTTATATAGTGCATAAATTCAGTTGCAGCCCATACCTGGCACCTGACGTGTTTACAGAGTTGTGTAAAAAACACAAGCACATTCATTTCATTTTTTTGGGTAACCATCCAGAGAAAAACACAAGGATACAATAATACATAACACAATAGTGTGTTCTCGGTTGCACTGGAGACTCGCTAGATAGGGCCACCTCTGAACAGCCTATCAACCACATCTTTGTCTTCCATTATCAGCTGTATTCTTGATATGTTGCTTGTTGCTGTGTTAGGTTGTGAAGTCTCGGAAACCTCCGAAAGAGTGATTGCAGCAAGTTGAGGCCACCGTGAATACACAGATGTCAGAACCGTGTGCACCGTTAACATCGCCTACAGTTGTACTGCCTGAGAAGGATCACTCCTATTCGATAAAAGATAGTCCAAGATCTTTGAAAAGGAAAATGGATATTGTTGTTGATCATGTTTGATAGTACACCAGACAACAATCATGTTTTCAATTTAATTAAGTGCATAAGCAGTTGCTATTGCTCTATCAGAATGCATCATCTGGCCAACCAAAAAACTGTCCAATTAGCTGGACCAGTAATACGTAAGCAGCTGTCAAAGCTTGTACTGTTTAAGCATCAGTGATTGATAAGTAAGGAAGCTTTTCATGCCAACTTATGCTACTAGAGACGTGCAAATACTTATTACATCAAGAAACAAGTATGTAAATATTTTGATTTGACTTTGAATACATGGAGTTTACTTCCATCAGCCCCAACAGGACATAATTTATGTTTTGCTTGGCATTAATAATCCATTAATTAGTGTGTTTTACATTGTTTTTCTCAGTATTATTCAGTCTTTTATTCTCATTGAACAATTATTTGTATTTGATTAGCGTATTTCTAATTCTCGTTTGAAATGAGTTATTTCATGTCTTGTAGTAGTTTCTTTGAGTTAAGACTGCTCTTGAATGTCACTATTGCATCTAGGGAAACAATTAAACTGAACTTTCATGTCAGTCATAAAAAGTTTTATTTAATAAGTTATAGTGTAATTTGTGGTATGGTTTGAAATGTCTGCCTCGATGGAGTCTAAAGTTGCCAAATGACTTGTCACTGCCGTGATGTGATGTAATGGTAGGGGGATGGTGGTCATCATTGCGCGGGAATGAGGAGATGTAGGTCGTCGTCTCAGGTGGTGCTGACGGTCTCGGGGCAGGTCTGGAAGGATACGAAGTGTTCGGCCTGGTCTGTGTCCTAGGGCAGGGAGGAAGACTCTTCTCCAGTGGCGCCATCTGTGGGGAGGGTGAAGTGAGACCCTTCGGAGGGAGGTGGATTATGTGCATTAAAGAGATATCCCCAAGCAAACTAGGCATTATTTTAAATCAGTCCGGTTAGCGGGCCATCCATATATTACGTATGCAAAAATTCAGGAAAATTGGACCCCTCTCCCCTTCCCTGTTCGCACACTTACCTTCCCCCCAACCAGGGTACGTACGGTTGACGCACCCCCCCCCAAGACCAACTGCAGAATGTGTCAGTACCACAGGTCCTGGCAGCGACTGTCTGCACTTTAGGCCAGATTGAAGGATGAGTAATCCATGGACTCACTGCTGAGTTGTGAGTTTTAAAATAGCGTTCAGAGGTAAGGTGGCATACAAATGACACCTCTCTCACAGTCCTACTTCCTCTGGTAGTACCGGATAGCTGGAAAGACTGAACTCTAGCTCACTTGAAGGCCAAACAATTTGAAGGCCCCGTTTCCTATGCGTACGTACATTAGGCTATCAGTAGACCCCTCCCCCCCATTCGCAAGCGTACGCAAACACATGCCTTTCGGTTACCCCATCTCCCCTCCATGGATGGCCCCTTAGTGGCCTAACAAAACACCGCATAATGCGTACGTACATTCTCCGTTGACCCCACGCTTGCATGTGATGTCTGACCATCTAGCTCTATGCGTTATGCTGTGCGTAGCTTACGCACTATATGGACGCCCCTTGGTCCTTTACTAAAGAATTCTTGCTAAACAACACATACTAATTTGTACTAGTCGTAGTAAGACGACTGAACATCAATTAACGGTTGGCTAGCTTGTAGTGAATGTGGAAATGCTCTTTACTTGAAGGTTTTAGTCGAAACTTAATTACAGGTATGAAACGCACAGCTGATAGAATACGAGTAGGAAGATGGCGGAAAGGCCAGCTCGCCGACCGCGCCGCTTCGGGCAGAACGAATAGGCTAAGCGCAATCCAGGTCTAAATATAGATATCGATGGTTTATGTAGCAAACTTGCAATTTTTTTAATTTAGAGACGCATAGGAGGAGAGAAAGTTATGTCTTTTAGGGTGCGAGGAGAGATGATATGAAGGCTTGCACAGTAAAATGTGAACTTTTAGACTGCACAGGTGCATATCATGGCAGTTTTTATACTAAAATTACAACTTTCCATGTTTCAAAGATAAATTTGTGCACTGATTTGAGTGTTTTAGCAGATCGACTGTATACAAAACGCGAAATATTAGTATGGATGTTTAGATATCGCGGTATATAGTAGGAACATGTGTATTGACCAAAGTTTTACATATAGGCTTACATGTTTGGTAAAGTGCAATGAAGTCGTGTCATATTAACGAACTCTTTTACGAATTTTGAGTTTGAGAGTTAAAATATCAAAACTGATGAAAAGGAATGTGTAGTTCTATGCCATTGGATGTTGAATATGTAAGATATTTTAATTGTTTGATGACGGTCGAGTGCTTGAAAGTAAGGATAATTTGTAAGTTGTGCTTGTATTCGCGTGGTGTTGGCTTTGTAGATGCCATCGTGGAACGAGTGTATAATTGGATTTGTAGAAATAACGTGTTCTTGAATAAAAAGACATGTAAAAGTCAGGGTCCGATTTGCCGGGGGGGTCGGGGGGGTTGGACCCCCCTGCTTCTTTTTTTGACCCCCCTGCTTCAAGCCTTTGGCCGACCCCCGGGGGGTCGGCTTGACCCCCTCAAATTCATTACCCTGAGTCCTACACCAAACGACTCCATTATGACCTATTGCAAGCAGTACAGCCTTGTCACCTTTGGGTAATTATTTATTATTTCAGTCGGTACTCGGTAGGCTACTCTAATTTTTAAATATCGCGTTAATATTGTTCACGAGTACCGTAGCGCTTTAAGCTTGGCATATTCAGCTGTTGAGGGATTATGTTACTTTTAACTCAAGCTGAGGTCGTCTACTGCGTAGGCAGAGGCAGTGTAGTGTCAGAGATGTTTCGCAGGGGACGACCAAACATACAGCAGACAACAAACGGACCACAGTCCCTGCACAAGCCAGCGCCCACAGGCGCCTTCATGCCCGGGGCCCTCGCCTTGGGCACATCGGCTCCAACGCCACGAGCATCCAGTTGCGGGGTAAAGGTCAAGTAAACAGTGGCATTCTGTCCAGCGTTCCCTGGCGCTTTTGACCTCGATTGACCTAGACTAGAGTGCACATCTGTATCAGTGCACAGCTATATGCTGTCATTTTTGTGACATGAACCGAATTGGAGATCGGCATAAGGTGGTCAAAATGCAGGCTCATCTGTGCCTATATAAAGTGCCTATATAAAGTCACTGGTGATGCTGCAGTTATTGTCCTACAACCGCCAGTCCAAACAAGAACACGTCATCAAAACGTACGTCTCCTGCCATTGGATTATGGTGGAACCCCAGAAGCTGTGCACTCTGCTTCAGAGATGTTTCGGATTGACAATTTTCTGCCCATCGTTGATCAATTCACAACCGAGTTGACAAGAAGACTTGCATCATACGAACTACTCTGCTCAAGGTTTATTGGTTTTCTATCTAGGCTTGAATCTTGTAGTGATGAAGAAATACACAACTCAGAGAAAAACCTTGTAGCAATATACGGCGATGACCTCGATGAAAGCATTGGCAATGAGCTCATAATTTTATGCAGTGTTCTTATTTTGTCAAAATGTTTAAAGACGAGACAGGCCTCAACATAAGTCAAGAGCAGTTCATGTACCAATACATGGCAAAGGTGCTGAAAGTTCATTTCAAGTATGACACATGAGAGACCTAGCCACCCTGCAGCGTTGAGCATAGAGAGTGATACGGTATTCTACGTCAACTGAATTTTAATCAGTTTATTGATGACTTTTCCAATGGAAAAGTGCGCAAAGTCCTTTTGGGCCTATTCAAATTTACATCCAACTGTAGGCTTTACTGAGCAAATTAACTGACTCAATCTATCTGTTTTTAGTTTGGAGGTCGCGCCTATCACCCTTTTTAATTTCTTTCTTTGTCTGTATCAACAATTTCTATTAAAAACTGGATAAGAATCTTAAAGCTTATCCTTGTGTGTTGTGCTTGAACCTCTTAATAGCCTATAATAGAAGACCCTTTATTTATAAGTAAAATGATCTTCCCAATTTATTTTCATATTTTACAAAATTAATTAACAATAAGTCACAATATTATTCTCAGATTGTGATCGAGTACTCTATACATAAAAACAAGGCCAGCATAGGGGTCTCATCTCGCAACACTTGAGCACACTTTGAAGATTCTGCTCATTTCGTCTGCAGCTTGCGAGCGTGGCTTTAGCCAGATGAACTTGCAACATATACTGTAGGCCTACAGTGCGCAACTTGCTGGCTGTTGGCTGATGATCAGCATTAACGGGCCATATGTAACATCTTGGAATGCCAGGATATACTGTACGTTATTTCCTGGCTGAAATGTGGGCGCCATGATGCCTTAGATAAGCCAATTGGCAAGGCGACTATTGTGCACAAACAAAAGAAATATGCACAGCTTTTTGATAGTGAAAATATGCACAGCTTTTTGATAGTGGCTGTACTAGTGTACTTGGTGCACTGGTTCATTGGGTTTGCTAGTATTTCCAATGACAGTACTTGGTGCATTGGTTTGATAGCCTTGGTTGTGTACTTGTATTTAATCTTTCAGTGCAATTTAGTCACGTCTAACGCTTATGTGTGGGCCTGCAATTTGTTGTTCCTATTAGTATATTTCAGCTAAAACTGCTACTGAAAACTCCTTTTAATTTTGAATATAAATTTGTTTCGATGTCATGTTTGCATCGTAGTTGACTGTTGGTCATTGCAGAATCTTGACATATTATGCAAGTTCATTAACCTCATTTACAAAATAACGAGTAAAAAATTAATTATGGCTTAATACATTTTTATTATTTGTACAGATTTCCGACCCCCCTGCTTCTTTTTTGACAAATCGGACCCTGGTAAAAGTTGCAGTCTTATAGTGTTTGAGAGATGTAGTTTACTCCAGATGATACAAGCATAAAGCTGTAGTCTGTGGAAAAGCTATGTTTTCGTTTAAAGCGCACATTCAAATCACATGTATCGTTACATTTTTGACGAATTCGTTTGAAGGAACTGTTATGTGTGTCATAGTTCGAGCAGAAGAGGTATGACTTAAGTGGTTGCAGTTTGTGGAAAAGGCATGTTTTTGATTGAAATGCACATGCAAAGTCTGTAAAATTATGCATTTTTGTTTCGTTTGGGTGACGAAAGTGAAATGCATGATAGTTCTAGCTGGAGATGTGAAGCCTGATCATGCAATTTGCGGAATCTTAAAATTTTTGACTGAAATGTATGTGACACGCATGTGAAAATGTGCATCTTCTGTAGATATTGGGTGATGGAACTGTTGTGTATGAAAGTTCTATAGCTGGAGAAGTATGAAACACGTGGTAGCAATTTGTTGAAAAGAGTGTTTACAATTGGAAAGCATTCTTGGAGACTTTGGATGGTGAAACTGATATGTATGACAACTCTGATTGGAGGAAACGAAGCATGCAGCTGTAAATTGTAGTGAAGCGAGAGTTTTTGATTAAAAGACATTTGCAAAGTGTGCAAAATGGTGCAGTTTTTGGAATTCCGGACGTTGGAACTAGCCTACTATGCACGATAGTTCTGGCAAAGCGTTGTAGTTATTATTTGTTGGAAAATGGGTGAAACACACTTGCAAAACATGTAAAGTGGAGCATTTTAGGACAGTTAAGGTGATGAAGTTGAAATGACATGGCTAGACGAGCGAAACGTGCAACTCCATGTGACAAAGCAACTTCCATAAATTATGCAGGAAACTCTGCGTATTTTCATTCTTAAGGGTTTTTCAATTGCTTGCAAATATAGTCAAATACTCAAAGACACGAGTTGCATGTTACAAGTTGAGTTATTTCAGTAATACAGTTTCACAACATCTATGCCGAGTCACAAAGTTTCGATTAGATGTGCTGGCCCCAATACTTGAAATACAGTCCCTGCTGACATAAAATGTTCGACTAATGTTTGTCTCTTTAAGCGTCGACTCCATGATTACTTGGTGGCATATTAAATTATCAAATGTGTGTGCACTAGTTAACAAGTTAAGATTTATTGATTCCATGTGCAGTTGACCAAACCAGCCGCAGCACTGTCATTGTATGTAAGAGTGACCATGCTGAGCGGGATTTTGGTCCTTTTACTATTCCCTTTTAATGTTGCTCCCGGATAACAACATTTTATACACTTTAACACAATTGAAATGTCTTGGCTGATTGGACCAATAAAAGTTCTGGTTATTGTTATGGTTATATAATACATATAATATGCGCATACAGGTCGTCGTATAATTATGTCTTCATAACACCATTTGGTATGGAGACGGAAGGTGCTATAAAAAGACCAGGTTGTATTATATTACAACTATGAAAAACATTGGTTTTCTTTCATAAAGCACAACGAAAAAGTGATTCAGCCGAAACGCCAGTAAGTTAAAATGATTTAAACGTAAACAAATAAAATTGATCCACTTTCTGACGAAGATGATTTTGATTCTCAGTACTAGCTTCGGATTATTATTGCGAATGCGTAGAACGCCAGAGTGATCGTCGTTAAGTAGATGACGCAGACATAAAAACAGAGACGATCGATTACAAGAGCCGAGTATTTCCAGTCGCCGTCATGCATACCCTCGCCATCTGGTGATTGCTTGTCTACCACGTCGGTAGAAGGTGAGAAACCATGGTTCGTTGTTGTGACGATTTCCCCTTCGTTGAATTGAATGGCGCTGTTGGATTTGGCCTTTACGCAATCTGTCATCTGCGTTTTGCGCCTCTTTTGTTTGTTATCGATTGGTTTTGGCATTCGCAAAAATTTGGCAAGTCGAATACAAACGTAGGTCCTCACCTGAGGATGAAACACGCGATATAAAGGGGCTTGTGATGACTTTTACAGCAATTATTTCATCCGCTCAGTATATAATGAAAAATGTGTTCTGTTGAGATTTTAAAACCTGTTGTGCATACATACATACATATACACATACATATATACATACATATACATATGCATACATACGTACATAGATACATACGCACATACATATATCAATCAATCAATCAATCAAAGATTTTTATTGCAACCAAATGACAATTATGACAGAATACAGTAAATGTAAAACAGAAATAAGCAGAGTTGTCACTGGTGACAAAAGGTGGCCCCTAAGGGATATTCGTCCCGCTAACTAGGGTCACCTATAAAGCAGCAATAACATTTACAATATGACTGACAATGGTGAAAGAAAATAGCCTCTTTTCCCTGTATTTATGCAGTTGAGCCAATCGGCATCAAATTTACTTACATAGAGGCAACATATAAACGGATAGTATGCGTACCTTAACTAACTTAACTAACTTAACTAATTAAAGATAACCAAAGTAGACCCACGTGCGATCGTGTGCAACCAGATACGTGAGAACTAGGATGAACCATCCCTCTGACGAAGGGAACTCAGTCGATGTTCAATAGGTGCCTACGTAGTCGAGTCTTAAATAAGTAGGGATTAGCCAATTGACGTATGTCAAGGGGCAGGTTATTTCAAATCTTAGGCCCATAGAATTTTATACTGAAGACCCTTACATTGGTCCGGGCTCTATCAAGGCGGTAATTGAGGGCATTCCTAGTAAGGTGTGAGTGAAGTTGAGAACCCAAAACAAAATAATTCTTGAACGAGTCCGGTAATAGCTTATTTTCAAACCGGTAGAGAAAGATTCCTATTTGAAATGTTCTAATTTGATCCAGAGTTAATAAATGGAAGTGGTTAAATATAGGTCCAGAGTGGGTGCCATAGGGGGCTCCCAAGATCAGTCTAACTGCTTTCTTTGGGAGAATCACTAGTTTGTGAAGCCTTGAGTTATAA
The DNA here is from genome assembly GCA_963556255.1 of Allolobophora icterica. Taxonomy (NCBI): domain Eukaryota; kingdom Metazoa; phylum Annelida; class Clitellata; order Crassiclitellata; family Lumbricidae; genus Allolobophora; species Allolobophora icterica. The sequence goes on along the minus strand of OY744603.1, from coordinate 88,899,415 downwards.
TTAATTGCCCAAATTATATTACAGTAGCTAAGGTAAGGTAGGATCAGAGTATAGTATAAATTTAATCTAATGGAAGTGGGAAGTAGGTAGGATATCCTCTTAATGATTCCTATGTTCTTTGCTATTTTCAAAGAAATGTAGTTAATATGGTCTTTCCAGGACAAGTGTCTATCCACCAGTACGCCAAGGAATTTCGTTGTCTCCACTTGTGCCAGAGGGGTTCCCGCAATTTCTAGGGTGATGTCAATGGGCTTGATTTTCCTATGTGACTTGAATATAATAAAGCTAGTTTTATCTATATTAAGGGAGAGCCTGTTTGCCGAGAACCAATTATTGACTAGGATTAGTTCAGCGTTAATAATCTCCATTAGGGATTGCCAGGAATGATGAGCAAGGAATATATTAGTGTCATCAGCGAATAAAATGAAATAAAGAGTTTTAGAGACATCTGCCAAGTCGTTGATATATAATAAAAATAATAAAGGACCAAGATTTGATCCCTGAGGGACCCCATATTTAATTCCTAGGCTATCCGACAAGACCCCATTACTCCAAACTCTCTGTGTGCGATTGGCTAGATAGCTGTCAAACCATTTTAATAGTGGGCCTCTGATACCGTAATTTTCTAATTTTTTTAGTAGAATAGCATGGTCTACGGTATCAAATGCTTTAGCCAGATCGACGAATATTCCCACAGAGTAATCATTATTGTCTATAGCTTTGGTAACCCTATCCTCCAAGTCTAATAGGGCCATGTATGTAGAATGACCCTGTTGGAAGCCATGTTGAGACTGATGAATCAAGTTAAAGCTTTTAATGTAATTGCTGAGTCTATCATAGACAATTTTTTCAAAATATTTAGCAAAGTAGTTCAGTACAGAAATTGGTCTGTAATTGGCACCCTTTTTGAAGACAGGTATGACCTTGGCTGCCTTAATGTTAGTCCGAACCAAACCATTAAGTAGTGAACAGTTTATAATTGCCGTTAGTGGTTGAGTAATTAAGGACAAATTTGGAGAGGCAAGATAGGGATCAATGTCATCTATACCTTTTGTATGCGTTTTTTTAGAGTACTGCAGACTTTTAAGAGTTCTTCCGGGGAAGTCAAAGTAATTCCCATGGAGTTTTGACGGGACGGAGGCAAATAGTCAATAAAGTTCCCTGGAGAATATTGAATTTTGTTAGCTAAGTCTGTGGCTATACTGGTAAAGTAATTGTTAAACCCATTGGCAATGTTAATTGGATCTTCTACATTATTATCATTTATTCTTAAAGAGACTACTTCCACTTTCTTATTGTCAAGTGACATTACTGTTCTGATTAATTTCCAAGTAGCCTTTAAGTCGTTATGACATTTTTGGAATTCAAAATTATAGTAATTACGTTCAGCATTTAGTCTAATAGTTTTAAATTTATTTCGATACTCGATAAATTTACTCTTGTTCTGATTATTCGGATTTTTTAAATATCGTACATATAAGAGGTTCTTCCTCTTGGATGATTTAAGAAGCCCCGTAGTCATCCATGATATTCCCATATTAAATTTAACTTTACGATCCTTAGTATCTGTCAAGAGAGGAAAGGCATCATTATAGGCCTGGGTATATCTAGCAATGAATAATTCGTATGCTTCATTAGCATCACCTTGGTTACACATCCTCAATACAGGATCCCAGCTAATATCTTGCAGAAGAGATTTGAATTTAGATTTCTGTTCATCGTTAATTAATCTATTTGCTTTGGAGTATAGTTTAATATTGGGCTTTGACACCAATGCAAACCTAGCACAAATCGGGAGATGGTCGGAGATGTCAGATATGATGATGTGAGCATCGAGCAGCTTCGACCAGGCACTGTCTGGTGAATATATTGTCTATTAAAGTTCGGGTTGTGGGAGTGATTCTTGTAGGCCTGGTAATAGCCGGCAGGTAAAGATGAGTGGCCATATAGTTATAGAAAATATTGGTTTCCGTATGTTCATTAACTTTTAGTAAATCGATATTAAAATCTCCTAGTAATATTACATCCTTAAAGCTGGTCTTTATTCCCCCTATCAGCTCATCAATTTCCTCATTGAACTCATTCAGTCTCTGCCCAGGAGCCCTGTAGATAATCCCTACTAAGAGGGATCCCTTTCTTAACTTAAGCCGAATAAATAGGCTCTCATACGTTTTATGGTCGATCCGTCCAGCCAAGGGTATATAATGTTGGAATTTTAGGCCTTCTTTATATCATACATGCGAAAATAGACACGTTGATGTACATGCATGCGTACATACAATTACACACATATACAGTTACATACATACATACAATACGTGATACATGCATAAATATACACATGTAGACGCATATGCACCCATACATTTGCTTGCAAACAGAGGCGCCGGCAGCGTGACGCACTGGACGCACGTGCGTCCACCCACCAAATCAAATCCATACAAGTATTAGGCGTCGCATCGACATTTTTGACAAATTTCACTGTGTAATTTTGGCTTACCATACATATTTATAAATATTATCTTATAAGATATCATATGCATGTGTTATACCGTAATTTTATGAGTCACTCTGAGTCGTTTTCAGTGTATGACTACGAGTGGCAGACAGGGGATGGGTGTAGATGGGAATAGACGGGAGGGGTGTGCGTCCAATTTTTTAAAGCCTGGCGGCGCCCCTGCTTGCAAACATTTACATACATACATTTACGGTACACGCATTACTCGCTTATTTCTCTGAAGCCTCTTGGAAGTGATGGATTTCAACGTGTACATACCCAATCCGGCAGAGGATAGGCGTTCGATGACGATCGGTGATAGAGATTGGAGATACCACACATCGCCATCAGCGACAAAGCATTGGCGGTCATGACACACGCGAAATAGATTGCTGTTGACGTAAACATAGGCCTATATAATCAAGTTGTTCTGAAAGTCTCTCAGACACAAATAGTACAGTACTGTAATTATGATTAGTAACTTCTAATAGCACCGGTGTCTAATGCACAAGGTATCAAGGGATTGCACACCAAAACTTAGACTCAAGCAGGTCAATATCCAGAAGATCAGTCCGATTCAGAAGATCAGTGCCCTTTTTGGTCTGGCTGATGTTTCGTAGACGTTAGTTACCTTTCTTTTTTGTTTCATGCATTTGCTAATCGTATAAATTGTTTGTTAGCCGTTGATTGATTGATTGATTGATTGACTGACCGACCGACCGATCGATCGATCGATCGATCGATCGATCGATCGATCGATCGATCGATCGATCGATCGATCGATCGATTGATTGATTGATTGATTGATTGATTGATTGATTGATTGATTGATTGATTGATTGATTGGAAGAAGCGAACAGGTGGATCGTTGAAGAGAAAAAGCAGCCGAATCATCCTACTGAAAATAGCAATTGCATCACAATTACTGTTTCTTGCCCACTTCTATAATTACTCTTCACAATTGCTTAATGACGAATAACTACCTATATCTCGCTCCAGAAAACAATATATGAGAACTTAAGTAATATAAATAATAAGAGTGAACAATAAATAATAATAATTAATAATAACAACAACGAAAACCAACAGCTTTATTGTAATTGTAATTATGTTCATAAATTTAGATAGCGTCACAACTACACAAACTCTTCAGAAGCTCCCCGGCCTGACAACACAAATAAATAAAATAGGCCAATTAGATTATTATTACTGCATCAGTTCATTTTAAAATAACATCTTCATACTATGTATTATACTTTAATCATTACTGCCACTGTAACTAATACTTTTATTACTACCACTATTACCATTAGGCCTCCTATTATTACTACTAATATCACACTAATCATCATCGATATTGTCGTCGTTATCGTCGTCGTTATCATCATGGTCATCAACAACATCATACCGATAAGTGGTATGGCATCGGATGTCGGTGGGACTCGATCAGCTACAATCAGTTGATTGACGCTGAATGCCAACAGCGTCGAAATTCCTACAACACAAAAAAGTCGAATAACATTAATGTGGTTTTTAATGGCACTCTGGAATTTACACTAAGGAGATGGCTGGCTGGCTGGCTGGCTGGCTGGCTGGCTGGCTGGCTGGCTGGCTGGCTGGCTGGCTGGCTGGCTGGCTGGCTGGCTGGCTGGCTGGCTGGCTGGATGGATGGATGGATGGATGGATGGATGGATGGATGGATGGATGGATGGATGGATGGATGGATGGATGGATGGATGGATGGATGGATGGATGGATGGATGGATGGATGGATGGATGGATGGATGGATGGATGGATGGATGGATGGATGGATCCAAGGACGGACAGACGGACCGACGGATGGATGTTCTTTGGGTTGGTCGGTCGGTCGGTTGGTTGATTGACCCTTTGCTTGGTCAGAGGTTTTATAAACGGCCAATCTCCCTACCTTACCTAACCTGTCCACATTGTTCCTCGGAATCAGCAATCGAATTGTTCCAATCTAATCTATTTGTTTTCTACAGACCCGTTACAATGATTGATGCACAAGGCATTAATCGATGGTAAAACTTTACTGAAATCGCAGTCGCAATCATAATCCGTTAGAGAAACAAATTTAAACTTCAACAGGGTTCACTTCTATCCCTAGAATTAAGGTTTCCTTACAAAAGAACAAATATTAGACCTACCGAGTCCAATTCATTGTCTGTAACAACAGGTTTCTTACAAACGACCAAGTATTATACTTACCGAGTCCAATTCGTTCGCCAGATTCCGGTGGTATGATGAAGGTGACAGCTGAGAGGGCGGACAGCAGAGTGCAAGGCATGATGAGATTGAATCCATAAAAGAGAGGTAAACGTCTCCAGTGGAAAGTGTACGTCAGATGGCTCGTCGGAAAGAGACAACACGAGTATTGAATGGTCGTTTCGTTGTACAAAATCTCTGTGAAAAGTCAAATTTTACTGCCAAAAAGGTTGTGGCTTTTGAGCCACTTTCTTCAAGCCGCACGCAATGTTTATACAATATCACTCACTCACCAGCAAAACTACAGAACCGTTTGCTCATAACTAAAGTTTAAGGGGCGTCGGGGACCCAAACTAAGATCCAACAGCTGAGGACGTCTATGGCAGAGTTATACAATAATATGCAATGCAAATAATTATATTTTATATTGCTCTCCTTCAACGGTTCAGTAGTGCACACACGACCATACGATAGAACATCACTTGCCTCTAACGCTCTAATGGCGCTGAGCAACTGTGAGTGAAGGACATGCTCAAGATCTTTACGACCATACGATAGAACATCAATGGCACTGAGCAACTATAAGTTAAGGACATGCTCAAGGACCCTATAGTATAGACAGTGATCTTCCGAGTGGAGGGTCGAACCCGAAATATTTGCTTTCATAGGCCGAGCGCTTCACCAACGCCGTACCAAAGAGTTATGGGGTAATACCTAAAGTTTCAGGTTATATTAATCATCATAGTTGTCGTCATCATCACCAACAACAACAGCAACAACTCTGTCCTTTGTAATAAAAACTGCATAACACATTTGACAGACAATGAACGGCATACCGATATTCAAAAGGCCGACCCAGAATAGTTTAGAGTCTCGTTTAATTACAATCACCTATTAACACAGATCAAAATGAGATGGCAAGGGAAACATAAGTTAATTCCTACACATAATGAGAACACAAGCTACTGTACCTTAGAAAAAAACACGTATACACCGGAAATATACAAGAATATGTACCGTACTCACCTAAGAGGTCCCATTCTGCGTTGCGCTTGTAGAAGCCGTTGACGACCGGCGTATCCTTGGCCGTCAGGTTCAGCTTGGGCGTGTCGTAACTCCACGACTCGAACTCGAAGAGACACCTCTGCTCATCGAAGGGAAACCAGTGGATATCGATCGGGCAGTAGGAGAGGGCCATCATCGGCGGAAACCACTCGCAGAGCCCGTTCGATGAGACGACGATGTTCACTTCAGCCCAACTGCTCCACTTCTGTGCCCTGTTTGATCAATGGCAAAACACTGTGCAGGCGATGGAAGACCAAATACACCATGGAAGACGAGCTAATTGGTGAGGAGGAGGAGGAGGAGGAGGAGGAGGAGGAGGAGGAGGAGGAGGAGGAGGAGGAGGACGAGGACGAGGAGGACGAGGACGACGAGGACGACGAGGACGACGAGGAGGAGGAGCAGGAGGAGCAGGAAAGAAGGAGGAAAAGGAGGAGGAGGAGGAGGAGGAGGAGGAGGAGGAGGAGGAGGAGGAGGAGGAGGAAAGACATGAGGAGGAGGATAATGAGGAGTATGAGACGGACTAGAATGAGGAGGAGAATGACGAGAAGAAGGAAAATAAAAAGGAGAATAAGGAGGACGAGAAAGTAGTGGTGGCGGCGGCGGTGGTGCCAGAAATGTTAGGAACTTATAGTTAAGAGTTGTAGTAGCGGTAGGATTAGTAATATTAGTAGTAGTAGTGCCATGGTAGTTGTAGTATTAACAGTGGAGGTAGTAGGAGTAGAAACAAATATATATATACATATATAGTTGTATATAAATGTGTGTGTATATATATATATGTATTTATATATAATGATCATGATAATCATGATTTCATGATTACGACGATGACGATGAGCAGAACCATAAAAATGATTTGCTCGTTATCAGGTGAAAGTATGTAATAGGTCAAATTCTAGATACCTGTTGATGAGAACTATGTCTGGTGTCCAAAGCTTCACGCATGGAACTGATATGCTGGACAGTCCACCGTAATCGCTTTCATTCCAAGCGAGTCTGAAGTCACTCCACATCTACATAATTAAGCGTTTACACTAATTTCACATAGGTAAAGTAAGGAAAGAAAATATAAGATAATAAAGGTAAGGTGAGTTACGGTAATTAAGGTACGTTAAGAGAAAGTTGGATAAAATAATGCAAGTTAAGAAAGCTAAAGTGTGACAAGAAGAGGCGAGGAAATGTAATTAAATTAATTAAAGGTAAATAAAGCAATGCGAGGTGAGGCAAGGCAAGGTGATATAAATTAAGAAAAGACAATTTAATGTAAGGTAGTGAAGCAAGCTAAGGAAAGTTGTAACTAGGTATTTTTACGGATGTTAAATGAGTAATTACTTGATCTAATCCACTTGGAACTGCTTACAACGTTGACCATTGAAATCTGTGATGCATTGTGAGCATTTAAACCCTGATGAGTATCTGTTAAATAGGCCCAATAAAATCCGTGGTAACAGTTACAAATCGGCTTATAACTCAATTGGCTTGCGTCCACTTGCCTAAGTATATGATGCGTTCGGGGCCCTCTATTACACGATTCTGGACCCATATATGCAAAGGCTGGGAGCTATAGATATTATGTGAATGGATCACTGTTACAAGATTCTGGCCCAAATATACCAAACGTGGGACGCTGTATAAGTTAGAGGAATTAAATCAATTAATGAGAATTTCCGTTGATTATCTGAGTGACCATTTCGATCCAGACGAGCATTTCCATGACTTCGTTGAGGTCATCCTGAAACAAGAGTTCAAAGGACGATGATGGCAATACGAATATAATCTCTTTAATTAATTATTAATTATTCAATTCAATTCAATGTCGTTTATTGCAATCCTGACAGTTGTAATATACATCTATTCATGTACCCTGCAAACATTTCACAAAGAGTCTAGGAAAGCAACAGGAAGACCCAAAGGGACCAAGGTCCCGCTGACGGGCTGCCTATACATGTAAAGTACCAAGACAGATTAAGATAAGAAGCAGGATAAGAAGCAGATTCCTCTAACTTAAATAAGAAAGAAAGAAAGGAAAAGAAAAGGAAAGGAAAAGAAAAGAAAAGAAAGAAGCTCGAAGAGAACATAACTAAGAAGAAAATAACAATCTAGGTAATCTTAACTACTCTTAACTAAATTTAGCCTTCGCCAGAGGGCATTCAGCCGACCTCCCGGCACCCCACGCCGCGCACACACCCACCCACATTATATATAATGTTATTAAATATCAGAGGCTATTGTATTTCTCTGTGAAAGTCAAGCTGAGGCAGATTAAGGCACGATAAGACAGGTTCGAGTAAAGCATGGTAAGACTGGGTCAGGTAGGTGTACGGTACACCGGTATAGTAAGATTGGGTGTGGTAACGCCATGTATTCAGTGAGGTAAAGGCAAGGAACGATAATGCAAGACAAAGAAAGATTATTTAAGGCAAGTTTAAGAAAGAAAAGGTAAGTTAAGGCAAGGAAATGCAAGGTAAGGCAAGATAAGGCAAGTTAAAGGTAAGTCAAGGTAAGGAAATGAAGGTAAGGCATGTTAAAGATAAGCCTATGGGCAAGGAAATACAAGGTCAGTGAAGTTAAAGGTAAGCCAAGGTAAGGAAATGCTAAGTAAGGTAAGTTAAAGTTAAGCCACAGTGTAAGCCACAACGATCGTACGTCGTTACATATGGTCCCCTTTACTCTGTAACTGGTTTTCATGCAATCTATGGCATGAACTTCTACTTTCCATGTCTCTATTTCGCAAGCGCTTGAAGACCATTCGATTCGATTGTGGTCCTCTATATTCAGGTCGAAAGCACCTCTGATGGGTTTTCTTGAATAGGCGCTATGTAAATGAGCATTACAATTTACATAACAAAAGTGTTTTAAAGTACTCGTTGCTGTCATGGCAGTGACAAGAAGTTCACCTGGTCTCCAACTTCAAGCAACGTCATATACAATGCGTCGTTTTTTTCGCCAACACTAACTCTGTCGTCAGACCCACATGGATCCCATACAGGATTCAAATATGACCCATGTGGGACCCGGTTTGAGCCAAAACAGAGAATGTTTGTAGACTGCATAATTGTGTGTTATTGGCGAGTTTTTCTTACAATGTCCGCTGTTGCTGAATCAAGTAAACGATTCAAGAATGTAGTGTAGTGTTTAGCGTCCTGGTCTGTCAATCGAGAGGTCGTACTTCAATCCACGCCCTGAGTAGAAATTTGGTTTGAGATTTCTGCCCCATCTGTACCCCTAGCCAACTCAGCTATGATGAGTACACTGACCGTACACTATTAGTGGGAAGTTGAGACGGTGAGGCAGAGGACTGGCCACCCGCTGTCATATGCCAAGGCTAAGAAAATGAAGTCGCCAACACCATACTAATGGCTGACTCAAAGTTAACTTTAGGGACTGCTCATCATCACCATGATCATTATTATTATTATTATTATTATTATTATTATTATTATTATTATTATTATTATTATTATTATTATTATTATCATCATCACCATCATCATCATCATCATCATCATCATCATCATCATCATCATCATCATCATCATCATCATCGTCATCGTCATCGTCATCATCAATATTGCATTTATTACTCGCGCAAGGTCAGTTAATATGAACCTGAGCAACTGTGAGCGAAGGACTTGCTTAATTTTCATACACAGCAACCTCGAACTCGTTCTCTCCGCGTCACATGCCGAGCGCCTAACCAATAATGGCTGCATTGGTTAGGCCCCACTACTATTACGACATAAAATCTGACTATAAAGAAATACTCTTGGACCTTTCTTCGGTACTTGTCGCTTTCACGACCCCCAAATTTTAATCGTTCATCCCGCTTGTAGTTTAACATTTTAATCATTCATCCCGCTTCTAGTTTCATTAACATTTTAATCATTCATCCCGCTTGCAGTTTAATTTACATTTTAATCGTTCGTTCCGCTTCCATTTTAATTTACATTTTAATCGTCATCCCGTATCTAGTTTAATTTACATTTTAATCGTTCATCCCGCTTCCAGTTTAATTAACATTTAAATCGTTCATCCCGCTTCTAGTTTAATTAACATTTTAATCGTTCATCCCGCTTCTAGTTTAATAACGTGAAATATAAAGTTAACTCCATGTTGTGGTGTTTTCTTTCGGTGTGTTTGGGGGTCGTGAAACCGACAAGTACCCTTTCTTCTACAGATCTTTAGAATATATTCAGAATTTTTTTACAAAATCAATTCGTTAATCAACTTAATCTAAAAAATTTATGTGACGCCAGGGGTCAAAACCCGTCACATATCGGTTTTTGACCTTTTTATTTAGTCATATTCTACAATTAATCTGCTTCAAAATACTTTTTACAGAATGAAAATATCTTTTTCCTAACTGAAGTTATGCTCGTTTGATTCTTTCATTAATATATAGTGAGAAAATCGAATAAAAAATTTCGGAATATTTGTGTCATCAAAGTCCTCAGCGACCATTGCCTGAGTGTACTACAAATTTCCTGTGCAATAAAGGGCTATATCCTGTATCGAATAAAACAAACGGCATCAAAATCGGATTACTACAATGCAAATTATGGCAAATTCCTAGGCAACTGGTGAATTGAAGAATGTTCAATATTTTTTTGACCTCTCTCGCCTATTCGGCTTCTAGCTCAATATCTTATCTAGGAAGCGACGGGTTTTGAGCCCTGGCGTCACTTATGTGGTCAGCACAGATAACAAGCGACACGTACGATTTTGGCCAACTGTATTGGAACGATTGCTAGTTGGACATCGACGACGTCATTTACTGTTTCCACCGGACGAGAGTCTGGATTGTAGTGACGTATCTTGAACAGCTCCTCTAGTAATCGATCCTCGTCGGTCATTTTCACGAAACCTGTGACGTTGCAACAACGTCACTTTCAAGGAATTCATCGAACTATGTTAACCGTTGATGCTTATTATATTGCGATAATGGCGATAATCTATATAATACAGATTAGATTAGCTCAGATCCGATCCAATAAGATAGATTAGATAGGTTAGATTAGATTAGATTGCATATGATTGCAAAGGATTACAGTGTATTGCATTGGATGGGATCAGATTCCATCAGATCATATTACATTAGATTCGTATACTGTTGAAATTCCTTCAGGCGTTACGCCTGAAGGAATTTTAGCATATCCCATAAAAAGGAACACTGATTTAACTAAAAAATCATTACAATCTGACGTTACCTGCAACGTTTATGTCAGTGCTTAGAACCTCTGAGAGAAAAAGCACCAACAGGAAGCCAGTGACCGCTAGCAATGCGGGCTCCTGGTGAGGTATCCTTATCCCCATGATCGCTTTTCAAGAATGTACACTCAAGAAAACAGCAGAGATACGTCCGTAACATCCAGTCAGTAGAACCATTGCGCGTTCATCAGAGCGAGAAATTAACGCCGTTCTTGTTGTACAAATAAACTTGAAGATCTTTCTGTATCGAACACATCGACTTCACTTAAACCTTCATGCAACTCCTCATGTACATCCACTTCTGTGGATCAACGTACCGAGATGTTGATTACGAAAGCAAAGCCTACTAATAAATACTACAGCAGGCTCTGAACCATTTGCTGAAACCTAATCCTCGTGTGTGTTAGCTTAGGCCATTGGATCGTCTATTAGCTCTCAAGAAATCATGTATGATAAATCTGACACAAATCGACTGCGCTTGAATCCGTCCAAAACCAAATGTATTTGGCGACAGCAACTCGCTAAACTTGACCTCACTGCTCTTGCAACTGAATTCCCTGACTACATCCTCTCAACTCTTGTCCGTGATCTTGGTGTTTGGCTCGGCCAGGAGCTTACTTTTGCACAGCAAATACAGCGTCTGACTATGGACCGTTACAATCAGCTGCACTGTTACTCGTTCGCTAACGCCCAGCGCCACAGCTACATTGGTTCACTCCTTCATTACAGCCCGCCTTGATTACTGCTCATCGCTTTTTATTGGTCTGCATTTTGGAAGTTCGTAGAACATCGCGCACCTCTGACCTCATAATGTAAAGGTCATGTAAGTGCAAAATGTAAATGTAAATCTGAAACACTTCTAAACGATACGTAAAAGCCAAACAGCTCATTCAGCTATACATAGCAGATCAAACCCGTTAAGAAACCTGTTCCTTCATCAGTTTCGGCGCCAGGTTAGAATCCGGGGGAGCCAACGTGGAGCCGAGTCTCGTTGCTGGACCACAAGGTATTTATGTCTATGTGGCTTCCTTGTTACCGTGCAGTAGTGAATACCATTATCAGACATGACCTAATTGACTGCAGACCGCCACAGATAATATTCTCTCAGCAGAGACTTATTACTGCAAGAATTCACGGCATGACCTCTCCAGGTTAGAGGTTATCAACTTCGTCGATTGGTGCCGACAAATTATGTACCGACTTTCATCTTCAGTTCAACGACCAACAAAACATCCTGTTATACATGTTTCTCACTGTATATCATTTCATTTAAATCATTTTACGCAATTACTCAGCACCACCCTCTATTGACAAAACATCAAACGATGAGTAATTATGATTGAAGGCCCGCAAACGTACATTTGTAGGGCCTATAGCGTCAATAAAGCGATGATACAATGTGAATTTTAACCGTTAAAAACACCAGACGGATTTTAAGTGACTTTGACTTAATTTCAGAGGAACCATCTTCCCTGGAAGCGGTGGATCCATACAATTTTCGTGAGACCCTTCCGTTTTTAAAAGACACTCCTACTTTAAAAATCGGTTGATCCAAAAACCCGCAACCATAAACTACATTTTATGTCAGCGCGCAAGTTCAGAGTTGTCGGCATCATGGATACATAATATTGTACCTAATATTTTTTTTATTATATCTATGGTCGGCATACCAAATCATCGTTCTGTCCTTAGCAGCAGTCCATAAAGTATGAACTCAACACAGCACGGAGACCAGGCGCCAAGACAAGAGAAAAGTCGATTTTGTTTGTTTTTGATTGATGTACCGGTACCACTTTCTCGACGAATTCGCATTATGGTTCTTTATCTGAATTTCAGAGAAGTAAAGAAAAAATTAAAGACAGTCGTGACTAGATTGCTATGTTTAAGCGCTTTTGCTTTACGATAATAGCGCTATAAAATAGCTAGATTCGCACATATATATGTACCGTATCTATAGCGAAAATGTTATCGTGTCACTCCCTAAATTTAATTGCGTTGTGGGAACTATCGTTGCAATTAGCAACCGCTGTTGATCGTCGAGTGTGCGAGACCGGTCTCTTTGATCCATCTCGACTGAGCGACGATAGTAGAGTTAATGTAATCGACGGGTTGAATTGCACTTACCCCTCCCCGCTCGCTCCTTCTGTGGTGGCGGAGAGCCGTGGTTACTTTTTGAAGTATCACGGCTGGCTATTTCTAACTGTATGTACACCTCACCGTTCCCCCTTCTGTGATAGTTAAGGAATAATATTTTGCTTTGAACTCTCAGCTGTTGATTTAACTGTATGTGCCACTCCCCGTTCCCCCTTTCTGTGGTGGTTTGGAGACGAGGTTTTTCTCTCAACGATCCCTGTTGTTGATTTTGACTATATGTGACCGACGATCTTAACTGTATATGGCCCTTCCCTACAGTTACAGCCAGTATGCAGTGTGATAAGTTATCTACCACGTACTAATAAATATTATTGCAAACAACCGCGTGTGGCCCAAAAACTGGAGCATCATCGGAACATTAAGTGCGACGAGAACCACGGAGTAAATTGTCAGCCATTAAACAATACCTTGATATTTTGGTGTCCAAATGTAGGGAAGAGGTACGCGAAAAGACTTCCTCTGTAAGAACAAAAAATGGTCCGTATTTGGCCGCAAAAATGAAGATTTCGTCATCACTATTCTAGAGAATTTGAAAGCAACACTTGGAAGCTTCTTTCGTGAGTTATCTCGACATTTGATACTGCCCCGTTGAAGTATCTCATAAAAGCGCTTCTGACGAAGTCTAAATGTGTCAAAGTCCTTTAATTGTACTTGTAATCGTAATGTTACTACTAAACTCCAAGATTTTAAAGCGCCACTCGAAAGCCAAGCGTAGGACACTGGCTTATTCCTTCCTTTCTTTTATCTCTCTCCCTTCCTTCCTTACTCCCTCCATTCCTTAAGTTCATGGGCTCACTGCCAATTGGTGTCCACTTGCTAGACCATTTTGTTGTCATCCGTAGCAAATATATCATCATCATCATCGGTGTCAGATTCACAAGTACCGTCACCAGCACGGATCATTCTATCATAGACATCAACACTTGGACAGTTAGACAATTAATACACAGCAGCTGAAACAGGTAAAGCCTGTCTATCACAAGTGCCATCAACTGCACATGTAGGAGCTGCTAAGAGAGCGATTGGAAGGCGGAGGATTGGATGGATTAGGGTAGGGATTCTTGAACTGGTGGGCCTTCGATTTGGAGTGGAAAAGCTGCGGGGATGATAAGTAGAGGAACCTGCAGCGGAGAAAGGTGGTTGAACGGCGGTGTTGATGGGGGTACTCTAGGGTCCGATTTGTCAAAAAAGAAGCAGGGGGTCGGAAATCTATATAAGTAATAATAATGTACTCGCGATTTGTTCCTCGCGTCGCAAACGACTCACAGTGGACACGATTTATCGGAGTATGCAAAATGAATGCTCTGATTCACACACACAGATCAATCACAATAACTAATACTTTCAAGTTTCGTCATCTTTTAAATGAAGTTAATGAGCATCCATAATACTTCAAGATTTTGTATTGACCAATGGTGTGGGACTGAGGGTAATGAATTTGAGGGGGTCAAGTCGACTCCCTGGGTCTGCTAAAGGCTAGAAGCAGAGGGATCAAAACATGAATTGGGGGTCCAACCACTTTGACCTCACGGAAGGCACAATGAAAAAAGACCAGGTTGTATTACATTACAACTATGAATGAAAATTGGTTTTCTTGGATAAAACACAACGGAAGAGTGATATAGTAAGTTAAATTGATCCGCTTTCTGACGAACATGATTTTGAATCCCTATACTAATACCAGCTTCGGATTGCTATCGCGCATGCGTAAAACGTCAGAGTAATCGTCGTTAAGTAGATGGTGCAGACGCAAAAACAGAGACGATCGATTACAAGAGCCGCGTATTTCCAGTCGCCGTCATGCATACCCTCGCCATCTGGTGATTGCTCGTCTTCCACGTCAGTAGAAGGTGAGAAACCATGGTTCGTTGTTGTGACGATTGTTCCTTTGTTGAGCTGATTGCCGCTGTTGGAATTGGCCTTTACGCAATCTGTCATTTGCGTTTCACGCCTCTTTTGTTTGTCATCGGTTGATTTTGGCATTCGCAAAAATTTGCCAAGTCGAATACAAACGAAAGTCTTCACCTGAGGATAAAATACACGATATAAAGGGGTTTGTGATGACTTTTACAGCTGTTAGAGCATCATCATATGATGCAGAAAGCTATAAGCAGGATCGTTTAAGCTGGCAATGAGAAGACGTTATTGCAACTCTCAAATTTATCCAGCTATATTTTAATTGTAACTAGTAACTTCTATCGTGCCATTATCTAATGCCTGAAAAAGCATCGTTAGAAAGAATCTCATTTATCTGAATGTCTATTTGAAGTCGCTGATCATCGACGAAACTGCTCAGAAGGGAAGCTACCCGTTCTTCAACTTGTTCTCATATATCGGAGGAACTTTTGGACTTTGGATCGGCATGACTCTTCTTACACGGGGAAAGGTTTGCGAGCTGACAACTCATCTGCTTCCGCGATGGATAAAAAACTTAGACGGAGAAGATACGAGTTGAATTGATAATTAATCAGTTCCAAGTAAAGCTTTCCAATATGCGATTAGAGACTTTCAGAGTAGACGCAACTGTTCTATTGAACAAGACAGAGAAATCCTGAACGGTCAGAAGCGCCATCTCCATCCAAGCAGTACAATAAGAATTTATATTCAACCTAACGTGTGTACAAAGACCCCTGCTGTTCATACATGGGTGAACAGATAGACGATGAACCGGTGTAGGAAGGAATGATTGAGAAATGAATGGGTGAATGAATGAATGAACGGATGAAGGAAGGAAGGAAGGAAGGAAGGAAGGAAGGAAGGAAGGAAGGAAGGAAGGAAGGAAGGAAGGAAGAAAGGAAGGAAGGAAGGAAGGGACGGACGGACGGACGGACGGATTAACGTCTGGGTGGATATTAAGGTCGTTGTAGATTTTGACATTTGGATGTATACTCTCTTTGTTCTTTTCACTTCCTGCTTCTGCAGAAACTCAACTCAATTCCACAGAATTAAGATGCAACCTGGAGATTTCAATGGTTTCTGAAGTAGGCTGCATAGATTTACGAATTAGACAAGCCAGTTTCAATTTTGAGACAAAACAAATTAGAAGAAGGCTAATGTGTTGACTTAGTTAATCGAACTTAAGCTCTTTTGACTTCTTAGTTTATGCAGATTGATAACCTCGGCATGTTTGCAACCGTCACTCATCTATTGAATCCGCTCAACAATGGTTCTGTGTTGTACCGGATGAACCTATATACATACATACGCACATACATACATACCAACATATATACTTACATACATGCATATATGCAAACGTACATACATACATACGTACGTACATAGATACATACACATACAATATACACAGGCATACATGCGTACATGGATACATACGTCCATAGTATGCCACACACATACATACGTACAAACATGAACACGTACATATTCATTCACTCGAGCATTTATAAAGCACCTCTTCAAGGGGACTACTCAGAGGTGCTCCCGACTCAAGCACGGCCAATTAGAAGAGTTTCAGTCTATTGTAGAACGTAGACATAGATACGTTTATGTACATGCATGCGTACATACGGACGTACATACACTTACATACATATTACACAGGTACATGCATACATGCGTATTAAATGCATAAACATACACACACAGACGCACATGCACACATACATTTGCATGCATACATTTGCATGCATACATTTACACGCATTACTTATTTCTCTCAGACTCTTGGAAGTGATGGATTTCAACGTGTACATACCCAATCCGGCAGAGGATAGGCGTTCGTTGACGATCGGTGATAGAGATTGGAGATACCACACATTGCCATCAGCGACAAGGCATTGACGGTCATGACGCAAGCGAAATAGATTGCTGTTGACGGAAACATATATAGTCAAGTTGTTACAAAAGTCTCTCAGACACAGATCATACAGTATTGTAACAACCAATGGAACACTAAAACCAAACCGTAATCAGTTCAATACCCAGAAGGTCAGTCCGTAACACAGAACGGCAGTCAATGGTGGATAAACAATTTATTATTAGTATCAGACAGTCTGTGGTACACGGATTCATCTGTTATTTTTCCCCGAGAAACGTATGATCCTCGGGATTACAAAAATTAGGAGAGCGTTGTCCTGCAATGACTAGTCTTCGCAGATGGTTTTATCGGTTTCAAAGGCCAAGGGCACGAAGCAGTACGATGACAAAATGGCAGTATATCTGAATGTTGGATTTGAAATCAATTTGATATTTTGAGTCTTGATGTTATTATAATTGTTATTGTTATTATTATTATTATTATTATTATTATTATTATTATTATTATTATTATTATTATTATTATTATTATTATTATTATTATTATTATTATTATTTTTATTATTATTATTATCATTATTATTATTATTATTATTATTATTACTACTACTACTACTACTACTACTACTACTACTACTACTACTACTACTACTACTACTACTACTACTACTACTACTACTACTACTACCTCTACTACAACAACCGCTACCATTACTACGCATTTATTAAATGCACAGTATTTTTGCTTATTTGTTAAACGCGACCACCTACTGGCAAAGCATCAATCGATGGCGTGGAGCAATTGTGCGTGAAGGACTTGCTTAAGATTCCTATTCGGCAACCTTATCAGAGGAGGCTCGAACCCATACTCTCCGTGGTTTAAGGCTAGCGCTGTAAGCAATCGGCTACCGTGACTCACAAAAATCTACGATTTAGGGCTATCTGGCATAGTTTGTCTTCCCATCTCATAACTGATGCCTCACGGAGTTTAACTATGTCCATCAAATTAAATATGCGTTTGGAATGCGATGTTGTTTAGAAGCAAACGTCAAACGATGATGCCTCGTTTGTATCGATATCAGTACTGAAAATGTTCCCAGATTACATTATATTAACTATTCATTTATAGCTTTCGTCAAGCTTTGTACCTGATGTCCTACATTCAATCAAAAGTAGCCGAATCATAATGAATATAGCAACTGCATCACAGCAGCTGTCAATTGTTTTTCACGTCTGCCCATCAAGCACGCAAGTTTACTGACGTATATCGCGATAAGCATTAAACAGCTACTCGTATTCCTAACGGAATCGGATGAGGAAGAAAAACCAGACGGCGTTGAATAATTTATTGCAGAAGGCGACGACATCGAAACTTTAGCTTTCTGCAGCGAAGCTCTGATTACGAAGAAGCGAACAGGTGGATCGTGGAAGAGGAATGCAATTCTGTAGAAGAAAAACTGTTGGGGGAGCTGTTCTGTGCTCGATCGGTGATGGGAAAACAATGATTAGCCTCCAGTGCAACAGAAGCAATGTAGATGTTTGTGATTGGGTCCTGCAGGTGGTGGAAAATCAACAGAAAGGAATAACTCCCTGTATCTGCCTCCTCAAATAACATTTGCTGACGACAGATATACCGTGTATCCCTACTGGTCTAATCTCTAGAGAATGCCATGGGATGAAATCCGGAAACTATATGGATGCAGTTTATAAATGTTGGACAACATGTCAAGAAGCAGCCGAATCATTCTACTGAATATAGCAACTGCATCGCAATCACTGCCATGTTCACTTCTATAATTACTTTTCACTACGGCGTAATGAGGAATAATTTCCTATATCTCGCTCCACAAAAAAATAAAAATATAAGAACTTAAATAAAATAAATAATAAGAATAAACAATAAATAATAATAACTGATAACATTAACAACGAAAACCAATAGCTTTATTGTCATTGAAATTATATTCGCGAATTTATATAGGTCCACTTCATCAGAGACACTTCAGAAGCTCCCCGATCTGACAACACAAAGCAATGATCGATAAATTGCGTTAATGAGGTTATTATCACTGCATCAATTTATTTTGTAAAAGCGTCTTGGTATTATGTATTATTTTTTTATCATTACTTCTATTATAATCACTGTTACTTATACTATTATTACTACTACCATTATGGTTGCTGTTATTGTTAGTACTAATAATATCACCCTAGTCATCATCGATATTGTCGTCGTCATCAACAACATCATACCGATAAGTGGTATTGCATCGGATGTCGGTGGAACTCGATCAGCTACAATCAGTTGATTGACGCTCAAAGCCAGCAGCGTCGAAATTCCTACAAAACAGAGAGTCGAATAATATTAATACGGCTTTTAATTACGCTCTAGAATTTACACTAAGGAGGTGGCTGGCTGGCTGGCTGGCTGGCTGGATAGATGGGTGGACGGACGGACGGACGGACGGACGGACGGACGGACGGACGGACGGACGGACGGACGGACGGACGGACGGACGGACGGACGGACGGACGGACGGACGGACGGACGGTCGGACGGACGGACGGACGGACGGATGGGTGGATGGGTGGATGGGTGGTTGGTTGTTTGGTTGGTTGGTTGGTTGGTTGGTTGGTTGGTTGGTTGGTTGGTTGGTTGGTTGGTTGGTTGGTTGGTTGGTTGGTTGGTTGGTTGGTTGGTTGGTTGGTTGGTTGGTTGGTTGGTTGGTTGGTTGGTTGGTTGGTTGGTTGGTTGGTTGGTGGTTGGTTGACTCTGCTTGGTCAGTGGTTTAATAAACAGCCAATCTCCCTACCTTACCTCACTTTTTCTAAACAAACTGTTCCTCAGGATAAGTGATCGCATTTATTCCAATCCGTTCTATTTGTTTTCTATAGCGCCACTACCATGATTGATGGTAACACTTCAAGTGGAATCGAAGTCGAAATCATAATCCCATAGTAAAACAAATTTGAAACCTCAACAGGGTCCAATTCTTTCCCTCTAGAATGACAGTTTCCGTATAAGAGACCAAATATCATACTTACCGATTCCAATTCATTCTCTGTAACAAAAGCTTTCTAAGAAACGATCAAATATTAGACCTACCGAGTCCAATTCGTTCTCCAGATTCCGGTGGTATAATGAAGGCGGCAGCTGAGACGGCGGACAGCAGAGAGCAAGGCATGATGAGATTGAATGCATAGAAGAGAGTTCGACGTCTCCAGTGGAAAGTGAACACCAGATGGCTCGTCGGAAATAGACAACACGGGTAGTGAATTGTCGTGTCGTTGTGAGAAATCTCTGCAAAAATCCACATTTACTGCGATAAGGTTGTGGCTTTGGAGTCAGTTTCTTAGAGCCACACGCAATTTTTATGCAGCACCACTCACCAGCAAAACTACAGAACCGTTTGCTCAGGACTAAAGGATCGTGATAGTAGACATACACACCAAATGTATAAAGCCCTAGTCGAAAGCTAAGCACAGGGTACAAGCTCATTTACTAGCGCTGCGTCGTCTCAGATGGGTTGTCCAGGGAGGCCAAGTGAAGATCCAACTCCTGTTTTCAGAGAGACTAGAGATATGAGGCAGGATCGCTTGCTAAATTCACAAGACCACCCACTTACAATTTGTCCTCACGCATAACTGGGTCATTATCCGAAAAGTGCAGAATCGATGTCCCATGCTGGTTTTTTGAGTTTTTTAGATAATTTCTTCAAATCTTTTTTCCCTATCCTTCAAAGAATGAGCAGATTAACATTTCCCATCATTGTTTTAGCTGCTAGATTTTGGAAATTTTGAAAAAATTACTATATGTATACAAAATATCATTACCATCCAATGTCCGAGACGGTGTACAATGCATTAAATTAAGCTTTTACGCAAATTTATTCCATTACAACCTGTTACAAAGGTATATTATTTTGATTAATTGGTAGCTAGCATATGCAATAATTAAACATTTAGACTCATTTTCATAATATTTATTTCTTTTTGGACCTATTTAAACTTGTCCATAGAAATAAGCATCATAGCCATCCCAATTTTTGGGAAGCCTATAACTTTTACAGAACGTGCTTACTTACTAAAAGAAAAGCATCAAGAACGAGATATTGTCAACTATTAATGGAATCACACAGATTTGTGTCGAAATTCCTAATATTTTATTTTTAATTTAAGTTTGTGTGTTCCAAATTACCAAAAGAAAAGTAAATTTCTGCTTCATTACCATCTAGTGTTGTATTTCCTGGTTTAGGTATATTACAACATTGACAACTTGTTTTATTTGTCGCTTTTGTTGAACTGATTGAAATTACTTATCTGATGGAGTAATTCACGTGAAAATGTTTGACGGCTGTTTTAAATTTCATCATTTTGTCATTACCATTCGCGGTTGTTTTTCATCATTACCATCCGAATTCATCAGATTTTTTGCTATTTTCTCATGACAGTCGCATCTTGTCTCGGATGGTAATGACGCATTGCTCAGAGTGAATTACATGTATTGTTTGTGAATTATTTGATATAAAAATAAATTGCAAGTAATTAGAATTTACTATCAACTCTTAAAATGTTGTTCAACTTGTATCTAATGCATATAACATGCAGTTATAGCTAATGCTGCACAGATTTTTTTCTGCAGCTGAAAATTATATTTCTTTTTTTAAATAATTTAAAAAAATGTCTTAATTTCTTGACACCAGACTAATATATTGTATGAAGGAAAGGCCTATTGTATTCCTACTTAATGCTGGCATCATCTACTTTTAAGAAATTGCCATTTTATAAGCACCAGAGGAATATTTCAGGTTCCCGCGATTAAATATGATTACACAAAAAGGGCGGATTTCAATGAAAAAAGAGGAGTTTTGACTTTATAATTTCTGAAAAAAAATTAACTTGTGATTAAAAATATAGTGGATTTCTTTCAAATTAGTTAAATTTAACTATGTACATGACTAAAAAAACACTTGCAACCAATTTTGGGGAAAAATTTTTTTATGTTTTTCGGAGACGAAATTTGTAACATTTCGGATAATGACCCAACTACGAAAGAACTCCTATAAACTTTAATGTAGACAGAGGTCCTTGAACTGTGATATTGACAGTCTGTCTGTCTGTCTGTCTGTCTGTCTGTCTGTCTGTCTGTATGTATGTATGTATGTATGTATGTATGTATGTATGTATGTATGTATGTATGTATGTATGTATGTATGTATGTATGTATGTATGTATGTATGTATGTATGTATGTATGTATGTATGTATGTATGTATATATGTGTGTATGTATGTATGACTGTTTTTCTTTTTCTATCAGTTTAGAAAATGTCTAGTTTCTTATGGACGGCCTCTGTCTATTCGTAAACCCGGAACATGACACATTTCCACGAAATCTAACTCATAATCAGTTCAAATCAAAGCCAGCGCTCAATTATATCGGAAACCGTTCACTTTTATATACGTGCATTGTTCTCTTGTTAAGTTGTTGACGTTTGTCATAAGCTATTTGATTCCAAGCGCACAGTGAATACGCGAAAGCCAGAGGCGCAGTGTTAATCATATAACACCCGCGACGACAACGCATTCATTGTTGATAGTAAACTTCTCTTTGTTAAGTATAATATAAGCCAATTAAAACCCAATGTAAGAAAGTAATCGGAGATCACACGACCCACAACTTCGTTTCTATAGACATGGGGCGTCGGGAATTCAAACTGAGACCCAACAACTAAGAAAGTTTTATGGCAGAGTTATACAATACGATGAAATATGACCGTTCGA
Organism: Allolobophora icterica; assembly: GCA_963556255.1. NCBI lineage: Eukaryota > Metazoa > Annelida > Clitellata > Crassiclitellata > Lumbricidae > Allolobophora > Allolobophora icterica. Next base: position 88,876,702 of record OY744603.1, on the reverse strand, counting down.
TACAACACCAATGGCACTGAGCAACTATGAGTGAAGGACATGCTCAAAGTTCATACACAGTGATCTCCCGAGGGGAGTATCAAACTCATACTCTCCGCTTCTACAGATCGAGCGCTCTAGCCGTACCAAAGAGTTAGGGGGTTATACCTAAAGTTGCAGGTCATCTTAGTCAACATAGTCGTCTTCATCGTCATCATCATCAACAACAACAGCAACAACTCTGTCATTGATACCAAATACGGCATAACACATTTGACAGACAATGAACAACAGACCGACATTCAAAAGGCCGACCCAGAAAAGTTTAGATTCCCGTTTAATTAGGATCGCCTATTAACACAGATTAAAATGAGATGGCATGAGAAACATCAGCTATTTCCTACACATAATGAGAACAGAAGCGAACTTAAATTAACCACCGGAAATATACAAGGAAATGTCCTGTACTCGCCTACGATGTCCCATTCGGAGTTGCGTCTGTAGTAGCCGCTGACAACTGGCGTGTCCTTCGCAGTCAGGTTCAGCTTGGACGTGTCGTAACTCCACGACTCGAACTCGAATAGACACCTCTGCTCATCGAAGGGAAACCATTGGATGTCGATGGGACAGTAGGAGAGGGCCATCATCGGCGGAAACCACTCGCAGACCCCGTTCGATGAAACGACGATGTTCGCCTCAGCCCATTTGTTCCACTCCTGCGCTCTATTTGATCAATGGCAAAACACTCTGCAGGCGATGGAAGACAGAATACGACAAAGAAGAGTAGACGAATGGGGAGGAGGAGGACAATGAGGAGAAGGAGCAGGAGTAGTAATAGTTGTTGTTGTTGTTGTTGTTGTTGTTGTTGTTGTTGTTGTTGTTGTTGTTGTTGTTGTTGTTGTTGTTGTTGTTGTTGTTGCTGCTGCTGCTGTTGTTGTTGTTGTTGTTGTTGTTGTTGTTGTTGTTGTTGTTGTTGTTGTTGTTGTTGTTGTTGTTGTTGTTGTTGTTGTTGTTGTTGTTGTTGTTGTTGTTGTTGTTGTTGTTGTTGTTGTTGTTGTTGTTGCAGTAGTTGTAGTAGTGGTGGTGGCAGGGGTAGAAGTAGTGGTGATGGTAATATAAACTATAAACAATATATAATGAGCATGATATTCGTGATCATGATAATTATCATGATTACGACGATGACGATGAGAACAGCCATTTAAATCATTTGTTCGTCATCATGTGAAAGTATATTTCTGATGTAATATATCAAATCCTAGATACCTGTTGATGAGAACTATGTCTGGACTCCAAATCTTCAAGCATGGAACTGATATGCGAGACAATCCACCGTAATCGCTTTCATTCCAAGCGAGTCTGAAGTCACTCCACATCTACACGTAATTAAGCTTTAACAATAAATTCACATAGGAAAGTAAGGAAAGAAAAGGTAAGATAATAAAGGTAATGTGAGTTACGGTAATTAAGGTACGTTAAGGGAAAGTTGGGTAAAATAATGTAAGTTAAGAAAGTTAAAGTATGAAAAGAAGAGGCGAGGAAATGTAATTAATTTAATTAAAGGTAATAAAGGCAACGTGAGGTGAGGCAAGGTAAAGCGACGTAAGGTAAGAAAAAGCAAGTTAGTGTGAGGTAACGAAGCAAGGTAAGGTAAGTTACAATTGGGTATTTATTAAGGATATCAAATGAGTGATTAATTTATCTAATCCATGTGAAACTGCTTACAACGTCGACTATTGAAATCTGTGATGCACTCCGAGCAATCCTGTGATGAGTCTGTCTTCCAGAGGCGCTATATAAATCCGTCATAACAGTTACAATTAAAACCCTATTGGCTTGTTTCCACTGGTATAAGTATATGAGGCGTTCGGGGCCCTTTGCTACACGATTCTGGGCCCATTTATGCAAAGGCAGGGCGCTAAAGATATTATGCGAATTGATCACTGTTGCAAGATTCTGGCCCAAATATGCACAAGGTAGGGCGCTATAGAAATTAGAAGAAATAATAAGAACTTAGGTTGATTATCTGACTGACCATTTCCATCCAGACGAGCATTTGCATGACTTCGTTGAGGGCATCCTGAAACAAGAATTGAAAGGACGATGATGACAACACGAATAATTATAATCAGCTTAATTAAGGTGTATTTTAAATTATTTGTGAAGAAGGCAAGGAACGATTATGCAAGAGAAAGAAAGATTATGTAAGGCAAGGTTAATGAAGAAAAGGTAAATGAAGGTAAGAAACTGCAAGGTAAGGCAAGTTAATGGTAAGTCAAGGTTTAAGGAAATGAAGCTAAAGCATTTAAAGGTAAGCCAAGGTAAGGAAATGCAAGGTAAGGCAGGTTAAAGTTAAGCCACAGTGGGTCATTGTACGTTGTTACATGCGTATGGTCTTCCTTTACTCTGTAACTAGTTTCCATGCAATTCATGACATGACCACTTTCCATGTCTCTATTTCGCAAGCTAACATGTCATACCAGTGGCTGCCTCAGGGCTAACTTAAGGGACTGTTCATCATCATCATCATTATCAGCAGCAGCAGCAGCAGCAGCAGCAGCAGCAGCAGCAGCAGCAGCAGCAGCAGCAGCAGCAGCATGGCATTTATTAATGCGCAAGGTTAATTAATAAAATTCTGAGCAACTGTGAGTGAAGGACTTGCTTAAGTTTCCTACACAGGAGGTTTTAACTCGTTTTCTCTGCGTCACAAGCCGACTGCCTAACCACTCGGCTGCATTTCCCCACTACGATCCCGACATAAAAACTGACTGCAAATAAATACTCTTGGACCTTTCTTCTACAGATCTTTCGAATATATTCAGATTTGTTGTACAAAATTTAATATAAATTCGTCTATTCAAATTTATTTATATGGTCAGTGCAGATAATAAGCGACACGTACGATTTTGGCCAATTGTATTGGAACGATTGCAAGTTGGACACCGATGACGTCATTTACTCTTTCCACCGGACGAGAATCTGGATTATAGTGACGTCTCTTGAACAGCTCCTCTAGTAATCGATCCTCATCGGTCATTTTCAACTTCGAATTCACTGACATCACATTCAAGGAATTCATCGAACTATGTTCGCCATTGATGTCTCTTGTATTGCGATATGGACGATAATCTATTACAGATTAGATTAGATTAGTTCAGATCCGATCCAATCAGATAGATGAGAGAGGTTAGATTGCGTTTGATTAGGTTAGATTAGATTGGATCAGATTGGATTGGATTGGATAAGATTGGATGAGATACGCTTAGATTGCATCGATTTGCATGGGATTGGATGGGATCCGGTCCGATCAGATAGATGAGATAGGTTATATTAAATTAAATTGGATTGGATAAACAAGATTGGATAAGATAATATCCATCCATCCATCCATCCATCTATACATCAATCCATTTATCCATCCATTCATTTTTTCTTTCTTTTTCTTATTCTGTGCATTCATACAGCCTCGATTAGATATACCTACTCAGCGGTGATCCTATTCTAGACCGAACAGTTTCTGAGTAGCGCTTCTAGCCAGGGAACAATCAGATCTATCTAAACTAAAAGGAGGCTGTTACATGAAGATTTACGTTAGATGTCGCTATAAAATCAGTACAATCTGACGTTACCTGTATCGTTTGTGTCGGTGCTTAGAACCTCGGAGAGTAAAAGCGCCAACAGGAAACCAGTGCCCACTAGCAATGTAGGCTCCTGGTGACGTATCCATATCATGATCGCCTTTCAAGAACGCACATTCAGGAAAAAAGCAGAGATACATCCGTAGCATCCAGTCAGTAAACCGTCGCGCGCTCATCAGAGCGAGAAATTAACGCCATCTGTTGGTGCTGCTTAGAAACTATAGCACGTCTATGTGACCAGTAAATTAATCTTAATGTAAATGTAAACGTTTTTCTACAGCGACCATCGTATAGCCGCGAACATGCTTATTTTTCAATGAATTGTTCGGGTGAGATCCTTCACCACCGCTGCCCGTTTGAATGGGCACCGCGCCATTTAAGATCCCTGTGTACGAACCGTTCTGGACCCAGATTTAAATCTCTTAAAGAAGCCACCATCGGTATGCCATCCGGCATTCACGGACATGGGACGTGCGCTCTAACGGTAACCGATGCAGCTAACCGGAACAACCAAATGACCTCGAGTTGATAAATGCTTTTCGTTCTTCTTGTACAAATAAACTTGAAGATCTTTCTGTAGCGAACACATCGACTTCACTTATTAAACCTGCATTCAACTCCGCATGTACATCCACTGTGGATCAAAGTTACCGAGATGTTGAAAATGAAAGCACGGTCTACCACTAAATACTACGGCATTCTTTGAACCATTTGCTGAAACCTAATCCTCGTGTGGTGCTTGTGTTATCTTAGCCCATTGGAACGTCTATTAGCTCTCTGGAAATCATGTATGATAAGGCAGACATTAGTGTGGCCAGAACGCCTTAGGACACATTACAACGTAAAAATGTAAATTCATGCTCACAACATCAACACACAGATAGGCCTACATATGCGGAACGTGGATCTAAAGAGAGAGAGATAGACAGACAGACAGACAGACAGACAGAAACAGAGAGACAAACAGACAGACAGACAGACAGATAGAGAGCGAGAGCGAGAGAGAGAGAGAGTGAGAGAGAACATGTTGTCGTTGTTGATGTTTATTCAGACGATGATGACGATTCCCGCTAAGGTTGACAAACGGGATAGGAGTCCAGCCTGAGCTAGTATTATAGCCGTTTGACCAGCGTTCTGAATCTCTACCTATGCGGCTCTCTACCTCTCATGGACCAAGCGCTGTCATTTATATAGCTTTATCGCGAACCAGCGCGATCGACATACCTTTGCATGGTGCCAGTCAGACCGTCTGCATGTGGAGAGACAGACGGACAGAGAGAGACATACAGACAGACAAACAAACAGACAGAAAGACAGATACAGAGAGACAGAGACAGAGAGAACAGAGAGACAGACAGAGAGACAGAGAGTTAGACAGAGAGACAGAGAGACAGAGAGAGAGAGAGAGAGAGAGAGAGAGAGAGAGAGAGAGAGAGAGAGAGAGAGAGAGAGAGAGAGAGAGAGAGAGAGAGAGAGAGAGAGAGAGAGAGAGAGAGAGAGAGAGAGAGAGAGAGAGAGAGAGAGAGAGCCAATTCCCCCATCCGGGAAACTTCCCTCAGACTGAAGGTCTGCGTTCATCTGATTATCAGCCTCCCAATGGCAAGGTGATTGTTATAATCAGTCCAAACGGGATCAGAATGTAGCTTATAGCCCTACCACTACGCATAGATACATACATGCATGCAAACAAACATACATACATAAATACATACATGCATACATACATCATAATCATCATCATCATCATCATCATTCCTTTTATTGCACCTCATTAAGCAAATTTGACAATTACAGAGAAAGCATCATAATTGCATAGTCAAGTACATAAACAAACTAAATGAGATACAACAGGGAGACCCTAAAAGGACAAATGTAGGACCCTAGAGTAACAGCAATTTCAATTGAATAGGTACATGACGAGTGATTGGTAGAACCAATTCAGTCATATCACCAAAACCATAGGCACATCAGAAAGAGAATAACAAAGTTATAGAGGTCATATAACCTTAACTAGGTAAAAAAAAAGAAAAATATGAAAACTAAAAAATACACAATTGTCTTGTTTTTAACAATTAATTAAGTAAGTACGTAATGATTGTTCGAACAGTGATAAAGTGGGTGAATCGCGAATTTTTTTGTTGGGGGGGGGGAGGGAATTGTTCAACGTGGTTGAACCCATGCACTTGATCGAGTGCCTCCGATAGTTGTTGCGAGCATTAGATGATCGGAGAGCGTCTTTAGTTCTCGTATTGTATTTGCGCTCTTCATTAGAACTTGTAAAGTACTCAGAGAAAATGCTTGGCAGTAGTTTATAGAAATAACAGAACATAAATACCCCGATCTGGAATTGTTTAATCTGTTCAATGATTAAAATGCGGTATTCATGACAGGGCGCGTATGGGAGTTAAAATGGCTCTTAGATATTACACGTATAGCTCGTTTCTGAAGTATTACCAATCTTCCCAGCCTGGATGGATAGGTAGAAGCACAACTCAAGTTACAATATGCCAGATACGGGAAAATTAGTGCATAATGTAAGTTAGCATGTATATTATGGGGAGCTAGTCAGATTCTGGGTAAGACTCCTATATTTTGGCAATTTTTTGGTAATGTTTTTGACGTGTTCACACCAAGTAAGATTTTCAATGATATATAGACTCCGAGAAACTTAGCCGACTTAACTTGTTTAATATTAGCGTTATCAATATTTAGTTAAAAGTTTGGATTAAGGATTTTCTGTGAGACCGGAAGAAAACAAAATTTGTTTTCGATGAGTTGAGAGAGAGTTGATTGGCCCTGAACCAATCAGCAACAGACCCAAGTTCATGGTTTGCAATTTCAAATAATTTGTCAAATGAGTCATGGGATGAAAATATGTTAGTATCTACAGCAAAAAGGATTAGGCTTAATATAGCGGGTGCGTTAGAGAGGTCATTAATATACATTAACAACAGTAGTGGACCAAGGTTTGAGTCTGGAGAAGTCCATATTTAACCCTTTAACGACAAGCGTGCATAAAAATGCATAGAAAACCAATCCCTCTCGTCGATTAAAGCTTATAAGTCTATATTTGGAAGAGGTTCCATTACAGGTTACACATTGGTACCTTTGATCAAGATAATTTGTGAACCAGGTAAGCTGAGTTCCAAGTCCACCAGAGTTTTTAAGTTTACTTTTTAGTATGGCATGATCCACAGTGTCGAAGGCCTTGGCCAAATCAAGAAATATACATACATACGTAGCCTACATACACACCTACATACATACTGACATGCACACATACATACTTGCATATGTACATGCATAAATACACACATATGCATACAGTCCTATACACACACCTATAATATACAATTATACATACACGCATAAATACACACATATGCATACAGTCATATGCATACACAGTGTACACATCTACATACATACTGACGCAGTGACATAATGACATACAGAAATACATACATAATGATACACTGACATACATGCATACTGACATACATGCATAGTTGCATACCTACATACACACATGTGCATACAGTCATACATACATACACAGTTTACACACCTACGTGTACATACATACTGACATTCTGACATACATACACACATATGCTCATACATATATACATATATACATACACATTCTTGCATTCATTCAAACATTCATGCATGCATGCAGACATACTTAAGTAGAAACACACGCAGACTGAGGCTGTGAACAGTGTCATTATAGCAAGACCGCATTCTTATCTGTTTGCAGGCCACAGTACATATAGCTGCGTCTTAGAGTAGAAAAAACAAAGCACCCAAACCGATTCGTACTGTTCGGGCCTTGAGCCCACATTAGACAAAATCTCGTAGTCCTTGACCTGGCATCGTAAGTTCCCAGATGCGCTCTGTTCCCAAATCTTTGCTCATTTAGCGTGAAGCTGCCACATTAGCCATTGCTGTTGGGAGACTTGTTGTGCCTGGCAGCCTAAGTGAGCCCAGCTGCGGCACATCATTCAATTTCGGTTTCGCTAGGCAAGTGCCAATTTCACACCTCCATACTTCGGTCTGGTCTTTATGCCATGTTGATTGCTGATAGTCACAGCAGACCAAGTCTTCTGCAAGCTCTCATAATTATTATTATTGTTATTGTTGTTATTGTTGTTGTTGTTATTATTATTATTATTATTATTATTATTATTATTATTATTGTTATTATTATTATTATTATTATTATTATTTTTTTTTTTTTTTTTTTTTTAATGCCCTGAGGTACTTCATTCCCTCAGGGACTTAGAGATTAAGTGTGCAATTTTTCTGGAACGGTTACTCCTCGTCCAAGTCAGATTGGGCTGCCACCATGGAGCCGCTAAAGGCCACTGCGTTGAACCGTTGGATGATTATTGAGATTCTCTGATGTAAAAAGCTGGCCTCGCGTGGCTCCCCCGAGGCGCAAGAGAGATGTCGCCCCAATTCTGAGATAAAATCTAGGCCCTTGGTGTTAATGGGGCCCAACGTTTCCAGCGCTAGTGGTACGAAATTGTGAGTGCCTAGGAGAGCCTGGTATTTCTGCGTCTTCCTCCCATCTGCTAGCTCAGCCGCCGCACCCGCACGTGCCGCCGTTGAAGGAAGGTAGGACGGGGCCAGTGTGTCCACCACCGTGGCGTCCCATATTAGACCTCTTCCGGCCTTCCACGGGATGAGAGTGAGGCCGTCAGGTCTTTTACCATCCGTGCGTGTCAAGCCTGCGGGCTCCTTCACCGCCGGAAACCCCGCTCTGCACAACGCCCGGCAGATCAGATCGTTGATGGCAGCGTGTCGGGCCATCCGTCCAAATCCCAGAGGGCACGAGAGGCCGTGGGATCCCCTTGCTGTGACCGTCGCGCCGCATGGGCAGTTGTGCGGCTCGCAGATTACTGCTCCGAGCCTCAACCCAACTGCGACCCTCACTGCCTCGTCGCTCAGTCGCAAACCACACGCGGTGATGGGCAGCGTGTGGAGCCAGTCTCCGGCATGCACCGCTGCAACCGCTCTCCATCTTGCCCGATCGTGACTATCGATCAGTACTAATTCCAGGTCGGCACATACACGTTTGAGGAGCGGTGTATCCCACTTCGCCTGACTCCCCGACTGAAGCTCTGGTGTAATCTTCTGGTCTGCCCTCTCTTCCCATAGGTGCTGGAGACTTTCTGTCACCTGATCTAGGCCTAGATTCAGCCCCCTCAGGATGCTAGATTGGAGTACGTGGGTGCCCGCGGCCGATGCCAAAAAGGCGGGGAGTGCCAGCGACGACACCCTTCGTATCCCAATTCCGCCCATTCCTATTGGGAGCGTTGTCTGAAGCCATTGTTGGTCTGTCAGGCTGATGTTAAGAATGGTCTCTAGTCCCTGTCTCAGTCTCTGATCGTATTCCTGTAAAGCCGGATGGTCCACACAAGGAGCGCATCGAAGACTGTACAGTAGCTTGGGAGATCCCAGCGAGCTTCTGAGGATCAGCAAGGCGTCCTGCCGCCTTATCTTACTCAGTCTATCCAGCGCATTCTGCAGTTCTGTTATTCTGGACTGCAGTGCTTCCTGCATGGCGGAGCCTGCCGTGAGTGGCGCGCCGAGCAGCATCGCATCGTCAGGGATTGTATATGCGAATTGAGAGAATACGGTGTTCTCGGCCAGTCGAGAGTCTCTGGCCACCACTTCGCATTTTGCCCTGTTGAGAGTCAAGCCCAGCTCGGCGCAATCCGCCTCCAGCGACCGCATGTCCGCCTGCATGTCCGCCTCCACCTTCGATGACGGGCCACCCAACGAGATGTCATCAAGGTAGCCAAATGATAATGGAGAGCATAGTTTCAAAAGAGCGGGCTGAAGAGGAAGACAGAAGAGCAGCGGACCCAGAGGGTCTCCCTGTTGAGGACCAACGGTGGACTGGATGGAATAACTGCCAAACTTGAGCGTGGATGCGTGTGCGTAGGCCAGATAACAATACGGCGCTAGCTCCGGCAGCAGCCCGCTAACCGCTGCCAGCATCCTGTCGCGGTGCATGCTGTTGAAAGCGTTGGAAATATCAAGTTTGACAAAGACGGCCTCGGAGTCCATCTCCGCGATGAATCGGCGCGCCGCGTGCACCGCCGCCTCAGCCCCTCCTGGCGTCGCCACGCCCAACTGTCTTGGCGATAGGAATGATGCAATCTTTGGGATTACGGCCGCGTTTGCTCCCTTCGAGGCCAGTCTACGCCATAGATAGCCGATGACGATAGGCCTTATGCCTCCGGATTTTTTACTCAGGGCGAACAAAGTACCCCCGAAGAGGGTCGCCCTTACCTCATCCGGGCAGGTACCCCTCAGTAGCATGTTAGTCAGATCTGTGACTGCTGATGTAAGTGCCTGACCTGCCTCTCCGGTTTTAATCATCTCCCATAGATGCTGCGGGCGGAGGCCGTCCGGACCCCCAGAGGACCCTGTTGGGAAAGAGTGGATCAGATCGCGAATAGCCGATTCATTCAGCTGAACGGGCTCAGACTCCGGCGGCGGCGGCACTGCAGGGCGACCCGGGTCCTCCTCCGGGTGTTTCCGGCGCAGCTCATCGTAAGTCTGGTCGTTGATCGGGGCAGGTCTTTTGCCCGAGCATAGGATCCTTGCGGCGGCCTTGATGTTGCCGTCCTCCAACTTGGCTGAGACCGCCGCCGCAATCGATTCATCATCGTTGAGCGCCCTCTTCTTCGGCTGCTGAGAGTCCGCTCCTCCCCCATCCCAGATTTGTTCCGCCCTGGATCGCCAGACTTCGGCGAATTCCACGGTTCTTTTTTTGATGGTTGAGGTCAAGTTGTGTTTTCGGCCCCCGTGTCTGGGTTGCTCCAATATTATTATTATTATTATAGAAATGATCCATGAGGAACAAAAAAAATTTATTAGGAGTAAATAAAGATTGATCTCCGAAAAATGAAGCCTTGTCCCAGTTTGTTACTATTATTATTGTTGTTGTTGTTGTTTTTATAATTGTTTTTGCTATTGCCAACATCATCATCATTTTTATTATTATATGAAGATTTATAAAGCGTAAATTAATATCAATAAATTCATTACATATGTAATGTGACCAACACTCAGATGAGCATAAACTGTCTGGCATTAGAGCACACGGTAAGAAACGTAAGATGAAATTCCAAATAAACGGGTAGCCTCCAAAATGCAACATGGTAGGTAGGTCGATCCCTCATTCTGGAACGAGTCTGCAATGGAACCTGCATGTATCATGAGGTTCCTGTCCTTTCTCTGCCTCTATTTCGTCAGCGTTTGAAGATCATTCTATTCGTGTATTCAAATTGGTAGCAACTTTGAGGGGTTGCTGAATGATGCGCTATATAATTCAGCCACACGCCAACCTCGTTATACTGAGGAAGATGAGAAGAACGGTTCCTTAAGATGGCCTGAGAGGCAGCCATGAGTATACGATTTCATTTTCTTAGCCTTGGCATATGAGGGTGGGTGGCCAGTTCTCTCCCTTTCCGTCTGATCTTCCCACCTACCGTCAGTGACCTTATAATATGGCACTGCTGGCTAGGGGACGTAGGTGGAGCAGAAATCTCAAAACGATTTCTCCACCGTCTGAACCCCGTCCTCTCGGTCGACAGGCTAACCAGTAACCACTAGACGATCGCTTACCTCTGACCTCATAATGTAAAGGTTTTGTAAATGTAAAAAATGTAAATCTGAAAAACTGTTAAGCGCCACATCAAAGGCAAAGAACTTGTTCATCGTATAGCAAATCAAGCCCGTTAAGAAACATGTTCCTTGATCAGTTTCAGCGCAATGTTAGAATGGGGAGGGGGGGTTTAGTCAGTGTGGTACATAAAGTCTCGTTGCTGAACCACAAGGCTTTTATGTCTATGTGGCTTCCTCGCTATCGTGCAGTAGTGAATACCATTATCAGACATGACTTGATCGACTGCAGACCGCCGTAGATAATATTCTCTCAGCAGAAGACCGATTACCGCAAGAATTCAGGGCCTGACCTTTCTAGGTCAGAGGTTATCACCTTCGTCGATAGATGCCGACAAATTATTATTTACCTACTTTGATGTTCGGTTCAACGACCAACAAAACATCCCGTTATACAGGTTTCTCACTGTATATCATTTCATTTAAATCATTTTACGCATTTACTCAGCGCCACTATCTAATGACCAAGCATCAATCGATGGCGCTGAGTAATTGTTAATGAAGGTCCGCAAACATACATTTGTATAGCGCCAAAACAGTGATAATGCACTGTGCATTTCATCCGTTAAAAAAACGAGATGGATTGTAAGCAAGGCCGTAGCTAAGGGGGTGTTTTTGGTGTTTAAACACCCCCCGAAATTAAATAATGTAGAAATGAAATAATGCATTAAGTAACTACAAACCCTTTGATCAGTTAATTCGGTTGCTTGTCGGCTTGCTTAAGGACGAGAAAACACCCCCCGAAACAGAAAACACCCCCCGAAACAAAATCCTGGCTACGGCCCTGATTGTAAGTGACTTTGACTTGTAAGTTCAGCGTTGTCGGCATAGCCAATCGTCGCACAGCACCTACAGCCAGGCGCCAAGACAGGAGGAAAGTCGAGTTTACTCTTGGTTGATGTACCAGTTTCTCAACGAATTAGCATTATGGCTCTTTATCTGAATTTCCGAGAAGTAAAGAAAAAATTAAAGACAGTCGTGTCTAGATTGCTATGTTTAAACGCTTTTGTTTTAGGATAATAGCGCTATAAAATAGCTAGATCACACATGTATGTATATATACATACACACATGCATAGATACATACATTACATACATGCATACATACATACATACATACATACATACATACATACATACATACATACATACATACATACATACATACATACATACATACATACATACATACATACATACATACATACATACATACATACATTCATACATACATACATGCATACATACGTAGACCCTTATCTGGATAAGGCCGTATACCCTAAACTACACGAGGAAAGACCTTAATCTTGATTACTGCGAAATTCACAAACTAGTAATGAGACATTTTAGCGAAACAGAAGGCGCTGTAAATTGAACTATGGACGCCGACTCATAAAACGTTCAGTGTGATAAGTTATCTACCACGTAGGCCTACTAATAAATTGCAAACAACTGGGTGTGGCCCAGAAACTGGAGCACCATCGAAAAAGATTAAGAGCGACAAGAACCACGGCGCATATTGGAAATAATAATATTAGGCTGTATGACTCGATCCATTAAACAATACATTGATATGTTGGTGTCCAATTGCAGCGAAATGGTAAGCGATAAGACTTTCAGTAAGAACAAATAATGGCCCGTATTTGGCAGCAGAAATGAAAACATCGTCATAACTTCTCTAGAGAATATGCTTTGAAAGCAACACTTGGAAGCTTCTTTCGTGAGTTATCTCGACATTTGATACTGCACCTTCGAAGTACCTCAAGTAAAGCTTTGAAGTAAAGCGCTTCTGACGAAAGTCTAAATGGTGTCAAGTCCTTTAGAACCCTACCCTAGGAATGTCTGCTTTGATAGCAATGCGTGTAAGCTGCTTGTTGAGTTATCGTATACACAGATAATATTCCGCCTCACAAACGTGCTGCTACGATAGTCTAAATGATATCGAAGTCTTTTAATCGTTATTCGTAATCGTAATTTTAATATTAAACTCCAAGATTCTAAAGCGCCACTCGAAAGACAAGCGCAGGGCACCAGGCTATTCACGAGCGCTACGTCAAGTCAGTTGGGTTTTGAACAAAGAGTACATCAGTGCAACATTTATCACATAAACCGTCATCGGTAGAAGAATGGGACTCTGCCCCCAATGGGGAACGGACATTAACCCCCCCCCCGGACAAAAAGCCCCCCGGACAAAAGCCCCCCCGGACAGAAACCCCCCGATTTTAGCTAGGACAAAAGCCCCCCCGGACAGAAACCCCCCCTCTGTGTTATAAGCCTATATCTACATTTAATTGAGAAACTTTAATAGCCCTGTTGCCCTCGTGTCAGCTTGTTAATGATGTAAACGTATAGACTAAAGACTTGTTAGTGTCATTCAGGTGTAAAATAAGACTTGTTAGTCGCCTAGTTCTTAACTTAAGGCTTGTTAATGTCAGGATTCGCGAGCCTGGTCGGTCATCATCACCCTTCCCTGTGAGTTCTCATAGGGGCGCTGCAGCAGGATGAGGCCATGGTAAACACGGCCTTATTACAGGCCTCGCGAGGTCAGCTGCCCATTAAGCGCGTCAGACGCACCACCAAGCAGCTACAGGACCGTCTACTGCAGTTGTGCCAAGATCGGCGTGATGGAAAGAAATCCATCGAAGATACCCTCCATGGATTAGGACATAACATTCGCCTGTAGGTTTTTTAGTTTTACTAAAACAGCGTTAGAGACAAATTTTGGACCATTATAGTCTTATAAACTTTTACGTTGGTCTGTAATCATTCTTCGAATTAAACAAACTGTAAATATATATTTCTTCTTATTAAACAAATTGAAATATATTCCGACTTATGTTGAGGTGTATGTATGTATTTATGTATGTATATATGCATGTATATATGTAGGTATATATGTATATATGTATATTATGCATGTATGTATATATGTTTGTATGTATATATGTATTTTATGCGTGTATGTATATATGTATGTTTGATATATATGTGTGAAATATAGGTTATTATTTCCTAGCCGGGGGGATTTTGTCCTACCCCGGGGGGGTTTCAGTCCGGGGGGGCTTTTGTCCGGGGGGGCTTTTGTCCGGGGGGGTTAATGTCCTACACTCGCCCCCAATGCCTGAAGCTCTCTTCTCTCACTTTCGTCAGAAGCGCTTTACTTCCTGCCTTCCTTGCAATCACAATTTATACAGCGCCACTTGAAGAGGAATTCACCAGAGGCGCTCCCGAACTGATGACACAGAACCCTAACCAAAGCATTGGTTTTCAATCGCTTCTGGAAAAGAGACAACAAAAGACAAAGGAAGGAAAGAAGGAAGGAAGGAAGGAAGGAAGGAAGGAAGGAAGGAAGGAAGGAAAGAAAGAAGGAAAGTCCTTTCTTCTTTCTCTCTTCCTTCCTTCCTTCCTTCCTTCCTTCCTTCCTTCTTTCCTTCCTTCTTTACTTCCTTCCTTCTTTCCTTCTTTCCTTCCTTCCTTCCTTTCTTCCTTCTTTCCTTCCTTTGTCTTTTGTTGTCTCTTTTCCAAAACTGCTAAACTGAGCAGTAGCCCCGAGCATGCGGGGATCAACCCAGGGTGAGAATTGTTGGCGGGTTGGGAATTCCACCCCCTAGTCTTTCTTAGGACCCCATAGTTAAGCCTTCATTGCACACCCCAACTCCACATGATTCAAAGTCTAACCCCCCCCCCAGTCGTTTTTACAATTCTCATACTGGAACAACCAGACGGCTATGAGGGCCGAGCGGAGAGTGGAGCGACTAAGGAGTAAGGCCACAAAGATTACGGATTGGCAGTATATTCTTTACTCGTTCAGAGAGTCCTACGATTTGGCTCTTACCAAATCTTTGTGTCTTTATCGTGCTCAAGTACTTTGTAGTCCAAATGGTGAGTCACAGCATTCAAAATCTATGATCCGACTGAGTTACATGTGTTCAGTTTCAGTTGTAACCCGAGTCGATCACAGACTCCAACACCTGAACAGGTAAACCTATCACGAGTACCATCACCGCCACGGATCAGTATATCATAGACATCAGCACTTGGACAGTTAGGCAAATGAGGTAGGCCTAAACAACAGCTGAAACAGGTAAACCTATCACAAGTAAAATCATAAGCACGTACAAATCTATCAAAGGTATTCACATTTGGATAGTAAGCACAGGAAGTATCCTGCAGCTGAAATAGGCAAACCTATCACAAGTGCCAGCAACTGTACATGTAGGTAATGTAAGTCTATCACGGACTTCCACATTTGTACAGGTATCACAGTACCCAGCACCTACGCAGTTAAACTCACCAAGATACAAACTTGAATAGATAAATCTATCGCAAACTTCTGCACGTGTATACGGTTAGGCCAATCACAGAACTTAGCACCTGTAAGGGCAAATTTACCTGTACCTGGCGCTCTACCTGTTTTACCTACGGAATAATGACTCTGACTACTATTTCAGTGGAAGCGACAATCAACTAATGCTTTACATGCGTTATGATAACAGCGCTAGATAGGTATTTAGATTAGATTAGACTAGATTAGATTAGATTAGAACATATTAAATTAGATTAGAACATTTTAGATCAGAACATGTTAGATTAGAATCGTTAGATTGAACATGTTAGATTAGATTAGAACATATTAGATTAGAACACATTAGATTAGAACATTTTAGATTAGATTATAACATATAAGATTAGATTAGAACATATCACATTAGATTAGAACATATTAGATTAGATTAGAACACATTTACGCTTCTGAGTAGGTTTCTTGAAGGTGTGCTATTTTAAATTTGTGAATGAATGAATGAATGAATGAATGAATGAATGAATGAATGAATGAATGAATGAATGAATGAATGAATGAATGAATGAATGAATGAATGAATGAATATTAGATTAGATTAGAACATTTGGATTAGATTAGAGCATATTAGAATAGAAGGTTTCTTACCGAATTGCGGTATATGCACGGACTTAATTAAAGAACCTATTGAGTATGTTGAATGTACAATTTGTAAAGGTGTGTACCACTTGCAATGTTATAGCCAAACATTTGATATAAGTGTGAATAGTGAGCCCTGGTTTTGTATTGACTGTACTAATGATTCTTTGCTGGACGTGGAAGTAGATAGTGCAAACATAGGCAGCAATCCACAGAATGTCTCTGTATCTACTCTGTTGGGGCTAATTGAGAATAATCTTCAACTTCAAGTGTTTCCTGAGGTAGACGAGAATCGTAGATTGATTAACAAGAGCGAGACGGATCCCGACCAAAATTATTTTTTAAATACCAAATGGGATAGTCCGTACACTACCTTACAATCATGGCAAGATAATACTGAATTTGTTGAGACTAACTTCTCAATCCTTCACATCAATTGTAGAAGTATGTTATATAAATTAGATGAAATATGTAATATTCTTAATTACTTACCTGTTAATGTACTTACCCTTACTGAGACTTGGCTGCTGGCAGAGGAGGAGGACTCCATTCATATACCAGGTTATAATTTTATTCATAAATCAAGAGGGAAGACTCGGGGTGGTGGAGTGGGAATGTTTATTAAAAAAATATTAATCATGTGCTGCAAAAAGAACAAGGAGCGTATACAACCTTCGAGCAGTTGTTTGTTAGGATCCATCTCGCTGATATTTCTTATTCGGTGGGGGTAGTCTACAGGCCTCCTGGATTGAACTTACCTGACTTTAACAGGGAATTTGAGGACCTGTTATGTAGATCTGTTAAGAAAGGACATGAGACTATAATAACTGGGGATTTCAATATTGATCTTCTGAAAACGAATGATCACAAAGAAACTAACCAATTCCATAATTGCCTGACCTCTCATCAATTTTTCCCCTCCATTACGAGGCCTACGCGTATCACTCCTCATAGTTCCACACTTATTGATAATATATTTTCCACTGCTTGGTCGAAACTAACTAGAGCAGCCGTAATTGTCTCAGATTTATCCGATCATCTTCCAGTCTTTGCATCATTTGTGTTGAGAAAAAGCATAAAACAAATTTTCTTAACGCTATGTCTACACGACAAATTAATGAGGAAAATATAGTTAAATTTGATTCACTCCTTGCCAATACAGACTGGGGTCCTGTTATGAAAGTTAGTAAGGATGGAGACGCTAATGGGGCTTATGATAAGTTTTTGGAAATTTATAAAACAGCGTATGATAATGCATTCCCCTCAATAATTAAACGTAATAAATCTAGGAAATTTACTTATAAACAACCATGGATGTCGCCTGGCCTCCTCAAATCATGTAAGATGAAAAACTCTCTCTACTTAAAATTTATAAAATCACCAAATGAGGTTAATAAAATGAGATTTACTAAGTATAGAAATAAATTTAAGACAATTAGACTCATGGCTGAAAAAAACTATTATGAAGCTGAATTCTCTAAAATTAACGGTGATCTCAAACAGACATGGAAACTCATTCGCTCCGTAATGCAACTAAGTAATAATAATAATAATATTTATTCTTTAATTAAGCGCCTGCAAACGCACTGCGCTGTACATGTACATGTTATGCGATAAATCTTAACTACTAACAGAACAGACAGCCTACAATACACGGCGCAAATTGCAGCCTACAAAGCATGTCCGCCTATGGGACTCGATCTCTGTACCTCTCGCACTCTACGCCAGATGTTATCCACACTGAGGTGTTAAAAATAAATGGGGTTAATGTTAATGATCCTCAGATAATAGCCAATGAGTTTAATAATTTTTTCACTAATATTGCTCAAACGCTTGCTGAGAAACTGCCATCTTCTCCCGTTCACTTCAGTAGTTATCTTCAGGTTCCCCAACAGAATTCAATGGGTGTTCTCCTTACCACTCCCGAGGAAATTCTGGAAATAGGTCGGAACTTCAAAAAACCCGCAGTAAAGGGGTTGATGATATAGACCCTTCCCTTGCTGAGCCTCATCTAGATAGAATTGTTATGCCTCTGGCTGAAATTATAAATTGTTCTTTAAGCACTGGAATTGTTCCTGACCATAAAAGTTGCTAAGATAGTACCTATACTAAAGAAAGGTGATGAGGATAATGTCTCTAACTATAGGCCTATTTCTGTTTTACCTTATTTCTCCAAATTCTATGAAAAGCTTATGCATAACAGGTTATCATACTATGTAAAAAAAAATTGATATTATCTACCAATTACAGTATGGATTCCAACAGGG
Organism: Allolobophora icterica; assembly: GCA_963556255.1. Lineage (NCBI taxonomy): Eukaryota > Metazoa > Annelida > Clitellata > Crassiclitellata > Lumbricidae > Allolobophora > Allolobophora icterica. Next base: position 88,858,175 of record OY744603.1, on the reverse strand, counting down.
ACATTCCACTTATATGGCATTAATGAATATGCATGACATGATCACCAAGGCTATAGATAATAACGAATACTCGGTGGGGGTGTTTTTCGACCTAGCAAAGGCGTTTGACACGGTTGATCATAAAATCCTATTAAGCAAATTAGAATATTATGGAATTAGAGGCACTCAGTTAAACTGGTTTGCCAGTTACCTAGATAAACGCGCTCAGATGGTTTTCTGTAATGGGGTGTGGTCAGGGCTAAACTGGATTAAATACGGTGTCCCACAGGGGTCCAATCTTGGACCCCTATTATTTCTTCTCTATATTAATGATCTGGCTAAAACTTATCCAGCCTCTTACTTTATACTGCTTGCAGATGACACAAATGTCTTTTATTCTCACTCCTCTTGGAGGGAATTGGTTAGGTTAGTTAATATGGAACTAGAAAATATAAATACTTGGTTCTCTGCGAATAAACTTTCTTTGAATCTTGATAAAACTAATTACATTTTATTTAAATCCTTTAGAAAATCAACACCTAATGAGAATTTAGATATAACTATAAAAGATGCTCCTCTTAGACAGGTTGAGTCAACTAAGTTTCTTGGCGTACATATCGATCAACATTTAACATGGAAATCACATATTAATGAAATTTCTAGTAAAATTGCTAAGAATGTTGGAATTCTGAGCCGTATTGCTCGCCTGTTACCTCAATCTGTTAGATCAAGTCTATACTATGCACTTATCTTTCCGTACCTCAATTACTGTAATATGATTTGGGCAATAACTTATCCCTCCAGGCTAAAAGGACTGATAAATCTGCAAAAAAGGGCTGTACGATTAATT
>OY744603.1:88839846-88852346 GCA_963556255.1 Allolobophora icterica | reverse complement strand
TGTGGCACAAAAGCAATTGCGATTGAAGGACTTGTCTAACATTCACTTACAATTACAATACATATATACATGCATGCATGCATGCATACATGCATACATGCATATATATATATACCGGTACGTAGATTCTACATACATGTATGTATATATGCATATTTACCTGTACGTACACAATACTATACATACATACAATGTCATGTGTACTGAACATACATGCATACATTCATAAATACACACAGTAAATGCGCATGTCATACATACATACATACACCGTATGATACCGGTACACGTACAACCGTGCATGAATGCCCAAAACACAGTATACCGAGATTCAGGCCCATATATAGACATAGGCCTACATGAAAGAATGAGGTGAATTCATACATACATACATACATACATACATACATACATACATACATACATACATACATACATACATACATACATACATACATACATACATACATACATACATACATACATACATACATACATACATACATACATACACCGTATGATACCGGTACACGTACATACATGCACAAAACACAGTATACCAAGATTCAGGCCCATATATTATAAACAGTATACATGAAAACACCATAATAGAAACCCAAATGAATTTCCGCGGCAAGTCGATCTAATTTCTTTTCTGATAGATACCTTGCCGGAATACATCATATCCATGGCATGCCCATAAACAATTGGATGGATTCAAGCGGGCCCTACACTTAGATGAGTCTCGTATGGGAATAGTAACTAAGTATGTAAGTACATTCTTTATTAAACGCTCTCATACGTCTGTGAGGAGTGGCCGTGTCTGTGAGGAGTCTGTGAGGAGTGGCCGCGTCTGTGAGGAGTGGCTGTGTACATCTGTGTATGTCTACGTCTGTGAGGAGTGGCCGTGTCTGTCTCTCTGTCTGTAATCTACACATTACAAATCACACATTATTATTATTGTTATTATTATTGTTGTTGTTGTTGAGGAGTGGCCGCGTCTGTGATACCAATTTTACATACAATTTTACACAAAGAGGAGAGAAAAATATAATAGTAGTAATGACGTTAGGGTCTCAGATCCACCTTGTACTGCCTCTGCCATTTCTCTCACGTCCCAGACGGAATCCACATGCGGATCGCGGTTCGCCTCCCGAAGGTGGCTTATTTCAGAGATTTAAATCTCGGGCTAGCACGGTCCATACACGGGGACCTTATGGCGTGGCACCCATTCAAATGGGTTCCTGTGGTGAAGGATCTCAAGCAATAAATTCATTGAAAAACGAGCAGGGTCGAGGCCATACGGTCGCTATATTTAGGGTGGCGCCTTGCATGGCTGCCAAACCGTGTGCTTAATTAAGATCTTGTTTGTACTGTCATGTTTCAATTCATTCATTCATTCGTATATTTATATAGCGCCACTTCAAGGGAACTACTCAGAGGCGCTCAATGTAATCACAGTATAAATAATTATTTATACTGTGATGTAATCTTACTGCGTACTTGTCAGTTTGAATGAATAAAGATTATTATTATTATTATTATGACGTCATAGAATAGAGCCGAAGGAATTTTGAACTGTGTTTAGTGTAAATTGCATAGATGACGTCACAGAATAAAACCGGAAGTATTTTAAACTATGTTTAGTGTAAATTGCACAGATGACGTCATAGAATAAAGCCGTAGAATTTTGAACTATGTTTAGTGTAGATTGCATAGATGACGTCATAGGGTCTCAGATCCACCTTGTACTGCCAGATGAATTTTGAACTATGTAGTGTAAATTGCAGAGATGACGCCATAGAATAGAGCCAGAGTAATTTTGAACTACGTTTAGCGTAAATTGCATAGATGACGTCATAGAATAAATCCGGAGGCATTTTGAACAATGTATAGTGTATGCTAAATTGCATCAATGACGTTATAGAATTGAGCCGGAGGAATTTGACGACATTCGGCTGTAATTTACATGCGGTGGCGTAGTGGAAACTTATCCAGATATAAATTTGATCATCGTGGTCGTGTTGGTGTAGATTTAAGGCGGGAAAATATGGCGGATGTATAGGAGATAGTTTAAGATTACGCCGGATGAGGAAGAGTGGAGTCGATCTCAGTCATGGTAAGCCCCTATAGGCCTATTTGGAGTGGGCTTGGCAAAATTGGTCCAACTTTAGCAGTGTTGGGTATGAGTTAACTCAGATGAGTTGAAACTCACGAATTAACTCACTTGCTGTGATTTATGAGTTTGAGTTAACTCACCTTAAAGAGTGTGAGTTATGAGTTTGATTTAGGCCTAATTCATAGTTTCTGTGAGTTTGAGTTGTAACTATCAATAATTTTAAAATCAACTCACTATTCGGCACTCGGAACATATTATGTTGAAACAAGCCATTTTTATATCGTCGGCTATCCATACTGGTGAGTGGTGAGGGCAGGGAGGGTCGTAAACTCAGCCAGCAGCGGCGGGCGGACAGTGCTTAAGTTATACTAGTAATAATAAACTGATGATACCATTTCCTGGTAACTGTGTATTTGTACAGCGTTCGATTAGAACGTGCTAGTATGAGACGTGTGAGTTGATGATTTAACTCATTTAACAACTGAGTTTGAGTTAACTCATTTCACTTAGGATGAGTTGAGTTTGAGTTTTAACTCATTTTGAGGTGCATGAGTTGAGTTTTGATCTAATTCATTTCTTGTCTGAGTTTACCCAACACTGAACTTTAGCATAGTGAAAACGGCGAAATAGTCGAAATTTAGTGTTTTCTGGTTGAATATTCTATTCCGTCGTAAAATTCTTGCTACATTTAGGGTATAAATAAGAGGAACTGAATTGACTTTTTTAAAGAGTCGTTCAGTCAGAAGAGAAGACAATTAGATTGAGTGGAATCGAGTCAGAGTTGATATCAGTTAGGAAGGACTCGTGACATATGGTCGCATCAGGTTGTTGAAAGAGGTCGTTGAAGGAGATATAAGAACTTATATGTTAACTCTTCGTACAGCAACACTTCCTGTTGAACTGAATTAGGGCTGTTTGCTGTGGATCCTGTATAAGAAAACGTTTAAAGAACTTTTGTGTTTTGATTCTTAAAAACTTTAAGCCTTCCGAAAAAAATTGGAAGCCGGATCCATACGAGCAGAGGTTCGGTGCCGCGAGTGTCAACACTCGCATCCTGGTAGACTAAAAATTGACGGACTTCCGGCACTGCCGCAGAGGACTTCCCCTATACGCGCAACGGAAGAATAGAGGCAGTTACGCAACACTACGCTAACATAGAGTTCGTGTGAATAAGCTTTAAATACGAGCGTCAATCACTTTTCTGCTCCTCCCACCAGGGCCGGATTAACCACTTGGAAGGCTCATGCTAATTACGCATGGGGCCCTTGTCGTATTGAGCGTGGAATGATGGGAATACAGTAAAGACATGAGAATCAACCTGTAGTACAGAAGGGTCAATGCTGTGTGGTATGCTGCTCAAATTAATAGTCAATGTATACAACAAAACTTTAATGCTTTGCAGTTTGGGACTATCTAAGATTGTTTCAAATGTTTGTTACAGTATATATCGACAACATACAGTTAGCGTAAAATTATAATCAAAATTCGATTCTGTTCTTTTCATTGTTAACCGCTTAGAAACATTTGCGACTTTTAGCAAATTCAAACTGTGTATTAAGACCATTAACCGAAATCAGGTAGGCTACTATGTTAAGCACATCACTCTCAACACTAAGAACTTTCAATGTAGTTATGCGTTTGTGGGTCATAGAAGTTCGCGGCTTTTTAACGAGCTGTAACCCGTGACTTCAAATAGGAAGCAATGGAGAATGTGTGTCGTGGCGATCGCTAGAGCTCCAGGAGTTGATAGCACAAGGTGACAAGGGTGTAACCCGTGAAAATCGCGAGAGAGAGAGAGACAGAGAGACAGAGAGAGACAGAGAGACAGAGAGAGACAGAGAGAGAGAGACAGAGAGACAGACAGAGAGACAGACAGACAGACAGAGAGACAGAGAGAGAGATACAGACAGACAGACAGACAGACAGACAGACAGAACCCATCTGCTCCAACCTCGGGATGGGGTCTCATCTAGATGAGGTTTTATCGACATCTTCCTCTTCACTCCACGCCCTCCCCCCCCCCCCGACTCCCTCTGTCCCATACAAAGCGCTTGAGAACTGATGAGGCTGATGAACGCTCATTCATTGCAGCCGTTACCGACCCTGACCATGTTCTGCGACCCTATTTCCCTGTTGACCGAAATATCCCCCATAATCTCCGGGTACACGAACTCACAATTTCACATTGCCTGGAAAGAATGATAAAACTTTATATCCCGTATGCTTTATAGAAATGTTTATTAACAAGTCTCTGTTACCAATTTGAGATATGATTTAATCGCGATTGCGGTCTATATTTTTAAAAACTGTGTAATCCTGTCGCGTTTGTGTCGACAGGAATTTCTGCAATAAACGAATACTGATTAATTGATTGAATCACTTTTGCAGTAACGTTGCGAAAACTGTTCGTACAATCTATCACGGGTTCCGGTTAATCGAAAGATGGCTGCGGGTTGAGCAACTGTTGTAGCATCTTATAATCGCAAGATGGCTGCGGTTGGCTCTAGCTTAAGCGGGCAGTGTACTTTTGCTACCATTAGCGCTGGCCTTACGCGTGTTCCGTGTGTTCTTAGCTGCGCAGCGATTTTCGTGGCCGATGAATTCTAAATGTAAATGTACACGAGTTTATATAGCGACCGTATGGCGTCGACCCCGCTCATTTTTCAATGAATTGATCGGGTGAGATCCTTCACCACCGCTGCCCGTTTGAATAGGCGTCACGCAATTTAAGGTCCCCGTGTTGGGACCGTGCTAGCAGTGTTTAATCTAGTCCCCCTCTTCTGGGAGGGGAAACAAGGTTTCTGGGGGGACCAACACGAATGTACTTTTGCTACCATTAGCGCTGGCCTTTATATTTTTACAGATATTTTTCTGTAATAATTTCATCCATCTTGAAAAAGTTTCAGACTTTTCCTAATTTCATTTTCAAAAAGTTGACCTTTTTTTAGTCCTTCGTACGATTTGTTGAACTTTTTCTACAGCAATTACTCTCTCAAAAAAGTTCATGACCTTTTTTTAGGAAATCATCTCTCTGTGGGGAAACCATGTATCCTGGGGGGAATTTTCCTCCCCTAAAGGTCTCTACATTGTAATATTGCTGGCCTCTGGGGGAAACATCAATCCTGGGGGACATTCCCCCCCAAAGACGTCTAGATTAAACACTGCCGTGCTAGCCAGATTCAACCTCTGAAATAAGCCACCTACACAGACGAGTGTTGGACGCAGCCTATGCTCTTAGCCTCTTACCAATGTATCTATCTGGGCCTGTTCTAGCCCGAATGGCGTCTAGGCCCACCATAATTCATGCATAATCCAGTACCCAACGGGCCTATAAAACCCCACCGGTAAGTGGATACTAACGCTTAGCACCCTGATGTAGAGCTTTAATATATATTGCTATATAAAAATGTGTATGGTTACCCATGGTTCGCTACACTTCATTGTTAAGCGGCGTTGGTCGCCAAGACGCAAGCATCACTACAGAGAATAGGGGATTACTTTGCCTCAAGAAAGAGGATGACAGCAAAACAACTACCAAATGCTTCGTTTTTGCAACATATTAGCTTAACTGAATAATGGGGCATTTCAAACTGCAGACTCCATCGCAATTAACAATTAAAAAGACAAAGAACTCATTCACACTTCTCAATTATTCTCATTCAAACATTACAACACGCTTGCAGTGAATAAAACTGCAGGCACCTGTCCACAGATCTACTGTATGCATCTTTCTCTGATTCTGTGACACTGTCTGTCTGTCTATACTTGTCTATGTTTCTGTGACACTGTGTCTGTCTGTCTGTATTTGTCTACATGTGAACAGGTCTATGTCTATGCGCTAGGTCCAGATCTATATCTCTTTGCAAGTCTGTCGGGTCTGCAAGTCATAATCTGCACATTACAAATCACATCATCTTCTCATTCATACTTCCTAATTAATCGCATTAAACAAACAATTCGCCAATAAGTGAACATTCTTTTGCAGTGAAGAAAAAACCGCAGGCGTCCGTTACAGAGAGAGACTACGTTCCTGATGCTTTACTATGACTGAACATGAAAACAAGAAAACGACATTGCTCCGATGTTCTCTACAACGATTGGTCGACACATAGTTGACAAATACGAAACAGCACACGCATCGACTCTGTTTACGATTGGCTTACAGTCGATCCACTTCACTTGGAGCTCGTCGAGAACAGAGCAAGGAGGCCACTGGCTACTGCCATCGACAACGAGTAATTTCTTGAGGAGAGTCAAGTCCAAATTCATATAAAAAGACAGACCCATCACTTATTTATTTATTGTATTAATTAACTTGTTTTATTCATTTACTTGCTTGCTTGCTTGACTTTCATTACAACATTTCAAACACCAGCACAAGACCAAGACAAAACTCTAAGGTCCCAGATTAAAGGAGATAAACAGGTTACATTTCTGACTCTCAGGTCTAAAGGTGCTGTATTCTAAACTTGGGGCAGTTGAGGACATAATGAACTTGTTATACTTTAACTTGGCTAATCTAGTCTTACATCAAACAATAATAATAACACACATCAAAAGTAACATATTTCAAACAAAACTAATAACAATAGCAATCATACTAATAACTCGACAAGAGTTAGCTGTTCAGATGTTTTACTTCTCTGGATATTTTTAAAATCCTCTGAGACCATTTCAACCTTGGATAAAAAAGGAACAATATAAAATACTTGTTGGCAATTATAAACTATTAAAGAAAAGGATACAGAGTCGGTGAAAGTGACCGGAGGATGTAGACGGAGGCCACAATGACCAGCATCAGGAAGAGCGCATTGTTGTAGAAGATGGAGAAAGTGGTTGCCTCGTAGTCAGCCACCTCGTTCTTCTTCCACAGAATTCTAAAAGAAATGGAAATCAGAGAAAATATCTGAAGAACAGATAATAATCCTTTAAAGTCCTGACTTATGTATGTATGTATGTATGTATGTATGTATGTATGTATGTATGTATGTATGTATGTATGCAGTGTCCGATTTGCCGGGGGGGTCAGGGGGGTTGGACCCCCTGCTTCTTTTTTTGACCCACATGCTTCTAGTCTTTGGCCGACCCCCGGGGGGGTCGGCCTAACCCCCTCAAATTCGTTAGCCACAGTTGTAAACCAAAAGACTCCAATACTGCCTTGTCACCTTTCAGTAATTATTTATTATCCAGTCGGTACCCTGGTGTAGGCTGATACTGTGAAATACTTTTCAAGGATTAGGTTATCCTTTGCCAGGCTCTGAGACAATACAACAACTTGGTATCTACAGCTGTTGACAGATTATCTTACTTTTAACTCAAACTGAGGTCGTCTACGGATGTAGGCAGAAGCAGGGTGCGAGATATTTCACAGGTCATGACCTTAAGGGCTCGGTCCACATCCAGCAGACAACGAATGGACACAGGCCCCGTGCTCAAGCCAGCACCCTCAGGCATATCAGCTCCATAGCCACTAGCATGCAGTTGTGGGGTAAAGGTCTTCCGTGGTATGCCGTCTGAGATTCAGCACTCGCTGTCGCTTTTGACCTCGAATGACCTATACAGTTCACATCTATGGCAGTCCACAGCTGTTGGCTGTCATTTCTGTGCTGATAGTGGCTTTGAGGCACGCAGTCTTATAGGATTCGACCTTTGTATCATACAGTCTGAATTTGCAAATTAGTATTACATGATATAATTTGAAGATTCTCTGTAATTTCAGCCGACAGATATGAATCGAAATTAGGTCGACATAAGGCACTAATCGGCCTAGTGGCTCTCAAAAACACAAGTTAAGTAAAGAAAAAACACATATCAAAATGACAGAGTACTTGCATACAAAGACGCCTCCTATTGCTGCTTTCCTTGAGCAACAGCTACAAGTAGCCTATAAGAACATCTGCTCTTACGTGGACGATGGCTAAAATGCAGGTTCATTTGAGCCTGGTGTCACTGGTGATACTGCAGTTGTCGAACATCCGCCAGTTCAACAACGTTCCCGCTGAGTCGGGTCTCCCACTGTTGTGGAACAGCAGAATAAGATCAACAAGAACACGTCATCAAAACGCAATCTCCTAGCATTGGATTATGGTCGAGCGCCAGAATCTGCACACTCTGCTTCAGAGATGTTTCAGATTGACACTTGTCTGCCCATCGTTGATCAATTCACAACCGAGTTGACAAGAAGACTAGCACCATACGAACTACTCTGCTCAAGGTTTGGTTTTCTATCTAGGATTGAATCATGTAGTGATGAAGACTTACACAACTCAGCGAAAAATCTTGTAGCAATATAGGGCGATGACCTCGATGAAACCCTTGGCAATGAGCTCATGAAAGTCGTGGCAATGAGCTCATGCAGTTTTCTTATTTTGTCAAAATGTGTAAAAACAATACAGTTAGCACAGGCCTCAACATAAGTCAGGAGCAGTGCCAGTTCATGTACCAATTCTCGACAAAGGTGTTAAAAGTTCATTTCCAAATGTGGAAATTATGGCAAGAATGTAGGCCTACTTGGTGATCATGGTCACAACTGTAGTGCTGAACGCTCACTGTCTAAGATGAAGATAATTGGGCCTAAGAATAGGCTTTGCACAAGTATGACACATGAGTGACTTATCCAACTTGCAGTGTTGAGCATATAACAGTGATATTCAATTGGACTTTAATCAGTTTATTGATGACTTTACCAATAGAAAGCGTGCAGAGTCTCTATTGGGCCTATTAAAATTTAGACCTAACTGACCTAATTAACTGACTCAAGCTATCTGCTTTTAGTTTGGAGGTCCCGCGTACCACTATTTTAAATTTCTTTGTTTGTCTGTATCAACAACCTCTACTTAAAACTGGCTAAGAATCTTAAAGCTTTTCATTTTGTCTTGTATTTGAGAAATTATTGCACACCTATGAATATAATAGAAGACACTTTATTTATAAGCAAAATGATCTTCCTAATTTATTTTCATTTTTTGTAGCCCCTACATTTAAAAAAACAATAAATTAAAAATTTTAAACATTGCCTTTAGCACCTTTGCCTGTATGAGTCAGTATGACGTGTTATAACTGCTGGAATGCGGGTTGTCCCTGTTGAAGCGCATCAACAAAGGCAACAAATCCGCTGCAGAAAGAGCCCCACCATATTGGGCGCCCATGGGCCGACCACCCTAAAACCGGCTCTGTTGTTATTAGTAGGTTACTTTAGCTAAAACTCCTACTGAAAACCTCTTTTTTACCAGACCAGTTCAAAAGTTACCCGTGCCCCCCCCCACATGTGAAACAAGATCGCCACCAGTGTTTTCGGCTTAGTCATTTTTTATATAGGTTTCCGACCCCCCTGCTTCTTTTTTGACAAATCGGACCCTGTATGTATGTATGTATGTATGTATGTATGTATGTATGTATGTATGTATGTATACAATTAATATATTGCTTTAATAAGTACCTCACAGAGGTACTGCAATGATATGCTGGGTCCAGTGCTGTGAGATTGCTAATTTGCTACCACTGTGTACGAATTTATTTCTGTATGTAACTCAAGCAGTTCTACAGCATCCTTCAAGCATCTCGCGTTAGGGCTGCCTGCTACCCCGAATAATAGTAGCATTACTACATTAGTTATCTAGATGCTCAACATAATGCCTTTTAAGTACTTCACACTAAACAGTGTATACAGTAACCTGAATGGCATTAAAAGTTCACACAGGGGTCGTCGATAAAGGACAAAAATAAACCAATTTTGATCCCTTCCTTCCCTTGTCTGCATTTGGCATTACCCTGTCCCCTTTAACGGACATCTGCATTCAAGAACAGTATCAAGGTCTAGATTAGACTACCCTGTTGATTTTGCAGGGCTAATGGTGCAACGGGGTGAGGGCTTTGATACTGCCATGTCTGGCACTGGGACTGAACTACACCGTGTCTCAAAATAAACTGTGCAAAATTGTTTCTGTCAGAACTTCGTCAAATTTCCACCAATGTTAATAATTTTTGGTAGATAGATGGAAAAATGGCTGAAATTTTATGCTATACATAAATTTTCCACCTCACCTGACTCATGTCACCGCACTACCTTGTTAAACACAGATGTACCAATTTCTTATATAACGCTTAAATTTTAACAACTAGCGTCTTGAAACTTGGCTGCACTGAAATCCATTTCATCGAGCCGGGTGTCAAAGTGAATGGGGCTTACTATCGCGACAACCTTCTTGCCCAGAAGCCACTGCCAGACATACGCCGGATATCCCAGGGCGAGTTTTTTGTCTTTCAACAGGATGGCGCCCCGGCGCATCGAGCACGCGACACTGTCTCTTTCCTGGAGCGAGAAACGCCCGACTTCATACCTCCAACACTGTGGCCGCCGAATTCACCGGATCTTAACCCAGTCGACTATAGCATATGGTGTGCTGCAGGAAAAGGTTTACCGCTCCAGAATAGCCAACGTCGACGAACTCAAAACGCGTCTAATCGACGAGTTGGCGCGCTTTTACCAGTCGATCGTTGATGCTGCTATCGGCCAGCGGCGTCGCCGTCTAAGCGCTTGTGTCCGTGTAAGCGGGGCACATTTCGAGCATGAATTCTAACACTTTTAAGCAGATCTGTCATAACAATTAAAAACTCTGCTAAGTAAACCATATTTTACTTTACTGCGTGCTAATTAAGTTGTCAGATAGTTTGTTGCATGTAATAAAATGTAAGCGTTATATAAGAAATTGGTACATCTGTGTTTAACAAGGTAGTGCGGTGACTTGAGTCAGGTGAGGTGGAAAATTTATGTATAGCATAAAATTTCAGCCATTTTGCCATCTACCTACCAAAAATTATTAATATTGGTGGAAATTTGACGAAGTTCTGACAGAAACAATTTTGCACAGTTTATTTTGAGACACGGTGTATATATCACATGCAACACAGACTTTCAGCTGTCTGGCTAAGTTGTTGTTTATTTGTATGCACATTTATATTACCTTATGTAAATTAAACCAGAAACATCATACAGCATTAGGCCAATTGATCTGAACTGTAATGTAGAAAGTAAAGGTCCCATATCCCACAGTGGAATTAACGAGAGGTACTTATTTCCTTTTCGTAGGCCCTTGATCCGGCAATGAACATTTCTCAGGGCTCTGAACACAAAGTCAGTGCAGCACAGGACTTGTAATTTACGTCCAAGCTTATGCAGGTACAAAGTTGTACTGTTTGGTGAGAGATACAAATGTGTGCAGATTGCCCAGGGTCATTATGTGGAGTCGAACGCATAACCGCCGTTATCACTGATATTTTACTGTCAAATGTAATAAAACTGCACACACCTTTCTTCTTTTTCCGTCTTTGACATCTTCTTGTCATCAGCAACCTTCTTCATCACTTCTTTGCTGACCGCATCTGCTCTCTTTATGGCAATTCTTCACAAAAACAAATGGTAAAGTGCACAATTTATCATTCAGCAAGTTTAGAGTTTTTATTTATAAGACTTAATTATACAAAATGTCTTAATACCTTAAGCACAAGGTCTCAGTCTTTCAAAATAACCTTGAGATGCACATTTTCAATCTATTAAATAGCCATGTTTTGGGGGTTCCTTACAAATATACAAAATAACTGTATTTGATTTTGACCACCTTCCAACGTTCAACAGTGCATACACGACCATAAGAGAAAACATTTATGGCGCTGAGCAATTGTGAGTTAAGGACTTGCTCAAGGTCCCTACACAGTAACCACGTCAGACGAGGGTCGAACCCATACTATCCTAGTTACAGGTCGAGCGCTCTATCCATTTGGTTACAGTGCCCTATGCCAAAACTGTAGACCCTGATGCCAATAAGTATGTTCATACATGTATGTTTTCATACATATGGCCATAATTCAATACCACTGGTTGGTTCCTAAAATGCACCACATAAATGATACATACATGCATAAATATGTATGTGCAATTGTACATATATCAGAATATGCACATGTATATTTATGCATGTATCTGAACGTATTTGTATGTTTTGTTTATCTATGTATTTGCACATTTATGTAGTGCCTTTCAGGAACCTCCCAGAGGCACTGAAACATGATTATACATGCATACTTAGTACTTACATACGTACTTACATCAGAGTCCATAATACCAAGCATGGGTTAAGACCACAGATCGGTGTCATGGGGTAGATAAGGAATGAATAAATGACAAACAAGACACCTTATGGATGTTAACGGACCAGCAGTTCGCTATCACCTTACAAATTGAGCAATCATAGAATTCATAGAATCATAGAATACCACCATAGAAGTCATTAGATCAGAACAGATCCAATGGACATACTTTGCTTAACAGATTATATCAAGCAGACATACTTGTGCTTCAGAACAAATTTGACATTCTTGTAAG
>OY744603.1:88754846-88837346 GCA_963556255.1 Allolobophora icterica | reverse complement strand
GTAGAAATTTTGAAATGATTATTGCAGGCTGTCTGTTCTGTTAGTAGTTAAGATTTATCGCATAACATGTACATGTACAGCGCAGTGCGTTTGCAGGCGCTTAATTAAAGAATAAATATTATTATTATTATTATTATTATATAAAATTATGTTCTACGCTGACCTTCACCCATAATTCTTAGGCATGCGGACAAGTTTAACGGAAATACGGTACAATATCCACGTGATCAAGTCAGTGACCAATGAAAGTTGTAAGCGTAGTCTATGACCCGAATAACCCATCCAAATTGTAACGGCCTTAGGGGTGAATTGGTATTTCAACCAACAGAAGCGAGATAGTCCTAAATTATAAAGTCTACATAATTTTCAGCAGCATGTAAAAACTATTTACATATAACGACCAAGACAGATTTAATTGATTTTATTTTAAAGGTTTGTCGTAATTATGCAAAAACGCCTACTTATCTGACACCCCTTCCGTACATAATATGGTAAAGTCCAATGCGTACAAGGTTCACACCGGTGAATGTGGTGGCTTTGTTAATGGTGAAAATTTCTAGTTCTTCTGACAGTTGTCAATAATTTTTAGTGAAATTTTCGACGAATAAACTGTACATTTGATCAGCAAATCTGGCGATCAAAACTTCAACGGAAACCGATACGGCGGGTAAGAAAGAAGGCAAGGTTTTCATAAATTAGGCGTAATGATCTAGGCGTGTCTGAAAATTATACTGTTGTCATACGATGTCGTCAGGAGCTCCACACGAAACAAAAAGATTTACCAATTACACGAATAGTACCAAAATATTAGTAGTGTGTAGTGTTTTAGTAGCAGCAGACCCAGTAGTTTGGCTGAAGAAAAATAATCGAGTACCGGGTCTAGAAAAGAGATGAAAAATTGTGGACACATGGTGTTCAGTGTGGAGTCCTGATGCGCACATGTATTGTGTTGAAACTTACTTAGTACAGTTTGCAATTTGCTGTGTCATAATAGTAATAATACTAAGTCATTAGTACGTAGTCTCATTGGGTTGGATCACAGTGATGATAATAATGATGTTGATGATGATTTCTTATTATGTGCTTAACTGTACTACTGATTCTGTATAAATTATTCAAGAATGGGGATCCCAAATTTAGTCCAGCCATAGAAAATTGCCTCATTAAGTAAGTAAGTAAGTAAGTAAGTATATCCTTTATTGAACCAACTGCTAACCGCACTTTGGTGTACATGAAAGTTTTGGGCTGAATCACAGTGATGATAATAATGATGTTGATGATGATTTCTTATTATGTGCTTCACTATTATACACGGTTAATATACGGTTAAATAATACACGGTTTGTTATAAAACAGAGATGGTTCTTGTTATGACTTTAAGGACAAGCTGCATTGTTTTCCCAGTCGCTTTTAGTACACGCTCATTGTTAAAGTGTTAAAAGACAATGCTGTAACACGTCTCTGATGTATTTCATTTATGTGATACCATTATCTTGTGACAAGGTATCAGCTGATGATGTTAAGCAAATGGAAACTCAGTGGAGGTGACAGAGGGCGCCTCTGAATAGTTTATACTGCGAGAGGCGCCTTATAAATTACTAGATACGATACGACAAACATGGTATGATCTCAATGGTTTGGATGACATATGCAGTGTCATTGTCAATTTTATTCAAGTGCTCAAAGAGTGTGTGCATTAATGTGCATTAGTGTGCATTAGTGTGTGCAGAACACCATCTTGGTGTTTGGCTCGACCAGGAGCTTACTTTTGCTTCACAAATACACCGTCTTACTAGGGACTGCTACCAGCTGCGCCAGCTTCGCACTGTTACTCGTTCGCTAACGCCCAGTGCCACTGCTACACTGGTTCACTCCTTCGTCACAGCGCGCCTTGATTACTGCTCATCGCTTTATTTTGGTCTTCCATCTAGTCGCATAGTGTGTTTACAGCGAGTTCTGCGCTCTGCAGCCCGTCTCATTGGGCATATTCCTAAACATGGCCAAGTCTCTAGATATATGCTGGAGGTCCTTCACTGGCTTCCTATGCGCTTACGCATAGAATATAGGATCGCTGCCTTAGTATGGCGATGTTGTCAGGGCCCTGCCTCTGCTTACCTTCGAGAGCTATGCTGCACAGTTTCAGGTGTCCAAGGCCGACGTTCCCTCCGTTCAGCGGAAAAAGGGGTACTTTTAGTTCCATTTGCTCGTTCCACGACTATGCAAAGTCGAGCTTTTTCAGTGGTGGGCCCGGTAGTCTGGAATAGACTTCCCTTAGAGCTCCGCATGTGCCCTGGGGTCACCCCTGGCATATTTCTTGCAAAACTTAAAACTGTCTTATATGAACGTGCTGGTGTCAGGAGCGCCTCTGAGTAGTTCCCTTGAAGAGGCGCTATATAAATCTTCGAATGAATGAATGAACGAATTAATTAATTACATAACTTACTTTTACCTAAATGGTGATTACTTTGCCATTGAGTGTTCAACCTATGAGCAACCTCATGATGTACAACCTCATGATGTATATGTTGATAGAAAAAGACATGCTATCGTGAAATACTTGTTTACTACTGACTTTGTGATATGATGAATACCAACAACTTTTTGTAGCATTAACTGCATTTTTTCATGATTTTGATTTGTTTTGTAGAAAGGATGAACACCGCACATACGTTGACTGTGCAGGAAGTTCTGAAGTACTACAAGAGTGACGAGAATGTAGGTCTTTCCGATGAGCAGGTGACAGATGCTCAGGCCAGATATGGCCCAAATGGTAAGCCTGTTGTAATCACAGAGTTATTATAATTAGTCTTGTGACAAGAATTTATGAGTCTTTGAGCTTGCGCTAAGCCTTATCTTTTCATATCTGTTTTTGTCTGCGATTACTTCAACTGTGAATGTCGTTATCCTGCCTCTCTTGAATGTTAGCTATCCTGAACATTTATCTGCTTCTTGATGTTTCCTGTGTCTCAATGAGCCTTTCTTCACCTTTATCTTAAAGCCTTTCCTTATCTCATATTACTCTTCATCTCATCTTATCTCTTTCCTTATCTTACCAGTCCGTTCTTTGTCTTCTTGCTTAATTTTGCCTCGTGTGTTGCTTACCAGCCTCATGTTTGCTTGCTGTTGTGAACTTTTCCTTAACTCTTGAAGCCTTTCTCTACTTGTTTTAGCCTTTCCTTGTCTCCAAATCTTAGAGTCGTTTTGAGACAAGATCATCCTTTGTCAACCTTTCCTTGGACTTTTTTTGTCTTTATGAATCTTTGGTTTGCAGTGAATTGCATCAGAGTAAAAAACAGTACAATCTGTAGACTATTTTAGACTATACTCCAATCTACTTGCAAAAATGAGTGTAAACTCTAAACCAATTAAAACTGTAATCACCATGAGGTTTATGATAGGCATGCTTTGGTTTGACGGCTAATTAAATTTATCTATAGTTTATGTGCGCATAATTTCAACCCTATTGTTGCTGGTAATGAATGTGACGAATCATACAGTCTGTTATTTTTGTTCAGGCCCACCCTTATTTTTGTTTGGGAATGCTTAACAAGTAACCATAGCAAGTGTAATCGTGACTAGTTTGAAAATGACCTTGATTGATCTGTTGAAGGCAACTATGGCCTAAATCCCTGAGAGTTTGATCTGGCCCATTGTTTCAAGTGATGTGATATTGAATGTACTTGTAAATGGCCTCAAGGTGAAAGTGGCAAGTCACTTCAAATATATTTTAAAAGGAATTAGGTGGAATCAGTAGAATGCGTTTTTATAATGTTGCACAATGAGTTCAAGGTTAGTAAAGGCTTTAACAATGTGCATGGCTGTGGCAACAATTCACATAGGACCCGCCTGAATAGTGCTT
Organism: Allolobophora icterica; assembly: GCA_963556255.1. Classification (NCBI taxonomy): domain Eukaryota; kingdom Metazoa; phylum Annelida; class Clitellata; order Crassiclitellata; family Lumbricidae; genus Allolobophora; species Allolobophora icterica. Next base: position 88,833,487 of record OY744603.1, on the reverse strand, counting down.
CATTTAGAAAGCTACATGAGGAGGTTGCCTTATATCTGAGCTGCATTTTGAGCCTGATTTGAATTTTAGAGACATATTGAATCATCTAGTGTCCCTGTGCTGGTTAATGGTCTCCAGCTGCACCTTACAAGTGGTCTGACATCTGCTTGATAGCTGGTTCTCCACTATCAACATTTTGCATCCATGGCTGTTGTGTACTGATGAAGTATGAACTGTTCTGCCTGATTCCTCTAATGAAACATTTTATCTGACCTTAAAATGCAGTGTTTTACTCCATTAGATAGCCCTATTCCAGCACCCTAGAGAGGTTCCTGAAAACGCCATAAAACTGTCCAAATACATGCGTAAATATAGCTATCTACTGTGCTATGTCCAAATTAGTGTAATGGCACTGTTGAATTTTGTAAGAAGGATTTCGTTATGACTAATTACCAGCCAGTCTGGGAACATCTAGGCTACTGTTGATAAGGTTATATGATAACAAAATTGATGAAGTAAAATAGATGACTGACTATTGCAGATAAGGTTCACACCATTGGTGCTAAAATAAATGTGCTGCTGAGTAGTTTTCCAGCAGTGGTGCTAAAAAAATGGGCTGTCGAGTAGTTTCCCAGAAGTGCTACAATAAATGTATTGCTCATTCATGTGTTTCGTGTGCTGCTGAATAGTTTCCCAGAAGTGATGCTAAATAAATGTCTGCTTTTATTGCAATACAATGTATAAGTATTGATTGAGTAAAGCTTTTCACGTCTTGCAGTGGAGTGAAAGCTGAGCCTTATTGATTTTGCTTGTGTAATTTAATGGTGTTTTTATGTGATGCAGTGGGTATCAGTTTCTCGAAGCTCTTGCAACCTGACGCAATATTGTCTAACCTTTATTAGAACTAAAGAGGCATTTTGTTGAAAAATGCTGTACACAGCCAGTCTGTAAAATCTGCTTGTGACAGACGCAGTGCTCATGGGTCAGGTTTATTGAACAGTTAAGAATGGTGGCCTTGGACCTAACTGTAGGAAGGGCAGAGTTGTTTTGTAGCGCTAGTCGTTTTTTTTGTGTGATGGTCAAAGTCACGATCTGTTGACTAAGACTGTGACTAGGTCAGGGCCTTGAATACAAGAGTTTGTTCTGAAATGTAACAGTTTCTTGTCCTTTATGTGACCTGGTTAGCAGGCGGAGAGGTCCATGGCGCAATGGTACTCGAAGCTAGTTTTAACAATATCAGTCGGCCATTTTCGTTGACTGATGCTCTGTGTGCTGTTCACCTCTGTGTCTGGATTTGAATCCTGGTATGTCATTGACAAGATGGGTTATTTGGTGTTTGAATTGGCTGGTTTAGTGTTTGTAAGTCAGATGAAATATCTTTGAGACATTATCATTATTAAACCCCAGAACTGTGCCTTTGAGGACTGCGTTGAGTGAGACATGTGACTCTTTGACTTTAGTAACTATATTAGAAAGGGTACAGGATTTGTGCAGAGCACTAGCTGAGTTACTATATTAGAAAGGGTACAGGATTTGTGCAGAGCACTAGCTGAGTTACTATATTAGAAAGGGTACAGGATTTGTGCAGAGCACTAGCTGAGTTACTATATTAGAAAGGGTACAGGATTTGTGCAGAGCACTAGCTGAGTTACTATATTAGAAAGGGTACAGGATTTGTGCAGAGCACTAGCCGAGTCAATATATTAGAAAGGGTACAGGATTTGTGCAGAGGATGCAGAGTCAAACATTAATTAGTTTGATTAACAATCTTTTTAGAGTGTTTTGTGACGAAGCAGACAGGCATTGTGTACATTATGCTTGCAGCCACAGGCGTGATTTTCATGCAAGGATGTATAGAAGTACATACATGTACGAGCTGCAAGTCAAACAGTAATTATATGTGAAAGAGGAAGAATGGAAGATATTGGTACCCGTTTTCTAGACCAAAGTTACTCGTCTGCTTGCAACCCATGCTGGTTAGGGCAGTTTCTTCCACTGACCATTTTGACCTTTTCTAACTCCAAACTACAAAACAGTGCAGTTTTACTGGAAAAAGATTTTGGCTGCCATAAAACAACTGATGTGTCACTGCATGTGTGTCGATCAATATCCATTATATCAGGGTAATATCATATCTTTTATGTGCTGAATGAGCAACTGTGCTTTACTGTGGAAATGAAAGGAATAAATTAGCTGGCTTTAGGTCGTTCTGCTGTATGGACATTGTTGAAGGATGGGCAGTGTTTGAGAACATTGATTTTGCCCATTGTCCTGATGTCCACATTGTCATCAAGTATTGGATAGAGGTTGTCTTGGAGCACATGGTCTGTAGGCATTGTCTTTGATAACTGTGTTGAACTGATTGGAATTTTATAATTTACCTGTGTTGAGCTGATTGGATTTTTATCATTTTCGTTTTGGTTTGTTGTTGCAGAACTGCCAGCGGAGGAAGGTATGTAACGAAACATATAATAGCAATCTCCGTTTTAAAACAATGCCTTTGTGTGCCCTACTTTATGTTAATACTGTTGGTGCACTGATCTTCTTGATATTGATCTGATTATGGCTTGGCTTTGTTGTGCCATCGGTTGATGCCTTGCACATCAGACGTGGTACAATCATAGTTACTAATTTACAGTTAACCTAACCTTCTGTATATATTTCAGCTATTATTGGTAAATCTGGGAAATAATAAAAGAACTCGGTATCTTTATGTTTCACTTCACTTCATTCTCCTGTCTCATGCAAAATCTTCACTTGATAGACGTAGTGTTATTAAAAAGAACCAGCTGTTGTGTGCGTGTAATGGTGAATTATCTCTCTTTGTCTGCATGTAATGGTGAATTGTCTTTCTCCTGTGAAGCAGTCAGCCTGCTATGGCGAGCAGTGCAGGCTCTAGTGCAGGCCTAATGGACAGAGTCATGCAGACCATAAGCAGTGTACCCATCTGTGGCTTGCCCCCAGGGATTGATTGATTGATCTTGAAATAGAAACCCTTGCTATGAAGTCCCTGCAGTAGACAGTTATTAATGTTATCGGGTTCCATTGGCGTTAGGAGCTAGGTATATATGATGTGAATAACAGGTAGGATTTCTCAGGTCGTTTTCCTATTTGTTAGTCATGCACGTTAAGCCTGGACTGGTGTGGGTGACCCTGTGGAAAATAACTTCAATTTCATCATGGCTTCTAGGGTTAGCTTGCAAAATGGTGGCTGTGGTAACTCACTTGGTCTGTGATGTAATGGTTAAAGGTTTTGAGCCTGCTGAGTGAATTCTGTGTAATAACCAACCCCAGGTAATTTGTTTGCACCCAATTTTACAAATTTGTTTGCACTGTGTGACCAAGTAGTATAATTTGGTACTGGGTTAAGCTAGGAGTTTAATGGCAAGTCTTGTGATGTGCTGATTCCATGTTCATCTGTTTGGACGGCTGAAGGGCCTCGGAATGGGAAATGAGCATCTCCCCTTCGTTCCACTAGAGACTTGGGATCCTTACTACCGTATATACTCGCGTACAAGTCGAGTTTTTTTGGACAATTTTGAAAGTCCAAAGTTAGGGGGTCGACTTATACGAGGGACAAGCCAAGATCGCAAGATTTATCCATCCGCGATCGCATGAACATGCAACCGAGGTCAACAACATACCCAGTCCGATACCGCATGACGCAACAATGAGCGATCGCATGACCGTGAAGGAAATAATATAATGTTGTAAACAAATGATACTATAATAAAGATTCAATTTTTAGCACAATACTGACAAAATATCTGGTAGAATAAAATAATGTTCTATTGAAATTTGAACCATGCTACTAATAACGTCAACGCCAGTTCTTGTTTATTATTCTTTTGATTGGGTGCAGGTTCCAGTCTATGCATCATTTGATTTTATAGCGCATTTCTTTACGACCGTAAATTCGTGTACGGTAGAAAATTGATAAAACCAAATTTCATCTGCCTGGGAATTGTACTGTAAACGATATAAGACCATTCAGGTCAAAACTATTGGCCATAACCATCGACGTATATTCCAATATACGTCGATGGCCATAACGAACGCATTTCATGTGATAATTAGTTGTCTAGCAGATGGGATGAAACGGATGCCAATATTTATTTATAAGCAATAGTAAGACGCCCAAAACGAGGTTTTTAAGAGGCTCTATTGTAAAGGCTCATTCCACAGCTTGGTTTTACGAAGAATGAATAAAGGATTGGTTGTAATGCATGTTGAACGCGAGGTCAGGTCATTAGAAAAGAGGAATGCCAGTCTTAAGACATAATTCGCGCGTATCTGACTGGTCCAGTTAGATCAGGTGATAAAGGTATCGGGCTTGACAACGATGACGAAACCTGCTTGACCTTGTGAATGGGCGAAGCTCTTCCAAAATGATTTGCCATGAGATATGGTACAGCACTGCAGCAGTTGTTTTGAAGCCTAAGCATTATATATAAATATATTACATGTACCTACATAGACGGTTTGCAAAACGACGCCAGAGAACTCGGAAATCGATGACGATGACGGCGAAACTTGCATTCACAACCACTGACTTGAAAGTAACAGGAGACTTTTTGAATTTCGAAACAGCAAATGGTACTGGCAGTTTAGTTTGTTAATAATTGTAATAGCGCTATAATATTTTGCCTTCATCCATATTCCGGATTCCTCGAATCGAAGACCGCAACTTTCACAAAATGGAAACTATGAGTGTGCAATAATTTGAGAAAACACCGGGAAGAGGCCAAAATTAACTTGTAAATAGCTGACTGATAATTTAAAGTGGTTTTTTTTTATTAGAAAATGTGCAATTATTGGTAGATAATTTGTTGGGTAACGCCCTATAGTTTAAGGACAACAAACGATCAACGTGCTGGTCCATGCCTATTATATGACTCTGCATAGGGACGAAAATGTTACTTTTAAAATAGAAGTCAGATGCTTTTATGAGTTCGACTTATACGCGAGTCGTCGATTTTAGACACTATTTTTCCCAAAAAAGTACACTTCGACTTATACGTGAATCGACTTATAGGCGAGTATATACGGTATTTATAACATATCTGCAGATAAGAAAGAGGTGATGACAAGCCTGGACTGTCAAGAGGCTGAGCTGGTCGTGTTTTCTTTCACTTGCTAATGCCCCAATCTCTCATTGAGGTTAAACTCTTCGTACTTATTTTATGTACTGTGTTTGCCAAAGCACACTAGAATTCTGATGGTTCTTGTTGAAGCGAAGCAAGCGGAGAAAGTAGATTGGAGAGAGAGTTGATGGGAGAGACAACAGATTGAAGAGTGAGTCTTAGATTGGCACCCCTTAACACTTTAACGACGAAAGTGTACTCGAAGCAAGTGGGAAACCAATGCGGCTCGTTGTTAAAGTGTTAAGCTGTGCAACATGGCCCACTGGGGAAGATGATAATACTGATTTCACAGCTTGGAGAAGGATGTTTGGAAGAGCAGCAGATATGGAAGACGTTGTCGAGTAGTTTCCCAGAGGTGCTACAATAAATGTATTGCACCTCTGTATATCTGTTGGATAACCATGTGTCATTGCCCTGGAGCGATTCTTAAAGGGTGTATAAATATCTAAATTTACGTACATGTGTATGTGCTTTGCTGCTTGTATGCATGCATAGCATACTTGTTTACATATAAGAGTGTCCTTGTTTTGTTGCCAGTCTGGAAAAGGCCCTGCCAGCCAGCTGTGGCGTTGAAGTGGCTGACTTCATGAACAACGCCAGAACTGTAAACACATCCGTCAGTTTGAAGTTTTCCATTTCACACCGTAACAAATTGTCCCCGAGGTTCAGTTGATTCGTTGGCAGAAAGTTGTTTTTGTTTGGTATTTCTAGGCTAATTGGATGTTTTCATTTACAGGTAAACCGCTGTGGAGGCTTGTTTTGGAGCAGTTCGATGACCTGCTTGTGAAGATCCTGCTGCTTGCTGCAGTCATCTCATTTGTAAGCTGTTTGCCTAATTAGATGGATTACCTGTCTCTTGCTGTTATTGCACTTAGAACTGGGCTATTTTCTGTAAAAGTGTCACTGACCACTTGTCTTAGATCTGGTACCACGTGCTACTGTAGTTTTTTTATTTCTTAGTTACTTGTCCTCTGCTGGCATCATTGTCAAAAGGTCTTGGGAGTCTAAAAAAAATGTTAACTCGTTATATCCAGTGGACAAAAGTCACTATTCATTTTTTCATTCATTTGAGTATTTGTGCCTTGGTGCCTTGGCATTATAATGGTGCTATAGAATTTATCAGACGAGATCAGAAAAGCATCTCGTGAGCACTGATTCCTGCCTTTTATGTCATTGTTTTGGACCGCTTTTAATAACTGAAGTTTCTGGTTACTAATTCTTACATACATAGTACATTGTAACCGCTTTATATCAGGTTGCATTGTAATGCTAATTCAGATGTTCAATGTTTGGCGACATGTACTTCTAATTAAAATCAGCTTTGGAACATGAAGTGATTATAGCACGCCTTAATTATCATGCACTTCTTGTTATGGCTGTCAAAGGTGGAGTTCCATTGAGTGTGGTATTCATACCTTTCTGTATGTACTATAAATTCCAACGTTTCAAATAAAAATAACAAGTTGATGTAACATGCTATTAAGAGTGACAGCTGGTGATGACAGGTACCAACTTTAGTGATTGCCGATAATGTCTTGTATATAAACCTAGACTCGCACCATCTGGAAACACGCACAGTGCGTGAGTTGTTATTGCCAGCCACACGTCAATCAGCGTTCTGTTCAGTAATAACATCTGATATGTCTAGAAGTTACTTTTACGAGTAAAATGCCTGTTGTGTGCACAGAGTTTATGGTAATGCCGACGAAAGCCGTACTGTTTGATTTTATGGAATAAGTATTTATGGCGTTTGTAGGTTCTGGCTTTATTTGAAGAATCGGAAGGCCAGGTCACTGCCTTCGTGGAGCCGTTCGTCATCCTCCTAATTCTTATTGCAAACGCAATAGTTGGAGTTTGGCAGGTAAGCAGGAGCAGAGCTAATCCTATGAATACAGTTTTACTGACTCAGTGTGTTCAGATTAGGGTTGCATTAGTCTTTTTAATAACATAACGTGTGTTTAGAGTGGTTTACACACAATGGCTTTTGTACACACATTTTTTGGTCCATGAAATTTGATAATGACTGCACAAGCCAAGCCACAATAACAGCTGCAGCACTTTTGTGACGTACCTTAAAGGCGCTGTATTAAGTGCGCTGTATTAAGTGTTTAGACTCAAAATCCATACCTAAATGAGTACATATGTGTACTACTGTACATACATTCATACACACATATATACATACAAGAACGTGGTATATCTGAAGGTTAAACTAGTGTATTTCTAAGAAAAAGGACAAGATTTGCTGTTGTCGTTGTACATAATGGAAAACTCTGAAGCAAGTCTTCCATGAAACTTTTCTCAGGACTTTAACAGAGAGTACTTAATGTGCGATTTATGTGTGATTATATTTCGTTAATCATTGCAAATGCTTCTTTCCATGATTGTAGGAGCGAAATGCAGAAAGCGCAATTGAAGCGCTGAAGGAATATGAGCCCGAGGTTGCTAAGGTCTTGCGGCAGAACCACAAAGGTGTGCAGCAGATTCGAGCAAGGGATCTTGTACCAGGAGACATCGTGGACATTTCTGGTGAGTCAGAATGCTGAACATTTCTTCTTAAGTTCCATTGTCAGATATTGAAGAGATTTAAGAATGTAATTTCATCAGCCCTTATTAAATTTTAGTAAGTGGCATGCCAATCATGTCTATGACTTTGTGCAATTGGGTATTTTTAAATGGAAGAATTGAAATTTATTCTGATGTTCTTGTGACGGGAGAACAAATCCTATTTTAAATGTAGCATTTTGGGAGTACCCTTGCATTCCCCCTTATCCAGGGTATTGGCCATTTTGGCTTGATTGGTAGTGCATGTATTGTTTTTTCTGATCATCCAACTTTTGGGGCAGGAATTGAACTGGACTATTGCTGGGCTTTTTATTAATTGAATACTCCCAATATGTGTGAGATACCATTGCTGTAGAAGTTACTAGATTCGATTAGAATTGCAGAAGAGCTTATGCCAGTGCTTCTCAACCTGTGTGCCATGGTATACTTGTATGCCGCGAGCACGGTAGAAGTGTGCCGTGGCCGAATGTTGGAAATAGAAGTTTTAAATTATGACAGTAATAATATAACCAAATCATAATATGAACTATTCCACACTGATAAATTGATGCAGTCAAGTATAATTTCTTACCAGGCTGATTTGGCTGTATGTGAATCTGCACAGACCACTGTGTGTTGCTTCTACTATCCAATGAACTAACTTACTTATTTACTCTATATCTATGACATCATGGTTATTAAGCTTCATGATTATGTGTCTTTGCGTCATCATATATACAGACTTCTGGATTATGATAGAGAAGGAATAGGCCTTGTTAGGTTCCAAGGTTGTCGGTAGGCCCTTCTGCACTATACTTGCCAGTGTGAAAAGGCATTTTCAGGAATGACACAAATCAAAATGAAACACAGAGGGTATTTACAGTCAGTTGAAAATGATTTATGTGAGTGTGCTTGTCAACCGCTGTTTAATCTCGTATTGACACAATTTCACATTCTTTGCATTTGAAGTCGGCTGTCCCATTAGCCATCATTTTTCATTCTGGTATTATAGTGTGCTTTTAATTAATTTGTCCCAGTTATCTGGTTTTTAAAACAATGGCTAACAATTCCCGTGTATCAGTACTGACGTCGACTTAATGACATTGTTTTATCATTAGTACACAGTTATATAGACACAAAACTAAGTGGATAAAAAAACTTTACTTTATCTAAATTAAAATGAATACGTGTAATTACCAAATGTATATATATAATATATATATATATATATATATATATATATATATATATATATATATAAAATAAGTACCGTAAATGCAATGTGCTGTCTGGTGAATGGTTCTTAGGAAGGGTACCGTGGTTGAAAAAGGTTGGCTTATGCTAAGTGCAGTTGCTCATTTTTGTTGTTATCTCTGACTTGTAATGGCTCTGAAGTTTGCTTTGCCCTGAAGCTTCTTCTATCCACTGCATTAGTGCAAGTTTTATTTTAGTTCTGCAACTGTGATGTTCATCTGAAGAGATTGTTTAGCTGCCAGGAAATTGTATGAAGTGTGAGCAAAAGGGCAGGAAAGGGTTGAGTAGACACTTTTGACAACAGATGTCTGTCACAAACTGTAACAGTCTGAGACTGTAACAGTCTGAGACTGTAACAGTCTCACAGACTGTAGCAGGCACAGATTATACTGTAGCAGACTGCCAGACACAGACTATTGCCAACGCTTGTAGTGCATAGTTTCTTGAACTGAGCAGCACTTCCGAGTGAGAAAATGGAGCATGGCTTTGGTGACTGAAGTGTAGTCAGATCTTGTTTTGGGGTGGTAAAGCTAGTTACTGCTTGATTACGTTAAATTCCTTCAGTTTGTTGTTTAATGTTGCTTCCCAAGCTTGTCTTTCTTTCCTTTCAGTTCTGCTGTAGTTTGCTGCGCTGTGTCCCTTGTCTATTACAAATTTCGATGTAGATGTTCCAAAACATTTATACAACTCCTTGTGAAGGTGCCACAGGTGCACTTAATGATTGGTTTCCGCTCCAGCTGTTGCATGTTAGTCTGAGCAGAATTTTTACTTTATCCTTGCCTGTCTTTCCATTCTCTGCTTCTGTCTTTCTGGTTGCATCATGACAGCTTATGTCTTTCTGTTTCCTGCTTGCAACTGACTGCCTCTGTCTCTGCATGTGGCTGGCTGTCTGTCCCTTTCCATTCTGGCTGTGTATCTGTCCCTACTCTGTCTGTCTGTCTCTAAGATGTCTGTCTGTTTGTCTGTATAACCGTAACCAGTTTGGTTATCAATCAGCCTATCCTTATAAAGTCTGACTATCTTTTTTACGGTGTGGTGATGATAGGTTCCCAGAATAGCATTCGTTCTTCAGAGATAGTTTCTGCCTGAATGTTCTCGGTTGATTGACGGAGAACATTTGTATTTCAACAGCTGCGTACCAGTTTTGTGTTAGATCAGAATTTCACAGCCAGCTAAGCGGAAAACTGTAAAAACAATGCATGGATAAGATAGTGCTGTCCGTTCTATGTTTAGGGACTTGCGTGTATTTGTGGACATGAGCAGCTGTGGGCCTGTGTTGTGTTCCAAGTTCCTGTTTATGTTCAAGATTGTAAACACCCATCAAGCACACGAGGCTGCAAGATATATGGCCCCTGTCTGTCTGGTGCTGTAATCAGTGCCCGAAATGCTCCTTTATCTAATGCCTGATAATACCAGATGTCGATATTCTTGAGTGAAGAATGTACCTACACGTTTATTGTCTAGTTGGGAGGCATGATAGCTTTTGCCCGCTGTAAGACTTTTGTCTGGTTGCCACGCGAAGGCTGCGTCATTGATTGGTTGTTGGTCACAGTGAAGGTGTTTGACTGAAAGTCTACCATGTGTCTGATGGTGTTCTGGCCACATTGGGAATGGTAGCTCGTGGCAGACATTACTTACGCAAGTGATCGTCAGACAGAATACCTCTGACATGGTGTTGCGTGGAGTCTGTTGATGCACCGTGTGACCAATTGTCTCTGCAGGGCATGCTATATCAGACTGGAATTTTGTAAAATGGCATGCTTGATGGGTGTTGTAACAAATGGCAGAGCTGTATGTAACCTTCTGTAGTTGTGACTAGTGTTCAGTTGCAGTGTTGTAAGAAGTTCTTGGGAATTTATGTTGTTGATGTAAGCAAACCTTGGGAAAGGTTTGTCCTAGCTGCTAAAAATTCAGCTGAAAGATCTAATTGATTTTGATTGAGAATAGGATAAACTTACCTTAGTAAAACTAAATCATACCCTGCTTGCTGTGGGTCATTATCCACTCATTCTGGACTACTAAATAGCAATGATGTAGTCAAGTCCACCTAAGCTGAGGTCGAGTCCAAGTCCATCTAAGAAGAGTCGAGTCCAAGTCCATCTAAGACGAGTGTAGTCCAAGTCCTGAGGTTTTCAAGTCTCGAGTCCAAGTACGAGTCACTAAAGATCGAGTCCAAGTCCATTCACATCAAAATACACTTAAACGCGCAGTTCAATGGCATAGAAAAAATAACAGAACTATTTGTGCAGAAAGAATTGTTAATGTAATTAACCCAAATTACACATTAAAAACACTAAATTAAACAAAGTTTTCCCCAAAATCTGGCACAGTCATGAGGACATATAAAAATTCTTCCAATGCTAAACACATGTTCAGCAGATGCACTTGTGGTAGGAACAGCTAAAACTGTAAATGCCACAAGTACAGTCGTGGCATGTCACGTCCTCGCTCCTTCTTTTTCAACGGAAAGGGCAATACAAGTCAAGTTCTTCTAATTGGAAACGATAAATTAACAACACCACAGTTTAGCTTTATAATTGAAGATATTTTTACAAATCGACAATGCCTAGTCGGTCGACCGTTGTCTTCAATGTCATGCCCTTCACGGTGTTCGCCTAGAGCTATAAATGTACCCGTCCATGCTGAATTGAGACCCTCTGCCTTATACCCCAGCCTATTCATGATACTCGTCTTCACTTCATTAGTTTCTATTGTGTGCTGGTTTAAACTGGTTGGCACCGGAATAGTTCCACCTGTTCTGGCTGATGCCTGTAGCGACGGTCGGCCGGGGATTCACGTCAGTTCTCGCATGAGGGGTGGTCCTGGCCGCGACATTGTCTATGGCCCTGTTCTGCCCAGAAATTGTGCATCGGAAACCGAGTCAGCGAGTCAGATTCGAGTCTAGGGGCTTCAAGTCCGAGTTGTGACAGTCCGAGTCCAAGTCTGCAGAAAATCGGTCTCAAGTCGGAATTGAGTCCTTGGCCGGACTCGAGTACTACATCACTGCTAACTAGTAAGGCAAGGGCCTTTGCTTGCTGTTGTGTGGTTAGCTGTGCAAAATCCATGTGTACCAAAACACTTGCTATCATTTAGGCACATCACAGAAGCACTGCTCGATGTAGATTTTGTGCTATCAAGTGAGGAACACCATCGAGGCATTTACAAAATTGGTGCGATCAGGCCCTCAGCCAGCTTTCTGTCCACCCGTCCTTGGACGGGTGAAAATTATTTTGGACAGTGCATGATTCTCCTCCAGCACCATCCAGCTTCTTTAGAGCCAAGTGTGCTGTGAGCGTTCACATGACAGTTCTGTAAGGAGCACAGATTGATATTAGGCTCTGTAAACGGCATAGGGGCACTGCAGTTGGACTTGTACGGTGACCGAACTTTGGGCGGTCGCGACTTAGTACACTCACGGCATCAGGCGGTAGTTATGTAGCTTTTCCAGAAAAATATTTTGCGGAAAATTTTCCAGAAATTTTCCGTTGAACCAGAAAAATATATTTACTGTAACTCATGATGTCCAATTAATACCAGACAAGTGAGACAACACTAGAAAATTTCAGTTTTTTTAAAGTTCATTTTATTTACAGTATTTCTGTCAATGCAGAAATCTGTCAATGTTCACCTTAAAAGAATTAAAATAAACATTAAACACTGTTCATTACCATTTCAGGCTAGAGTAGCCTAGTTCAAACAAGTTGTAGCCTGTATGTCTGCTCTGCTGCAGGAAGTGTTGTAAAATTTAAAATAAACATGAAACAATCTACCAATACTTGAAACAATACTGTTCAAAACAATTTTCTCAGCAATAGTTCAATTTTCTGTTCATTAGCGGTTCAGACTATTGCAATATTAAAATGGTGTCTATAGTACCGGTACTACAGCATCAGTTGTTGTTTTTTTTCTCACATTTTCATAACTAAAGAATATTTTTAAAAGGAGACTAAATCATAAAAAATGTTTTCTCTAAATTAACATTGAAGTTTAATTGAAATTAATTCTTAAATGTATTGTCGTTGTTGAATGTTGAGCCTTGTGAACGCTGAACAGTAAGCACTAACAGAATAGCACTATTGAATAAGCATATCAGTTATAACTACATTAAATAGTTAGAGTGAGTGATGTTTAAACATTATGACGCATTTAAATTCTTTTTTAGTAATATTATACTGATGGAAAAATATGGAAAATTTTCCCAAAAAAACACTGGAAATTTCTGAAATTTTCCCAAAATATATGAAATTTTCCAGACAATTTTTCCACCTCGCAACACTATCGGGCGGTCACAACTTTGAGTGCTTTTGGACAGGCACTCTGTATTTCTGGCTAATGGCCTGGGTGCAATATTGTAATGCCCTTGTTCATTTGCTGAAATTCTTCACTAAATATTGCTTTGTTTGTAGTTGGTGACAAAGTTCCAGCAGACCTTCGAATCCTGCGAATCCTTTCCACTACAATTCGAATTGATCAGTCAATCCTCACTGGTTCGTTACATTTCTAATGTTAATAGCAGTCAGTGGAAGTCAGGATTTAAACTTTTTATCTTTGTATTGAATTGGTTAGTGAGAGCTTATTTTTTTGGTTAGAGCTCTTGCCTTGTAACGCCTGCAGAGAAAATGGGTTTGAGCTGCTCTGGAGATGGTTACTGTGTAGGGACCTAGAGCAAGTCCTTCATTCACAGTTGTGCAGTGCCATCAATTGATGCTTGTTCATTAGATATTGGCGCTTAATAAATGCATAATAATAGTAATTAGACCAGCTAAATAGACATAACATTAAGGCTGTCATATTTGACGGTTTTTATGGCTGGTTGTTCTATGTGTGTTGGTAATTAACAAGCACGGCGAGGCATGCAGTGCTTGCGAGAGTTACTGTATAGGTGCTATATTATGTGTCTTTAAACATACATACATAAATAAATACACACTTACACACCCACACACACACTGGGTGGATGCAGTGTGTTTGTCTGGTGCTGGTGACACTTCTAATTATCGGAGCAGTGCGTGTTAACTGATGATTTTTTGGTCTTAATGATATTCCACACCATTTCATCTAGCGTAGAATGCACCACTGATTAGTTTATGTTGAAGGGGTTCTTTATAATTGTACCATTACAATACATACATATTATGTGCACAAACTAAGTACACTTGCCAGCCTGGTATCTGATTACCGTGGTTTGCGTAAGTCACCACAAATCCCTGTTCCTGTATGTGCTCACTGTCTAGCCACATAGTGTTTATGAAAGCTTGTCCTTGCTCAAAGCTTTGGTCAGCATTTTAGAAAGATCTCACAATTTTTCCTGTGTATTTTAAATAATTACTACTTTCATTTTTTAAATGAAACTATTTGTATTAAACAACCTATTTATACTGTAAAGGCTAATTTATATTTTTAGCTCTTTATTGTTCATCGTTGATTGTATTTGTCTGTGTTATATTGCTAAACATTGTTTATGTTAATTTCGATACTGAAACCTAGCACCATACTTCAGGAGGCTGATTTTGATAGTACATTTGGTATAGAATGATCAATTACCTGACCTTGTGCTGCCTTACTGTGCAGGTGAGAGTGTTTCTGTGATCAAGCATTTCGATCCTGTTGTTGATCCAAGAGCTGTTAATCAGGACAAAAAGAACATTCTGTTTTCGGTCAGTTAACCTGCTCAATAAAGGAATATAATTTGCAGTTATACATGTGTATGAATTATTATGAAATTGTTATTGTTAATACGAAAATCTGTAATGCGCATGAAGACACACAGAAGTGTTAATATTTTGAATATAGCTCCTTTGAAAGTTAGTACGATGATACTAATAATTGATAAATAAAATAAATTTAGTAATAAAATCGTGTGTATAATATTAACTATCATATCAACAGAGATCATTTCTTTGTACCCATCAGTGGCGTCAGAAACTGATGATGATGATGAACAATCATATGTGATATTATTCAGAATGAATGAATGAATTATTGTGATCGATGTTATCCGGATAAATCCAGTTAGATCAACATTTACGAATGCAAATGGCTGTGGCAAAAACATGTTTATTCTAGTATTACCAGTCAGACAATGTGCTTGCTAATATTGTCCCATCATTTCAGCACCTAGTTTTAAAATTATTCTCTGGTCCGCCGCTAAGGAATAGTATTGACAGACTGAATCGATGCCTCAGTTTATGCTGAATGTCTTTGGAATGTATTCATCTCCAGTGATGGCGGTCGTAAACTACTCGTCAGGCTGTGACCGTGTGCAATGACGTCATTTATTTTATCTCAAGCATAACATCAAGGCGTATTGACGCTGTGAGATGTTGTTTTGTTTTATGTCATGCGGGGATGCGTGTCATGCTGAAGAAGGGGTGGGGGTAGACTGAGAGCATTTATTGCCATCTGTCAGGGTATCCTTAAGCCTTTGGATTGACCTTCAAGATATATCATCTGCTTGATTAAAAGGTAATCTAAAGATAGTTAAAAGATGATCAGGAGATGATTGGAAGTTGATCAAAAAGAAAATGATGACAGGGTGGTAGAAAGGTGATTAAAAAAGATGATTGTAGAGGTGATTGATAGATATGAAAAGATTACCTTTTAGATTTGATTAAAAGGTGATTAAAAGGAGAATGTTGAGATGATTGGTCAATGACTTTAGAATAAACATCACTGTCTTATAATTTTTTTTATTACTTTATGAGCTTGGGTTATGACTGCACCAGGTGAACTGAGGATTCAAGGCAGGCAGTTTTATTTATGACCGGGGTTATAGTGGATTGAAAAATGTGTGCTTAATGTTGTCTGGTAGTTTTGATAGTATGTTACCTGTCATAGTTGGGTTGAAATCCTTGTGGATTGTGTGATTGCTTGTGTAGTAGATTATAATGTGACGTGTGGAGCTTCCAGACTGCTAAAAGTTCTTTTTATCTGCAGCAACACATGTAATTTTTGAACAGTGTGAAGTGAGTTATACTCTTAAATTTATTTAGCACCTATCTGTAGGAAAGAAGCAGCACAGAGTGTTCTATTGGGTCACTCACCAAGTGTAATGTGTTGTTGCTGTTGGTTACTAGGTGTAAGAGGCAACGTGGTGTATCTGTTTTGCAGGGAACAGTTGTTCTGATAACCATTGTTGATGTTGAACACTATAGGGTAAGCAATGCTTTGAGAAACATGGTCTTTTATGTGTCTTTTTAGGGAACAAATGTTGCAGCTGGAAAGGCTCGCGGCATTGTCATCGGAACTGGAATCAACACGGAAATCGGTATGTTGTGATTTACTTAGCTGTTGCTGAAATACTAGAACCTTTGGTGGGAGCCATTGCTAGCATCCTGTTTAATCAGGTTGAGTGGTTAGGGGTGCTGTTGTGATTTAAGATTAAATTTAAGATCATGTTGTTGACCATGATATGTCGGTGTTCTAATTACGAGCATGTTATACACATTGTGACACAGCTGCACCATGCAGCCGGGGAAAAAAGGTTGCCCACTTTTGTCAGTAAGAAGGAAGCTGTCATCAGTAAGTGGCAGTTATCAGCATGCAAGTAGGCACTCCCTAGTAAGTAAGAAGTAACCGGTGATCAGTAAGTAAGTAGACGTCATCAGCTGTCACACAAAATGAGCTTGCAACGTTTTGTAACCTGTACGCTGTGGCATTCATCAGTTGTGAGACAAAATCAGCTCACAGCTTTGCTTTGTGACCTGCTAACTTTGTTAGGATTGTGGTGACTGACTGTTTTGCCTCTGTTTTTAAGGTAAGATCCAGAAGAATCTTGAGGGAGATGAAGAATTCAAGACACCACTTCAGCAGAAACTCGACGAGTTTGGTCATCAACTGTCAAAGGTAGGAATTAGCATAACATGGGATTGTTTGTATCGCATTGTTGAAGGTGGATAAAAGTATTAGTGGAGGAATAACAGCAGAATAACAGGGAACAGAAGCTGACAGTGGAACAGATGGAAATGGAGTTTGGAACCGAAGGAACAGAAAATGGAGCCAGCAGAAGGCAGATATCAGGGTGAAACTGCAGGGGTGGTAGTTGGAACCAGAGGGAAACTACCGGGGTAGATGAAACTGAAAGAAGTGAAGATGGAACATAGGGAATGGGCTGGATCGAAAGGGATATAAATTTAAACTGAAGGGGCCAAAGGTCGAATTAACAGTCACTGGTTTTTGGCATTACCAAGACTACACCCTGCAACATGATGGTCTATTAGTAGTGCACTTAAATGTAATGCATTGTAACGATGACAGGTTTGAGGTTGCTGCTAAGTGGGCGCAATGTAGTGCCCCTAGTTAGTTTACATGCACATTTATCATTTTTGTCTCCATTGCCAAACAGTCAAATTTTATGCTCTAAGCTGGAAAGTATACAGGCCGGATCTCTTCCAGCCTGTGTCTGCTTCTCGGACTGCTCGAGTCCTCCGCTCGGTGGGGAGGGGGATGCTATCCGTCCCGTTTGCCCGTACTGCTATCATGCAGACCCGCGCTTTCTCGGTGGTTGGCCCGACCATATGGAATGGCCTTCCCTCTGAGCTGCGCCTACATCCTAGGTCTTCCTCTGGTACCTTCTATGACCACCTGAAAACTGCTCTTTTTCGCCGTGCTGGAGTCGGGAACGCCTCTGAGTAGTTCCCTTGAAGTGGCGCTATATAAATTTACGAATGAATGAATGAATGAATATGGCAAGCCCAGCGGTGCACCGGCCCCATGTCCAGAACCTTAGGATTCATTAACTGCATGCTCAAGGACCAAAGAGTTGGAAGGGACTTGGCAGCTTTACTTTACTATGCACTGGAGTTCTCCAATGCCATAGAACTTTGGTGACAAGTGAATTACAAGCATTTCATCTGAATTTCAGGTGATTTCGATTGTCTGTGTCGCTGTCTGGGCCATCAACATCAGTCATTTCAATGATCCAGCACATGGTGGATCTTGGATTAAGGTAATGTCATGACTCATGTCGTAGATTTGGCAGTTAATTTGTGTCATTTTGAGGGAATTTGAAGACAAATCGTTTGGTCATAAATCTAGGTTTTCATCTGAAACTGCTGTTGTTTTATATTGCACATTTGTTTATTTGTTTAAAGCACTGTTTATGCATGAATAATAGTCAATAAATCCATATGTTAGGCAAGAGTAAAGCTAAGCTAAATGGAAGACTTAAGACAGTGTTTCAGGCTGTTTAAGTTTCTTGAGCTGTAAAGCACTCTGATGATTGCATCAAATCATATGGGAGTTAGTGAACTCGATTTGAGCAGAAACTTGTTGGCTGTTGATAAGTTACCTGTAACACAGTGTTCATGTTTGAGACTTCTCTTATTTCAGTTGCTAGGTGTGGACCTTGAGCATGAAGTGAGTGTAGACGACAGTGAAAGATATGTAATAGATGTGTGGTTGGTGATTCTTACTATGGTGGTTGACTCAGTGATTGTGTGCTAATGTTACCTATGCCTCTTAACTGTTTGTTCTGTTCTAGGGCGCCATCTACTATTTCAAGATTGCCGTGGCTCTGGCTGTCGCTGCTATTCCTGAGGGACTACCAGCTGTCATCACGACATGCCTTGCACTTGGAACACGCCGGATGGCCAAGAAGAACGCCATTGTGCGCAGCTTGCCCTCCGTTGAGACGCTTGGCTGTACATCGGTCATCTGCTCCGATAAGACCGGAACCTTAACGACAAATCAGATGTCTGTCTGCAAGGTCAGAGACTAGTCGGACTTTAGTCTGTATTGGATTGTTCTACTGATTTGAGAGGTCATCAAAGGTGCTATATAATTTGCTGCCAACATACACTGGAAATTTCCTGTTTCTTACCTCATTTTAACATGGGTTCGATATAACATGTTTAGAGAAGAGGATCCCAATTTATTTAATCTTTATAAATACCGTAGACCTCAATTTCATGCAACCTCTTTATAAGGTGGTTCTTGATGTGGCCACAAAGACAATGGCAGAAGGAGGTTGCAATGTGCTTACCTACGTACAGTGTTGTCATACAAGCTAACACTTTAAGAGGTAGTGATAAGGTGCTATATAAATGCTCTGAATAAATGAAGTAGTCGGCTCCTGGATTGTCAACAACCAGTCAAATTCCAGGCTGTTGGTTCAGGGACTTTTACCTTTGTTACCAGTAATTCTGTGGATTTAGCTACATGTAATGTAATGACAGATATTTATGTAGTGCCTCGTCAAGAAAAACTCGTCAGAGGCTCTCTCGACCTAATGATGGAATACCAGGATCGAACAAAATGATTTTCAAGCGCTTATGGAATAGAGGTAAAGACAGACCAAGAAGCTCGTGTCGTAAGATGCTAGGTAACCTTTTCCAGAACTACAGTTACAGTTTTAGTTTGAAGACCTTTGGAGGAGCTATATAAACTCAGTATAGGTATGTATAAAGACATTATATTGCACCTTTTGAGGACCTCTCGAAAGCTCTCTGATGAAATGGGCGTTTTTTCCTGGGTCAGAGATGCTAGACTTAAGCTTAGACTTTGTTATCCTGATTGTGAGTTTGAATATACTAATCTCCTTGCTTGTGTGCGCAAGTTGTCTGTTGTAAGATCAACGTTCCGTTCAGTCTTCTTGATTCAGATGTTGCTAATTATATACATGACACCTGTGTTTTGCTGATGTCTAAGTTCCACTCTTGTGTTATTCTACAGGTGGCTATCTTCAGTGGAATTGAGAATGAGAAGGTGAACTTTAACGAGTTTGATATAAGCGGTACTACATACAGTCCGGAAGGCACCATGTAAGTACAGTCTATGACACGGATTCTAAGTGACCTGATTTTTGAGTTGACTGGTTGAACATTTGTTGATGTTTTGTGTCATAAGGCACTGGCAATAAAGAAGCTACTACCTGCTATTAAACTATATATGGAGTTATGTTGATCCAAATAACTACAGATTCTGGCTTACCTATAAGTTTTCTTGTGACACAACTGTGGTTGGATGTCGTACACTGTAGCACAAACTGTGACAGAATTTATAGCACCTCTAAAGAGCATGTCTTGTTTAAACTAGTTGCAAAAGATTCCTTGAGAAGTTCTTGTTTCACGATTTCTGTAGCCTCCATCAGTGTCTACATATTAAGTAAAAAAATAAAGTAAATTCAGTCCATATCTGCAAGTGGGACGTAGGTGAGGCGCTCATCTCCTTTTCTAAGCCCTTGAGCCGGCAATGGACGAATCCCAAGGTCCTGGACACGGGGCTAGTGATATCACAGGACTTGCCGTTTACTTCCCAGCTTACGCCGGTACCAAATTATACTGCTTGGTGGCAGAGGCAAGGTGTGCGCAAACAACTTGCCCAAAGTCGTTGCACGGAGTCGAACCGGCGACCGCATGATCATTGACCAAACGCGTTACCGATAGCTCCACCGTGCCGCTCCACTGTTGTCTACATATTAGAAGCAAGAAATAACCAGATTGTACTAAAGTAGCAAGACACAACCACTCATTTACCCATACTGTTGACAAGTAAAATGAGCCACAGTGGCCTACAGGTGGATTATGTCTGTCTGTGAATTCTGAATACGAAAAACCTCTCATTCCAAGAGAATTGCCTTAAAAGACCAGTAAAACAACATTCTTGCGATTGGCGTAAGCATTTGACTGTACATTATGTAAGTGTTGTCATTTTCCTGTAGCACTCTGAACAAGAAACCAGTGAAATGTAGCGACTACAGAGCACTTGTGGAACTGGCAACCATCTGCTGTCTTTGCAATGACTCCAGTCTGGATTTCAATGAGGTATGAATATTATTAAATATCAACAAAATGTACACACATTGACAATTGCAATGTTCTACCTAGCTCCCCATCACACTTGTCTCTTGGCGTCAGGTTCTTTCACTTCTTCAGGGACAAGATCTCTACTAAAAGAGTTTTCCAGTGTTTCTTTGTCTGATGACCCATCATACCCCGAATCTCCTCCATGACCTGTTTGCTGCCAATTCCATCCGACAGCACTGACCTAGTTTCATAATCTCGCTTTTTGCATCTCATGATAAGCAATGTGCCTTAGACGTCATTCACACTGCCCTTCTAATGGAATGCTTCGATGTCTTGAACCCAATCATCACATCCATCATTAACCTCTCTCTCTCTAGCAGAAGTCTGCTTCCTCCTTGAGAGGTGCTGTGTAATTGCTCAGATGTGTACAATTTACATACATATAATGCCATGCATACATGCACTGCGTAAATAGGCTTTTGTAGTGTTAACAATGTGCTGGATCGTCTTGCAGACAAAAGGTGTCTACGAGAAAGTGGGTGAGGCAACGGAGACGGCGCTTTCCGTTCTCCTGGAGAAGATGAACGTGCACAACGTGAACAAGAAAGGTCTTTCAAAGAAGGAGCTGAGCTCTGTGTGCAGCCGTAGCATCCACGAACACTGGAGGAAGGACTTCACGCTCGAATTTTCGCGAGACCGCAAGTCCATGAGCTGCTACTGTGTCCCACTGAAGCCCACAGATGGACCAAAGATGTTTGTCAAGGTAAGCGTCAGAATACGCCAACTTTCTGCTGCTGCAACTTGGGTGTGATTTCCTGAGTGTCTTGTGAAACCATTCAGTGAAGTCTTGTGAGTGTATTGGAGTTGAAATCTCAGACATGATGTTAAATCTAATTTACAAAACACCTCATATTTCTGTTTGCCTTTTTGGTGTAGCTAAACAGATCTTTCAGTAGAGAGCAAAATAACCGTACCAATTAATTATAACGATATTAATAACTTTGAAAATCCAGCAATTTGAGGTAAAAGAGGTCTTTCTGTCTAGCACAATTTTCTCATCTTATCATCAGAAAATAAGTCTTTGGATTTAAAAATTATCCTTACCACAAAGTCCATCAGTAAAGGCTAGCCGTTTCAGAACAACACTCCATCTGACTTGTTATCCTGAGTAATCTCGTTGATCGTGGATAAAACTAATAATAAAAATGATCAGTTTAACTGGTTTAGCCATCGTGAAAGCAAGTTGGGCTGACCAGTTTTGATTTGTTTTGTCTGCAGGGAGCCCCAGAGAGTGTTCTCGAAAGATGTCAGTTCGTTCGTGTTGGTGAAAGGCGTCTTCCAATGACTGCCACCATAAAAAGCGAAATCATGAAGGAAGTTCGTCACTACGGAACAGGTCAGAAACAAACGAATAGTCGGTTAATCAGCAGTGATTATTATCATGCAAGAGTAGCAAGAACTGCATGATGTTATTATTAACGAAATCTGTTCAACTCGTTCTGATTAATGGCACTGGATGACCTGATCTGATTGTTATTATTATTATTATTATTATTATTATTTTTCTTTCTTTTTTATGCCCCGAGGTATACAGGATCCCTCAGGGACTTGAATATTAACTAAAATGGAAAATAAAGTGTCCGGAATGGCCCTATTCATCTATTTCCCAGCCGGCAAAAAGTGCTCCCAAAAGCCACTGCGTTAAAACGCTGTATCGTCAGCGAAAGGCGTTGGTCTCCAGTAACAGTGCAAAGCTTTCGTCCCAAGTCTGAAAGGAAAGTCAGGCCTTCATTGTTGATTGGGCCCAGGGTTTATTATTATTATTATTATTATTATTAATTTGTAACATCTGTTATGCTGGCGTACAGTCAATGGCGCACCAAAACCCAGCCGTAATCAGATCAATATCCAGGAGATCAGTCCACTAAGACAGGGAGGCAGCATTCGTGGATAAGCAATTTGGAAAAGGTAAGTAATGATCATCCACAACTGACAGTTTATATAGCCTCAGTTAACTTTCTACAGGTGTTATATAAATTTTTAAAGTGCCACTCAGTTTTTCTCAGTTTTCTGTTGATATGTTTCTGGTTTAGGAAGCGACACTTTAAGATGTCTGGCGCTTGCCACCATTGATGAGCCAATGAGCAAAGACAGCATGAACTTGACCGACTGCACACGATTTGCCCAGTACGAGGTCAGTGCAGCAGGGGATAATGGCTGTGGTGCAGGACCTAGAGATTGTATCGCTTGATCAGTAACTAAACTGGACATAAATCCATGGAATGAATGAATGTATACACTGGTATTTATGTATGTGTGTATGCATGTGTTTGTGTGCATGTATGTTTACGTATCAAGATTCCTGTGTTAATGTGTGTATTTATGTAGGACCTTTTAAGAACATTTCCAAAATGCTGTGGTTCCTTTGTATGAAAATCTTTTAATTGGTTCTTTTGTTGCATTTTAGTCGAACTGCACTTTTGTTGGCATCGTCGGTATGTTGGATCCTCCACGTCAGGAGGTGATGGATGCCATCAAGGAGTGCCGAATGGCCGGCATCCGTGTCATAGTTATCACAGGCGACAACAAGGTGCGTACAGAGCACATATTCTTAGGCGTTCCCAGCATAACAGATCCCTTACAAGTAAACTCAATCGGGCTTCAGTGGTTGGTTAGTTGTTGTTTAACGAAACTGTTAAAAACTGTTAGAAACTGTGTCATAACAAAGATGCTTAGCATCGCCCTCCTCCTTTCTCCAGACTTGGAACTGGCACTGCCTGAGTACGAGCAGAGGTGGAGTCGACTTTAATGGACTGAAGCTATAGTCGGAGGATCGGAGATTCTATTTTCTGAAATTCTTTTCAACATATTTACTTGCACAGAATTGCAGATTAGTTGGCCATTTTTGTGTCTCTAGGCAACTGCTGAGGCAATCTGTCGTCGAATTGGAATTTTTGGTGAGGACGAAGCAACGGAAGGTATGTCGTTTACTGGAAGAGAATTTGACGACCTGAAACCGACTGATCAGTCCAAGGCAGTCAGAAATGCAAGACTGTTTGCTCGTGTTGAACCAACGCACAAGAGCAAGATTATTGAGTTTCTGCAGATGGATGGAGAAATCACAGCTATGGTTAGTCCTCTTCATTATTGCTATTATTTCGTATAATTATTTTGCGCAAACATAGGCAGTGGAATGGATATGTTTGATACACAATTGAGGATGTGCTTGTGTTGTCTTGGACAAATTTGTATAGTGCCACTTCAAGAGGAACTACTCTGAGGTGCTTTTAATCTGACAACACAAGATGGGACAAAATGGTTTTCAAGCAGTCACAGAAAGAGGCAGAGCAAGGCCAAGCAGCTTACGTATAAAGTTAATTCAGACATTTCCTGAAACGCTGGATATGTTCTATGTGAGACAGCTGATTGGTAGGGCACTCATGATGCAGTGAGTATGGGTTCGAGCCTCCCATGAGGCTGTTCCTGTGTAGGGACGTTGAGCCAGTCCTTCACTCACAATACTCGCTGCCATTGACTGATGATTAGTCATTAAATAGCAGCACTTAATAAATGCTTAATAATAATTAAAACAAGTTATATATATTTAATTTTGTCATGACTGCCAAAACTGATGTAATTACTTTAACACAACATGTGTTAGCATTCACATGTTCAGTTGCAAAGAAATGGTTATGGTTATCCTATGTTATGCAGCAGTTACTAATGGTTATCCTATGTTATGCAGCCGTTACTGTGTTTTTACAGGCATGTGATGATGTGACTGTATTTTTAGAGAGGTGTGTGGTGTTGGTATTGATGTGTTTTGATAGTTATATGTTGTTAGTGTGTTTGTTAAATGTGTTATGGTGTGAAGGTGTTTTGATAATTTATATATTATGTTCGTAATGTGTTTGTGTAGACGGGTGATGGTGTGAACGATGCCCCTGCCCTGAAGAAGGCTGAGATTGGAATCGCCATGGGATCCGGTACAGCTGTTGCAAAGACCGCATCCGAGATGGTCCTTGCCGACGACAACTTCTCAACAATCGTCGCAGCTGTCGAGGAAGGCCGTGCCATCTACAATAACATGAAGCAATTCATCCGTTATCTGATATCATCCAACATCGGTGAGGTCGTCTGCATCTTCCTGACCGCCGCCCTCGGAATGCCCGAGGCCCTCATTCCAGTCCAGCTGCTCTGGGTCAACCTTGTAACTGACGGACTTCCGGCCACAACCCTGAGTTTCAACCCACCCGATCTGGATGTGATGACGAAACAGCCTCGCAATCCGAAAGAGCCCCTCATCAGCGGATGGTTGTTCTTCCGGTACCTGATCATTGGATGCTATGTCGGCGTCGCTACGGTGGCTGCAGCTGGATGGTGGTTCCTCTACTACGTTGAAGGACCACAGGTCACCTACTACCAACTGGTAAGCGTCACATAGGAATTCATCATCTGTATATATATATATATATATATATATATATATATATATATATATATATATATATATATATATTAGGGTGTGTCTATAATTTGAAATTTCAAAATTAATATCGGCCAGTTTGTTTTTGTGTTCCACCTTGAGAAACATTAACATTTGCCAAATTAGATGAAAATCAAAAGAGATTTAGAACTGGCGCAAAGCCCGGGAAAAATTACCACTTAGAAAACAATGTCATACATTGTAATTCTCGAAGATCCACACAATTTCAACACTCACACATAAAAAATAAGGCAAAAGCAAACCAAGAACCTTCAGTTATTTGTCATTACCTAGTCCCTTTAGTGCTTTGGGGAATCTATTTCGATGGTATTCAACCATTTGAAGAACAAATTGTTTATCTTCCTCATTTCGAACCAGGGCTTCACTGAAGGACTGCATTACAGCCACTCCTCTCTCCGCTAAATCGTTCGTCACTCTTAGGACGGATTTAATGTCTTTCGCCTCATTGAACGAATGCTCTGACTCCCATTGTTGTGGATCTCGATCAAGAAAAGCGTAATCGAATTTGAGGAGCTGGAAAAGTTTGATGGTAGAAGTGGTAAAAAAATCGGATAGCGCTTTTGTAGATGGATCATGTATGGGAGGAAGCCTCTTTGGAGGTTCGTCGGATCCCTGATTGTTGCGCATGTTATAGACCATGCGCTGTTTTTCGTCGAAGGTGACTGAATCGTCAAAAAGGCTGAGGCCAACCAAGGTCTCCGACAAATACCAAAGGTGTCGGGAAAATGCTGTTAGGGCTACCTGTGAGACTTCCTTGTCTGGGTAAGTATGGATTGCCTTCAAGAATTGAAGATCGTTCCTTGGGGCTTCAATGGGTGATGTACAGGAGAACCAGTACTCCACCTAGGTTGTGGTCACAAAAAGTGAAACTCGAAGTAGATGATTCCACATCTTTTGAGAGTAAGATTGTCGAGATGCCCTCTGGTGCTGTTGAATGGGAAACTGCTATCTGAAAAGCCACATCTTGATTTCATAAACCGCACGTGCCATCCAACGCGCGCGGTGAAATGCCCCTGGGTACCTGAACTTTTTTCTTTTCGGTTGAATTCCTCCTAGGAAAATGACTTTTAGTTCTAGTAGCTCTTCGTAGTCGTCTCTGTGGTATTCAGCATTCAGATGCTGCAGTGCGAAGGTGATGACATTCTCTCGAATTTCTTTGACTCTTTGTGCTGCGTCTTTATCCTCCATTGCTGTGCGATACTTGGTCAGATCGATTTGCAGCCAGAAGTCACGGAAATGACTGAAGAGTTCCAACTTTGGAGACCTTACAGAATCATGCAGTGAAAATACCTTTTCCAGAAGAATTTCAGAAACATGATGTCGACAGGTGAGGTTCAAGAGGTCTTTTCCTAATTCCGTTTCCAGCTTGATGCATACGCCGCCCTTGCAACCCGTGTTACTCGCCGTGGTGTCGAAACGCATGGCCACGACTCTGTCTTCCAATCCCCAACTTCTGATCTCGGCCAAACACGCATCTGCCATGAAGGCAGCAGTCCTGGATTGGAGTTTGGGGATGGTCAATAGTTTGGTCACATCCTTACCAGGTACCATTATTGGAAGACGATCAACGCACACTCGTCCAGTTTCTGTAAAATCTGGCATGATCTTGCCGTCCCAGTGGATAGTAAGGGAAACCTTCGGATCGAAAGATTCACGAATCTCAGCTGCTAGGGCTGCACGGTTATCCTTCCTTGCTCGATGGATAGCAGAAGGACTGATGATCAGCTCACCAGCTAGTGCTGCATATAGATTGGATGCAGCGAGAGCAGAGAAAATGTCAGAGGCATTCCTGCTGCTGGTTTTGGTACGATCTAGAGTTGCTGCAACATCACGGGTAACTACAGAGATTGTTCCCTTTTGCCGCTTTGGTGGTCCAGCTGACGTTGAAGGTTCTGGTTCTCTTTCTGAGCTATTTGATGACGCCTCTTCCTCAGATGATGTTGCCAACAGAGAAACCTCCGTCGCTACCGCCATGCTTGCACGATATTGTCATGGGCAAGGGAATCATTGTTGTAGTAAGATTGCTCCGATCGGAAACCACGACATTATCTGATTGGCACAAACTCATTCGGGGATCAAACACATACTCTTACCAAGGGAGACAGCCACTCGCGTTAAATACCATGCTATTGATGTAGCACCATGTGTCTCCTCTAGAAAACCACAATAGCTTAATTAATTACTATAATTATGTTGAAGATCGAAAACACGAAGAACAGACATCGTAACGTCTAAAATTTTGGCCAAACCGAGACAGGTCACCGGGTTCCTAATTTCGGTCGCCTTGCGCCAGTCCTAAATGTTCAGCTATCGCGATATAATTTCGGATACGGCGTTTATAAGCTAATTGGCATGATAATTCGAACTGGCCGTTAAAAGATCTTTGAGTTAAAAAAATCATGTGCATCATAAAAACACCCTAATATATATATATATTCTATTCTATATATATATATATATGTATATATATATATATATGTATGTATGGTCGTATTCAGCCATGTGTCTATATGTATGTATATATCTTGACACTTAGTCTAGCGTCTTTTAAGTACCTTGCAGAAGGTTCTATCTCTCAGTAACTAATCTGGACAATTGTAATAGTTGAGGCTGGGCGAGGGGTGTGTGTGTCTTAGTAAATGTCTTAAATAGATGCTATATAAATAAGTATGTCTTCATGAGGTTTGTGTTATTTATGGGGTGCAAATTTTTTTTAACGAACGTGGTAGAGTGAAATGTCTACGTAAGTGCTGTTGTGTAACCAGTTTGTTTTACGTATGCAAGTGCTGTTATTGTTGACCTTTTGACTGGGTGACTGAGCTAATTAGGGCTGTTTACGTTCTTTGGCTAAATTTTCATTGCTGTTCATATGTTAAGACTCACCATCTGCAATGTACGAGTGAAGCTCAGTCAAAGGTCTTTGAAGGCGTCGACTGCACCGTCTTCTTCAATCGTAAACCTATGACAATGGCACTGTCTGTCCTGGTAGTCATTGAGATGCTGAATGCTTTGAACAGGTATGTACATCATCAGCATCACCTTCAACATCATTGGTTTGTCTAAGTTGTGCCCATTGTTGTAGGCATTTTTATTGTCTTGCCTATAGTTACCATTGTAACTCGGATGCTAGTTTGATGCAGTAGCCATCTGGTGTGAGCACTTGCCTTGTAATGCAGTTTGATCCTCCCCTTGAGAGGTTACTTAATCAAGTCCTTCATGCTTTTTTCTCAGCGTCATAGATCAATCTGTGTCATTAGATAGCGGTGGATTAATGAACACAGAAATGATAATAACAGCATAGTATTTAATAGTCAGATTAGATGGGGTTAAGTTTAATAGATGTTGTGCACAGTTAGATCAGTCTTTGAATGACTGACGAGTCATTGACTGTAGTCACTAGATTCATTTGTCAAGTGATTCAGCAGATTGAATGATTATCAAATGATTTGTGTATCAGTTGCAATCCCTGGCTTAGTTGATTCGTTGATCAAGGGATTGTAACATATGGATTGATTGATAATTAGCCAAGAATGTAATTAATTGTGTGATGAATTGTTTTTCAGCCTGTCTGAGAACCAGTCTCTTCTAGTCATGCCTCCTTGGTGTAACATTTGGCTGATTGGAGCCATCATGCTGTCCATGGCTCTTCACTTTCTCATCCTTGAAGTACCATTGTTGGCGGTAAGCCTAGTATTTTCTGCCTTCTTTAATCTGTTGAGTATTTCAAGTTCAGTTGCAGTTAAATGTGCTGGAGTCTCCTGTGTGTGGGATATTCATCAATCAACATTTTGATCAGGCAAGGCATTTCGTAATTAGTTAAAGAATCTCAGATATAGTAATTACAATCGTTAAGATGTCGATGATCTCTTATCGCTATACATGAAATTACAACCAACACATTGATAGGCCTACTTTGAAAAGTGTGCATGTGTGTGTGGGGGGGGCATTGGGTGTGTGGGAATTGGGTTGTGGGCATTGGGTGTATGGGCATTGGGTGTATGTATGCATCTAAACCTTAATATTGTGCATTTTTAGTGACTGTCAGAAGCACTGTGTTTGCTAGGCTAAGTGCTGGTTCAGTTAATTAAGCAAAGCGGTTCATCGTAACTGTCGTCATCACTTGCAGGCTCTTGGATGTGTGTCGAACCTACCAGTGGGTGTAGTGTTATCCAAGGTTGTGGTTGTAATGAGGTTTTCTTCTTATTAAGAGTAGTCCACTTTGGGATCCATGTTTCTTGATGTTTTAATGACGAGCGTGTAAAAGTGAGTGGGAAACCAAATCAGCTCGTTGTTAAAGTGTTAATGTTATGTTTATATCAGAATTCGTGTTATAAGGAGGAATGTCTTAGTTGTAGTTGTTAATACATGGTTTTCTATTGTCCCAGTTCTGTTACTGAAGTAACTGAAGCTTTTTAAAAATCCATAGTGTTGTTAGGGACCTAGTAAAGCCAGTTCAGATTATAGTGACTTGATTGACACCCAGTGGACTTGGCATTTATGGCCAATGACTTACTGTTGTTGTTCTATACCTTAGGCCCAGTTTCATGAGCATTTCACGTTTCTAGCTATCCAATATAAATTTGAAATGCTGATGTTTGTATTGAGGTTAGGAAAAGAGGGAAGATCAAAAGTTAATACTATTATTGTATAACGACTAGAATACTATGATTGAGCTGGTTCATACGGGTGACATGTGCAGGTATTGGTGGGACGAGGACAGTTGTTCCAGATACCTTTCTTGTTCCTTTACTAATTTATTACAAAACAATAACAATGGTGTTTCTGTTGCATTTTACTTTTGTAAAATTCTTTTAGGTATTTACGATACGAGCAGTTTTTCGTTGTAATAATTTCTGGTTGTTCTGTGTTTTGTTTCATGTAGACGGTATTCCAGATTACTCCACTCAATTTGGTTGAGTGGGTGATGGTTCTGAAGCTCTCCTTCCCAGTTATTCTCATTGATGAGACCCTGAAGCACGCCTCACGCGCACAGGCAAGCGGCCATTCGGTGCTGCGCAACGGCTTCTGGCTTCCAGTCGTCTGGGCCACATATGTGGCATATCTTCTATACTCTCCGATCTAGGTGTTTGACTTTAAAATAAGTGTCTTTTTCTTCTGTAAATATTACTTTCCTACCCGTTAGGTGAGTGTGGAAGATTATGGATGACTTTGGTGGAGTTTTGTGTAGTTTGGTTAGTGCAGGTGTTACAGATGGGTGTTTTTCTCCATTCGAGTTGCAGATTTGAGTCGGCATTGGCATTTTTAATTTAGCAAAGAACAAAGAAAGCAGTAGTGATTTTTTCAATGGTGAAAAAGAAATAAAATGCTGGACCTATCTCTGATTTGAGTTCTGTTTATCTTGTTTGCGTTTTTGCTTTGTTTCTACAACATCAGTGTATGCTCCAGAAATGTAGCATTTGCATACTGGGCAAATGCTTAAAACCTGCTCAAAGTTTCTTTCCTTTTCTATATAATCAAAATAAATTTCATGGGACAAAGTTATCCTGATTTTTGCTTAAGATTTTGCCATTTGGTCGGTTAGATAGTAGGGGAAGGTTATTCTCAGAATTTGGAATAATTGTCTTTGGGGGGCATAGAAAATTCAATATCTGGCTATATGCAGTGATGATATTATTAGTCATATCGTGAGATTTGAGCGAACCTAGGAAATTCACTACCCTGGCCGAAAAGTTTAAATTTTGGACACAAACACTATTTTAGAGATAGGAAATTTAAAACCAGCTTGTGTGACACAATTGAACACTAGTTCATCTAATGTGAGTTTTTTCAGAGTTGCAAATATATTAAAAAATATTACATGTATGTGAACATGTAATTGGTAATGTTATATTTAGATCGCTGCAGAAATTCTTACACAGATGTTTGTAATGACATGCATGGCTACAGATCATTCTGTGCAGTTTCTGGAGATTGTTACTTGGAGAAATTTACTGTATTTATTTATGTGTAAATGAATAATAATTGGGAAATATTCAGTTATAAACGAGTGCATTGCTGCTGGGGTTTCAGCAATAAAATCTGTCAACGTGACATTTGTGCTCAGTTATTTATTTTGAATACCAGTACTGTGTCCAGGAAGTTTAGAGTTTGTAAGCAGTTTAAAAACAAGTTGTTGGACAAGGTTATGTATTATTAGAAGTTGTGGTGTTATTTTGAGTCTTCATGCGTAGTTTTGACCACGAACGAAGAATCCACAGCCACAAATTGCGGCTTTTCCATCACAAGACCTGACGGGACAGTTGATTTTTTTGTTTGAGGCTTGTTTGAGACTTGCCAGTTACTTGTCAGGATGTTCACTTGTTTAGATTGTGTAGGTTATGTGTTTGGATAAAATGATTGTAAAGAATCTTTACCACGTTTTACTGGTTTGTTATTATTAAACTGCTGTTTTCGATACAGTTGCTGCAGATTTTTCTTGCACAAGGTAGACAACTAAATGCAAGTGATCAGTGGCTGTTGTTGCTCGCTGTTTCTCGGATTTTTGACAACCGTCGCCCCAGATGTGATGTGCAATAGCAATGAACAATCACTAATGATACTGTATGATAAAAATAAGTTATGTGAAATAAAAGCTTTTGTTGCTGTGTTAACAGAAATGCTCACCAGTTGCTATGCTGCATTTTGTAGGCACTTTTCAGGGACCATATCATTTAAACCTTAATCTAAAAGTGGGTGGAAAGTGCTGCACGTTGTTAACATTATGTTGTAATGTTATGTTATAATGTTAACACATAAACCTGAGTGGAAACAATAAACTATTTGTTTTTGTCGTAGTGAGAGCACTTATTTGTAGTGGGATTGTTAGTGTGGGAATATACTGTCATGGGGAAAGATACTGCAAGTAGTTGAATTCCATGAGAGGCAACACACTGATCTCTGAATACAATGCATCATAACCTGAAAGGCTCTATGGGAACGATACGCGTAATCAGAGCCTTTACTGTGTATGGATCTTCGTAAGTCCTTCGTGCGAAATTGGTTGGGGCCATCGATTGATGCTTTTTCGTTAGATACCATTTAATAAATACATAAATTTAACAAATTGGAAATTCCACGTGCTTCTTTATGGAATTGGCCACTTGTAATTTTTACTTTTTGTGAGTCCGAGTCATGTAAATATGATCTAGACTTGCTGGTTGAGACGATTACAATTGTAGTAATAATTGTTGAATGAATTGATGTCTCTTAGTACTGAAATGACTTTGTGCTACTTTTCTTCGTATTTCTGTGTCAGATGCTGGGCCCTTCATATAATGCTGCATCTGGTATTGTATCATAGCAATAGGTGGTGCAACCACTGAACATGGCGGTCTTGGTGGAGTGTATTTCATCTATTGCTTGGGTTTCTGCTATTTGTTGAACACCTCCAGTCGCATCTGTTTTGATCTGATGGAATCCATGCTTTAGCGACTCGGAGTTCTATTAAAATGGCACTATATAAATACTCGCATAAGTAGTTTGTGTTAATGAGATTTAGTTCTGAAGCCAAATTAAATTTGTGATCCAACCACTTTATGTCCGAGTTTGCGTGGTGTCAGTGCACATTATAAGGAGGGTTCGGTGTAATATTGTATTGTATTGTATTTGGACATTTATAAAGTGCTTCTAGCGGGAGAGCCATTCAGAAGCGTATAGGCGTAGGCGATACATGTACAGGTGAATCTGGTGTCTGTTAATTTATATGCCATCACACGTTTTGTCTGTCTGGTATCGGTGGATATTAATAAGATTTACCGTAAATCTTGGTTTAGTGCACTCAGTCAACAGGTCATGGGCAAAAGAGGCCAACGTGCCCTAGTCGTCTCAGAATGTGGCCACTTATAAACAGAGTTTAAATTAAGCAGGGCACAGGCAATTTAAACTTGGGTGGGTCGTAACAGGCCTGTCCTGCCCATGACATGCTACACACCACCAGCTGTTGTTAAAATTTGTTTTAAGAGGAAATATGAAATTGTTCTGGTTCAGTAACTTTGAACATTTGCTCTGATTATTGATCGAAGATCACATGTAAACAAACACAGTTATACGTAAAGATTTACGGTAGATTTTACTCCGGATGAATTTGTTTTATAACGTTTTATATGTTCTCTTTTCTCAATAGAATATGCAGTGTACAGAGTCGTCATGTGTGTATACGATACTTGTTGCCATGGTTTAGATATGGCAGATTCAATGCTTGCAGCAAATACTTACCCCATAACTAAACATGGGTGCAGTAGCAGATTTACTTCGTAGGACGATTTTGGGGAGCAGGCCAGCGGCAAGAATGTCATTTGCTCTTTTCGACAGATTACCTATAGCATATTGTTTAGGGTAGCTGTCCGTTTTCAATTTTTCATGTCTCAAAATAGAACAATTTGATACATGATGGCAGTTGGAGGGACTCACAATTAGTTGATTGCTAAATGTTGTGTACAGTAGTTGGCAAACAGGAGGCTAGTAGTGATTGTCATCGGAGGCGAGATCGTAAGGTTGGCAGAGTACATACTTTTCATACAGAAAATTCCATGCCAGTATCTCTGCTGAGATACTGGCATGGAAGTGGAGCTATAAAAATTGATTAAAGATGGTTTTTCTGTGAAAATAGTATGTGGCTAAAAGAACGTTTCATGTTGAAACAATTGATTTGATGTTATGTCATTACAAAAAGCAAAAACTGGAATTGTTTTCCACTTTTATAGCAGCAATCCAGCCCTTGACCAAGCACCTGTGGATTGACTACCCTCCCAGTGCATTGTGAATTCATAGGTTGGTGCCAGTGGCAAACTATTCTTGTGCAACGGCTGTCCATTTTGGGCTTTGCAGAAGGGTCAAACCCAAGGACCATGTCTAATCAGAAGGACTGTGTCAAAACCATGTAATCTGTAAGTAAAAATGGTCCGTTCGGTTTAACTGGGCCAGTTAAACCGATGTTTTCTTGTGGTTGGTCCATTCCAGTGTTCAGTTGGAAACGAAGTATGTTGTGCAAGTGTCTAAGATGTATCTCGTGTACAGTGCCAGCCAGCCATTCCTTTGATTTGCCAGCAGATAATAAGTCTGTTGCATTGTTGTCTGTTTGTTTCTTGGATTTTGTTTTTGAAGTATTTAAAACAGGTTGTTCAAAGTGGAGTTGAGATTTGTAAAAGCAAACATGTTTTATTATTACAAAAACAAACTGAATCTCGTCTTGTTTTTGCAAGCTTCAGTCACACAGATCCCAGGATAATCTATTCTGCTTGGAGCAGCATATATTGTAGCATGGATTGGCTTTGAAGCACAACTGATAGATACTTTGCTGTAATTGTGCTGTGGAAGATTAGACTTTTGGAATTACCCTGAATGTGTATGGTGTTGATGTGGAATGTGTAAAAGTGGTAAAGTATGAAGTGCTGTAAAAAACCCTCATCACACCATGAATTGAAGAGAATGGAAAAGGTAACTGTTAGAACACAATTTCAATCCACCGACCATACCAGATCATTTATATGGTGCCCTTACGATTCTCTCAAAGGCTCTGGAACATAGCTACCCAAGTGTGACCACTGCATAAACAACCCATACTTTAGGAACCTCCACAAAGAACTGGATGACGATTCCTGCAAATTTGGACATTCCAGAACAATGCAAGAGTATTGACAAATCCTGTTGACTCTCTTCTACCTTAGAAACAAATTAACCTCAAAAACTGGAATAAAGCTTTTCACAAACCACATTCATGACTTTTTTACTTCACATCTGGGAGAGAACTATTCTTACAAGTCGCTAGCCAGTCCAGATGACGCTTTTCAAGTAACCGTGATCATTTGAGAATAAAAAGTTAAAAACTACAAACAATTCTTGGGTAAGGGTTAAGCGTGTTCTGAATGAAGACGGGACGCAAGTTATTCCAGCAGATGACACAACCCAACAGACATTTATTCCCTTTGTGCAGTGGTTCTTTGAATCAGTAATGCTCAGATGGCCCAGTGAATAGCCTTGCTGATCACCTTAGAAATCCTTCCAATGACAATGATACAATGCAACTGTATGTTGATATTGCCCTCCTTCCAAAGTTCTGAAGTGCACACGGCCAGTGGCTTGAGGTAGATTTGAACCTGCGAACCTCCGGTTACTAGGCACAGAACATACTTCTACACCACCATGTTCCCCTATTAGTCAGTGGAATATTGCTATATGCTATGGTAGAGCTCTGTAGAGTTCAACATTGTGTTGTATGAAGTCATCAAAAAGCTGAATCTAAGATCAATTCCTACGTTCATATTGGAAACGAGTAACCCATGGCCAAGACTGCACCCGATACTCCATATTCCAAACCTTCATATATTCATACATCCAGCGCATTTACATACTGCTTCTCCAAGACCTTTTTACCAGTACTGCGTGGCACTTCCAGCCAAGATCCAGGCTCCAGCAAAAGAAGTTTTCAAGTGTTTGTGAAAGCAAACAGCATCACTGATTAAAAGGACGCACAGCAGGACATAACAGAAAGTGTCAGAGTGAAGTTCTGCTGTGAATTTACCAGATTTCATATTGCTCTGCATTTCTCATCATGGCAAAACCCAACTTACTGGTATACACCTCTACATTTATAGCCTTACCTACTACACAACATTACTGTTCCCATTCATATCGCACATCAGGCCACCCACAAAGTTTTCTAACTACACAATTTATTCAACGAGACATAGAAACAAACTGTGCAGCTTTGGTAAAAACCAGTTAACTTAAACCTTTAACGTGGCTTAAAACAGGTGATGAATTTTCAAACATGCTGTTCCATGCAACTCGAAATGCAACATGTAACCTAAAAAATCTGATGCTGAGAATATAAGACAGCTGCCCTTCTATTATGTGCCACTTCTATGGTGCAAGCCTAGACTTAAAACATCTCTGAATGTCAACTTGAAGCTTTTCCTAACCACTTCTCGGTGTACACACTGCAACTTGAACCTTAGACATTGTGCAGAAAGTTCAACAAGTCAAAGACTGGCACCAGACCATCAAGCATGTAAAATCTGGCTAATACTTGCAGCAGCAATGATAACACTAAGCCTGGGCACAATACAGCATGCCCCATGGGTCTCAAATGCAATAGTTAAACAAGTCTTAATGCTATAATTATTGATCCAACTTGAGATATGTGACTCCACGAATCTTATGCAATCAATAAACTAAGGACAACATTCACAATTGTAGGGCGTAAAGTCATCCATCTTTACACCAGGCATGTATGTAATCAGATAAAAAAATTATAATGTGGAAAAGAACCATCATTGTAAAAGCATGCTTGTGCTTACTGTTCCTATTACAAGGAAACCATATACACTGTAACTGCTTCTGTGTGCTCGATTTCAGAGAATAAAATTCCAGGTGATGCATGTGGGTGCAGGTATGGTTTTAGAGCAAATAACTTGTGGCACCACTCCAAGCCCACATTCTGATGAGGTTTCTTGGTGTTTAACTTCCAATATTGATTTATAATCTCAGCTGCAGGACAAGAAACACCCTACCATTCTGTACCAGCCTTTCTGTTAACAGAACCAAATGGTTCTCAAAACCGCAAATAGCCCACACACAAACTCAAGTAAGTAAGCGAGCACAGTGGTCAAATGTTTTCAGGCACAGGTCCACCCAATACGACAGATTCAACTTAAACTTGGTCTCCGAATTCTCCCAATTCTAGAATTCAGTGTTCATAAAAAACATCTTAATTAAAACGCTTCAAACGATTTCGACCCACTTTCGACTGTTACATGTCAGACTACAGTTCGTATGACTGGAAACAACATTAAATTAGAAGTCTGACAACTGCCAAGTGCGAAGATTTGCGCCAGTCCGGCAGACAACTCGCTGTCCAAGAGCGCATCCGCACTACAGATTTCTCTGCCCCTGAGGTTCCATCTCTCTACATATCTTCTTCTTCATCTGATTCGCCAAAGTTGTACTTGACCGGGGCTCTCGAACGACCGAGTCGAGCACGCAGGGGCACGTCAGCAATTGCATTCAGCTCATCTTCGTCGTCTGACATGGCCGCCTTCTGAAACGTTAAAATGTAGAGCAATTTTAGATTGTCTATAGCCTCAATGTGGGAAGCTAGATAAATTTTCTAATTCCAACAAATCAAATTGTAGAAACCTAATCTGTTCCATCGTCCGCAGATCTAAAGGTGATAAACATAGTGCCACTTCAACAGTTTTACTAGTTACTAGTTTATTTTATACCATAATGTTTAACACTTTAACAACGAGCTGCAATAGTTTTTGTAATCGTAAGCTGACATTTATTAAGCACTACTTCAAGAAACACTCATCAGTGGCGCTCCCGACCCGAACCAGTTAAATTACTGTCGAATATTAGACTTAGGCGCTTGCAAAACTGTGGAAGGGACAAACTGAGGAGCCGAGACACAGCTCTTGGGAAAGACGATTCCAGCTTGTGGGCCCAACATAGGCAGAGCCTCTGGACTGAGCTGTAGCAGTATGCATACAAAAGACACTCTATGGGCAGCTGATCGAAAGGTGAGAAGACCTGGGAGTGAGGAGACTGAAATGCCGAGCCAAGACAATTGTGCATAAGGGTCAGGATCTCAAACTGAATAGGCAAAGTATCCCACATAAAGAAAGCTATATGGCCAAACCCGGGGACACCTCCAGTAAGACAAGCGGCGTTAAGAACAGATTGAAGCTTCGAAATATTAGCTATTGAAAGTCCAGCAAAGATGGCATTACCAAAGTCCACCCTGGTGCAGATCAAGGGAGTGAATCAAAGTAGTGCAAGCATGAAAGGAGAGGCAGCATGACTGGTTCCCAGTCACTCTTAGTACAATCTCTTCGTTAAAGACTTATGTAGCATCTGTAGATGACCGCAGGGAAACTTCCCAGCAGCAGTTAAAACTCTTAAGCTAGCCATTTTAAGTCTGCAAGATAAGTCATCAGTCACGATATAAACAGACATCCTCTTTCAACAGTGCTCTCCAGTTTGTGGTCTGGGGTTTTAGGATACATACTCCACTGAAACAGCATAAAAGCATTCTACTGACAGGACAAGCACCTGCATAAGACTGATGATATCCAGGTACTACATAAATGCTCTGCTGCAACAACATTCACAATCACAATTTACCTTGGCTCAATATAATCTGGTCTGTAAGCGCTAAACATTTAGATGAAAACCACGGTTTTAGCATAAATAGTAAAAATGCTACTACTAAGTAAACAGACAGTTCTGTATGGAAATTTTAAAAATTGCAGTTAAACTGTACCTAAAATTTAGAGGTCTGACCAGTATAAATTAAATATCTTTTTACATGCAGCATTAGCTAAGTAGGCTGAAGTTTAACAGGAAACCTTCTCAATGATATATTAAGTATCTCTGTAAAATTATACACAGAACTATTTGGGACCTATCCAGCACTCCTATTTGTAACGACATTCTGATTTGATTACTCGCATATCGACTTTGTGGGTGTTTTCTCAAGCACATTAATATATGTTCTACTGCTGCTACAGTTACAATCAAAGTTTTTACCTTGGTCACTTTTGGCTTTGACTTAGGAAAGAATCCATCCTCCTCTCCAGAACTATCCGATCCTGGGAATACAGGTTTCTTCTTTGCTGGCGCTTTCTTCGGCTTTGGCTCTCCACTGTCTGCACGCGCCTTCTTCTTAGCCTGCGGCTTTGCCAGAAGAAATTCGTCAGCCGAGGAGTCGTCTTCATCGGAAAACTTTGGCTTGCGTTTTGGAGCCACCTTCTTTTTTCCAGCAGGAGCAGCTGAGCACAACAGATGGGTGTTTTGTAATGTATGGTAAGTTTAAGTAGTCACTGATTAGTCAAACATCAGGTGCGGCTTAGTAAGCTGTGTAATGTGATTACAGACTACATCAATGAATTTGACTCATGAATTAGATTGTGCTAAACAACTGCATGCTGGACACTCTTTTGTTAAATCCCTCCACACCAACCATATGATTACTGTAATTTATTATATCTATTTTTATGAAGCTATCCAATGGCAAAGCACCAGGCCACGACTCCAAGCTATGGTGTAAATGCATTTCAAAAATTATTTACGAATATTATAAGGTCACTGCATGAATGTTATAAGGTCACTGCACCTGCACAGACGTGAAGGTCCCTGCACAGAATCCACACGATCCGCTCAAAGCTACTGGTATCGTGTCACATCTAACGGAAGGCTTAAACCCACACTCTCCCAATTACTAGACAAGCATTACACCAACTGCCATTGCATCACATGGCGATCCAGTAGAGACTAACCTTGCGATGACTGTGTGTCAGCCTGTGAATCTGAGCACAAGATGACATCGTCGTCTTCACTCTCCGTGCCTCCGCCAAACATTGGTGCTGCAACCTTCGACTGGAGTTTCTTTGGCGCAGTTGTCTTCTTCTCGGCCGGAGCTTTCTTAGGCTGCCGTGGTTTTGCTGCCGGTTTCTCTGCTGTGACAAATCAGACGACAAATACTTTTAAAATATATTTACTTGTGTTTACTTTGCATATATCTAGCTGGAAGTGAATGCTACATTACAATCAGAGTTAAATATATCCCCTCTGGGAAAATCCACTGCTGTTCCATTACCTAATGGCGATGAAAACAATTGCCAAATACAGTCCCAACTTTATCCAAACCAACCACCTTTTCTAAACAACCATTTTAACTTTCATTTTACTTGCCAGATAGGACCAGCATTCACCATCACATACACACGGCCAGCATATGCACTGTCAAGCCTATGGCTGTTCTTTAACTGCTTCAGAATAAATGATAATCCAAGAACATCCTAAGGAAAAGCTCGTTTTACAGCAGAGTTTGATAACGAGAGTTAGCAAAGTAGAAATCTAACAAGATCTGTCTATTGTAGCAGGGAACAGAACCCCAAACCTCAGGGTAGACATTGCCCACAAGTTGGCTATGATGAATCATAAACTCACCTTTCTTTGAAGCAGCCTTTTTCTCAGGTGTTGACGTCTTCGATGCCATGTAATCGTCTTCGCTGTCTGTTACATTTCTACAACACAACACATAACACAGAGTAAGACAATGCAACACATTTCCACTTAACAATGTATGTATATACACATCTGGAAATTTATATAGCACCTAAAGAAACCTCTTAAAAGCAGTGAATATACACTGTAAGAATTGTGCAACTTAATAATGTACACCGTAAATGCTGTGTAATGCAGTGCCAATACCACTTTTAAAAAAACTGACTGAATATAAACACAATATTACAAGTACCTTGAGTACCTTTACCCTGCTAACCTAACCATGTTAACCTTACTGTACAATGTTTAACCTTACTTTGATTAACCTTACTGTAATTAACCAAAAATTGATTAACCTTTCCACAATTAAGTTTGCCACGATTAACCTAACCCTGACTAACGTTACCTTGACTAACCTTTCCACAATAAACTTCAGTGTGTTTAACCTAACCTTGATATTGACCTTGCATTCACTACCAGTAATTTTTCCACAATAATACTTACCATGATTAACCTAGCCTTTATTGACCTTTACAAATCATACCATACTGTAACAAACACCTGCAGCCCGAATCAGTTAGGCTAAAATACTCACAGTGGTTTAGGTATCGTTTTCTTTGGTATCGTTTCAGCCGGTTTGCTGTTGCCAAAGCCAAAGTCCGCATCATCATCATCCGACAGTGCAGCAGGGCCTTGCGAATCCTCGTCCACCTCTGAAGCGTGGTTGAAGTTCTCTGTCTGGATCGGCTTCACCTGGTCGTCATCGTCAGAGTTGAACCCTGGATTGCTGTTCTCGTCATCGCTGAAGTTGTATTTGACCTTTGCAGCTGCGATAAACAAAAACGAAATATGAAATCAACACCATCTACTTGCTATTTTCAAGTCTGTATTTCTATAGTGAAACTAGTTAATTAATTAATTAAGTAATTGATATTTCCGTATTGCAACTAGCTAATTAATTAAATAATTGGTATAGTACCTATTGTTTACTTCACAAAAGCACTGGTTAATACAAGAACTCATCACATTACTTCATCCTTACTATAACCATAACCATAAATTTTACTGGTCCAAAGTAAACAGCATAAACATAAGCATGGTAAGCATACTAGAACTGTCTGTTGCAATAACTAATTTGTTGTTATTTATAGAGCTAAGTGTACGTACCTGCTGCCCTTCGTGGTCCCTTGTCCCGCTGTTCGAGGTTCTCCGTGAAGCTGGCATCCAACTCGGACCCTGACAGATCACTCTTCACTGATTCGTTGCTGTCTTCATCTGACCAAGGATTACGCTTCTTACCCTTTTTCTTTTGGCTGCTGCCCCCACTTGGCTTCTTCGGACTTCCAGAATCCTTTTTCTCCCTCGGCTTGCGAGGTTTCTTCACCTTTGCTGGCTTTTCCGCTATTAACAATAACAAGGTCGAAGTTCAAACAAATTCTCAAGTTACAAAATGAAACTGGAATTGGTAAGCTGCTCCGTAAAGTACAACGTTATTCAGCAACAAGGTAACTGAGAAGTTTACAGCATCAATTTGATTCAACCGAGCATATAGAAGCCTATCCACGATTTTAGTAACAATAACAACTTAAATTAAGGTCAGTTATGGTACATCTTGTGTCAAACTATAGATACTTGACACTGGATTTGGATGCTGTATTTGGATGATTCTAATAGCAAACTCTAGAGGCTCTTTCTGATAATTCTCTTTGACAAAATTTTTACAACATAACTTGTGTGGTTTAATTGCAGTGTGTAACCATTGATCTTTGTGACTGCCAACACGTTTCAGTTTCAAACACTCAAATCTATGTTCTAGTTTTTCCACGCATGTAGATATGTATATATGCACGTGTGTATATATTTACGAATGTATGAATGGAAGTATGTATGTTCCTGGACATTCAAAATGTTCCTTCTGGGAACCTCTTGAAAGCACTGCTTAGCTGCCTACATGACATTACAGTCCGATGAAAGACGTAAATAAATTGTCTCAAGTACCTGAGTCAATATTTCCTCCAATTCTTTCACCCAAAGTCTTTGTCTCTTCTCCATCCAGCAAATCCATAAGATCATCATCATCACCACCAAGTCCACCTTTCTGCAGAACAAAAACTCTAGAAGTCATTACCTTTGTTAATGCTAAATTTAAACAGACAATGAAGACTACTTGCATCAGGACGTAAATTCATAAAGACATAACACGACAATTTTGCACTCACACCAACAATCACCATTCATTCAAATATAATTACCAAATAGTAAAGTATGAAAATAATAAATTAATGAGTACTGAAGTTAAGAACGCACGCATTTATCATAAAATGGACACCAAGCTTTCAATATAGACCAATTTCACACAGAGAGCCTAGGATTCAAATCATTAATAATAATAATAATTAGCAACGTCTACAGCATCGGCGTCAAATGCACATGTCACCAGTGGATGTCACATAAATATCAAGGCAGTCAGGTTGTGGAATGCAGTTCATAAAGACGAAAACCTGACACATAAGTCGCACAGCCAGCATGTCAAATATTCGTCTCGTGATTTACTTATTGATTTATGGCACTTATTACAAACGAAAGGTCAGCAAATCTGAATCCAAGGTGCGAGTCCAGGGTCATTACACAAAGTCCACTCAGCAGGCTGAAACCTGGAGTCGTTGGATTACAGATCCAGTGCACTACTGAACAGCCCACTGCGTCACACAATGGTCTATTGTGACGAGAATTAAATCCGGCCAAGAGGCCGTTTACCTTGTCTCCCCTTGGCTTGCGCCTCTTGGCAGCTTCAACTTTGACACGAAGTGCTTCGATCGATGGCATGATTCGTCGTCCATTTGGCGATGGCTTTGTCTCGAAGATGAGGGGTTTCTTCTGCTTTCCCTTGCCTTTCGCTGGTCCCTGCTTTCCCGACCCGACCAAATCGTCCGCCGTCTGCTGCTGCTCCACTTTCTGCAATTAAACAAAGAAATAATCATGCATGCTCCAATCCGGTGCTTCTTACTTAGCAATACCTTCAGCTCATCCTGAGAGGCAGCCACGGGAATGATGTGCCAGTGACTTCAATTTTCATACTCTAAGCATATGAGAGCAGGTGGCCAATCCTCTCCCTCAACCTCTGATCGTCCCACTTTCAGCATACTAATTATCCACTTGATTTCGCTATGTGGCATAAATGGAACAGAAATCCCGAAAATTAATCATTATATTGTCCTTTCAAAACGCCTCCTCTTAAAGGTCAATGTCAGTCAATGTTAGGTCCCCCAGTTTAAAGTTATGAAAGACAACTCAGCAATAGCTGCCCTGTTAAATGTTCAGAAATTCAGTCCAATTTCATTGTAAGAAAATGTAGTTCAATATCAGCAGCTTCAGTAGGTGATAAGAGAGCGAGTTCAAGTGTGTCTGAAGTTTAAGCAGATAAAAGTTCAACTTCACATAGTACATTTCGAATGTTAAGCAAGGCCAGTCCCACGATGACTGCTCCTAGAATCAGTGTCAGTTCACCAGTACTGCACAACCTAATGAAATCCATGAACCCAACATTGCACAACATCCCAACCCTAATCGAAACACAAATCTAACTATGCCACATCCAGTTATTCTAAATATTTTAAAACTCACAACCTTAAGAAAAACACAAATCCTAACCATACCACAGCTGTTAATTTCTAAATATGAACACCCATCAATTTCATAATCAACACTTAACAACAGTGTACTAAAGGTGACTGGGTAACCAGTGCAACTCATCATTAAAGTGTTTAAAAACCCATCTAAAGCCATTGATCGCTAAAGACAAAAATCCCATCTAAAGTCATCAATTTCTAAATACAAAACCCATCTAAAGCCGTCAAAATGTAAATACGAAAACCCATCTAATGCACTCAATTTCTAAACATGAAACCCATCTGTAGCCATCTATTCATAAATACGACAAACCCTCTAAAGCCATTTACTCTCAGAAACAAAACACTCATCTAACATCAAGTTCTGTGAGGAAGTTGGCGAGGTCATCCTTCCAAAGGTCGACCGCAGTCTTCCTCCGCAGCAGCCGGAGTTCTTCCGCCTTGGCATCGCGCTGTTTCAGTAGCTCA
Source organism: Allolobophora icterica (assembly GCA_963556255.1). Taxonomy (NCBI): domain Eukaryota; kingdom Metazoa; phylum Annelida; class Clitellata; order Crassiclitellata; family Lumbricidae; genus Allolobophora; species Allolobophora icterica. The sequence goes on along the minus strand of OY744603.1, from coordinate 88,789,212 downwards.
TCCTTTCGTTCCTTTGAGAGGCACCAGAGCTGCATGTTGAGGATGTAGTTGAAGTCCGGACCCTTGGTGTCCTCGTCAGTCTGGCTGGCCCTCGCTTCGTTGTCCGAGTCAGCGTCTTCCGAAGCCTGGGAAGACAGGTCAAACAAACAGCATTACTATCATTAACAGTATTATTAAGACAACTAATTGCAACACCAATTACCAGTAATATTACTAAGACAATGAAGTTGCTCGATCTGTTTCCGACAATTGCAGGTTTGACCCTGCTTAATGGATTCTGTGTATATGACAACCCTCGACAATTTGTTTGCAGACAGTCATCTTGCGCCTCACATTCAAGAGTTGCTGACCATGCACACAAAAAGGCAAACAAATAAATGAAAGGATTAAATATGATGCCGTAAAGTAACCCATTCAGGACAAGGCCATCGTATGAAGAAAATTACTGCAACATGAAAACAAAATGTAGCATCCAGACCTCAATGGTGCAACATCAAACCTTTCTCGGTGGTGGGCTATCTGTCAGTAATGGTCTGGCAACTTCTCGATCTTCCTCATCTACTGCTTGAGGGTGCTATGTGCTTTTTTAACAGCACTTATTCAAGTGCTGTTAAAAAAGCACTCGAATAACTACTCTCTGTCTGGGGCTTCCAATTCAGTCGCTCAAAGAGACATGGCATAAACAATTATTAAACATACTGGATGAATGAAGCTCAATCTCTATGTCCCAAATTAAACCAGAACTGAGGCTAAGTTTCATGCACAATGGTCATGCAAAACCTTTTAAAACAGCACAAGAGGAGAATTGTAAAATTATTCAGAATCACATGTGTGGCAGAAATCACTGAAACTTATCACGTCATAAGAACACCTCCACTCCAGAGAGCAGCTTTTTTGCAAAACTTGCATCTGTTCATAAGACAACCATAGCAAATGATCGAATTTTCAAATTTATATGCAAAAGAAAATACTAGTAACACTATAGAACAAAAGCTATAAACTAAAAAACTACTGTGAAACTGACAGAAAACATCTAACATATATGATCAATGGTATGACGTGATACATGATATGGACCAGACCCACTGTTTGAAAGATATTGGAAGGGGTCCTGGAAAAAGCTCTCAGTGAAAGAATGTAAATTCAAAGGTTGTGGCCAAGAAAGAATTTTATAATCTCCTGTACTTGCTAAAAAACCAATAGGGAATAGTTACAGTACCACTGGTAGCCCTTGTTTCAGAAGTAGAGCTAACAAATCCATCAAATTCTGGAATACACCTCTAGCCAAAACCGGATACTGTCAGCATGTGAAGCGGTTCCCAAATTTCCTTATACGAAGAGTTACCAAGATAATTTTTATAATTTAAACAAAACTTTTTTTTTCAAATTAAAAACAGAACTTACAATAAAATTCAAAAGAATTTGGAAGTGTTCACTTTCTGACAGTATCCAAGTTTGACAAAATACGACTGACACATAATTTGGCCGACATAAATGATACCCTACAGCATGTTTCTCACAACAGCCAAGCAAGTCTAGAGCTACATCAACAGACATGTACAATGAGACAAAGACAAATACAGTAAGACAAAGCTATGATCAACAGTCACAAAAAGCAACATGCAAATCAAAATCACTGTGACTCTACCTTCTGTTGTGAGGTCAGAGAATGCAATGGAAATGGTTAAGTAAAACATTAGCATACAGCGTCACATACAGTCTAGCAGCATTCATTGTGCTCCTGGCACAAGTGCCAAATTAACACCCACCTAGACTCACTTCCTACGGAATTTCTATTGCCAACTGGATGTCATAAACGGGTTGTTACATATCTGCAGCACAGTCTAAGCTGGCTGTAGCCTACTGTGTTTAGAAGCCTTACCACAGAGTAATTGAACTGCCTTATAGCTGAGGTTCTGTTCAAAATTGTTACCAAGTTTAGGATTAAGTCCTATACAGATCAATTTATTTCAGTTTGCGTCATAATGAAGTGTATTACACAGAGGTTACATGTACCTTCCCCAATACTACACTGTAGCCAGCCGTAATATACCTTCATCACTTCAGCTTCTTCTAAACCCATGTACCCCAAATATTATGATGAGAGTTCTCTGCCTGAAAATGGCTTTAAGATGAGTGAAGTGGTTTCCCGTTGCCTTTCTCATAGACAACTGTAGGTGAGAAACTTGTAGATTCGAACCTGCGACCCTCTGGTTACAAGGCACAGAACATACCGCTACACCACCACGTCCCACCTGCAATATAACCTTGCTTAAACTGTGGTATTAGTAAATGTTTCCATGATGCTAACCAAACCTGACACTCCTTCAAATGCTTCCTTTGGGAGCAATATTAACTACCATGCTGTGACAAGGCTCGTTATAAAGAAGTCCCATTTTAAAGCCAAATAATATTACTACAGCCTTACATTTATTATTAAACATGCACTGTGCTGGTGTATATTAAAAAGAGAGCTGCAATAGCTCTTTAGTGCTCAATGACTGACCCAATCCAACCTCATGCAGTTATTCTGACTATATCAAAATTAGGCCTTCGGCTACAAGAAGGTCTGAAATGAAGGCTGAGAAAGCAAGGAAAGCACTACAATCTACGAATCTGACTCATACCTTCTCCTCCTGTTCAAGATTTGCAGGAAAAAAAACAAAAAAATTGTTAATTAACTAAACCAGTCAAAGTATTTCTGAGAAAAGAAATAAGACACCTTAACAGCTAAGATGGAAGATCAATGTTGGGATATACAAAATACACATGTAGCTTACTATTAGTATGCATGTAGCTAAGGACAAGAACACATGTAGCTCAATATAATATATATATATATATATATATATATATATATGCATATAGCTAAGAACACATGTAGCTTAGTATAAGTATGCATGTGGCAAAGGACAAGTACACATGTAACTTAGTAAAAGTGTGCATGTAGCTAAGGACAAGAACACATGTAGCTTAATATAAGTATGCATATAGCTAAGAACACATGTAGCTTAGTATAATTATGCATGTAGCTTAGGACAAGTACACATGCAGCTTAGTATAAGTATGCATGTAGCAAAGGACAAGTACGAATGTAGCTTAGTATAAGTATGCACGTGGCTAGAAATAAGTACGAATGTAGCTTAGTATATGTGTGCATGTAGTTAAGGACAAGTACGCATGTAGTTAATTTCTTTCTAACAACACAGATGAAATAGGTATTGTAGAAATTAGCCAGGTTACAGAATCTCTTCTGAAATCACGGAGACAGGAAGTACCACAAAAACTGGTCAAATCTAAGACTTTGTGGTATCTCCAATTGCAACAAGTGGAAACTATCTACATCACTTCCAATCATCTTGATCGGCCAGGGGAAAAAACCAGTTCACTGTCAAGACTGACCTGGAGTTTGTCCTGAGCTTCTTTCCAGGCCTTGACCGGATCCGAATCGTAACCGCGGCGAACCAGCAGCTGGATCAGCTCCTTCTTTGGTTTATTTTCTGCACAGAAGCAATAAAGCATCAAATGTGATATTGAATGACTTAAGGTAATACCAGGTAAGGCAGGTAAAGGTATGGTAATCAGTAACAGTCCAAAGAAGCAGTGCTGCATTTGAGGGCTGCAAAGACCTGTTGGCAAGTGACAAGAGCAAATGCACAAGGCTACTTTTTTAATCTAATCTCAGAATTCACACAGCGTCACTTATAATGAGCACGACTTTAATCAACTTATATCAAGGTTACTTTCTAAAGCCGAACTAAATTTGTCCCTGACCACAGGGTACACCAGAAACTTATTTTATAACACTGTCTTTGGGAAACTTCATCAAGAACCATCTTATAATGAGGCTATGTTATAATCAGTACATCTTTTCTACACACAAATTAACTTTGTGATCTATGTTTCAACCCCCATGTAACATAAAAATTTCTGTCATGACAAAGCATTTTATAACAAGCCTGTTGTGTAACAGAATTTGTGCGCAGTACGAGATAAAAGGTGCTCAACTTACCGATTGAAATGACGTTGTCAATCTTTTCACAGATGAATCGCGCCTGGTTGTTGAGCTTGAGCGACTCTGCGGCCAGCATTCCTTCGAGATAGTCTTTGCGTTTGTGGTAATATTCCATTCGCAACGTATAGAACTCACGCAGCATCTCCTCGACGTTTGTGTAACGTTTGATGCAACCGGCCGCATCGAAGAGCACCTGAAGTAAATGCAACCATTGACACTATCGGTTGTACAGGACAAGTTAATAGTCGCTTTTAAGTTTACAATCTGGCGTAGGTCCAGTAGAAACCCAGAGGGCAGTCTGTAACCTATTCTTGTTTCTAATCAGGGTCATGACCTATTCATATGAACGTACATGCGAGTCTCTTTTTATGTGGTGCTATAGATAAGATATCTGCCATTGCTATTAGTACAACTACAATACAGCTAAAGGGTATGAAACAGTTCAACATTCTCTGACAGCTGTCAACCCTCCATGGGAATATGTCGGTTGGGTTCTACATGTATGTGGGGGTCTGCTGCTGATAACTTCTCTACCTATCTGTGCACTGTTTGCCAACTGATGAACTTTTTCATTCATTCATTCGGGTATTTATATAGCACCTTTTCAAGGGCTACTCAGAGGTGCTCCCGACTCCAGCACGGCCAAACAAGACAGTTTTCAATCGCGTGTAGAACGTATCAGAGGGAGTTCTGGGGAGCACACACATTTGTTCTTAATGACTTTTATGCTATTTTGATTAGATTAGGCAGTGCTTATATGAGGTACTTAAAAGGCTGTGTGTCAAGTGTCTAGATCTAACATACCATGGAACCAGATGAGATCGTGGTCTGCAGTTTGAAGACAGTGTGAAGGCCGGTCGCTTCGGCCTTTGACAGGTTCTCAGGAGTCATCTTTACGATGAACCGAACAGTTGTGTCTGTGTGGTACTCCTTGTAATCTCTGCAAGACAAGACGCAAAACCAAACTTCACACACACACACTACGAGAAACGGTCAGCAAATGACTGTCTGCTCGTTTCTAACCCGTACGATACACGTCCATTATGACAGATCGCTATACAATGCAATCACACATGTATTTTGAACCTGGTCATTCATACAACTTCACAAAGGCTCTAACATAACACACACTACAGAACAATAACTTACACAAGCGTACAATACAACGGATTAGATCACTCTGCGACATTGGATGACCTCATTGTCTACCCTGCTGCACATCAATGCGTTCACACTGTGGCTTACTCACGTAGCAATGTTCCAACTGAAATGTGCTCATCTCAAATGCCTTACTCCGCCTGACTGACAGATATGCATTTATAAAGAATTCCAACAACACTCTGTTTTCACTGAGGCAGAGTTGGAGTGCTTCTGGGTACCCCAACATCATGAAGCAACACTATACGAGTTCACTGAATAAGTTCACCATCGGTCGATGCTTTTGCACTCGACACCGGTGCTTTTGGATGAAACAAATTAATACTAATGAATAAATGAAAAGTGCAGAGGTGTTAAACAAACAAGCAGCCCTACGTAGCACTTCGCTACAGATATGTTAGAAAGCCACCTGGGCAGCTTCTAAGAGGCAGTACATAAAACCAGAGACACCACCTACATATGTACACACCTACATACATACAAACAAATGCTCAGTTATAATGATAAGTGGGTTGTAAGCTAGCCTTCTCCAACTGTGAAGAAGTGAAAATAGGCACTCACAGGATGGAAGGAGGAATCTTGTCGGTCCCTTGAAGCATTGGTTCGAGGACTGACTCCTTGTAGTTCTGCGTCCAGACTCTGATCGGCAGTTCCGTTATTTCGACCGTCTGACTGTCGACGACGGACACCTCGCCGCTGACGACCCACCGAGTCTCATCGATCTGCTCGATCGTACCTTTGAAGTTCTTGAAGGACGGCAACTACAAGACACAAACCGCATAAACCTCTGAACGCGTATATCTCATCATTTATATAGCACCTTCACATATCTGCACTAAAACATAGCTATCTAACTGCTTTAAAAAGTTGTGACCCAACACTTTAACGATCGAGTGTGTTCTAAAATGTAAGGCAACTAATCCCTCTCGTCAATAAAGGGTCATTTTGTGGGGCGTGGTGGCTCAGTGGTAAGTTCGGCGCCTTGCGACCGGAGGGTTGCAGGTTCGAATCCCACTCTAGCCGCTGCGTACGGACCTTGAGCAAGTCCTTCACTCGCAATTGCTCGTGGCGCTTCGGCGTGAAAATTCCGGCACAGTATCAAATGCTGTAGTCGGGAGCGCCTGTGAGTAGTAGTTGACTTCAAGAGGCGCTATAGAAATATCCAGAATAAAATAAATAAAATGATAGACATGATCTGACTTCAACAATGAGCATGTACTAAAATATGTGGAAAATTAACACCTCTCGTCGTTAAAGGGTTACGATAGATTCAAAATATTTCTTGAGCTGTCTGTGGTGGAAAAGTAATTTTGAAGGAAGATTGTTACAGAACGATGATCCAAAGCACCAGAGAGTCCACATCGTCATATTAGAATGCAAGACCAAGAAGTCGTTAACTTTGTATTCTTTTAACTAAAACAGACTCATAATTAGCATCCAGTTCTACTTACCTTATAAATGACAACTTTCTCTCAGTTACAGAAATATTTTTTGCCAAATATTTTGTCTGATACAGATGATGCTACACGGTCATTGCCATCTTAAAAGCGATATTAACTTATTATTAAAAAAGTTTTTTAAAGATTTTATCCGACTGCCAGACGTACCATTGGAAGGGGCTCTCTACCGTCGATCATCAACTGAATATTGCTGACTATTTCTCGAATGTCGTAGTTGGGAATTTTGGTGCTCCACCCCGTTCCAATTCCATCGGCACCGTTGATCAACACCATCGGCACAATCGGAACATAATACTCAGGTTCGATCTTCAGATTGTCGTCCCTCAGGTGGCGCAACAGAGCGTCGTCGTGAGGGTTGAAGATGTGCCTTGCGAGGGTGCTAAAGAAAAGCATAGTCCTCGTAAATCCACTAGGCCGCTGTTTTAATCTATAAGAGAGTTTTACCAGAGTACAGGTAAAAGAAGAGAGAACTTCTAACCACAAATTTAAGAAAAAAAACAACTATTCTCATAAATATTGCAAGTTTATTGGTGATGTAATTCCAGTTTACAGCATAAAACTTGCATCATTCTTTCTGTAACCATATATTATGGCATTTATATAGCACCAGTTAATGTTCTTCTCTTGCTGACAGACTGGTCAGCTATTACTTCTGCAGGCCAGGCCAAAGTGCCGGTTTCTGATCAGAATTTGCAGGGTTTCTGTCGCCCTACATCTCTTGTTCAGCGGCGATCTAACCTTCGATCAGCTGATCAAGCTGTACTCATGGTCCCTCGCTCACGTACCGCAATCATGCAGCGCCACTCCTTCTCTGTTGCTGGCCCTATGACCTGGAACGGGCTCCCAATAGCGCTCCGTATGGTCCCTATAGATCACTCTGCTACTTTTTATACTAATTTGAAGACTGCTCTCTTTAGCCGTGGCTGAACTGGGAGCGCTCCTGAGTAGACAGCCTTGAAGGGGCGCTATATAAATGTTCCGTAAATGAAATGAAATAAGAATTTTGTCAGAAAACGGACAGTCATTGACATAATTTCTTGTGATACCTGAGCATAGTGAAGATATAACGGGGGCTTGCGGCATCCTTTCCACCACTGAGTCTAGTACCAAACTGACCGATTGGCTGCAGGAGGTGGAGGTTGTTGCTACCGACAAAATTCTGAGCCAAGTTGATGATTGTTGCCATCAGCGATTGCTACAACAGAAACAACCGGAAGGTTCATCCAGGGGCATCTACACCATAGAATCCTTGCTCCATTCATGAAATGGGGGAATATCTGTCAATGTGTGTGCCACCATTTTAGGGGGGAAGGAAGGAGGAGGGCGGAAGAAGAGGGGGGAGGGGAAGTTGCTCCAATGACTTACGGGGGATAGGGGGGATAGACGCCCCTGGGTTCATCTAACAACTTTCATAGCATCACACAACAGACAATGGCTGGTAACTAAAATCTAATAACAGGCATTGATACAGAGTCAGTCAGGTCAAAACCTAGAGTTCAATCAAAAGGCAACGTCACTCACAAAGTACATTTCAAATGATAGAAGAAATAATATTAGTGATAATTTAAATTTAACAAGTGCTATTAAGTATTATTAAAAAAAATTTAATGCACGCAAGGTTATCGATAAATAAATCTAGAGGCAGCCAAGTCAAAACCAAGAGGACAACCTCAACGCATTGTCAGTCAGAACTGACAGTTTGACCTTGAGAGAACCAAAGTACAGCTGTAAATTCAGTGACATTTTTAATTCACAGAGAATTTACAGAGCACCGTTATGCATTCCGGAAGAATATTAATCTTAACAGAGTCGAGAATGTATGGAGCCTGACCTCTCCGTGATGGTAGGCGGACAATTCGGCAACCGAACCAGCCAGCTGTGCGACTTTGAGCTCCTTTACCAAGTTTCGCTTGATACACGTAAACACGACCTTACGCTGTCCGGGTTTAAAGCCTGTTGAAACCAAAACATTTCCTCTGTTACATCGTTGCTTACGTTACCCCCTGTCGGCAATGTAAAACAATCTACAGACATATTATGCTCCAATTTTTACCACAGAACTACAGCAATTCCGCAACCGAACCAGCCAGCTGTGCGACTTTGAGCTCCTTTACCAAGTTTCGCTTGATACACGTAAACACGACCTTACGCTGTCCGGGTTTAAAGCCTGTTGAAACCAAAACATTTCCTCTGTTACATCGTTGCTTACGTTACCTCCTGTCGGCAATGTAAAACAATCTACAGACATATTATGCTCCCATTTTTACCACAGAACTACAGCAGCAAGATTAGCACGAGGTTTCCCATTGTTAGACTAGGTAAGTATGATCAGTAGCAGAATATTGTTGTTCCAGTTATGACTGTTATTGGTAATAGCAGCAATTTCAATAATATCTATAACAGCGCTCCTGTTGATATCCCACAGTATTCAAGAGTCCAAAGGAAATGTACCATATGATTATGATGATGAAATATGTCCTACAAACATATCTCTTTACACTTCCAGATGCAATTTCTATAGCGCTATTTCTAACAGCCACATGCTAACTGTTATAAATGCCCCATTCTATGTCATACATTTTCCAATTATATTCCCATATCCATTGTGGCATTGCTACTTGCAGTTCAAGTTCCGACCTTCTCTCTTAAACTGCTACAGTTCTATGAGGAAACCTCTTTCAATTTCCCGGCTTGACAGAACTTGACAGAACTACTTCAGACACCCAAAAGCAAACTGTTACAATCGCTTCATTCTCTAAGACACCTGTAGGTAACATGAAAGTATGTTTGAATTCATATGAATATTGGCTGTCTAGTGAAGAACAGCTACTGATTTCCATAAAGATTAGGGATTGACCGGAAAGAGATTTTCCACCGGAAACCGGAACCGAGTATTTGGATGAACTATTTGCCGGAAACGAACCGGAAACGAACCGGTAGCATTTGGTCCATATGCGAAGAAATTATCAACATAAATTTGTGTACTTGTACAAAGTGCCTAATACAATTTGAATTGTAGTCATTTCTGTGCAGTTGTGAAGTTTTCTGTGTAATTGTTTTAAGGTTCAACATTTATAATTTTATATACGCAAGTTTATTGAATAAGTTTGTAAAGAAAAAAAATTTTGTAAGAAAATTTTTTGCAAGTATTTGCGTCTACAATATTTGCCGCGGCGAATACTTCCGGAAACGGGATTTCCGGCCGAACCGAGTATCCGAAACGGTTTCCGGTCAATCCCTAATAAAGATACTGATGGTGGTTATTGGACTGAGCATCTTGATACTAATCTGACCAAGTGATTGAGGCTTGGTTGTTGGTGCACCATTACACTTTGGCACAATAGAAGTTACAAATTAACTAACTAGCTAACGATGATTAAGAAAGTAATAATGACCGCTGATAATAACAAGCAGCACCTAAACGCTAGCTCAACAAAATGCTCATTCTGGGAAAAATCCCATTACTTCTCATTTCCCTCCTGTCCCATCCACGCCTTCTCTCCTCTCTTTCCTTCCCTCTTACGTGCCAGATAGCCAATTGACAATTTGACAGATATTACTTTCTTCTCATTTGCTACATGGCATTACACGTCTCCTGTTCCAAATGCATTCTAATATACACATCAGTTGGCCCACAGACACACGTCAATGCAAAGTATTACATAGACGATTCAGATTATGATAACCCAGCTGCTAAAGATATTAATTTAGATGAAAATAAAAGCATCAACTACAACGATGAATGATGGAGTTGATTACAAGACTATGTAGTCAGTGTAAGAAGGGAAGAACATACCGTCTACGAGCGAAGGTATGGATCGTTCATTGTCCATGTTGCTGTAGAGAATCAACTCCCGATTCACAAACTCATTATACGTGACTGACCTTGTATCTTTTCCATACAGGTACAACTGCAACAGCCAGCAACATTTCTGCTTGTCCCATTTCCCAATTGAAATAATTACAAAAATAAATTAGCCCGGCATCCAATCGAATCTGACCAATACAGCATCGATTAAGAACTGTCTAATACTCAACTATTTCCAACTTCTTCGTTTTTCTGTTTGAATAAAATGAGAACCACTATCTAACAGGCACACAGTGATGGTTCTAAAGAACTGATGAACAAAATATTTGCTCAAATTCCTCATATGCTGGTAGAAGCCTCAAATTCTGTATCACCAGTTGACTGCACTCTCCCAATGAAGCCTTTGAGTCACAGATACTGCATAAAGATTTCTTAAAAATCAAAAATTATATATAATTCCAATAGAGATATATATCCAAACCAAGTCTAGACTGGATACCCTGCCTCTTGAACTGCTAGAACAGCCAGTCCCTTTTGATTTAGGATAACACAAGACTTAGGACACTCAAATGCTTGTTAAAGTCTTAACAGCAAATATGAAGCAACCTAAATGATGCCTGCTACTTACTACATTCTCTGAAATGTCATCTTCAATTCAGGACAAGAGTTCGGACATCAAATCGTCAACTGAAACTTTCAAGCACCCTATTACACAACTGCTGGGAACTATGATCAGTAATTTCTCTCTTTCCATTACTTTACATTATTAAAGAGGGAAAGAAGGTTGCTGACCTCCGAGAGACCGATCTGGGCACGTCTCTTTCGCTCTTCCATCCAATTGCTCAGCCACTCTTTGCGTTCTTCGATCTTCTTTTTGCTGAATGCCTACAAAACAACCAAACACTCTTTGACAATACATTCTTAAGACAACAATACAACACTCTCCGACAATAGAACAGCACTCTCGGAAAACAAACAGCTTTAGAAAATCTACAACACTTTCACACAACCGAACACCATCCTGAGACAACCATATGAAAACCAGACCTTTTGAGATTGGAAAAGGTGCTATACAGTCAAGTAAATGCATCAAAACAAGGCCTATACATCATGGTAAATTAGTCATTTGCTTGTCCTTTAATTCTGTATCTGGGGTTTGACTTCCCCTGCATCACATCAAATACACAATTCACCATCTCCACTGGAGATGTTCCGAGTTGTTCGACCCCTTGCTACTCGTTTAAGAAAATACTAAGACAAAAGATGCCGTATACCAGAACGATAGCGGCATCGTCGTCCGGTCCAGTATATTTGAAGGGAATGCGATGGCGGTTCATGTCACAAAAGTATTCTCTAGCCTCCTTTGCGGTGGAGGTACCCAAACCTAACGGTGTTCAGAAACAAGTGCAAAAAAAACACAAAGCAATGAGAAACCTTAAGCACACGCACAAACAGGTGGTTACCAACAATTCTGATATCTATTATTACGAAACATCTCAAATGCTGAATTAATGAAAATGCAAAAATCTATGTATCAACAAATCAGTATGCAATCAATGTATCAATCAATCAGTCAATCAACTCAGTCAATGACTCTATCATTCTATGACCACCTGAAAACTGCTCTTTTTCGCCGTGCTGGAGTCGGGAGTGCCTCTGAGTAGTTCCCTTGAAGTGGCGCTATATAAATTTACGAATGAATGAATGAATTCAATAAATCAGTGAGTGAGGCTGAAAGCTTATGCAAAGCATCTCAAGATGCTGACCAAGTTAATAAAAAAACCTAAAATTCCACAATCAACAGTTGTTTCAAAGCGAAACTGCAGTCTGTAATCGTAATCCATTAACAGATGAGCAGCTATCCTAGAACTTGGGTGGCTGGGAAAACTAGAAAAGAAGTTTTAACACAGGACCTGAATGAGGACATCACGTAACCAAGAGATCGAACAGTCCGAGGCACAGCACAAAGGCAAGATGCAAAGTCAATTTCTCCAGAGGCAAAAAAATAAAACCTTTGTAGTATTTGACTTTCCATGTGTGCCAGTTGTCCGTTGCACTTTTCCACTCTTCAAATTCCGGCAAACTGTAGAACGACTTCTCTTGCTTGGCCTTCGTAACCTGACGTAACAAATCCATTCGTATTTCAGCTACATCTGTCTGCTGTCAAGCAGTTTCTATGAAAGCAAGCTAAATACTCATCTATGTTACCCGTATGGGCTCACTACCATGACGGACATAATGAATGACACCACTCTCCAATGGTGCATTACTTTGACGATAGGAGTGCTGATAAGATTCAAACGTTCTTTGGGGATTTTAGCCATGATAATGGGCAAAGTGAATGCCTCAACCATTCTGTCTAGAACTGTTACCTTGATGATGGATGTAACAAATGACTAAATCACTTAGGGGACACTACCTTGACTACGGGCATCATGACACAAAGACTAGATCATTCTTCTACAGGTTGTCACCTTGATGATGGCCATCATGAATAGACTAGACCATTCTCCTATGGCTATTACCTAGTCAAACTGAATAGGTAACTGACCACACCATGTTTTTAATGGTCATTACCTTGACGATTGGTGTGATGAACTCCTCGATGAAGTTGTGCTTAAGCAGATTGGGCCAGTTATGATGGATGAAGTTGATGAGAAGGCCCTTGATGTGTGAACCGTCTTGATCCTGGTCGGTCATGATCATAAGCCGGCCATATCGGAGCGCCTGCAGTGAGTCCCTTGTCTCGTACTTATTCTTGTACTGCAGCCCAATGATCTTGATGACGGCATTAATCTCAGCATTCTCCATGATCTGCACACATATTGTCACATCTAACTGTACGCTAGCATAACAAAGTAATTTAATCTCATGTACAGTATTGTAACGTTCTTTTGAATATTATAATACGTACTTTTTCACCACAGATGGCAAAAGAAACATCACTGGCCAGTCACGCCTTTTTATCTGTCAGAAAGCAATGTTTAGCATGCTTGTGAAGTTCTAAAGGTTCTAATAAGTACATTCACAGGTACAAATAAGATGGAAAAAGGCTATCTGAGACGTCAGTGTAATTTGGTAAAAATGTAAAGAAGTCATCTAATGTAATTTACCCTAATCTAATCCCTAGTCCAAAGTATTGATACCTCCTAATCCAATGTAACTAATCTAATCCAACTTCATGCCATCTACCAGTAGTAGTTACAAAATATAAAATTAATGAATCACTACAACACATTTCACAGTACATAATCTGATATAACACTGATCCCAAACTAAGCCCAGATATAGAAAATAGGCTCATTATAACATGACCTCATTACGAAGTGGTTCCCGATATAGTTCCCAAAGAAAGCGTTAAATCAAGTTTCCGTTGTACTTAACCTTGGCAGTAGGCCATTTAATTTGAATTCAGTTGTTACCTGTTTGTGGGTGGCTTCCCTTACGTTGAGGACCTTTCCCCTAAGTGGAAAGACGCCATAACGGTCCCTGCCGACAATACCCAGCCCGGCCACGGCCAGCGTCTTGGCCGAATCTCCCTCTGTTAGGATCAGTGTGCAGTCGATGGAATGCTTGGTTCCGGCGTCATTTGCATCGTCCAGTTTCGGGATTCCTCGCAGTTTGGAGCGCTTAGTTCCAGAACATTTCTGGTTGAGTTGGGCCTGCTGCTTGAAGTGCATCCAGCTCTGAATTGCCTCAACAATGCCACATTTGCTCGCCTGTAACAACACACAAAACACAATACAGCCATGGACAGCTAGTAAGGTAACTGAAAGGTGCTATATAAATAACCATACATAACAAACATACATACACGCAGACAGAATAGTAGGATGATGCAAAAGTAGATAATCAAATGAGAAAAGACAGGTCAAGTTAAGGTGTCAGTAAAAAATATGTGCACATGGAACACATTCCCTTGCCTCTCTCTATCCATACGAAATTGACTTGCTATCTCAATTCTCCATACAGCAGGGCAGACTATACTAACTATCCGTAATAAATATGACTTTAGAAGAGCAGATGGAAAAATCAGACATAAGCAATTGGGAAAAATACAAATAAATAGCAAATGAAAGGAAGCTAATTCGAACAAAGACAACAGTGCAGAGGTACAGTGGAAAGCAAAGGCATTTAGAAAGTGAAATATAGATACAGAGGTGGTACACAGACACATGGGACAAGCACTTGTCAAAACAAGCTAACAGAAGAGGGAAGGTGTTAACACTTTAATTAACAATGAGCTGCATTGGTTTCCCAGTCACTTTTAGTACAATCTCATTGTTAAAGTGTTAAAGCAGAAAATACAGGCACGCAGAAATACGGTCCCTTGTTAACAACAGCTGATTGAAGACCTGTACTTTATGATCTTGTACTTGTACTTGATCTTGTACTTATGATAGGCACTATAGATATTTCGAATTTCATCAGAAGAACGCTGGAAAGGCGACTAGAAAGACAGCATAGAACATATACAGTGGAAAAGACAGAAACGATTAATCGAGACTAAACCGTCAGAGGTAATTACCGAGTTCATGAACTTTTCGGAGACAGAGCATTTCGAACCAAAGCTCTTAGGCTGCAGAGTCATGTTCTCTTTCGTCTGTGAGTCAAAGGTTGGATTCTCGATCAGAGCATTTACAAAGATCCAGATATGGTTCTTCACCTGTCACCAAACGAAACAAAAATTAAATCGATTTTAATCACTTTTACATAGTGCTTCTTGTAAGTCACTGTGGCTGAATTGTGCGACTCCACTCCATAAAGCACCCTTGAAATTGCTTTGTTACAGGAACTTCACTGTACAAACTGTTTCCGTGCATTGCATTTTGCGGTGAAGTTCAAATCATACGAAATTTCACAAAACATAAGAAATTTCACAAAATTATGTAACTAGCCATTGCCATTTTACTATCACATTGTCAAATCAATCTCAACAAATATAGAAGACTAATTTAATGCAACAGTAAAATGTTATGTATTGGAGCAGATGACCGACATCGAATCAATATTTGGCAAACAATGTGAAAAAATAGACAACTGATCTGCTCAGTCTAGAAGAGGTGCTAGATAAATGCCCTGAATGAATGGATGATTGAATGAATGGATAATTTAATGAATGAGTGGATGATTGAATGAATGATTGATTAAACGAATGAATGGATAACTGAATTAATGAGTGAATTTATGTGCCAGCTCAAGAGACACCTCTTCACAACAGCTTGAGGATATTAAGTGACGCAACAGAAGCACTGCAGCATAATTGTTTAGAGTACCACTGTACCAGCCTTGAAGAATGTCCAGTTTGACTAAGATGATGGTCATCTGCCTTTGCATTTGGAATTCAAATCCTGAAGAATCACTTGAACTGAAAAATTCACTGTCTATGGTCTATGAAACAGAAAAATAATTAACCAAACCCAACAGTGAGGAAAAGAACACACCAAGCAGAACGGACGACGGCATAAGCTCACCTGGAATGGCCTAATTGACATTCCTCCTTTCTTTTCCTTCTTTTTGATGATATCAATAATATTGGTGACAATCTGATCTGTGACAAAGTCAACGTGTCGACCGCCCTGCCAAACAATAATCCATCCAGTAACACACAAATTTAGGCACTGCAGCCAACTAAAGGGTGGCAATGCTGGCACCAATGACCCAAGATGAATGGTCTATCAAATAAATGCACTTGATCCAATGTTATCATCAAATGCCAATTCCACTAACGGACACTAGCTCATATAAACAATATTTTAAAGAACTGTTTGCTGCAACAAAATGGCTTACAGATCATAACAGAGCAGTCCATTCTCTAGACTTATATACAAATAATTACTAAAAATACAAACGTTAAGCACTATTTGGGAAGCAATATGGGTACAATAAACTATAAGCTACCATTTACCTTGGTTGTGGCGATACTGTTGACAAATGACACCTGCTGGAACCCTTTCTCGCTCATCGTCACGGCAACTTCCCACCTGTCGTTGACAACTTCGTGGACGATCTTAAGCGGCTGGTTCAATTCATCACACTTGTCTTTTGTGTACAGTTCCACATACTCCCGGAAATTCTTGATCTGAAAAAGAATACAGGAAGACAGTTTAAGTTACGAGTCTTCATCTTATTAACACAGACCAGTCATTTCCATATCACCTGTATCTGATTCACAAAGCATTACATTGCCACTGGTGACTAAATAAAAGTAATCCCCTATTCCTTACTTCAGAATTTCACTACATCTTGTGCAAAGAGCAATAATCGTCACCATCGCAGACCATCGCTTCAAACTTGATAGTGACACGGTAATGGAGATAAATTTTGTCCCATGTCACTCCCTACTTCAAACCCCATCCTGTTCAGCAGCATCACAAACCAAGCCAATCATTTAAAACATTATCTTAGCATGAGTCTGCATGACAAGACCTAAACACAGTTGATGAAACTGCATGGTGTCAAATAAAGTGAATGGGATCACATCTTAAAGTAATACAGTGTCACAAACACCTACAAAGGCTCGCACTCAGCTTTGCAATATTAATTTTAATTTGAAGCAGTGAAACAATTTCTTCACATAATGCAGCACACATTAAAAAGCACCTCACCATAAAACACATCAATAAAGCACTTCACAAGTGCGCAGTCTGTGAAACACATCAAAAAGCACATCATTTATGCTGACACCAGGAAATACATCCAAAAAAGCACCTCACACGTGTTCACACTGTGAAACATGTCAAAAAAGCACCTGATATGTGCTCACACCATAAGACACAAAGAAGCACCTCATGAGTGCACATCATGAAACACGTCAAACAAGCATCTCACACATGTTCATACCACACTGAACAAGCACTTCAAACGGTTAACTGAACTGATAAATATACCAACCCCAAGACGTTTTCCGTTCAGGAAAACTTTGACTGCTCGCGATGACGCAACAACGTCGTACGCTCGTCGCGTAAACAGATCAACGATGTCTTTGTCGAGTGTCGCCATATGAAACTTTGTCAGATCCGGGCAGAAGGTTACGCTAGTATAGTCGTCTCCTTTTACCGGTCCTATCTTCGGCTCACTGGCTTTCGTCATGTTATCTGTCCAAACCTAACAGAACATCACGATCGTGTTAGACAGACCAGGTAAACTCATGTGTAGGTACCTGGCCATGTACAAGAGCACCTGCAAAGAACCTCACAAATGTTCACTGAACATGACCACCTCTTAGGCTGGCATTGGTAGCACACTTAGACAGGTGCTTATTAAAAGGTTCTATACTAATTGTTTAAATATGTACATGGTTTTTTCACAGAGACTTGCAAAAAATAAGCAACTGAACAACAACGTAACTATCGGTGGCGTTAAGTAGTTGTTCAGTAAGGATTTGCTCGGCATCTAGATAGAGACCACAGCTAGGAGAATTGAACCTGCTTGCTTACCCGTACAAGAAAAGTGCTTAACCAGTCAGCCTTACTGAAACGCTGGAATGAACAGATCCAGACAACGTACCTGACGGAAGGATTTATGGTATTCACTCGACTGCGTTTCTACCACGAATTTTGTGCTGAAGATGTTGCAGAGTTTTGCACCATATCCATTACGACCACCTGGCAACATAAACAACAGCAACATGAACAACAGTAAACATCAACATGAGCAAGACAGCAAACAACACAACTTCTGGTCACTAACTGCTAGGGATGCAAGAGATACTTTCTATAAACATTTGAAAACTCTTCCTTTCTGCCGAGCTTGGACTCAGACCGCATCGGAGTAGTTTTCGTTTTTTTTACAGATTCAGATGGTTTATTGATCACCATGTAACAAAATACAGTTCCAGACAGTCACATACAATGGTGCCAATAGGTAAACCCATAAGTTACCCATAAGGTTCCGTTGTCAGGGTCACCCTAGTTACGTAAATCACTATAGTTGGTGACAACGATATACTAGGCATGATCAGATCAATATAAATCTGTAGACTGCAGTATAAGATGAAAGAAATAACAATGCTAGTGCAAGAAATCATATATTACATGTACATTCATGTGTGTGCATCCAAGAGGTAGAGTTTCAATTTTTGTTTGAATTGATGCATGGTAGGTAGACCAGGTAAGTTTAATAGGTAAGAAATTCCAGACTAGCGGCCCACAGACGATCTTGGAGACACGCTATATAAATGCTCTGAAAAAAATGAATGAAAGCTAACTATCTCCTGTGTAGGATTTTAGAATGCACCGTATGAATGTTCAAACCAATAGTGCTTTATGAACATGTTATTCTGGTACTTAAAAGTAGGCAATTACCTAAGACTACAAATATCTACTGCTGCAACTAAAGTGTACGTAAGTAACTTGTCCTCCAACATCATTAAGCTGCCACAGAACCTGAAGTCTGCATTATTCGACAATTGACAGTAATTTCACTGGTTCGGGTCGGAAGCGACACTTACGAGTTTTTTCTTGCTTTATAAATGTCAGATTACAGTTACAATAGGTACTTATAATTCAATATATTTTCCATCTGCCTTTTAAACCATGTGGCCAGAAGCATGTGGAAAAGCACTACATACCGGTAACTTTCTTTTCTGTGTCGTCGTAGTTGCTTGACGTCAGCAAGTGCCCAAAGATCAGTGACGGAACATACATCTTCTCCGTTTTATGCTCGACAACTGGAATTCCTTTGCCGTTATTCCAGATCTTAATCTTATTGGTCTCTCTGTAAAACAAACAGAAATCAGTATATTAGCTTCTTCATATTAAAACTTTCTCTTCCTCATCATAAATTAAGAACTCAACCTCACAATAACATACTCAGTTAAAGATGATTTAAGTGTTTTATAATACTAATTTCCATATTACACATCATTTCAAACAAATTTTCAGAGGACATAAAAAACAAAGCGCTAACATCTAGGAAAATACTTATAATCCAATAATCTAGAAAAAAATGATGAATGACTTACGGATCAATGTCTATCTTGATAGTGTTCATGTTCTTTGGGTCCCTTTGCTTGTTGTCGGCCGCGTTGACTGAAAAACAGAAAGAGACAGCATAGCAGATTCAGCTGGCAATTGGCTGCATATCGTTACATAAGGTTGCATAAGAACTCGCCTTTACAATATACACAGCTAAAATTCCAGTCCCCAAAGATGGTACTATGTAGGAACTCTGAACACTACCAACTTATGCTTTGTTGCTACACTGTAAATGCCCTTGTACCACAGTGAAGCACACAGAGGTACTCACAGCGACTAAATTAGAGGCTTGAACCTAAATGCTCGTTTATAAAGTCAGTGCTTGATGTATCATATGCCGTGTCATAACTAACTGCATCATCTACACAAGATGCCAGTAACCAATTTTTACTCTGCTAAGCTAATTGATATATATCCATGTTATGTTAATTATATGTATCTATATATACAGGTGTAAACATATATACATACATAAGTATATATATATAATAGTGTGTATATATACATATATACACATAGACTGCACCTTCTAGAACCTCTGAAGGCACTGAATGTTTACATAATACTACTTTCTTTCTTTCTTCCCTGCCTGAGAGGGCTTCCTTGTGATCCTCGGCCCGTGGCCTTATGGTTGTTCCACATACGCACTCTGCCACTTGCCTATGTGGGTCCCTCAGCGTGGAACAGTCTTCCCCAGTCCCTCCACCGAGAGCTTCTTGCCCTCTCTTCTTTTCAGTTCTGTAGATGCTTAAAAATCTTTCTTTTTGCACTGACGCGGGTCGAGAGCGCCGCTGAAATGACAGGCGCTATATAAATGTTTGGTTACAAACTTACAATTATAATTACTTCTTCATGATTTTGTCAGTGCTACTGGAACAGGTTTGATCAAACAAATTTGCATTTTGCAACAGAGTCAACAGTAGTACTCACCAAGTATTTCATCAAATATCTTGTACAGTCCAGGAACAAAAGTGATCTCCCGTTGGACCATTTGTTCTGTTGAATCATCGTACACCCACATCAACTAAAAAGACGGTTAAGGATTCAATTTAAAAGTTATAACAGCAGATAAATTAGTCATCATCAAAAAATTTCTTATTTATTTTTATTCTTAAGTGATATCTTTTTAAATTGGGCACTACACTAAAATATTAATGATGAAACAGAAAACGAATTCAGATTTCAACATTCACAAAAAGCAAAACAGCAAACTCTTCGCCTGTAGAGTGTTAAATAAATGTCCACTCTGGCACAAATATCAGTGAACAAAATGAATAATAAGCATTTTTTGTGACAAACGTTTTTAATTCATTCTTGAGACAAGCATTTTTGTGACAAAAGTTATTCATTTACTCCTGAGATAAGCATATTTCTGTGACAAAAGTTTTAATTTCTGGCAAATAAGAAGAATATTATAGATTTTTTCAGAGGACATAAAAAACAAAGCGTATGAGTAACTCATTAAGAATTTATCAAAAGACAAATCACAATGTGAATGAGAGAAAAGAATTGGATTACAATTCGGAAGTTGATTAGGTCAGAATCTGATTGATTACCAGACAGGAACTGATTGACAAATCAGATTTTAACTGAACGAGTGATCAGAATTTTATTAACAGACAGCGGAGAATTTCACAATTTTGTCATATGACAAATTTACTATGCAAGAATGTAACTGCTCAGAATTTCATTTACTGACATAAGCTCTTAGAATATCACCTGTGTTAATTTCTCCACAGATCCGATGTAAGTATCAGGGCGTAGTAAAATGTGTTCATGTTGCGTCTTCTTCTGATAGATTCTCTCAACAGACAACTTCTTGTTTGATTTCTTTGATGGCTCGCCTGCCGACAGCACGGCGTCAATGTCTGGGAGGTTGGCTAAATCTCCCAAACCAGTTGAGTTCTCTGTGGGACTTGTCTTCTTCTTGGCTATATTTTGAAACATGGCCTGGAAGAAAAGTCATGCAAGATATTTTTAGGTTTGTGATAATAATTGCTGCACAACTACACTACTGCATCTAGTTAGACCTTGGTATCATGATGGACGATAATCACGAAAAATTATTATCAATTGGTCAAGCAAGTTTAAAATCTATTAATCCACTTCATTCGCTTTGTTACTCAGTACTTACTTACTTCATCGGAAGTAGTAACCTGGAACGTCATAGTATTCTATTCTATTTGAGTCTAGGATGGCAAATATTTGTTAATCACTATGATAAACAAATATTTGCCATCCTAGATGGACACCACCAGACTTGGCTAAGCCTCTCCTGAATTCACTGTGCAACAATCTCAGTACACTAATCCCTCCCAGTCTGGGCAGGTGTAAAGCAAATCCACTAAACTGAATTTCCACACGATCCCCATCACTACCTTCAAAGTGACAGTAAAATTATTTGTGAAAACCTAACTTTGAAGGATATTTTCCAAATGTAATATTCAAGAGATTGGCCGACTAGTCCATACTAGTCTTCAGGATTTTTAATGCTTTTTAAGAAATTAATTTTGGGGAATTTTGGTAAAGCTTACAATTTCATCAAATTTGGGAATCTGGTTTTGGAGATTCAGGTACACCCTTCTGGGACGGCCATACTGTTTATACGTGATCGGCCGATTAGTGTAGTCCTAAAGTCCAATTTTACCGAATTACTGAACCAAAGGCTCTGGTGTTTGAACATAGTGCTATAATTCAAACGAGAAATAAACTTGGCTGTGTTTGCTGCCTGGCCTAATACAACATGAAATCAGTTAGTGGATTTTCTATCTTACGAATCAATTCTTCACCGTATCCTTTCTAAAATTTCATTACCGCTCGGATGCCCAAACTAATAACAAATATTCAAACATAAATCTACCTTTAACGGTCCATCTGCTGACGCCATTGTTAAATGCAAATCTGTAAGCGGCGTAAGGTGCAGTAACACAAATGAGGGAAGTGGTGTATCTATCAACGGCGCTGAATCTCCTAATGGAGGCGCGAAGTCGGACTGTCTGGAGTACTCAGATCACGATCGCCAAACTATATACTGCTTTTAAAATTAAAACTTGCTCGGTGTGTCGAAATCAATAGGATAAGCTCGAGCCAAATTTATAAACACGGTCATTAATCAGAATTAACTGCAGAAATTTGAGGGTAAAATGCGCCGTATTTCACCCAGAAGTAGATTCATCATCAACCAATAGGAATCGAGAATTCGAAATTCACCCGGAAACAAAAGCACCGCTTGAGCTGCATTTGTATAGCGCATGTCTACATATATTATGTGCAGCTGGAATTTATAAGCTGCTGAAGTCTTTTCGCAGATCTATAATACCTCGCTGCTTCCTTAGACAAATGTAACAATACACAAACTGAGCCTTACTGACCATTGACTCAACATTATCTACTTCTCAAAACTCTAACTTTGTTCCATGCTGCGGTTTGTCAGCATGTGGTTTCTTTTATATAAACACAGTATAAATAATTACAGTGATATAAACAATAAACGAATATCATCATCATCATCATCATCATCATCATCATCATCATTAGAAATTTATGACAATGAGCAGCTGATCACTATTCATTACCTTTGTGAAGCTGATTCCCGCGACTTCGCTTTTTTGGGCGCTGTAGAAATTTCGATATTGTGTTGACGAAAATAGGACATAGCTAGGGTTGGCGAGCTTTGCTTTGACAGATATCTGCAGTTGAACACCGACAGCTAACAACTGTTATTACATAATTATCTGTAACTTTTGCTCGTGTTTCTTTCTTGTCGTAGCATTTTTCATCGTGTTAGTATTCTCACTGCACATATATAGATTCTAAACTGACTTTATAAACAGTACTGTGAGTAGCTTTTAGAGGCGTTGGTCAATGTTCATCATCCACGTCCTATGGTTGAGCGCCTCTGAATGGTTTATACTGCGAGAGGCGCTTTATAAATGCCCATTTAAAATACAATATACAATACAATACGGAATGTACCAGTAACATTTATTTCTTCTTCCACTGCATAACTGTATCGTGTAATATTCCACTAAATCAAATAATAATTATTCATAGGGCCTATATGCACTGTCTTCTAAATAGCGGTATTCGAACGCAATTGGACGCGGTGGTGTAGTGGTATGTTCGGTGCTTTGTAACTGGAGGGTTGCAGGTTCGAATCCGCCTTGAGCCGCTGCGTAGCGACTAGCGACCCGTGCACCATCGATGTTCTGTCGTATGGTCGTGTGCACTTCTGACTCTGTAAGGAGGGCAATAAAAAAAATACAGTTGTAAATGCCAGTTTATAAATTGACAGATAAATTTATATTTGAAGTACCACCTAATGCGGCATGTCTACCTGCTTAGGCCTATGCTTAGCTATCCTCATTCACCTGGAATCTCCCTTTTAAAGTTGAACTAAATTGCCAACTTGCATTTCGCGTCTGGTGGGCTCTACTCAAGTCTAGCGCTACAAAATAGCTTAGAGTGCTTCGTTGCAGACTGGTGCTAAAGAAAATGGCGTCGTTTGTTTGTTGTCAGTTTCCGCGATTTGCTTGACGATGAAGTCGTGCGAAAGGTTCCTGATAAATAATGGCTTTCGTGCATCTTGATTCCGCCACACGAGTCTGTCATTTTGGTATTCTGAGGGTTTAAAATTTCAGTGAAAATGGCCAAAACAAACTCGCAGGAGGTACGTGTTATCTTTTGCCCTACGCGAGTGCTGCATGTATTTTGTTCTGTCCACCTTCTGACAGTTTTAAAGTGAACCCTGTAATGTGACAGGGTTCATTCTTGTCAGGCATTCGCTATTTAATTCCTCAGGTTTAGTGCAGATTGCCTGATTTTCACGAGGAGTAATTTTGTCAGTGCTGTGGTGCTTTAAACGCTTGCAGTTATTATTTTCTGTACTCTGCCATCGTGCCCACATGGCACCCATGTAAGACCCATACTTCCGTGTGGGACCCATATAGGGTCCATCTGGATCCCACCTAATACATCCCATCTAACAGGGTAATGCCGGAGTGTAATGTTCAAGGCATCAACTGATGGCGCACAGGTTGGTTTATATTGTAGAAAATGTGGGATAGGAAGTAGATCTAGCAGAAACTAGTGTTTCATTTTTAAAGTGCAATTGTTTGTGTAGTTGGGTGGGGTGCATACAGGATGCTCATTTCAGTTGGATCCCAGATGAAGATGTGAGATAGCTGACAGCCATTGCATTCGAAGTAACAATCAGCTGAAGCCTGTGTTATGATCCTGGAACCATGGACGTCTTCAGATTAAATTACATTATATTAACGTCTTCAGATTAGGTTACAGTATAATTAATTAGGCTTAACTAGATTTACTTTCAAAAGGTTAGCTTACATCTGTTGTTAGGTTGTTTTGGAATTAGTTAGGTTATGTTACATTTGGTTATATCCGATGTCTTTTTTCCTAACAGCCTTTTGTTCGGTCAGCAGTTGAAGGCTGTGTTGTCTGAAAGTTAATTGCTGTGTGTCTTCTCTGCTACGACACTTTTTTTAGTTAAGTACTGTCTTTAGTTAGTTGCTCACATACTGGATGCCTCTACTGTCAGCAGGAGTGCTCAATAGAGTAGTCAATCAATCTGAATTTGTATAGCACCCCTTCAAGATCCCTACTCAGAGGCATCTATGGTGGTTTTGGTGCTGGACTGTGCATCAAGAGCTCAAGGTTTCAAATCCCCTAGGGCAGACATTTGATTCAAGATTTCTTCTCCACCTGTTCCCCCTAGCCAAGTCAGGTGTAATGAGT
The DNA here is from genome assembly GCA_963556255.1 of Allolobophora icterica. Lineage (NCBI taxonomy): Eukaryota > Metazoa > Annelida > Clitellata > Crassiclitellata > Lumbricidae > Allolobophora > Allolobophora icterica. Next base: position 88,764,039 of record OY744603.1, on the reverse strand, counting down.
GCACTAACCAGACACTGTCGGTGGGAAGGTGAGATGGTTAGGAAGAGTAATAGCCACCCACCCTCATATGCTGAAGCTAAAAAAATGAAATCGCTAACACTTCATATCCATGGCTGCTCAGGGCTAGCTATTAAAAGGGACTGCTATTCTTCTCTTCTACTGAGAGCAAAAGCAAAGGTGAGGTAATGTAAATTCTCATTTATTATGATGAATGCAACTATGAGCAGTCATCGAGCATTCATCAGTCCTGGCATTTCTGTGTTTCAGACGATGTGCAGACTTGACTTTATTACACATTTTCCATAAATTGTTACAAGACTGAGCAACTGTTCTTTTGTTTGAAATGCGTACGTAACATTAACTACTCAGTGGTTTCGAGAGGTCATTAGGGAGTGCTAAACAAAAGCCCAGGCACATACTTACATACATACATACAGGCCCGCATTAAGGGGTGCTAAGGGTGCTGCAGCACCCGGGCCCTCAGTTTTGAGGGGCCCACATTAAATTTTTTTATTGTACTTGGAATTTGGCCCTGCGCTGATGGCTATATAGTTAATCACAGCACCTGGGCCCCCACTAGCGTTAATGCAGCCCTGCATACATATGTGGTATGTATGGAAGTATGTGTCTAGGCTTAGATGTAAGGGGTTAGTTGCAGCATGCATGCATACATACATACATACAATTTAACGATTCAACATATACACTGTATCGTGAACATACAGTACAGAATTGTTTCATGGTTATTGTGATTGTAATCGAGCATTTAAATAGATGATGGCCAAGAAGGGCAGGTAGATGACCTTAGTAGGTGGCCTTAGTGGGTGACCTTAGTAGTTGACCTTAGTAGGTGACCTTAGAAGGTGGCTTTAGTGGGTGACCGTAGTAGGTGACCTTAGTATGTGGCCTTAGCAGGTGACCTTAGTAGGTGACGTTAGTAGGTGGCCTTAGAAGTTGACCTTAGAAGGTGGCCTTAGTAGTTGACATTAGTAGGTGACCTTAGAATGTGGCCTTAGCAGGTGGCCTTAGCAAGTAGCCTTCGCAGGTGGCCTTAGCATGTGGCCTTAGTAGGTGACCTTAGTACCTTAGTAGTATTCAGTGAAGACATGAAGAGAGGATTCACATGCGCCACACAGTCTGGGAACATGGCGACGGTCAGAGAAAGAGCACAGGGGTTAGTTGTAGCATAATTCCCAGCCAGACGGGAAGTTTGATATCCAGTGGAGGTCAGTGGAAAGGTCACATCTGATTATGCCCGGAACCTTTGCAGGGGTTGCCATGCACTCGATGTGTGGGTTAAAGGGGGACTTTGAGTAGACCGGCGGCGGTGTTGCCCCTCTGTCTTTGTGGGAACTCTGAATTAGCATATTGCTGACTGAAGCTTAGTGTTAATGATATGCAGTATTAATCGGCCTTGTATTGGAGGTTGGCGGCTTCTCCTTTCAGGTTTTCACTCATTCACCCTTCCATGTTTTGCCTGTGTGTGAATGTGTGGTCAATGTATGTGTGGAGAAGTTTTTGTGTATGTATGTGTTTGTGTATGTATGTATGTATGTACATGTATGTTTGTATATATGTATACATATCAGGATATTTATATAGCGCCTTTTGAGGGCATCGTAAAGGTGCTAAAAAGTGGCTGTTGCAGAGTTACTAAGACCTGCGCTTCCATGTAAGTTTATATGCATGAGCATAAACTCTTGAGGCAATGTCTAACAACATCAGACACATGTATCTAAACTGGCACATCAGAACATTTGTGTAGCCCCTTTAGGAACCTGTCAAAGTTATCAAACAAATTCCTGGCTGTAGTGCATAGTTTGAAGAGGCTCCAAATCAAGAGGAGTGGCGACGTCCGATGTTTGAACCTGCCTGAAGGCAGAGAACCAGAAGAAGAAGAAGTGCATAGTTGATATACACTGACCTTGAGAAGTCCTTCGAAATTATTATACACAAAGAAATATCAAACATAATTTTATTATAAAATGTCAAAACATATACACTGGAGTATATATGAATATATCGTATATGTGTCCTTTAGAAGTCCCTAAAATTATGAGTAAATGATTAAATATTAACCATATGATTATAGAAATCTTCAAATACCCGGTACATGCACTTGAGTATATAACTTGAGCACGCACGCGCACGCACACACACACGCACACACACAAAAACACAAACACACACATACAAACACACATCCATGCTGCATATAGATGCCCTTCAGAAGGCCTTAAAATTGTAAATACATAAATATATAAACAGATAAATATCAAATGATATAAATATCCAAATACACACATACTGTGCTTGGCCACTAGTCAGTCTTTGTTTTGTGAAGAGTGATTGTGGAAGGCAGATAAAAAAAATCCTCAGAAACGCTTAGCCTCTTAACTATAGGCAGGTGCAGCTGGTTTGAGCCGAGATGTCGAATATTAATACATTTGAACTCGAGTAACGTGAGCTCGGCAAAAAAGCGAGCTATTCAGTGCTGATTCTGGCTGTTCCGTGCTTTGGAATAAGTGTTTGTGCCAGGCGCAACGCGGACCAACAGATACCCACTCTTGTTGGGACCTTGAAGGGCGAAGGCGTGTTGTAAAGGAGCGAATACACCTTGTCTTGCGCTTTGATTCGCACAATTTAGTGTTATTGTGGTTGTTTTTAGGTTTTACCCAAGGTTAGTGTTATGCCCAAAGAATGAAAAAAATTGTTCAGAGATGTTAATGATATCTGATTTGGTTATTACTACTGCTGCTGCTGCTGCTGCTGCTGCTGCTGCTGCTGCTGCTGCTGCTTCTACTACTACTACTATGACTACAACTACTACTATGACTACTACTACTACTACTATTACTAGTACTGCTATTACTACTACTACTGCTACTATTGTTATTATTACAATTTTTATAATGGGTTTCCAATTACTATATATGTAAACCTCCTCAATACACAATTCGTCAAAACATTCATGAATTCTGATGTAAAATTGCTGGGGCGGATCTTCGAGTTAATTGAGTTTTATATAGTGTCTTTATACAGTAAGTAGCCAGATATATTATATTTACATATCTACATGCATACATAAGAGGACATTATTAAGCAACCGTGTTTTAACACAGTATGGTATGATATGGTATCTGGGAATTTATAAAGCACTTCTCACAGTGCGAACTCTTCAGAGGCGCTCTCAGTGTGAGCCTCGTGGAAACATAAAAGACTTTAAAAAAATGATGAACAACAGAGAGACAGAACCAAGTAAGTAAGGTCCCACGCAGTACCAAGGGAAGGGAGTTCCATAGGGATGGGGCTGCGACAGTGAAAGAACGAGACTTAGCCAGGGCAGACCTCACCCGAGGAAGCCTATTCCAGAGAACATAGAGGTTGATGAGAAGAAGCAGAGAGAGGTTTGCGCATCAGGTCACAAAGGTAGGCTGGAGTTAAGCCCTTTAGCGCCTTACAGTACTTGGTCGAGCACCAAAAGTAGCATTTTAACGAGGTTTCTATTTTATTGCAAGTTTTTTATGAGCCTTTCAACAAGACATTTTAAACAGAAACCGAATAGCTTGTCTGGAATTTGTGTGCCACTTTTTGTCATTTGATGGTACAGGATAGTATAGTTGTTAGCTTGCTGGACTGTCAGTCAAGAGGTTGGGAGTTCAAACCCCCATGGCAGGAATTTTTATTTAAGATTTTGACTCAACTTGTGTCCCATATAACTCAGCAATAGTGTACACTGACTGTACACTGTCCGTGGAACTCTGCTACTGCAGTGCCACTGTGCCAGTCCCAGGCTTGGAAAAAGAAGGAGGGCGACATCTGACACTGGGAAGATCAAGCAGTAAGGAAGAGGGCAAACCACCCACCATCATCGGCCGAGGCTAAGAAAATTAAGTTGCTAACACTTCTTGTAACCGTTGTTGCCACAGGGCTACCTTGAATTAAGGATTGCTATTTTTCACTTCTTATTTGTCATTTGAAATGCGATTGGTTGCAAGGAAAGGCTGTTAATTTTTTTTAAAAGAAAATTTCGCGCATTATTTTCGACACACTTGTGAAATTGGTAATGCCTTTTAGTAATGCCTTGAAGTGCTAATTCTTTAACGTCCCTACATAAGATTAGTCATGTTTGGATTAGTGTAAATGTGTGGATGATATGGCTATCGGTCGAGTGGTCTGTCTGTGTTTCTGTATGTTACTGAGAACTGTTGTGGAACGACCCATTTGATTTACCTTTCATTATTTTTGACACATTTGTGAAATTGGTAAATTTGGTATTTACATATACAAATACTTGCATACAAACATATGCTGCACATTTGTAGAGCTACTTGAAATTGGTTATATGAATTTGTTGTGATACACGACGTACACATACATACATATAAACATGCATACACACAAATACATACATGCATACACACATACATACATACATAAACACATACATACATACATACATACGGTACATACATATAAACATGCATGCATGCATACATACTTACACGCATGGACGCATACATACATACATACATATACATGCATGCATGCGTTTTGACCCTTGAAATAAGGTCACAGTGTGTGGTGTAATGTTATTAATTTATGTACTGCCACTTCAATAGGATGTTTACTCTAAGCAGAGACTTTTCAAGAAGAAGAGCAGTCCTCAAGAGCCTGCCACATACATGCAGCTTCATTTTCTTAGCCTCGGCACATGGGGTGGATGACAAGTCCTCACTTATGCTTCCCATCAACCATGTACGGTCGCTGCACTCGTTTTTATAGACACAATATTTTTTTCAAATTTGCCATATGCAAAACGTTTTCACCATGGGGTCTTGGAATATCCTTGTGTCCTCTAACCCCTAACCTCTGGATTAACGGTCCAGCCTGCTAATCACTAGACCCTGCAAAACCCAGTCCAATATGTAGATATAGTATATCATTTTAGAATCAAGAGTCTGTTGCAGGCTGCAGCGAAGCAGAAGTTTAATAAATTTTCCTATCGTAATTTTTAAATTTAATTCCTGTTTTAACTGCACGGGTGTTGTGTAGTTTGCAGACTGGTAATAAACTTTGTTTAAACCAGTTTCCCGCTTGTTTTAAATGAGTTTTTTCCTGCTTGTTTTACTAGTAATTGGTTTGAGTACAGTTTTGGAAATGAGGTTCCCGCCAGTTCTTATGATTAAATGATAAAAAGGTTTTCCGGAGATATCACGAATCTGTTATGTGTTTGCCTGCATGTTGGTCTCTTTGGTAGGTGAGAACTTTAAGCAGACAGATAGGCAGACATACAGATGGGCAGACAGCAAGACAGATAAGCAGACAGGTAGACAGATTGGCAGACTGACGGGATACAGAATGAGACGCAGGTAGAAAGACAGAGATATCTATAGATACAGAAGTCTTGAGAGTAACGACTGGCCGACAGATGACTGGCTGGCTGACTTGACTGACTGGCTGGCTGACTGGTGGACAGACAGACAGACAGACAGACAGACAGACAGACAGACGAATGGACAGAGTTTCAAAGAGCTGAGTACCTGTAGGCCTATTTGAGCAATTCTAGGTTGTAATGGATGCTAATAGTTAGATGGGTGGGTGATGGGATCTAGAGGTTAAAGAACTGTTAAAGAAGGGCAGGGGTTGGGGTGTTAAGGACAAAACAATGACCTCAGAGGGGAGATCCGAACCCAGGTGAACTTGTCGTCAGACTTCTTCAGAGGCAAATGACAGAAAAGATGGATTGGAATTACCCAGAGGCATTGACCCGGCGGTCTGTTAAGGGGTTAAGGGTCGATGGGAGGAGGGTAGTACCGCCGCTGTACCTTATAAGGATAGTCTGAACTTGTTCACCCGTGTCCCCCGCGAAGGCTAAGCAGATGACGTTTGCCGTTGCACCGAGTGATGCTGAGATTCAGAGGCTGGTGACTGACTGACTGCTATGAAAGCTTGTCTTAGAAAGATGTATGTATTGTGCCGAATCTGGAATTCGGTTTCGGTGCAGTTGGTTTCCTGCTGATGACTAACAGCAGACGCTGAAACACTGAAGTCGTCGTCGTCGGTCCAGTTATGCAGATGATAACTATATATATATATATATATATATATATATATAATTATATCTAGGTGTATATACATTTATATGATGTGTGTGTGTGTACACACACACGCGTGTTTGACCTCAGCATTGCTGGTGACTGAGCTCTTGTCCCCTCTGGCTATTCACATGTATACTGTTATATACCCACAATATATATCATAGACATATCTGCTTCATGTATACTATTGTATAGGCCTTATGTTTATATATAACAGACTTCTGCGCGTGTTTTAGTGGAGGTTAGCACTTCTGAGGGATGCATAGAATGCAGTTTATTAATGTCCAGATACATACATACATACGTTATCATATTTATTGCTGAGTCCATGATATATATTAAAATATTATGGTCCTTTTACGATAGTAATTATTACATAAAGAATTCCAGATACTAAAATATATGTAATGTATGTATCCTTGTAATACATGGTATATTTAATATATATATACATGTGTGTATATATATATGTGTATATATATATATATATATTCCAATGACCAGGGGCCGTTGACGAGGATATCCAGGGCCACCAGGCATGGGATCGGGTTGGCGCCAGATGCGCTTGTGGCCTAAGAGGCAGGCAGGAAGTCAGACAGACAGACATACAGACAAGCAGACAGACACACGCTAGTACGGTCCGTACACGGGGACTTTAAATGGTGTGGCGCCTTTTCAAACGGGCAGCAGTGATGAAGGATCTCCCCGATCAATTCATTGAAAAATGAGCAGGGTCCAGGCTATACGGTCGTTATATAAAATTGTGTACATTTACATTTGCACACACAAGCACACAGCAGGCAGGCGGACAGTCATGCAGACGGACAGACCGATTAAAGAAAGCGTCATAGTGTGACACGCACGGATAGGTGAAGAGATGGACAGATACATATATCCACAAAGATGCAGGGACAGGGACATTGTAGAATCTATAGAGAAAGATGAAGGGATGGAGAGAATGTCAGAGAGCGGGAGACTGAGACAGAGACAGAGTGAGAGGGAGAGAGGCAGGACGATATCTGGAGGAGCAGAAGGAGTAAGGGAGAGAGGTGGAAGATGGATGGAGGAGGAGGAGATATAGAGACGCTGGTTTGTGTCCTGGCGGCGTAGGCTGATGGAGGGAGGAGAATGTCCAGTGTGCGTATGTTGACTTTCGTTGGAAGTTGACGGACGGACATATAGAAGGGTTGTAGGCAGTACGAGAGCGAGGCTAATATCGGCTAGAGTATGGAGACAATGCGAGAGGCAGCGAGCATATCATCCATCGGGCTTAGCGTCGTGGTTGCTGACACATCTAGGAGTTGGACTGCAAGTATTTATAGTGACTGTTCAGTGGAGCAAATGATGGCAGACGAAGAACTTCTATTTCTACTCGATACTCTCTTGTAAATCTTTTGAAGATGGGACTTCTCGTAACCGTTGAGGTAACTGTGTACTGTTCTGTTGTGGCAATTTATGTAGTGCATTTTATGCTCAAGAACTTAAAAGGGGTAATTGTGCCATGGTTGAGGTCTTGTATGGTTGAAACTTTCTTGTGATCTCTTCTGAACCCTTGTGAAGTTTATGCCCTTGTGAACTGTGAAGTCAAATCAATGTTGCCATATAGTTTTTGATCTGCCTTTTTTTCCGATTTGTTTAAACACTGGGTATTGACCTGATTATGGCTGGATTTTGGTGAGTCATCGGTTGATGCCATGTGCATTAGACATTGGTAGAAGGTACAAATTAAATTAATTAACTTGCTTAAATTCTGGCTACATTTGCCCTTAATTTTTTTACTTTTCCTGTCGTTTGAACGACTTTCACACAAGTTTGATTCAATGATGTTTCTGTAATTGAGTATTTTTTTGTAACAACACCGGTTTGATGGCCATGGTGATGAGTGCTATTGCCAGAATTACTTGAATGGGTGGGCAGGTGGATGGTTGGATGGATGGTTGTATAGATGGATTAGTGGATGGATTGGTAGATGATTGATTGGGTGGATGGATGAATGGATTGGTGAATGGATGAATGGATGGATGGATGGATGGATGGATGGAAAGATAAATGGATGAGTGACTGTGTGGATGGATGGATGGACGGACGGACAGATGGATAACTTGAGGGATGGGCGACTATGAGGATGGATGGATGGATGGATGGATGGATGGATGGATGGATGGATGGATGGATGGATGGATGGATGGATGGATGGATGGATGGATGGATGGATGGATGGATGGATGGATGGATGGATGGATGGATGGATGGATGGATGGATGGATGGATGGATGGATGGATGGATGGATGGATGGATGGATGGATGGATGGATGGATGGATGGATGGATGGATGGATGGATGGATGGATGCGGATGGATGGAAGCGTGGATGGTTGTACATACTTACTAAAATATAGGCGGAGCTTGTGGTGGTTGATGGACGGGCAGTAAAGGCTAAAGGTGAGCTGACTAAGTTACGTCAGCATTAGAGAAGGGTTCAAACAGAGAGAAGCAGTTTGAACTGATGAATATGTTTGGACTTGGATGCCAGCCAAAGAACCAGCTGCAGACAATTACCATTGTGACCCAATGCTGATTGGTTGAGTGCTTGCCTTATAAGTCAAGGGTATGGGTTCAAGTCTACTTTTGCCTCAGATTCTCAGTGCATTGTTGTGCGACTCAACACATAAAAAATTTCTTAATAACAGTAATAATAGTGCGAGATAGTGTAGTGGTTAGTGCGCTAGACTGTCAAACGAGAGGTCGGGAGTTCAAATCCCGTCAGGGCAGAAATTTGGTTCAAGATTTCTGCTCCACCTGCGCTTCTTAGCCAACTCAGCTGTAATGGGTACACTGACTGTACACTGTTGGTGGGAAGATGAGATGGTGAGGGAGAGAACTGGCCATCCGCCCTCACTTGCTGAGGCTAAGAAAATGAAGTCGCTAACACTTAATACCCATGGCTGCCTCAGAGCGTCTAGCTTCTTCTTCAATTCTCGTCTGTGGCAGTCGCTGTGTAAGGACATTGAGCAAGTCTTTAATGCTACAACTGCCTGATTGAAATCTTAACCGTTTCTAATTAGCTTTCCACCATATAACCAGCCTATCTG
>OY744603.1:88672142-88754646 GCA_963556255.1 Allolobophora icterica | reverse complement strand
TCATATGCTGAAGCTAAAAAAATGAAATCGCTAACACTTCATATCCATGGCTGCTCAGGGCTAGCTATTAAAAGGGACTGCTATTCTTCTCTTCTACTGAGAGCAAAAGCAAAGGTGAGGTAATGTAAATTCTCATTTATTATGATGAATGCAACTATGAGCAGTCATCGAGCATTCATCAGTCCTGGCATTTCTGTGTTTCAGACGATGTGCAGACTTGACTTTATTACACATTTTCCATAAATTGTTACAAGACTGAGCAACTGTTCTTTTGTTTGAAATGCGTACGTAACATTAACTACTCAGTGGTTTCGAGAGGTCATTAGGGAGTGCTAAACAAAAGCCCAGGCACATACTTACATACATACATACAGGCCCGCATTAAGGGGTGCTAAGGGTGCTGCAGCACCCGGGCCCTCAGTTTTGAGGGGCCCACATTAAATTTTTTTATTGTACTTGGAATTTGGCCCTGCGCTGATGGCTATATAGTTAATCACAGCACCTGGGCCCCCACTAGCGTTAATGCAGCCCTGCATACATATGTGGTATGTATGGAAGTATGTGTCTAGGCTTAGATGTAAGGGGTTAGTTGCAGCATGCATGCATACATACATACATACAATTTAACGATTCAACATATACACTGTATCGTGAACATACAGTACAGAATTGTTTCATGGTTATTGTGATTGTAATCGAGCATTTAAATAGATGATGGCCAAGAAGGGCAGGTAGATGACCTTAGTAGGTGGCCTTAGTGGGTGACCTTAGTAGTTGACCTTAGTAGGTGACCTTAGAAGGTGGCTTTAGTGGGTGACCGTAGTAGGTGACCTTAGTATGTGGCCTTAGCAGGTGACCTTAGTAGGTGACGTTAGTAGGTGGCCTTAGAAGTTGACCTTAGAAGGTGGCCTTAGTAGTTGACATTAGTAGGTGACCTTAGAATGTGGCCTTAGCAGGTGGCCTTAGCAAGTAGCCTTCGCAGGTGGCCTTAGCATGTGGCCTTAGTAGGTGACCTTAGTACCTTAGTAGTATTCAGTGAAGACATGAAGAGAGGATTCACATGCGCCACACAGTCTGGGAACATGGCGACGGTCAGAGAAAGAGCACAGGGGTTAGTTGTAGCATAATTCCCAGCCAGACGGGAAGTTTGATATCCAGTGGAGGTCAGTGGAAAGGTCACATCTGATTATGCCCGGAACCTTTGCAGGGGTTGCCATGCACTCGATGTGTGGGTTAAAGGGGGACTTTGAGTAGACCGGCGGCGGTGTTGCCCCTCTGTCTTTGTGGGAACTCTGAATTAGCATATTGCTGACTGAAGCTTAGTGTTAATGATATGCAGTATTAATCGGCCTTGTATTGGAGGTTGGCGGCTTCTCCTTTCAGGTTTTCACTCATTCACCCTTCCATGTTTTGCCTGTGTGTGAATGTGTGGTCAATGTATGTGTGGAGAAGTTTTTGTGTATGTATGTGTTTGTGTATGTATGTATGTATGTACATGTATGTTTGTATATATGTATACATATCAGGATATTTATATAGCGCCTTTTGAGGGCATCGTAAAGGTGCTAAAAAGTGGCTGTTGCAGAGTTACTAAGACCTGCGCTTCCATGTAAGTTTATATGCATGAGCATAAACTCTTGAGGCAATGTCTAACAACATCAGACACATGTATCTAAACTGGCACATCAGAACATTTGTGTAGCCCCTTTAGGAACCTGTCAAAGTTATCAAACAAATTCCTGGCTGTAGTGCATAGTTTGAAGAGGCTCCAAATCAAGAGGAGTGGCGACGTCCGATGTTTGAACCTGCCTGAAGGCAGAGAACCAGAAGAAGAAGAAGTGCATAGTTGATATACACTGACCTTGAGAAGTCCTTCGAAATTATTATACACAAAGAAATATCAAACATAATTTTATTATAAAATGTCAAAACATATACACTGGAGTATATATGAATATATCGTATATGTGTCCTTTAGAAGTCCCTAAAATTATGAGTAAATGATTAAATATTAACCATATGATTATAGAAATCTTCAAATACCCGGTACATGCACTTGAGTATATAACTTGAGCACGCACGCGCACGCACACACACACGCACACACACAAAAACACAAACACACACATACAAACACACATCCATGCTGCATATAGATGCCCTTCAGAAGGCCTTAAAATTGTAAATACATAAATATATAAACAGATAAATATCAAATGATATAAATATCCAAATACACACATACTGTGCTTGGCCACTAGTCAGTCTTTGTTTTGTGAAGAGTGATTGTGGAAGGCAGATAAAAAAAATCCTCAGAAACGCTTAGCCTCTTAACTATAGGCAGGTGCAGCTGGTTTGAGCCGAGATGTCGAATATTAATACATTTGAACTCGAGTAACGTGAGCTCGGCAAAAAAGCGAGCTATTCAGTGCTGATTCTGGCTGTTCCGTGCTTTGGAATAAGTGTTTGTGCCAGGCGCAACGCGGACCAACAGATACCCACTCTTGTTGGGACCTTGAAGGGCGAAGGCGTGTTGTAAAGGAGCGAATACACCTTGTCTTGCGCTTTGATTCGCACAATTTAGTGTTATTGTGGTTGTTTTTAGGTTTTACCCAAGGTTAGTGTTATGCCCAAAGAATGAAAAAAATTGTTCAGAGATGTTAATGATATCTGATTTGGTTATTACTACTGCTGCTGCTGCTGCTGCTGCTGCTGCTGCTGCTGCTGCTGCTGCTTCTACTACTACTACTATGACTACAACTACTACTATGACTACTACTACTACTACTATTACTAGTACTGCTATTACTACTACTACTGCTACTATTGTTATTATTACAATTTTTATAATGGGTTTCCAATTACTATATATGTAAACCTCCTCAATACACAATTCGTCAAAACATTCATGAATTCTGATGTAAAATTGCTGGGGCGGATCTTCGAGTTAATTGAGTTTTATATAGTGTCTTTATACAGTAAGTAGCCAGATATATTATATTTACATATCTACATGCATACATAAGAGGACATTATTAAGCAACCGTGTTTTAACACAGTATGGTATGATATGGTATCTGGGAATTTATAAAGCACTTCTCACAGTGCGAACTCTTCAGAGGCGCTCTCAGTGTGAGCCTCGTGGAAACATAAAAGACTTTAAAAAAATGATGAACAACAGAGAGACAGAACCAAGTAAGTAAGGTCCCACGCAGTACCAAGGGAAGGGAGTTCCATAGGGATGGGGCTGCGACAGTGAAAGAACGAGACTTAGCCAGGGCAGACCTCACCCGAGGAAGCCTATTCCAGAGAACATAGAGGTTGATGAGAAGAAGCAGAGAGAGGTTTGCGCATCAGGTCACAAAGGTAGGCTGGAGTTAAGCCCTTTAGCGCCTTACAGTACTTGGTCGAGCACCAAAAGTAGCATTTTAACGAGGTTTCTATTTTATTGCAAGTTTTTTATGAGCCTTTCAACAAGACATTTTAAACAGAAACCGAATAGCTTGTCTGGAATTTGTGTGCCACTTTTTGTCATTTGATGGTACAGGATAGTATAGTTGTTAGCTTGCTGGACTGTCAGTCAAGAGGTTGGGAGTTCAAACCCCCATGGCAGGAATTTTTATTTAAGATTTTGACTCAACTTGTGTCCCATATAACTCAGCAATAGTGTACACTGACTGTACACTGTCCGTGGAACTCTGCTACTGCAGTGCCACTGTGCCAGTCCCAGGCTTGGAAAAAGAAGGAGGGCGACATCTGACACTGGGAAGATCAAGCAGTAAGGAAGAGGGCAAACCACCCACCATCATCGGCCGAGGCTAAGAAAATTAAGTTGCTAACACTTCTTGTAACCGTTGTTGCCACAGGGCTACCTTGAATTAAGGATTGCTATTTTTCACTTCTTATTTGTCATTTGAAATGCGATTGGTTGCAAGGAAAGGCTGTTAATTTTTTTTAAAAGAAAATTTCGCGCATTATTTTCGACACACTTGTGAAATTGGTAATGCCTTTTAGTAATGCCTTGAAGTGCTAATTCTTTAACGTCCCTACATAAGATTAGTCATGTTTGGATTAGTGTAAATGTGTGGATGATATGGCTATCGGTCGAGTGGTCTGTCTGTGTTTCTGTATGTTACTGAGAACTGTTGTGGAACGACCCATTTGATTTACCTTTCATTATTTTTGACACATTTGTGAAATTGGTAAATTTGGTATTTACATATACAAATACTTGCATACAAACATATGCTGCACATTTGTAGAGCTACTTGAAATTGGTTATATGAATTTGTTGTGATACACGACGTACACATACATACATATAAACATGCATACACACAAATACATACATGCATACACACATACATACATACATAAACACATACATACATACATACATACGGTACATACATATAAACATGCATGCATGCATACATACTTACACGCATGGACGCATACATACATACATACATATACATGCATGCATGCGTTTTGACCCTTGAAATAAGGTCACAGTGTGTGGTGTAATGTTATTAATTTATGTACTGCCACTTCAATAGGATGTTTACTCTAAGCAGAGACTTTTCAAGAAGAAGAGCAGTCCTCAAGAGCCTGCCACATACATGCAGCTTCATTTTCTTAGCCTCGGCACATGGGGTGGATGACAAGTCCTCACTTATGCTTCCCATCAACCATGTACGGTCGCTGCACTCGTTTTTATAGACACAATATTTTTTTCAAATTTGCCATATGCAAAACGTTTTCACCATGGGGTCTTGGAATATCCTTGTGTCCTCTAACCCCTAACCTCTGGATTAACGGTCCAGCCTGCTAATCACTAGACCCTGCAAAACCCAGTCCAATATGTAGATATAGTATATCATTTTAGAATCAAGAGTCTGTTGCAGGCTGCAGCGAAGCAGAAGTTTAATAAATTTTCCTATCGTAATTTTTAAATTTAATTCCTGTTTTAACTGCACGGGTGTTGTGTAGTTTGCAGACTGGTAATAAACTTTGTTTAAACCAGTTTCCCGCTTGTTTTAAATGAGTTTTTTCCTGCTTGTTTTACTAGTAATTGGTTTGAGTACAGTTTTGGAAATGAGGTTCCCGCCAGTTCTTATGATTAAATGATAAAAAGGTTTTCCGGAGATATCACGAATCTGTTATGTGTTTGCCTGCATGTTGGTCTCTTTGGTAGGTGAGAACTTTAAGCAGACAGATAGGCAGACATACAGATGGGCAGACAGCAAGACAGATAAGCAGACAGGTAGACAGATTGGCAGACTGACGGGATACAGAATGAGACGCAGGTAGAAAGACAGAGATATCTATAGATACAGAAGTCTTGAGAGTAACGACTGGCCGACAGATGACTGGCTGGCTGACTTGACTGACTGGCTGGCTGACTGGTGGACAGACAGACAGACAGACAGACAGACAGACAGACAGACGAATGGACAGAGTTTCAAAGAGCTGAGTACCTGTAGGCCTATTTGAGCAATTCTAGGTTGTAATGGATGCTAATAGTTAGATGGGTGGGTGATGGGATCTAGAGGTTAAAGAACTGTTAAAGAAGGGCAGGGGTTGGGGTGTTAAGGACAAAACAATGACCTCAGAGGGGAGATCCGAACCCAGGTGAACTTGTCGTCAGACTTCTTCAGAGGCAAATGACAGAAAAGATGGATTGGAATTACCCAGAGGCATTGACCCGGCGGTCTGTTAAGGGGTTAAGGGTCGATGGGAGGAGGGTAGTACCGCCGCTGTACCTTATAAGGATAGTCTGAACTTGTTCACCCGTGTCCCCCGCGAAGGCTAAGCAGATGACGTTTGCCGTTGCACCGAGTGATGCTGAGATTCAGAGGCTGGTGACTGACTGACTGCTATGAAAGCTTGTCTTAGAAAGATGTATGTATTGTGCCGAATCTGGAATTCGGTTTCGGTGCAGTTGGTTTCCTGCTGATGACTAACAGCAGACGCTGAAACACTGAAGTCGTCGTCGTCGGTCCAGTTATGCAGATGATAACTATATATATATATATATATATATATATATATAATTATATCTAGGTGTATATACATTTATATGATGTGTGTGTGTGTACACACACACGCGTGTTTGACCTCAGCATTGCTGGTGACTGAGCTCTTGTCCCCTCTGGCTATTCACATGTATACTGTTATATACCCACAATATATATCATAGACATATCTGCTTCATGTATACTATTGTATAGGCCTTATGTTTATATATAACAGACTTCTGCGCGTGTTTTAGTGGAGGTTAGCACTTCTGAGGGATGCATAGAATGCAGTTTATTAATGTCCAGATACATACATACATACGTTATCATATTTATTGCTGAGTCCATGATATATATTAAAATATTATGGTCCTTTTACGATAGTAATTATTACATAAAGAATTCCAGATACTAAAATATATGTAATGTATGTATCCTTGTAATACATGGTATATTTAATATATATATACATGTGTGTATATATATATGTGTATATATATATATATATATTCCAATGACCAGGGGCCGTTGACGAGGATATCCAGGGCCACCAGGCATGGGATCGGGTTGGCGCCAGATGCGCTTGTGGCCTAAGAGGCAGGCAGGAAGTCAGACAGACAGACATACAGACAAGCAGACAGACACACGCTAGTACGGTCCGTACACGGGGACTTTAAATGGTGTGGCGCCTTTTCAAACGGGCAGCAGTGATGAAGGATCTCCCCGATCAATTCATTGAAAAATGAGCAGGGTCCAGGCTATACGGTCGTTATATAAAATTGTGTACATTTACATTTGCACACACAAGCACACAGCAGGCAGGCGGACAGTCATGCAGACGGACAGACCGATTAAAGAAAGCGTCATAGTGTGACACGCACGGATAGGTGAAGAGATGGACAGATACATATATCCACAAAGATGCAGGGACAGGGACATTGTAGAATCTATAGAGAAAGATGAAGGGATGGAGAGAATGTCAGAGAGCGGGAGACTGAGACAGAGACAGAGTGAGAGGGAGAGAGGCAGGACGATATCTGGAGGAGCAGAAGGAGTAAGGGAGAGAGGTGGAAGATGGATGGAGGAGGAGGAGATATAGAGACGCTGGTTTGTGTCCTGGCGGCGTAGGCTGATGGAGGGAGGAGAATGTCCAGTGTGCGTATGTTGACTTTCGTTGGAAGTTGACGGACGGACATATAGAAGGGTTGTAGGCAGTACGAGAGCGAGGCTAATATCGGCTAGAGTATGGAGACAATGCGAGAGGCAGCGAGCATATCATCCATCGGGCTTAGCGTCGTGGTTGCTGACACATCTAGGAGTTGGACTGCAAGTATTTATAGTGACTGTTCAGTGGAGCAAATGATGGCAGACGAAGAACTTCTATTTCTACTCGATACTCTCTTGTAAATCTTTTGAAGATGGGACTTCTCGTAACCGTTGAGGTAACTGTGTACTGTTCTGTTGTGGCAATTTATGTAGTGCATTTTATGCTCAAGAACTTAAAAGGGGTAATTGTGCCATGGTTGAGGTCTTGTATGGTTGAAACTTTCTTGTGATCTCTTCTGAACCCTTGTGAAGTTTATGCCCTTGTGAACTGTGAAGTCAAATCAATGTTGCCATATAGTTTTTGATCTGCCTTTTTTTCCGATTTGTTTAAACACTGGGTATTGACCTGATTATGGCTGGATTTTGGTGAGTCATCGGTTGATGCCATGTGCATTAGACATTGGTAGAAGGTACAAATTAAATTAATTAACTTGCTTAAATTCTGGCTACATTTGCCCTTAATTTTTTTACTTTTCCTGTCGTTTGAACGACTTTCACACAAGTTTGATTCAATGATGTTTCTGTAATTGAGTATTTTTTTGTAACAACACCGGTTTGATGGCCATGGTGATGAGTGCTATTGCCAGAATTACTTGAATGGGTGGGCAGGTGGATGGTTGGATGGATGGTTGTATAGATGGATTAGTGGATGGATTGGTAGATGATTGATTGGGTGGATGGATGAATGGATTGGTGAATGGATGAATGGATGGATGGATGGATGGATGGATGGAAAGATAAATGGATGAGTGACTGTGTGGATGGATGGATGGACGGACGGACAGATGGATAACTTGAGGGATGGGCGACTATGAGGATGGATGGATGGATGGATGGATGGATGGATGGATGGATGGATGGATGGATGGATGGATGGATGGATGGATGGATGGATGGATGGATGGATGGATGGATGGATGGATGGATGGATGGATGGATGGATGGATGGATGGATGGATGGATGGATGGATGGATGGATGGATGGATGGATGGATGGATGGATGGATGGATGGATGGATGGATGGATGGATGGATGGATGGATGCGGATGGATGGAAGCGTGGATGGTTGTACATACTTACTAAAATATAGGCGGAGCTTGTGGTGGTTGATGGACGGGCAGTAAAGGCTAAAGGTGAGCTGACTAAGTTACGTCAGCATTAGAGAAGGGTTCAAACAGAGAGAAGCAGTTTGAACTGATGAATATGTTTGGACTTGGATGCCAGCCAAAGAACCAGCTGCAGACAATTACCATTGTGACCCAATGCTGATTGGTTGAGTGCTTGCCTTATAAGTCAAGGGTATGGGTTCAAGTCTACTTTTGCCTCAGATTCTCAGTGCATTGTTGTGCGACTCAACACATAAAAAATTTCTTAATAACAGTAATAATAGTGCGAGATAGTGTAGTGGTTAGTGCGCTAGACTGTCAAACGAGAGGTCGGGAGTTCAAATCCCGTCAGGGCAGAAATTTGGTTCAAGATTTCTGCTCCACCTGCGCTTCTTAGCCAACTCAGCTGTAATGGGTACACTGACTGTACACTGTTGGTGGGAAGATGAGATGGTGAGGGAGAGAACTGGCCATCCGCCCTCACTTGCTGAGGCTAAGAAAATGAAGTCGCTAACACTTAATACCCATGGCTGCCTCAGAGCGTCTAGCTTCTTCTTCAATTCTCGTCTGTGGCAGTCGCTGTGTAAGGACATTGAGCAAGTCTTTAATGCTACAACTGCCTGATTGAAATCTTAACCGTTTCTAATTAGCTTTCCACCATATAACCAGCCTATCTGCTTCAGTGGATTGGCTTTCTGGTTATTGACCTGACTGTGGCTTGATTTTAGCATGCCATTGGTCAGTGCATTATGCACCAGCGCTATAGAAATTCCTAATTGCAATTACATGCACAAATGCATAGTGCCATTGACTGTGCATTAGGTTCCAGACTTATTTGCTCTAAGACGTATAAATTTAGTGTATCTTTGGTACTCTACTTAATGCTTTAAATATGAAGAAGAAGAAGAAGACGATGACGAAGAGGAGCAATGCCGTAAGCTAGCCTAAGAGGCAGCCATGGACAGGAAGTGTTTGCGATTTCATTTTCTCACCCTCGGCATGTGAGGGCTTAAGGCTAGTCCGCTCTCGCCATCTCATCTTCCCACTGTGTGGTCAGTGTACTCATTATAGCTGAGATGGAGCAGAAATATCGCTGCAAATTTCTGCCCTAACATGAGGCTCATTTAAATTTTTAATCCTCATCCCTCTACATTATATCAGGATTCATATGATAATGAGCCAACGTACGAAAAGGAGTTTTGCTGTACGTAACAGATAAATAATTCCTATAATAACGGTTACGTTTTTTTCGTGTTTCTAGTCACGTGGTGGGGATTCCCCAGCGTCATCCGTGTCGGAGCATGTACACGCCCACTTTTTTCAGTTGGTACAAGACGCCAGCCGGGCCATGAAACATGGAGACTTCGCATTAGCCACCCGACTCTACACAGACGCCATTATTCTTGATCCGGCCAATCACGTTCTCTATAGCAATCGATCCGCAGCTCATCTCAGGCTGAACCAATGGGACGAGGCTCTCTATGATGCGAGGAAGTGCAAGCAGATGAAGCCAGATTGGTCGAAGGTAAGATTCGTTTTGAAGGTTTGATTTAGGCGGAAGGACATACAGCAAAGTCGGAATGATCGAAAGTGAGGTATGGTGCAGGTCCAAGATTTGATTTGCTTCGGTCAGTTCATTTGATCAGCTTTAGTGTTAACTTTCACCCAGTCGACTCTTTCCTCAGTTTGCATTGCCTCACTTACTTACTCATCCTTCTATCTATACATCTATTTACATTATCTGTGTGACTGCTTTACAAATTTACATGATTATCCAGCCTGTCATCCATATATCCCATCCATCTGCTGATCCATCCAGGTATGCATTCACATTGCTGTGTGACCCTGTGCATTACAAATTTTCATTGTCACCATCCATCCATCCATACATACATCCTATCCATCCTTTCGATGTTTCTGTTCGATGTTTCTGTTCCACCTTTCTGTATGGCTGTGTCACGCATTTTCATGATAATTCATTCATACATCCATCCATGTGTCCGTTCAACCATTCATCCGTCCATCCATCTATTCATCTATTATCCATTCACCTATCATCCATCCATCCTTACACACATAGTATTTATCCACTCATCCATCAGTCCATTAAACTTTGCTATAGGCCTTGTCAAAAATTTTCATGATAGTTCATCCATCCATACATACATCTATCCATGGGTCCGTCCTACCATCCATCCATCCATCCATCCATCCATCCATCCATCCATCCATCCATCCATCCATCCATCCTTCCATCCATCAAAGCCTCCATAGACGAAGGGAAATTTCAGTCAGGTCCTTGGGTCAGGGTCTTATTCATCCAGACTGGAATTTAGGCCGAACAGCCCCCGGGGCATTAACCAAATCACCCTCCAATGTCTGATTCAACTGTACCACGCCGGGCCTCGCACTTCAGCGACATCTGGCGAGTGTTATTAAAATTTCCGACTCACGACATCTGGCGAATGAATTTAAATTACGGGCAGTTTGTGATGCGCGACCCACTTTCAACGGATTGCAGACGCTGTTTAATTGTAATAATTGAAACTCTAAAATTAACAACAAGGGTTGCCCTAAACAGAATTATGATCCAGACAATGATAGTGGAATTGTGTCACCGAATTGTTTTTGCAGACCAGAAAAAATTCCTTGGGTTCTGGAACTCTCTTTCAAATGTCCTTTTGAACCAGTCATAAACAAACCTTTGTGGTAATTAGGAAAGAATGGTCTTTTGGCTCTACGTGTGTGAGTGTGCCCACCACTGGTGACTGTGCTAGTTTACTGTGCATTGTTTTGCCAATGTAATAGTCTAGTTCTTAATGACATTTGACATCATAGCACAGAGAACGCCTCTGATTTGTTTTCCTCTCTGAGTGGCAGTATGTAAATGTTGAATTACAATTACAAATTACCAATTCAATTAGACAATTTCACCTGGTGCACCTGGATTTGAAACCTGAACACTGTGGTGCCACCATGCCGCTCACGGTGGTTTAAGAGGCTGAGACATGCAGAGAAAGAGACAAACACATCCTATAGCTATTGTATTAGTAGAGAATACAAGAGTAACTGTTTTAGTAGCAGAATTACTGTTTCTGTCATGGAGTAACTGTATTAGCAGCTGCTCTGCCTCCTCTATTGATCTGGACCCCTGGATACCAGACTTGGACCGTAACCTTTAGAAGTTACGATTACGATTAGTAGTGTAACAACTATGTTAGTAGTGGAGTAGCTGATCTCATGCAACAAAGGCATTTATTAGGCGTCTGTTGCCTGTTTCTGAGCTGTTGTCCTGATCAGTATCCGGTTAAAAGAAGATGAATCACCTTGAATTCCATCATGATTAAACCATAACAACTAATGCTCTGTCACAAAGCATCTCTGAGTCATTCTTTGCAGGTGTAGGTGATGATTTTAATTATGATTAGACAATGTTTATATCACTCAGATTATAGCCATGCGTGCAGCACTTTGTGAGGTGCTTTGTGAATGGTGCTATATTAAGTGTTGTGATGATGTCCCTTTACCACACACTCCTATCCTATCTGAATGTATATGTAATGATGATTTAGGTTGTGTTGAATATAATGAGGGATACAAGTTGTAGGCAGGGGCGTCTACCCTCCCCCAAGTCGTTGGAGGAACTTCCAATTCCCCTTTTCTTCCCATCTTCCCTTCCTTCCTCCCCCCATTAATGTTGGCACACACTGACAGATATCCCCCCATTTCTTGGATGGAGCATTTGCTCAAAGGTTTCTATGGTGTAGACGCCCCTGGTTGTAGGGCACGATATTTCTCTTTGCATAGGGGCCCCATAACAGTATTATAGTTCAAGCTTCAGGGCCCACAAAATGTAGGTCCACCTCTCTGTCCGTGGGCATTTTAGCCACACGCGAGGAGCGTAAATGACGTGGCACCGATTCAAACGGGAAGAGGTGAAAGGTAATATTGTAATCTCCAAACTTCTAAAGCGCCACTCGAAAGCCAATAGAAAAACGCATACTGTTACATTTACATTATGTATTTACATTTATTGCTGGCTACGTTTGAATGGACGTTCTACGAGGGAAATTGGGAAAAATTCTTTGCCTATGCCTTGGCATTCTTAAATACCGTCGTTATTCACGCATTGGCCAAGCAACGGGAGGGAGTTAAACGGAACGGAAGAGGCGGGCCGTCGAGCTGTCAATCACGGCGCGGTTATAAATAGTTGGAAGCGCGTTATTTGTGATTGCTGGCTGTGTATGTTTATTGATCTTATTTCCGCCCTCTCCTGATGTCTCTCTGTCTCTGTCTCCGTTCTTCTGTGTGTCTTGTTCATTCATACTCTCCCGACGCCCTCTGTTGAGTTGAAGAGGTAATTTCTTGGTGGTTTTTTGAGCCGGGTTAACAGTACTTGTTTTGAACTGAGCTGTAAGGTTCCTGGCAGATAAGGCGGGATAATGGATTGTCAAAGTTGGAGTTGGGTGGCGCTATATAATTATCTGTTCAGCTTTGGAGACTGCTTGAGCCGTTGTTTACAGTTTTGGTGATTGGCATGTGGCAATATTCTTTAGGATTGGCAGAGAAGGTTACGCTGTCAGTATCATTTACAGGAGCTGTTGTGTTGTCATCAATTGGCAAAATGCTTTCAGTGACCGCCAGATAACATTGTAACCAACATCATGCTGTCAATGTGACCAACACTGAACCTCATTAATTAGCTCTTATTCATTGGGTCATTTATAAGAGGCTATATTAAGGTGCTATATAAATGTGAACTCATGTGTACTTCACAACGAGTGGACTTAACTAAAGAGGATACTCTGCTTTCCCCCACTGTGCAGTGAAGTGCAGCAATGAAATGATGCTCTGTTCCTTTCATGCTGTGAACTTGTTTCTGCTGAAGCTACGGCCTCACGAACACGTGATCCTCTCTGCTTCTCTTTCAAATGGATAAATGAACCAACGAGGTGGAGCTTTTTGTGGAGCAGGAAGCACTGGATGTGGCGCCACAGAAGTCGTTAGATTAGATTAGATTAGATAGGATTATATTAGATTAACTAAGATTAGAGCAACAGCATCTGGATTATCTTAACTATGATGAAGTGGATGTTGAATTCAGACACCAAGAAGAAAGATCATCGGCAGGTAATTTCTTTACTACCTCAGTGTGAAGGGACGGTTGGGTTGGGGAGGGCAGCATGGAGGGAGACAGACAGGCAGTCAGACACACAGGCAAAGGCACACAAAACAAAGAGGAGGCAGGACTTGAGGTACTTAGTACGAAGGGGGAGGGGTTATGACACCAATGCTGTTTGTCCAGGAAATTTGTGCAACATTACATGGTATTGACCTGTACTTATAATACATACATTACATGTATACATACATATACACGTACAGTCGTACACACATACATTAATACATACTTGCATACATACATACTTACACGTGTTCACCTGTACATATTTACATACATACATACATACATACATACATACATACATACATGTATGCATACATACATACATACATATATACATACATACATACATACATACATACATGTATGCATACATACACACACACATACATACATGCATGCATGCATTGCATACAGTATGTATATCATGTATAGATAGGTACATCCGTACACATATACATGCATACATACAGTCGTATACATGCATGCATCTGTATTATATATACATAATTACATATACATTCATACACGTGTATACGCGCATACATTCATTCCCTTTTCATACACGCGTGTACTTGTACAAGGTAGATGCAAGTCGGCATGTCAAAGGTGTAATATGTCACTTCAGTGGATTTTTACGGCTTTTTAAATACCTGTGCGGATGTTATAAAAACATTCCTATGGCAGGCATAACTTCTTTGATCTTAGACAATTTAATTATAACCCCGAAAGGGTCGCTTTGATCCCTGCCGAGAAGAGGGGCATGTGATTATGGTGGCGATATTCTCAGATTACTCTGCCCTTGTAAATTTGACGGTTGTGAGTTATGGTACGTGCTTGTGTAGGGGTCAGTGCTGTGTAGTGATTGATTGATTGATTGGGTTTGACGGCACTTCAGCACAGGATTGGCAGTTCGTTAAGCATGCAACGTGGTTTAGGACATTCTCAGATTGGTTCAAAGTTGCACTTTGACAGGCAGACAGACGGACGGACGGACGGACGGACGGACGGACGGACGGACGGACTCACTCAACTGTAGTACCCAGGGGCGGCGCTACACCAGGGCGAGCCAGCGCATATGCCCTGGTAAAAAAGCTTTCGCCCTGGTCGTTGCCCTGCCAGAATTTTGCCCTGCCCATGATTTATTCGGGGCATAAATCGCCCTCTGCACTGGTTACTTGTATGACTGCCCTGGCTTTGCCCTGGTTACAAAAATTGTCTGGCGCCGCCACTAGTAGTACCCACTGGACACTAATATGTGACATATATATTATATATGTAAGATGTTATATATAATGTTATATATATATTATATATATATATATAATATGATTTATAATAGCGACAATTTATATGGCGCCGTAACACGGTCATACCGCTACAAGGGCGCCTTACAACTACTACTAGCGGACGGGATAAGCCTTGGCGTATAGGTAAGATTTGAGCTTAGGTAGATTTGAAGGAGTCTACTGAGTCGGCCAGTCTGGAGACTGCTTTGTTCAGTGGCTAGATTGGCTTTTGGGGAGATGAGGACGAAGCCTCTCCCCTCCAATGGCAGACGTCTTGCTCATTTCTGGCTCTCCTTCGCTGATTCTTTGTCGCTTTGATTCTTTAATCAACCACATTACTCATTCGGATCGCTATTGATCTTTCCATTACTGTATTGCTGGAGGAGGGAGGAGGAAAAGGAAGTGGAGGAAGAAGTAGAAGAGAAGGAAGAAGAGGAGAAGGAGGACGAGGACGAGAGGAGGAGAAGAAGGAAGAAGAGGAGGACGAGGACGACAGGAGGACAAGGAGGAGAAGAAGGAAGAAGAGGAGGACGAGGACGACAGGAGGACAAGGAGGAGAAGAAGGAAGAAGAGGAGAAGGAGGAGGAGGACGAGGAGGAGAACAAGGAAGAAGAGGAGGACGAGGACGACAGGAGGACAAGGAGGAGAAGAAGGAAGAAGAGGAGAAGGAGGAGGAGGACGAGGAGGAGAACAAGGAAGAAGAGGACGGTGCTTAATGAATAGCCTTACCTGGGCAGTTGTCATGTAGTGCCAATCACCCAGGTCTTATTTTGACCTCCCATCTGTTGGGGCACTGTTTTATTTGCCAGGCATTCTGGCCTTTGGTTTTCTCTGTCAATCAACTTACCTGGAAGACAGATTGGCACTGATTACCTTTATTGGTTCCGGGTGATTAGTTTTCAACCTGTATGTACCTACATCCAATATACATGCAAGTCACATCCGTGGATTGTTATCTTCCTCTTCAACACCATTCTTATCTTTGTTATCATTAAGCTTGTTATCATTGTCATAGTTGTTGTCATCAGCATAATCATTGTCGTTCTTATCATTGTTGATGTGATCACCATCAGTCATTGTTTCTTCATCTTCATCATTGTTGCTGTTATCAGCTACATCATCAGCCTCATCATCTTCATCATAATTAAAATAAAATCGTTGTCATCTGTATCAGCATTTTCGTTGTCTTTATCATCATCATCATCATCATCATCATCATCATCATCATCATCATCATCATCATCATCATCATCATCATCATCATCATCATCTGCATTATCACAATCATGAACAGCAGCTGTTTAATTTATCCGTATTACTATGATAGACATGGTGCAATTGTGCTGAAAGATCTGGAAATTAATTCCTTCTATCATTGGGGATTTGAATCTACAGGTGCCCGGTGAACTCGTTGTGCCAAGTCATGGCTTCTCTTGGCATATTAGAAATTTCTTTTTATTCTGAATACTTGGAATGTGTTTTCGGAAGTGAAGTAATGCAAATGAAAATGAAATGATTTCGACTTGTGTATGAATAAATTACCCTCTGACTTAAGCTCTTGCATGCCGGTCACTGTGGGTGGCATATTATTCGGGCCTTGGCCTCTTTCCGCTAAAACCAGGGTTAGAATCTTCTGTAACTGTGTGAGAGTGGAAATTCGTTGATGCACGATTGGGGAAGGTTGGATAGTTGTCGATTTGCGGCTTTGTTGTTGAGTCAAAAAAATTTCTTCAACCCCAGAGAAACATTGTTGGAAGAGGGCATAATAGCCTTACCCCACCTGCCTTGGCTTGCCATACCATACTTTTTTACCTTGCCTTGCCTTATCTAACCTTGCTTTTCTTACCTTACCTTGCTTTGCCTTATCTATATGTCCTTGCCTTGGGCCAAAAAAAAATAATGGTGTGTTTCCGGTAACGGAGTTTTAAAAAAGTGGGTAGGTAGTAGGAAAATTTTTTTTTTTGTAAAATATTTTTATACAATGCCATTTCATAGCGACCGTATCACCGTTTTGTTTTTCTTACGTTTTGAGAACAAGAAGATGTCACTAAATAAACACCTTGCTAAAAACAGTTCCATGTTCCTTAAACTTATTTGTCAGTAAATTAAATTTTAAAAATGTTTTCTTTATATATGCTAGAAGGCTAATATTTTCACAAGTATAGTTCATTGATATCGTTTTCTGGCAGCCATCAACGATGGTCTAACGTATGTTGCCTGTGTATGTTGTATGTATGTATATATGATGTATGTATGTATGTATGTATGTATGTATGTGTGCATTATATATGTGTATTAATGTATATGTGTATGTATGCATTTATGTATGTATGCATTTATGTATGCATGGATGTATGTTGTATGTATGTATGTATATAAGTATGTATGTATGTATGCATGTATGTTTGTATATGTGCATTTATATGTGTATTAAATTATTAATGTATATGTGTATGTATGCATTTATGTATGTATGTTGTATGTATGTTGCATGCATATTGTATGTATGTTGTATGTATGTGTGTATGTTGTATGTATGTGTGTATGTACGTATGTATGTATGTATGAACGTATGTATGTATACGAGCATTTGTGTATTAATGTATATGTGTATGTATGCATTCATGTATGCATGTATGTATGTTGTATGTATGCATGTATGTATGTATGTGTGCATTTATATATGTATTAATGTATATGTGCATGTATGCATTTATGTATGTATGCATTTATGTATGCATGTATCTATGTTGTATGTATGAATGTATGTATGTATGCATGTATACATGTATGTATGCATACATGTATGTATGTATGTATGTATGTTGTATGTATGTATATTGTATGTATGTATACTCCGGTGGGCTCCCAGAATAGCGGACCCCCCGAATAGAGGGCCGGCACCGAGCAGTCGCCATTGCTACCAACTGTTCCCCTATAGGCAGGGCTGGTTGCTTAGGAGACTGAGGCTGGTTGCTATAAAGGAAACTTTACTCATACTATGATACGTACGATAATTAATCTAATCGTAGATGTTGATAATACATTGAATACGACGACGATTGGATTTGGTTAATAACCCTGGCGCTTAACCGTGGGAAAATCGCCGATTTTCCCGTGTATTATCTCCGCAACCCTCCCACATTTGTAAAAGCTGACCATGGGAAACTTACAGCACATTTTTTGCTCTAATTACCCCTAGACCTAAGTCCTTCCCGTGCAGGTCTGCACATCGGGCGACGCATCTCGTTGCTCTAATTAACGGTGCTCTTATTTACTTTGAAAGACCGCTGGTTTCCCACGGTCTATAATGTCGCAATTCTGGACCTCTGGCACAGAAAGTGAGGTTTCAGTTGTCGGAAACCTGCAACTCTGACACGAAATAAGTTGATTAAAAAAAATTTTTCCCAAAATTATCCGAGTCGCGCCAAAAAAGTGACTCGGTCGCGTTACCGGAAACACACCATTATTTTTTTTTTTGGCCTTGCCGTATTTACTTACCTTGCCTGATCTGATTTCAACCTCTTTACCTTGCTTCATCTTGCCATACCTTGCCTTGCTTAATATTACCTTACCTTGGCTTTGCTGGTATTACCTCATCTGTTCATACTTTTATTGCCTGACCATGCTCTAGCTAACATTGCCTTATCTCAGGTCTTGAATTCCATTTTTTTTCTTGCATTCCATTCACCGTTTGACTCGATTAGCTCAGCGTAAGCAGCGGAATTAAAGAATTTCATGAATGACTCGTGTTGTTATTTTGCCTCAGGAATAAAGTCAGGAATTTTATTAGAATCGTGGTAGCAGTTCAGTCATGCATGGAGGGAGTCTGTACGTGTGAGCGTAAACAGAATGAAGAAATGAGATTTTTTTCATCGTCTGGGGGTGCTTCGTATTCAGTTGGTTAGTGTGCTGGACTGTCAACCCTTAGGTAAGGGGTTCAATCCCCAGGCAGAAAGACGTTAACAAATTTGAAGCCTTTATTATTATGCATTTTTGAAGCACCATTATGTCGATGGCGCTGTGCAACTGTGAGTGAAAGAATTGCTCAAGGTCCCTACACAGTAACCGTCTAAGGGGGCTCAAAGTCGGTCACCCATGTTACAAGACGAGCACCCTGAGCAGTCGGATATCGTATCCAATGTTTACGCCCCCTATCGAACTCGCCTATGAAATGAGTACACTGACCGTAAATAGACAAAGGGGATTGGCCACCCGCCCTCATATGCCGAGGCTAAGAAAAATGAAGTTGTTAATAATATTCTTGCAGATAGGTTCCTCATGTTTTGGGTTAAATGAACCTCTTGTGATTGAATTTCTTTGAGTGGAATCTGCTTAAAATCTCCTCCAGTGCCGGTTTTGAGTGGTGCCAGTCCCAATCCTGAATAAAGGAGGAGGGCAACGTCAAGGGCCCTGGCAGCCATATATAAAGATGTCCTGATTGGATGCTTTTCAGGGATATCTGCGTGAAGCTGCGGCCTTGAAGCAGATGGGTCGACATGCAGATGCTCTGGCTTCCTTCTGCACTGGACTCGGCTTTGACCCACAGAACAGGGGTATCCTCCAGTCACTGCGAGAGGCGCTGGCGGATTCCACCCTTAAAGGTCAGTTTCTGCCTTTTACCGTCATGTTCAGGGTTAAAATCATAGTCCTTTGCATGAAATTGTTGATTGGCTGATTGGTTAGTTGATTGTGAGTTGATTGGTTAGTTGATTTGTGAGTTGATTGGTTAGTTGATTGTGAGTTAATTGGTTATTTGATTGGTTAGTTGATTGGTGAGTCGACTAGTGAGTTGATTGGTCAGTTGATTAATTTATTGATGGAATCAATGTTGATTGAACACTTGATTGGGTCGGTGATCTTGATCAAGTATTAGCTGAATTGATTGTTTAATTGATTGCTTGGTTGATTACTTGAGATCCATCAGAATTCAACCCGGGATTTCCAATGGGTTTTGATTTTTGATTGCAATTTCAATTGAAGGGACTATTGATACCTTGAGCATTATGATTACAGTACTATAGAAGTCGTTACATTAGATTAGAAGCCAAAGATTAGATTAGGTTAGATTACAGCACTATAGAAGTCATTAGATTTGATTAAATACTGTCGTCAAATGTGGTGAATAAACTGATCGAACAGTTGATTGATTTTCCCACAGATCGATTTACTCCGTTCCTTGATCAGCTCGTTCGACTAAAGCAGGATGAGAATCCGTTCCTGGTGACGTCAGTGATCGGCCAGGAGCTGCTGAAGATGGGCAAATACTCAGCATCTGTGTCGGCGCTGGATGCGGCGCTTCAGATCGGCACGACCAGCCTCCTTCTCAAGGGGTCCGTGCTGTCCGCCCTAAGCAGCGCTCACTGGGGTCTCGGGAACATTGACAAGGCCATCACCTATATGCAGCAGGACCTGGCCGTTGCCAAAGCCATTGGTCAGTTTGGTTTCTGTGGGATTAGGTAAGATAAGGAGAGGTGAGGTGAGGTAGGTTTGCGTTAGGCAGGTTCGGCAATTAAGGTTAAGTTAGGTAGTTAATGTAAGATAAGGCAAGGTAATGAACTTGGAAGGTAAGGTAATTAAGGACAGTTAGGTAACTAATGTTGAATAATGCAAGGTAATGTGTTTTGGAAGGTAAGGTTAAGTTAGGTAATTAATGTAAGATAATGAAAAAGTAAGATAAAGCATAGAAATTCAGGTAAATTAAACGTATGGCAATTAATGTCAGATAAAGGCAGGTGCAAGAATATAAGGAAAGTTTAAACAAAGTGCCAGTAAGCTGAGGTGCGGTAAGTTAATTTGAGGTAACAGCAAAAGAAGGTAAGGTGAGGTAAGGAAGGTGAGGTAGGTAAGTTGTTCCCATGCTTTTCACGTCAGGCTTTCAGTTAGAGCTGCCTCATTAATGCCTGTTCCTTTACAGCGTGGTAAGTTAAGATCTAAAGCCGTGCATCTGTATGCAAGTATGTATGAAGACAGTTTCATACCACCTTATCTTAAATGCACACTTGGCTATCAAGCAGCATGTTTTTAGGTATCAGGAATGGGGCGTGGTGGCTCAGTGGGGCGTGGTGGCTCAGTGGTAAGTTCGGCGCCTTGTGACCGGAGGGTTGCAGGTTCGAATCCCACTCTAGCCGCTGCGTACGGACCTTGGGCAAGTCCTTCACTCGCAATTGCTCGTGGCGCTTCGGCGTGAAAATTCCGGCACAGTATCAAATGCTGTAGTCGGGAGCACCTCTGAGTAGTAGCAGACTTCGAGAGGCGCTATAGAAATATCCGGAATAAATAAAATAAATAAATAAATAAATGTATGTGATATAACTATAGTTTTTGTTGTAACTGCTTCAGGCGACTTGCCAGGAGAGTGCCGATCCTATGCAAACCTCGGCGCTGCCTACTTTTCCAAGGGCAGTTACAAGGTGGCATTTCAGTACCGTCGTCTTCAACTGACTTCCGTCATTCGCCTCAAGGACTACTCCCTCATAACGTCAGCACTCAGCCACCTCGGCCACGTCTGCTCGGCTGTTGGAGACTACCACAGCGCCATCCTCAGCCACAAGCGCTGTGCCCTGCTTGCCAAACAGAAGAGGGACAGACTCGTCGAGGCTCGCGAGATCGGGAATGTTGGTGCCGTCTACCTGGCCAGCGGGGACATTGCCAAGGCTCTCGAATGTCACCAGGAACACCTCGCCATTGCCCGGGAGATCAGAAACCAAGTAGAGGAGGCCCGCGCCTACAGCAACCTTGGCAGCGCTTGTCACTACCAGCGCCAGTTCGACCGCGCAATCACCTACCATGAGGAGGTGCTCAAGATTGCCACACTGCTCAGAGACCAGACTCTGGAGGCGCGTGCCTACTCCGGACTTGGGCATGCGGCAAGGTGCATGCGCGACTACCCAAAGGCCAAGCACTACCATGAAAAACAGCTGGATAACGCACTGCAGACAAAGGACAAGATGGCCGAAGGACGATCGTGCTCGAACCTCGGAATCATTTACCAGCTGCTCGGGGAGTTTGAGGCCGCACTTAAACTGCACAAGGCACACCTTCAAATTGCAAAAGACCTCGGGGACAGGGTCGGCCAGGGTCGAGCCTACGGCAACATCGGAAATGCGTACAGTGTGCTTGGGCAGTTCGAACTGGCGATACGCTTCCACAAACAGGAACTGGCGATTTCGAAGGAGGTGTGTGACAAACACGCGGAGTCTTCGACGCATGGAAACCTCGCGTTTGCATATCAGGCGCTTGGGATGAAGGACCAAGCACTGCACAGCTACAACATGCACCTGTCGATGGCACAGGCCCTGAGGGACAAGGGGAGTGAAGCACGGGCCCTGTGTAACATTGGTAACTACCTCTGCTCAATGAAGTTCTACGACCAAGCCCTCCCGTACTATGAAAAGTTCCTTACTCTGTCGGAGGAACTCGGCGACAAGGAGGGCTGGGGAACTGCATGTCATGGATTGGGGTATGTTCACTATCGCCTTGGGAATTTCGCCAAGGCTGTTGGGTACTACGAAAAGGACCTGGTCCTTGCCAAAGGCTTGCTGGACAAGCCACACCTCTGCCGCGCCTTCTGCAACCTTGGCTTGGCACAGAAGGCGCTTGGCAACTACGACGACTCGCTTGCGTCACAGAGACAGTTTCTTGCGGTGGCATCCAAATCGAAGAACGTCGCTGAAAAGTTCTGTGCGTTGGGGAATGTCGGCGATGTCCTGCTGCACGTCGATGAAGGTTCAGAGGCAATAAAGACATTTAACCGACAGCTCCAGTTGGCGCGTCAGGCCAACCAAAGGAAATTAGAAGCAGTTGCATTGGGCAACCTTGGCAACTGCTGCCGGATGTTGGGTCAGTTGGACAAGGCACTCTCCTACCACATGCAGGAGCTGACAATCTACCAGGACCTGGCCGACAACCCGAGGGGCGAATCACGGGCACACAGCTGCATCGGAAACATCCACATGATGCTCAGGAATTACATGAACGCGTATCGTTCGTACGAGGAACAGCTCGACCGCAGTCGAGAGAGCGGGGACGTGGAGGGTGAAGCATTTGCCTATGGAAACATGGGAATAACAAAAATGAATGCACGAATGTATGAGGACGCAATTGGTTTCTTCGAGCAGCAGCTCGCCCTGCTTGAGCAGCTCGTCGGCTCACGAACACACGCCGAGCGCGGACGTGCGACTCGTAACATGGGCGACTGTTTCGACGCAATTGGAGAGCACAGGGAGGCGATCCGGTGTTACGAGTCTTACCTAGCGATGAATCCCAACTCCCTCGTCGACCAGAACCGCGCTTACCATAGTCTCGGCTGCGCCTACCAGGCCACGGGTAGTCTGCACCAGGCCCTCATCTGCTTCGAGAAACGTCTCGTGATCGCCCACAGTCTCGGTGACCTGGTTGTCATTGGACGCGCGTACGGTGAGCTTGGCTGCCTGCACAGTCTCATGGGGAACTTTGAGCAGGCGATCAACTATCTTCAGCACCAGCGGAGGATCGCGCAGGACATTGTGGATCCAACGGCCGAGGCCGAGGCGGCTTGTGCTCTCGGGGGAGTCTACCACCAGATGGCGGAGTTTGAGAAGGCGCTCGAGTACCACCTGATTGATCTTGAACTCTCTACGAAGATGAGGGATGCGTCTTGCAAGTGTAGGTTCTTAACCTTTTCACTGAACGAGCAGTCATTATCTGTTATAAGCTAACGACTTGTATTATAGTGCCATGATCATAGTGCAAAATGTATCAATCGATGGGAGTTTCAGTTAGAATATGGGTAACGGTTTTTGACAGCCAGTCAGAGCCTGAGATTTTGTCAGTTTTAACTCTCTTCTCTAGTGACTTGTGACATTTTGCAGATTTGAATATGGATTATTTATTTTTAACCCAAAAGATTACACCTCTTGGGTGTGGTTAGCTTCACAAATGTTCAGCCACCAAATGTAGCACCGTGATTATAATGCTCAAGATGTCAATCAGTGGTCTATGGAAACCTTTCACAATTCAATGATTTAGGGAAATTGAGCTTACCACCAGGTGAGTAAATTTATGTTTCATTAAGGTAATTATTTTATCATTCATTAAGGTAATTATTTTATCATTCATTATCACCTGGCTCTGTCAAAATTAGTGCAAGCTAAACAGTGGCAGTACAACAAACGGAAGCCTATTGTTGTTCTCATTGTTGTTGCTATTGTTGATTAAGACAGCTGGACTGATTACTGCTTTGTTGTCTTCTTAAAGGCCGAGCTTTTGGAAATCTGGGCTTATCGAACGAGTCTCTGGGCAACTACGAGGAAGCAGTTGCGTATCAGCTGAAGCTGTTGCAAGTTGCATCCGAGATAAAGGACAATGCCGCCAAAACACTTGCTCTTACAAGCCTTGGTGAGTGTATACAACTTCAGTTGCTCAGTGTTATGCATTTCTCTCTGTGTGATTCTGTCTGTCTGTGTGTCTGTCTGCCTGTGTCTGTCTTTGTCTGTTTGTCTTTCTGTCTGTAAGTATGTATGTATGTATGTGTGTACCTATATATAATTATATATGTAATATGTATGTATGCGTCAGAACCATTCGCCTAGACTACTGCTCCTTTCTCTACTTTGGGCTTCCACAGGTCCGACTACATCCTCTGGAGGGGGTCTTGCGGGCTGCTGCTCGCTTGGTGGGCGGTGTCCCCAAGTATGGTCACATCTCTGCATACATGCGGGATGCCCTCCACTGGCTTCCGATCCAGCAGCGCATTCACTATCGAGTCTCTTGCATAGTGTGGCATTGTCTTCTCGGCATAGCACCAGCTTACCTTCAGCTTACCCTGACCTCGGCCTGCTCTGGTCGCCAATCTCTGCGCTCGGCTTCCAGGGGTGACTTTGTGGTCCCCCAAGCACGCACTTCCACTAGACAGCATAGGGCTTTCTCGGTCGTAGGTCCCTCTCTGTGGAATGGCTTACCCTCTGACTTGCGTTCTCTCCCATGGGACATGTCTAGTACCTTTTATAAGAACCTCAAGACTTTCCTTTTTGACCGGGCTTGGGTCGGGAGCACCTCTGAGTAGTCACCTTGAAGGGGTCTATATAAATTTCGTTGATTGATTGATTGATTGATTGTATCGAGCCTTAAAAAACCTCTTTAAGATGCAGTATCAGGCCCCTGTGAAAGCTCTGTAAAAGCTGCTACAGTAAATGATACATATATAAATTGGTGTGGTAAGGTATAATGGAGGTAGTGCGCCATAGAGAAGCTTTGCTGATACCCTGCTGGTACTTGCATTCAGGTAAAGTGAATTTAAGCAAAAGCAACCTGCTTTAATGCTGAATTGTCGTGGACATACCTTTTGATACAGCGTGTAAACGAGTCTGAATGTATGAAGAGATGATGTTGTGGATTCTGATATTCACCTATACCTTTTACCAGGACGAGTGTACCATGCAGTGGGTCGCTACCCCGAGGCCATTGACAACTTGAGGCAAGGACTGAAGATTGCCCTCGAGGGAAGTCAGAAGGAGGATGAGGCCAAGATACGACATCGCCTTGGCCTCGCCCTCTGGCTGGAAGGCAGTTTCGAGGACTCACAGCAAGAGCTTTACCTGGCGATCGAGCTGTTCGAATCGATGCGAAGAGAATCCCAGTACAACAATGACTACAAGATGTCACTCTTTGAACTGCAGACAGCTTCTTATCAGGCACTCCAGGTATTGACGATTCTAACAACAACTGTAGCATTATTACGATAATTCTGATGATGATTCTTATTGTTAATTTTGACAATAATTCTGATAATAATTTTGATAATTATGACGATAATTCTTATGATGATATTTAATTTTGACAATAAAAAATTCTAATGGTAATTCTGATAATAATTATTCCGACAGATCTGATGATACTTCTGATAATTCTGGGAATTCTTTTGCTGATAATTCTGACAATAATTCTGATGAATATTCTGATGATAATTATGATCCAATGATAAATACGAGGGTGCTTGGCATAATATGTGTAGAAAAATTGTACTGTCGATTATAGCCTCTGTTGTTGATGATGATGACGACAACAACGACGACGTGGCGGGGATGATGATGATGGTGGTGGTGGTGGTGGTGTTGATGATGTGATGATACTTGATGATAATAATTATTGATGATGATTAATGACGTGTTTGAGGACTTGGTCGTTTTCCAGAGAGTTCTTGTTGCCTTGGATCGGCCGGAGGAAACGCTCTTGGTGGCTGAGAGAGCAAGGACCAGAGCCTTCATCGACCTTGTCCTTGAACGTCAGAACCTTCCATCGCAGTCGGACAGCTGGTACAATGGGGTCGACAGCTCACCTGTTACCATGGAGACTATACAGAGTACCATCGACCAACAGAAATGCGCCGTTCTCTATTATTCATTGGCCGCTGGATATCTCTACTCTTGGCTCATCCTGCCTCATAAGGGTATGTAATGTATCTCTGGATTTATATAGCTCCTTTAGCAGACCTCAATTGAGGGGCAGGGTAAGGTATTCCTATTGTACCTATGTCTTATAGTTTCTTATGATGTGGTGGTTGATTCATTGCCATAAAGAATTGGTGCTATATAAATTTTATCGTATGATAATGTGCTTGGACTTGTGCGCATGATATCTAGTTGTGACAAACAGTACGAGAACAGTTTTGGCAATTGCTTTGGTGGCACTCAGTTAACAGGAGGTGAAAGAGGACAAAAGCAGGGGCAAGTGGATGGCATGAGAGAGGGAGAAATGGGGAGCAGCAGGGGATTTTTTCCAGAGGGACAGTTTGTGGAACTGGTGTGCAGAACTAATTTGTTTTGTTGTTGTTCCCTTTCTTGTTTTCAAGTGCTGTTTTTCTATTGTTTTACATTGTTTAGTAGTGTTGTTCGATATTGTTAGTGTTGTTCAATTTTGTTTTGGATTATTTAGTGTTAGTGTAGCATCGTTTGCGTTGTTTAGTAGTGTTTTGTATTATTTTGCCAGGTGTAGTGAAGTTTCACGAGAGCGTTGTCACGGAGTTAGATGAGATTTCAGTTGCCAGTAGTGATGCCCAGAGCATGTCTACCGTGTCGGCTGCTTCTGCCATCACTGGATACATCAGTCGAGCAAGAGAATCGCTTGGCATCGAGTCACACCTGAGTGCTTCCAGGTAAGTCTACGTTTCGTTATGTAAGTCAACCAGTCGCCTGGGACCTTGAGCAAGTCCTTCACACACAATTGCTAACCGCCTTCGATGTTCTATCATATGGTCATGTGTAGATTTTTTAACTTTGGAAGGAGGGCAATATTAAATGCATTTGTATTGTATTGTATTTAGGGTTGTGTATGAATTTCTGAACTTTGGAATGAAGGGAATATTAAATACAGTTGTATTGTATTGTATTAAATGCAGTTGTATTTTATTGTATGAGTATTGTTGTTCGATATTGTTAGTGTTGTTCAATATTGTTTTGGATTGTATTGTATTGTATTAAATGCAGAACTTTGTATTTTATTGTATTAAATGCAGTTGTATTGTATTGTATTGAATGCATTTGTATTGTATTGTATTATTGTATATATGTCCAGAATGTCAGTTACAAAGAGCGAAGCAGATGACAATGACCTTGAAGGTCGTTTGGTTCAACTCGGTGATCGACTGAACGCGGAGAAGGATGTTCTTGGGTTCCTACGCATGACGAACCGCAGCCACGCCTGGAACTCCAGCAGCTTCAGCATCGGGAGTTTGGTCAGCATCGGATCTGGAGCTGGTGATGCGGAGAGGCATCGAACGGCCAGCATCCGCAGCAGAGCATTACTTCAGACAACGAAAGATGATGGAACAAAAACCCCGCTGATCCGGCTCTACGATCTACTCATCGGAGCGATGGAGGAAGTGCTCCCACCAGCTGCAGGATGTGCCGGATGCAAGGTAACGTATGTGATGGCTATAAATGTGAAATCTAAATAAATTTAAAACACAAATAAAATTTGTATTAATGTTACTACCAGGGCTGTAGTCGAGGGTATACGCGGGTATACAGCGTATACTCACCTCTAGAAAAATTTGAGAGCGTATACTCAGGGCTCTAGACGAGGGTATGCGCGAGTATACAGCGTATACTTACCTCTGTAGAGACCGTATAGCCACTGAGCAATGAAATTTTGAGAGAAAAAAGAGAGGTTTTGAAAGGTTTTAGGGCGAATGACTAAAAAAAGTCATCAACTTTTTCAGAGACGAAATCGTAAAAAGTCAGAAAATTTTCAGAGAATTGGTAAAAAGTCAGAAATTTTTCTGAGACGAATTCCTAAAAAAAGGTCTTCACATTTTTTTAGGGTCACACCAGCCCTAGTGACGCCGCTGCTCACCGGTAGCGTATACTCACCTCAAATTTTACCACTACAGCCCTGGTTACTACATGTAACTAACTAAATTATTGGAAGCTGGGCTCCATAGTAGCAGAACATTATTGCTCCTTCTGGAGTCACTGTTCATCAATGTGTCTTGTGATGTGTAATTACACTAGGTATTAATGAAAGTTTTTGAATTGAATTAATTATAGAATTTTAACAAATTCAATTGTAAATAATAAATACAAATATCCTGAATAGTAAAAATTTAATCAATTGCTTGACATAAAAGAGTAGAAGTATTTCGTCTGAGCAGGCTGTCCTGGAATTTGTCAGGAATTCAGTGGTTTATCATTCTATGCTTAGTTCATGAGACACTCCTCTTTTGTGGCGTTTAAGCTACTGTTAAAAATAATTCTTTTGGCTGTGCATCTTTTTCACTGACATTCATCGCGGATGACCCTAGCGTGTAAAGAAATAATTAGATTAAGAATTTTGAACATTTTGTGTGGCACTGAGAAAGTTTCTGTCCTTTACTGTTTGTCCAGGAGTTGGTTCTCGTGCTTCAGGGCGACCTCTACCTCGTGCCTTTCGCTCTGCTGCGCCCCACCCTGTCCGCTGCCTGTCTCTACGAGCGCTACAGCCTCCTCATCACTCCATCCATCCGCGCCATGCAGGCTGCCCAAGCTATCTCCGATCGCTGCCAGTATAACCCCGACTGTTCGGGCGCCATCGTCGTCGGAAATCCAAAGATTCCCGCATGCGTCACGGCCACTTGGCAGTGGCGCCCTCTGCCAGCGACCGAACAGGAGTGTCGCTTCGTTGCGGAGATGCTCGGCTGTCGAACGCTGACCGGATCTGTGGCAACGCGTGACACCGTCCTGAGGGACATGCTTCAAGCGGAGGTGATCCACTTCGCGACGAACATTTCCTGGAAGCTGTCTGCGATGGTCCTTTCACGTAATGGATCGGATCGGCCGGGCAACTGGGATGGAGGATCAAACGCAATTGATGACTCGCTCGATGGACCCGCCCTGTCTGAATATCTGCTTACCGCTGCCGATGTTCTCAACGTACCCATCAGTGCGAAACTTGTCGTTATAAACTCGTCGCACATGGATGAACGTGCTGGTCGGATGAACTCGGATGGCGTGATCGGTCTGACGCGTGCTTTTCTTGCGGCTGGAGCGCAGTGCGTGCTCTTTCCGCTCTGGCCCGTGCCCGAAGGAGCGTCGCGCCTTCTTCTGAGGAACTTCTACAAGTGTCTTCTGCATGGAACTTCGACGAGTGCGGCTCTGGCCGAGTCGATGCGTGCCGTGCGTGCCACGCGCCAGTTCGCGCATCCGTCCAACTGGGCATGCTGGACGCTCGTCGGGAGCAATGTCCGCATCAGCAGCAAGGTGGCACTGATGAGTCATGGCCTCAAGGCACTGCTCAGCTCACCGACAAAGTCACGTGAAGCCATGAGAGTTGTCCTTCATCTGGTCAGTAGATGTCAGCACTGTAGCAGTTAATGTCCCTTCCCATTATTGTCATTGTAACAATGTAGGACATGTTACTGATAAAGCACTAGCCCAGTAACGTGTAGAATACGGGTTTGAGCCTTCCCTGAGATGGATACTGTGTAGGGACCTCGAGCAAGTCGTTTACTCACAGTTACCCAGCACCATCGACTGATGATTGGTCATTAGATAGTGGGGCTTAGCTGTAATTGTAATTAGTAACTTCTATTGCGCCGGTGTCTAATGCACAAGGCATCAACCGATGGCACAAAAAACCAAGCCGTATAATCAGGGCAATATCCAGAAGATCAGTCCTCAAGACAGAGAGGCATCCTATGGTGGATAAGCAATTAAAAGTTTAAGTTTTAAGCTTAATAAATGTGTATAGGGATGTTGAGCACTTCCTTCACTCACAAATGCTCAGAACCATCGATTGATGCTGGGTCAT
Organism: Allolobophora icterica; assembly: GCA_963556255.1. NCBI lineage: Eukaryota > Metazoa > Annelida > Clitellata > Crassiclitellata > Lumbricidae > Allolobophora > Allolobophora icterica. The sequence goes on along the minus strand of OY744603.1, from coordinate 88,724,455 downwards.
TAGATAGTGTTGCTTAATAAATGCATAATTATAACAACAATAATAATAATAAAGCGTTTGTGTAGTACCTGTTTAGAACCTTTTGGACACAAAAGGTTTTATCGCTTATCTTTAACTTATCTTGTAGGTCGAGAAAGCCCTTCATCGCATCCAAACTGGCCAGCGTAATGCCATGTACATGACTCGCTCAAGCATTGAGAACCGTGTCGGTGACATGAGCGGTTGGCAAGACATCTTGGTTGCCATGGGATTCCGGTTTGAGTCCGAAGCTGCCAATGGTCAAACGGCTACTGTCTTCTTTCCAACATCAGATCCCGGTGACCGACTCACTCAGTGCAGTGCCAGCCTACAGGCACTTCTTGGTAGGGCCAGAGTGTTTGACTTCTAGTATTACTAACTTCTATAGTGACAGGCCATAAATTATCTAAGAGAAATTCCTGGAACATTTGATGCTCTGCACTCCCTGAAAGAGCTTTGATAACTTCTATAGCGCCATTTTGTAATGTGAAAGACTTATTTACGTACCTTTTGCAACAGCAAGGGTTTATTAACCCATGCGAGAGACTTTCTATCTCCAGGGAAAATTAGCATAGTCCAGTTTGAGTGCTATTTGAAAGTGCTAAGTGTAGCAGCACCATTATTTAGATGAATATGCCGGCTTCAAAAATGCCAATCTAAACTTATGACCTCACCTTTGCACACTCTCGCCCATGTCTCTGCCCTCTCTTTCTCTCTTTATCTCTTTCTCTGTCTGTCTGTCTGTCTGTTTCTCTTTCTCTATCCCTGTCCGTGTCTTTCTCCCTTTACCTTTCCATTTCTCTTGACCTCTCCATCTCTTTTCTTCTCCTTCCTTTTGTTTTCCCTCTTTCTCTCTGTCCCTAACTTTCCCTCTCCTTCTATGTATCTGGCCCACTCCATCCTTTACATTTCCTTCTCTCTCCATCTCTTTCCCTCTCCTTCCCTTACTGCTTCCTGTCCTATGTTCTGCACTAGTTTGTTCTGGTTAAATGGTTTTTCATATAAGCTTTTGGTTTGTCTAGGTCTAAACATACCATCCCTCATCTGTCTGTCGAAAATCAAAGAACTTCCAGAAGTTGGACGAATCCTGACATCTCTCGTAAGCCTCAGTTTTCAGCATAGATTGGATCAGAATTACATTTAGAATTGCATATCAAATACATATTTTGCGCTTACATTAATAATGAAATTGGTAAATAATAACAGAGCTCCATTTCCTTTTTATGCTGACATGAGTCATTACAGTTATGTTATAATTCCTGATATATTTTTCCGCTTTACGGTTACATTAGTAATTACTTAGGTATAATTTGTAAAACTTTGTAGTTGTTGTTGTCATTTCAGTTGAAGGACTTCCTCAGTCGGTTTCCTCGTCATGGTACAAAATCCAATCCATCGATGACTGTGGGCATTGAAGTATGGAAGCTGTCTGGAATTCACGAATTCCTTGCATCTCTCGGTTTGTTTACATATTCATAAAGACATTTTAAAACATTTAGGCTAGCATAGAGAGCACCTCTGATTGGTTTCATGTAGTGGCACTATATAAATTGTCTTCATAAATCGTAAATAAATCATGCTTATCAATTCCTGTAGATTTTTTGTCTTACCATACCAAAATATGGTAGGCAGGGTAAGGTAATTACTGTGCATGCCTCTGTCAAGACTAGTCCTCCAATGCATGTGCCATGGATTTGAAGGAATGTAGAATGGGGCACGTTGAATCTGGGATTAATAAAAAGGATGCTGATGCTGATGATGAAGCAATGCACTCGTTCTAGCAGTCTTGAGTATTGTAACTCACTTCTCATACTGTTCTCACCAAGCAGATCTGTATAAACTGCCAACAGTTCAAAACGTTTTTGAATAACAAGAACCCCTAAATATTGGCATTTTACGCCAATATTCCATTGATTGCATTGGCTGCCCATTGAGCACAGAAAATCTGCCTGTTAGTTCATGAAGTGCTAACATTAACACTTTAACAACGAGCTGCACTGGTTTCCCAGTACGCACTCGTCGTTAAAGCAGCTGATGGTAGACTTTCCGGTGAATTTTCGACATTGCAGGGTTTGAGTTGGTCGAGGTCGGAAATGATGAGGTGACCGTTCGTCTCGGAAAGAATGCCAGTCGCCGCGTACTCCACTACTCACTCCAGGCACTGATGGCCATCTTTGGCAAGTGGAGAAACTTCTGCCTTCCTGCTATGCAGGGCTGTAGTCGAGGGTATACGCGGGTATACAGCGTATACTCACCTCTGGAGAAATTTGAGAGCGTATACTCAGGGTTCTAGACGAGGGTATACGCGGGTATACAGCGTATACTTACCTCTGTAGATGAAATTTTGAGGAAAAAGAGAGGTTTTCACAGGTTTTTAGGGCGAATGACTAAAAAAAAGGTCGTCAACTTTTTCAGAGACGAAATCGTAAAGTCTGAAAATTTTCAGAGAATTGGTGAAAACTCATAAATTTTTCTTAGACGAATTCCTAAAAAAGGTCTTCAAATTTTTTTACAGTGACACCAGCCCTACTGACGCCGCTGGTCACTGGTAGCGTATACTCACCTCAAATTTTACCACTACAGCCCTGCTGCTATGGTGCCTGTTGTCATGGTAATGTGAATCTGTCGTGACTTTTTTTAACAGAAATGGATATTGCATAACTACCCCTACTGTAGCATTTGCTACCAAAGTTATACAACAGAATGATGTATCAGATAGAAATTCTACATGTGGTCAGTGGTTAGAATGACCGTACTCTGCCTTCTGGTGTTGTATTATTAATAGTGGCACTATTGCTATTATCACTGTTTTTTAGCCAAGGTAAATAATCCTGGTGAGCTTGATTATTACAGTTGGAGCAACGTGAAGTATATTGTTTTTAGCAATAATCAAGATTTTACAAATCCTGAGATTTTAGTAACTTGACTCTGGAACAACAGTGAGAACTTGTCAAGGTCTTTATTCTAATTGCGCAAGTATTATTTTTGCTTCTAATCTCTAATCTATCATTTCTATCTAAAACCCTTGAACGCCTTGTCTCTCTTCAACTTCTTCCCTATCTGGAACAATCTGGGCTTCTACCTCCCTTTCAGTCAGGTTTTAGGGCTCACCACTCCACTGAAACTGCCCTCCTTTCCTTGCTTTCTGAAATTTATTCAGCTGTTGATAGGTCCGAACTCACCCTTCTGGCACTATATGATGTCTCTGCAGCCTTTGACATGGTGGACCACACCATTCTTCTACAGCGTCTTGAGACCTCTTGTGGTCTGAAGGGCCCCCCTCTCCAGTGGTTCCGGTCATACCTGTCTGATCGCACTCAGATGGTTATCTCTGGTGAATCTAGAACTCTGTGGGTCCCTATTAAACTCGGTGTTCCGCAGGGCTCTGTTCTGGGCCCTCTCCTCTTTATTTTGTACACGGCTGGTATCCCCTCTCTCTTCCCCATCCATGGGGCTTCAGGCCATCTCTTTGCTGACGATGTCCAGGCTTATGTCCATGGGCCTCCTTCCTCTCAACTTCTTCTTGTTCAGCGCATCGAAGCTCTTTCTCGTGATCTTCATACCTGGATGTCTTGCAATCGCCTCTCCCTCAATTCGTCAAAAACCCAGTTTATCTGGTTTGGCACTCCTCAGCAACTTAAAAAACTCGACTTTGCTGTGCTGTCTCAAAGGTTTCCGCTTTTCACTTTCTCGTCTAGCGTTCGTGATCTAGGAGTGACCCTTGACAATTCTCTCACCTTTACTGAACACATTTCCAAACTCACTCGCACTTCCTATTTTCACCTAAGGCGCCTTAGAGCTATCCGTCGCTCTCTGTCATCTCCAATTTTCACTTCAATTGTCCATGCATTTGTCTGCTCTAGACTTGACTACTGCAATTCCCTCCTCATTGGTCTTCCCAAAGTCCGTCTTGCTCCTCTTCAGTCCGTTCTCAATGCTGCTGCTAGATTAATTGCCCGTCTTCCTCGATTCTCTCATATCACCACCTTTATGGCAGAAGAACTCCACTGGCTCCCGCTTTCTGCCCGCATCCAATTTAAGGTCCTCATCCTTGTCTCTAAGGCTCAGCTTGGTTTCGCTCCAAAATATTTATGTGACTTATTTCATCGCCCTCACTCTGCGGCTTCTCTTCGTCCTCTTCGTTCATCTGACCGTTTGGACCTCCTCGTTCCCCGTGTCAGGACTTCACTGGCTCAATCTAGGTCGTTTGCTTCCATTGGCCCTGCTCTTTGGAATGGGCTTCCTCCGTTTGTTCGTTCTTCTATTCTCTCAGGTAGCGTCTCTTCCTCTTTTACCTTTCTTAAAACTTGCTTTTTCTCTCGGGGTCTATCGCACTGGGAGCGCTTCTGAATGGCCCTCCCGCTAGAAGCGCTTTATAAATATCCGAATACAATACAATACAATATATAATTATTATATTTGTTTGCCAGCATAGCTATGGGGAGGGGATAGGTGAATGGTAACACTCTTGCTCGAAGAACATAAGGTCTTGAAAGACGCGGTTCGAAACCCGTAAGCTCTCTATAGGTTGGCTCAACCTTCCACTCCCTAAGGGCAGCTGTAAAATGATTGGGCGCCTAACAGGCTGCCAAGATGTGTGTTCTGTAAGATCTTGATTATTTTACTGTCGTATGTTTCAATGTTACTTACTGTGGTTTGTCAGTGAATTTGTCAACACAAATATATATATATATATATATATATATATATATATATATTTGTGTTTATTGAAATGGCTAACAATGTCAAGATCTGGCAGTGCAATAGTGCTGTGAAAGTTGACACCATTAAAGAATATTATTAGTATTATCACTGTTTTTATTTTTTTGCATGCATCTAGTTAATCTTTCCGTTGTGACTTATTCTCAGATGTGCAAGATGCACCTAGAGTTCTTCTCGAAAGTTCAAGCAGCATGGAAAGCCTTGTATCAACCACTGAGTCTGTTACTTCTCCTGTTTCCAATCTTGGAAGCAGTCCGCCTGTCTCTCCACATGCTGCTGTCAAGAAATCCTATTTCAACCCAGCCGAGGTCGACAAACTTCCATCAGCAATGAAGGCAAGCCTCCTCTCATGCACAATCTGGTTTAAGGGTTTTTAATAGGCATATGGAAGACTTGAGATATGTGCTACACACAATAGGTAATTTAGTATAGGACACTGGCATCTTGTCCACTCAGTACCTCTCGCATGTATGCCATTTTTTGCTGTTTAACTGCACTTGTTTCAGTGTATTTATCTGGAAAATTCTGGATATATTATATAGTGCCACCTGTGAACCTATCAACAGGTGTCACCAGAATGCCTGCTTATTGCAGAGGCACTGAAGGAGTTCTTATGAATAAATAATCAAGGCAATTCTGTTCTTTCCACAGAATCTCGTATCGACCGGCAGCAAAAGTTCTTGTCCAAGCGCTTCAGGTCCAGACCTCAATCTACAGCTTGCCCATCAGACGCTCATCCGAAGCAAGTACAGCAGTCCAAGTACGAGCGACATGTCAGACGCCAATACGACCTACGACCCGAAATCGCGGTCAGCGGTCATGTCTGGTCGAGAGGAGGAAGAAAGAGGAAGCAAGCAGCGTCCCGGTCCAATGAGCATGAAGATGCGTTCACAGGGACAGGTATACAGTACATCAGCCAGTGATAGTGAAGACGTCCGGGTCTGTCCTAACAGTGCGGGTCTCCTTGGGGTAAAATCCCGAACAGGTGGCACTTCAACCGGACCACAGGGTGCATTGCAGCCTGGTGGGAGGATGGGTGGGAATGGAGGCCGCCGTATGCGACCCAGAATTCAGGCTTCCGGAAACAGAATAGCTGCTGCAGACCGAGGAAATTCTGTCGCAGAGGGTTTTGTTGCTGGAAAAGACGTGATGGCACTTTCTGGGGAACTATACGACCTGAATGTTGCAATGGACAACTTGACGGATTCTGGGATACAGTCCACTCCAAAGCAGACAGATAGCAACACAGACCACAGCACAGATCGTGAGGACTCGGTGCTCGGTAAGCGGGGAACCGGCATGGTGCAGGGTAACAAAAACCCAGCCACAGGTGGCACTATGACCTTGCGTCATCTACCAATACCTGAAGTGCCAAAGAGTTTGCCTGATTTTGGTACGGTGGCACAGAAGATTCTAGCCGACACAGACCACTGTCGGGAAGTGGTGGAAGCGATTCAGAATGTTCCACGGAACACTGCGTTGAGCGAGCAAGGCATGAATCCTCAAAAATTGCACCCGACTGGCCGTAGACGTATGGATCAAAATGCTTCCCGCATGCTGAATGGGTCAAACGAAGCTGTGCATTCACTTTCGGGCGAGATTAGATCCTTGCCAGGTTTTACAGGTCAGGTCCCTCTGAGCGTTCGTCATAAGCCGGATTCCTCGAGTGGCTGCGAATCACAGATTTTGTTTGGAAAACAACCAGTGTCAAGCTGTTCTAGAAGCCATGGCCAAGCAACGGAAAATTTTCATCAGTCAAACAAAGCATTTGATGCCAAGCCACATTTGAAATTTTCCAAAAGTCAATCGATTGTCCCGGAACGTTGCTTTGTTGCTGGAAGCAAGCAGCCTAACTCTACTCAAAGCAAAGGTTTTCAGCCAAGTTCACAAACAAAAAGTCATAATGCTGGTGATGTCTGCCATACGTTTGGCTCAGATGGAAAATTTTTAAGGCAGTGTGAATCAAAGGTTACTCAACAGAACAAGTTACTTCCAAATTCTGCATCTGACAATTCGTTTATTCACAAAAATACTCAACAGCTTTTATTGACAGATACACCAAAAAACATATCAAGCGTCTTACACAAACCCTCTTTGGCATTTCCTGATGCTGTGTTTAATCGCCCGTTCCCTTCCCAGGAGGATCTTGCCGCCCCATATATTGCCAACTTCCCTCCCACTGTCCTCAAAGACGCCCTGGCAAATATTCCACCTCCACTTCCTGGACGATACCGTCCACTTCTTCCGAAACCCACGACGTGGGATGCACGGAGCTGCGACTTTAATTCACCTCGAAGTCTCCAGAAGGCATCTGCGCTTTTCTTCCGGAACAACTCTGATTGGTCGGCATTTTCACGACCAAAGCAGACTATAGCAAAAGCAAATGAGAACACTCCGAGTCATAGTGAATTGCTGCAAAACCACAACAAAGCACGTTCGAACTTGGGTTATATTTCTTCAGGACTTGGTGATAAATCAACTCTTTGTGGTTTAAACGAAGAATCGAACCTGTCGGACAATTCTTGGGTCGGAAGACCACAACCTGGTTACTTCGAGGGTGAGGCAACTATTCAAAACGTTGAGACATCGAGTAAGAATTCCTTCAGTCGCTTGCGAATGTCGTCAGACGAGAATTTCAATGCAACAGGGGAAGACCAAGCGGTCAGAAACATGCCTTGGCAGCAGACGACTTCTGTGCCCAGTCAACCGAAACAGAATGGTCGGAATGTAAAGGCGGACTATATTGCTAATCCAAATGCTGTCCTGCATGCATCGAGGTGCTGAGTGGCACACAATCACTTGTAGTGGAAGATAGTCTCCGAGTGCAAATTGAACAATACTCAATCGTCAATTGTAAATCTGTGAACATTGCTCTTCTCTATGTTCACCAGTTCACGGTATTATGCTCTTTGTATAAATAATACTCTGTAGCGGCCTTGTAACACGAGTGCTGAAATAACTAGGCTGACGATACGTTCCACAAAGGAAGTTCAGCTTTACAGAATGTTCGATTTATCACACATCCTCATTCTAAGGCAGTCTGTGAAATATGGCTCGTAAGCACAGTTTTACAAGTTTCTGGTGTCTCTTTACCTATATAAGTATATAAGACCAGGTAACAATGTTATTTATTTATTTATTTAAAATATATTTCCCTATGCATTGTGTGCTGTGTAGCAGCATAACATCAACTGATGCTGTGTCCATGCATACATATCAATGTGTGTATTAAGGACTCGCTTGTGATACCTATGTGGTACCATAGGGACTATCTCAAGGGAAGATTAGAACCTGCACTAAGTAAGTCTGTTATGCAAACACCATGTATGTACAAATACAAATACGTAGGTACGTACTGATAAGTAGTTGCATGCGTATATATGCAGTGAAGAGTTCACTGCAACATAGATAAGTACTTGTGCACAGACTTGCACATATAGGTAGATACATCACGCATGCATACCATACATGTGAAATTGGATGTAAACACGTTTGGCAGTTGATGCAGAACTCAGAGTCCATTGACTGAGGATGGTCTAATATGTTAAGTGGAGCTCCGTCTACTGTTAACTGTAAGGAGCTTCACCACAACTAGAAGTTTGATCCGAATATTTCAGAGGCTGGATAGTTGCAACCATCGAAAAGATGGTGGCAACTATGATCTGTGTGATTTCAGATTTAATTTGCATTGCCACCTGTGATTGAAAGTTATATTTCAGTAACATCTGTGATTAAAGGTTGCATTACACTTCTAATACAATGTGATTAAAGGCACATTTTTGTGATTGAAGTTTGAATTGGACCCACGTTACAATGTGATTGAAGGATATATATACATGTATGCTTTAGTACCTAGTGATTGAAGTTACATTATATGAGCTTTACCTTGTGATTGAAGGGTGAATTAGACCGATATTGCTATGCAATTGAAAGTGACTTTTGCATTACTTAAAGATTGATTGCCAGTACTATGTGATTGAAGGTGATATTCACTTTATGTGGAGACTGAGGTTATGTTAGGCCTACATAAGAATACTGTGTTGTTGGCAGGATGTATTGTCCTATTTGCAGTAAGTTGTAGTGGTCTCTGTGACTCGATGAGTTGCAGTAATGTCTTTAAACGGTGTCCATGGTGTAACTAGTATCTGTAGGAATGCGATGACTGACCAGTTCTGGTGAAGATGGAATAATTCGGGGTGCTCGATAGTGTAGTGGTTAGCGTGCTGGACTATCAACCGAAAGGTTGGGGTTCATCCCTGCCAGGGCAGAAATTTGGTTTGAGATTTCTGCTCCACCTGCACCCCCTAGCCAACTCGGCTATAATGAGTACACTGACCGTACACTGTCAGTGGGAAGATGAGACGGAGACGACTGGCCACCCGCCCTCATATGCCATGGCTGCGTCAGGGCTAGCTTAAGGCACTGCTCTTCTTCTGCTAGATTGAATAGGATGGCTGACAGATCAGCAATCATGGCAGCGGTGTAGGGACTTTAAGTAAGTCCTTGACGTCCATTTGCTCAGGGCCATTAATTTATGATTGCCCATTAGACAGTGATGCTATTAATGCATACATGAAGTTTTGCATTTTACACAGCAGTGTTGTTTCGTAGCAGCATCATACTACAAATTATCAGTTAGTGGATGCACGAAGAGCACTTCATGTTCGGTGGATTAGCGAAGATTATGTAGCTCCAATTTTAATAGTTTAATGTTATCGCTTTGGTTTTCAAGTATTAGTTTTACTGACGGACTGTTTCCTAGGACATCTTGCGTTTACAGCCATTGAATCTGGTATGTTTTGCATAAACATGTATTTTGAACAGTTTAATGTTTATTGTGTAGAAATCAAATTTTATTGAATACTCAAATTTCTACTTTTTTAGACACACTAGTTAGAAATATTGTCATGTTTTATACATATCCAGTGCTCGAAATGGACCGGAACGCACCGGAACGCCGTTCCGGTTCGTCAAATGAATTAGCGATTCCGTTCCGGTTCGTCAAATGAATTATTGTGGAAAATACTATGAAATTAACGTGAATGCTCCCATATCTTTGACTAGCGTTCCGTTTCGTAAAATTTTCCATTTCGAGCACTGTACATATCTTTTTTATGGCATTTTTTAAGGAAGACTGATATTATGTGTCCAGCTGCCATATCTTGACAAGTGATAAACATTGTGTCTTTAAGAATGACAATAAATTCTTGTGGTTTATTGTCACTTGTTCAAGATTACTAGTGACAGTGAGTTCTGCTAGTGGTCTCATCTGGTATTCTGGTATATATTTTCATCTGTTATGTTGTCCTCATACGTTGAATTTGTTTAGGAATCTCTCAATTTTTATATTTGTTAGTGATAATAACTTCTGATTATTGCATACATTGTAGCTAGTACGACATCTTTAACTGTGTTGCATATGGCACCTGTTTTTGGTTTCATTCACCCAGTGGTCACTAAAATGAGTTTAATTTGGTGAATTGTTCTCTTTGTATATACTTTTACAGTTTTTGAACCATTGTTTTCAAAAAGTTTTAATAGAAATATGAAGAATTTTTTATTCTTTGACTGTTCCACTAGTACTTGAGGTTGATGGAAACAATACCATAAAATGCAAAAATCTTCATATCAGTTAATGCAAACGAGTCATTGCAGAAATGGGATGCTTAAAATGCATTCCTGGATCTCAGCTCAGCTGTTCAAGAGTTTTGATAGATTAAAATGCACTCATTAATATGAGCTATTCAAGGATTTTGGTAGAGTCAGCGGGAAAATACCAGTAGTGCTTGAAGGCATGCCTGCAGATAATAAAAATCAGAAACTGCTTAAAATAAGTTTAACATTTGCAGATAAGGTAGTTGCATAAGTCTACTATTCTGTGATTTAACTTTAAGCTGAAAACTTGAACAAATACGCCGAACATCGTAAAACATAAATGTTTTAATCATGGTAAATTAAATAATTAATGTGCTACTTCAGTCTGAAATACAGCTTCAAGTTCATCGTACATCGTCACCTTTTGATAACTTTTAATACCAACAGACTACAAAACCGTTCTATGAACTTTTGCCCAGGCATAATGATCGAAAATCGCAGGTGCGCATGGCGCTCAGGGTATCTATAGGCGTCTGGAGTCCTGACGGTTAAGAGTTAGTTTTCGGCCTTGCGCAAAATGTCCAATGATATTGGGGCTCTGCCACAGACCACCTCTAGGGTAGCTTAACGGCGCTTCCTCAGCCTCCGTTGCCGACAGTTTGAGGAAGTGTGCAGTTGACATTGCCGATTATTTCAACGTCCATCTCGATTCCACCTCCATCTCTTCGTCCTTCTGATCTGGTCTTCTGTCATCCTTCTTATCCCTCGGCTCATTACAGGACAACAACAAAATAAACACACACACACACACACCTACACACACACCTACACACACCTACACACACACACCTACACACACACACACACCTACACATACACACACACCTACACACACTCACACACACACACACACACACACACTAGGACTTGGTTTACGGGGTTTTACGCCGCGCCAATGACCCAACAGACCCATGGAGCTTACGGGGTTTTACGCCACGCCAGGGGCTCCATGGGTCTGTTGGATCACTGGCACTGCGTAAAACCCCACAAACCAAGTCCTAGTGTGTGTTAGTCGTAGTACCCCATGGAGCTTACGGGGTTTTACGCCACGCCAGGGGCTCCATGGGGTACTACGACTAACACACACACACACCTACACATACACACACACACCTACACACACACACACACACACACACTAGGACTTGGTTTACGGGGTTTTACGCCGCGCCAATGACCCAACAGACCCATGGAGCTTACGGGGTTTTACGCCACGCCAGGGGCTCCATGGGTCTGTTGGATCACTGGCGCTGCGTAAAACCCCGCAAACCAAGTCCTAGTGTGTGTTAGTCGTAGTACCCCATGGAGCTTACGGGGTTTTACGCCACGCCAGGGGCTCCATGGGGTACTACGACTAACACACATACACACACGCACACACGCACACACACCTACACAGACACACACACCTACACACACACCTACACACACACAAACCTACACACACACACCTACACAAACCTACACACACACATCTACACACACACACACACACACACACACACACACACACACACACACACACACACACACACACACACACACACACACACACACACACACACACACACACCGGCAACACAGAGCCAGCAAATCCACAGGCACCTATAGAAAACACACTAAAACCACGAAAATTATTAACGTTATCATGAAAAGAAAGAGTAAAATACAACTCTCCTTATGGGTCGGGGGCCCTGTTGGTCGGCACCGCACTCACATCAGGAAGCTTTGTGTTTCAGTCTCAAGTCAACCAGGTCAGCAATCGTTGTGCTCAGCTGCTCGTGAAGCTATGCAGGTGCCGCGCTTCCGTAAATGTAAATGTTTGCGATTTTCTATAGCGACCGTAAATGGCCTCGACCCTGCTCATTTTTCAATGAATTGATCAGGTGAGATTTTTCACCACCGCTTGCCCGTTTTGAATGGGTGCCACGCCATTTAATGTCCCTGTGTTGGGACCGTGCTAGCCTGAGATTTAAATTTCTGAAATAAGCCACCTTCGGGAAGCGAACCGCGGTCCGCATGCGCTCTAACACAGAGTCGCATGAGACACACAGCCAACGCTCTTACTGATCCGTATATCAATTCAAACCCGTTGCATCTTATCAAGTTATGGCTCACACCTTCCTCTAGAAACTTACATTGTACTTACTTATTTACAATCTTCAGCCTTGTATATATGTGCTGTTGCATTTAGCTTCATTCAGGAAACATTTTCAAAATGTCTTAAAATGCACTTGAATATCTAGGATAGATGAGTTAGACTGTCATGCGAGCAGCTCCTTTGTGAGATAGCCGACTAAAAGGCGCTATAGTAAGTGGATGGATACAAACATACATAGCTGACTTAAAAGGCGCTATATTAAATGGCTTGACACAAACAAACAAAAATACATACATACATACACATAGTCACATAGGCCTACATACCATACATACTTATATACATACATACATTAAACCACTTCTTGGCCGACTATGCAGTCATGTCCTACCTTCATGCTCGGTCTTTTCAAGAAGATGACAGAGGCCAACTGCACGAAGACACCATCCACCTATATAGACAATCATCACATTATTAATTGATTACCATCAATGATTAGATTACCATAGAACACAGAGGCTAATAACTTAAGACGGTCCTCTACATCGACCTTATATGAAAACGATCCATGTCCACAGAACAATCAAGTGGTAATTAGATAGGTCGATCAACAACACCACTCTCCATACTTCTTAACAAACACGATCGATCCCTGTTACCAAATCATGCTCTCAACATAACAATACTTCGTATAATTCCAATCTCCAGACTTTTAAATCTTTCTATCGACACCTTCTAGATAGCTACGGCTAAAAAGGTTTTATTCCTCACTGGTTCATTCCCGATCCTCTAATCCTCGCCCTCTCTAGAAAACCATAAACCAACTGCCTTATCGAAACCCTTCAGCCACTTCCAAACTCTCTTCCATCTTCTTCAATAGGGGCCTAGCTGAACCGTTCTGTTCTTCTTTTCGGGCAAAATTACTACCCACCGTCTCTAAGTTCCAGAGGACCTAACGGATTTCGACTAGTTCTAATGGCACTTATTCCTATAAGTGACTTAGGCCCTAATTATTCTTTTGCAATGCGATTTTCCTAAAAATCGACCATCGTCTGGCGCTCTGTGCATCATGAAAACGACGCTAGAAAAGTTGTATTAGATACCTTTTACCTATCGATGAATAATGTCATATAGCCTATGCCTTATATTATTCAATCTGTTATTGAATGAAACAATTCTTACGTTTAATTTCGACTTTCTGTCTGCTTTGATGTTCTGCTCGAGGTTTTAATTCGTGTCGATAACTTGACGATAAGTCAATTATTCACCGATTTGCGCTTCTTGGATTTATCAATTCTGACGTTGAATTGCGATCGAATTTTTCGATGATTTCTGGTCGAAATGACAATTTCTTGGCACCATTTGAGTCTTGTCGAATTGCGTCTTCAGAAAAGCACCTAAATGCATTTATCTGATCGAATTTCGACGTTTTTCTGACATTTTCGGTGATTTCTGTACGAAATGTTTCGTCTCGTCTGATCTCTTCCACGTCGAGTTATCTCATGTTTCCAAGGCACTGAACAATTACGTCATCTGAGCAATAATCGCAAAATGGCGTCTTTGTTGCATATTACGTCATAAGTATTGTTGTTTTATTCTTTAAGTAAGTAAGTAACTTACGGGCTATGGCACATTCTGGCCTACTTAGTATTTCCAAAGATCTTAGAGTCGAAGATCTTTGGTATTTCTTCTATGTCCAAGAGAATCTTTACTGGAAGTAAATTGTCTCCTAGCGTAGTAATAGCGCGCCCTCAACGAACTGAAAATAATCTGCTTGCAATGCAAGTCACGTGTACCCCATAGGCGTAATATTCGGGCGATACGATGGTACCCATACCCCACTTTTTTGACTGGAGGGGACCGTACCGCCCGCTTTTCATACCCAGAACAAACAATTCCCATTATTAGGCCCTATTTCTCAGAAGACCCTGGTTTGAGCTCTCAAGACTGAAGACAATTAGGCCTAGCATCATCATCATTGTGATCACCATCATCCTCTGCATGGTTGTTGTTATTATTATTATTATTATTATTATTATTATTATTATTATTATTATTATTATTATTATTATTCAGTTATTCAGTAGCGGCGCCACGATTTGAAAAGTAGAACGGCAAATTACAGGGTCTGGGGGACGGAAGCTTTCAACAGACAAAAAGTGGTAGGCTCTACGGCAAAAGTATGTTGTTGCCATTACCACCTTAAAAAGTGGTACGGCTTTTGAACATAGGCGGCGGCGCCACTGTTATTATTATCCTAGGCGTAATTTGTGGGGGAACGAGGGGTACCCGTATCCCCCCATTTTTTGGACTGGGGTACCGTACCCCCCCCCCCTTTTAAACAACGCCTATCAATATCTTATTGTGCAGAGATCGCAGTATCCGCCTTGCTTCGTGTAAGTAGACAGAGTGACGTGTATGTACCAGCTCTAGGCAGTCAGACAGGCAGACTTACAGCCATACAGGTTATCCGACAGACTGACCGCAGTGACCGGCTCGCAGGCGCCACAGATCTGGGCCACGGCTACACTCTTCTTCATTACCCTTCAGCCGCATATTCCTTCCAAGGAACATTTGATCCCTCAAAACTGAAAAGAAATTACAGAGCACTAGGCCCTTATTGCTATTATTTTGTTACCATTGTTGTTGTTACTGTTGTTATTGCTGTTGCTGCTACTACTGCTACTATTATTACTAAATACTACTAATTTACTACTACTATTACGATTACGGTTATATGTCCAAAATAGCATCCATGCGAATAGCAAAATTGGAGAAGAAATTGGTGCCCCCCACTTTTTAGACCAAAGTTACGCCCCTGAAGGTAGACAAGCTCTAAACTGCAAATGTACTGCAGATTACTGCATTTTGTCAACAGAATACTGATCAAAAATTGGCTCTTATTGCAGCGACCTTGGCCGTGCAGTAGCAACAAACAATCTTGACTAGACTAGGTGACGGATTTTGTAAAAGTACAAATTATATCCACTTCGAGTTGAATTTCAATTAGATTAGTTATGACTGCACGAAATAAAACATGTTGATTATCGCTTCAAAATGAAAAACCTCAACCATTTTCAACGTGACATCACATGACGTGTAATTTAGAAACTGAATGGACAACATACGAGTGAATACAAGAGTCAATGCCTATGACGTAAATTCTGTGACAGCATCAAATCCAAAAGTTAGCTAATCTGACAGCGTGCGATTACAGCGTGAAAGAGAAAATGCTTGCGAATGAATCGGCACCAGTTACGAAACATCAATCCTGGCGAACGCTTTATTTTATGACAGTTTTCGACTTGAGAACAATTACTATAACACTGCGGCCACACTATTCTCTCCGCCGAGAGCTTCATCGATATCACCGTCGCCGTCAATCACTCTCTCTCTCTTCATAAGCACCCACTCGCTCTCGCAAACTGACAAAACACGAAAACGTTTCAACAAATAACAGCGTCAAATATAAACTCAGATATTTACACTATTTACATTCTCATTAAACCAAATACATATTTGCCCTAAATCCCCAAATATGTATAATTTTTCTTCCTTTCATACCCATGTTTTATCCCTCCTCCATTTGTCCTTTCTATGTCTCTTAGCATTTAACCTCTTGTTATCTGCTCTCTCGCCCCTCTGAATATCTGTCTGTTCTCTCCCTGCCGGCCTACCCATCCACGTTATCTGTCTCAAACACACTCTCTCCCTTTCCTCTCTACAGCAAAATATTTTTGACTTTTTCCGAACAAAACTTCCATCCTATCTCCCATTCAATGTGGCTAGTTTCACACAAAAAAGCACAGCTCTGTCTCAGTCTAGTAATACCAGCAGTACTGCACAAACGAGTCAAGACTTTTCTGAACAACGCATGCCAACTGCTAACCATGACAACAGTGCATACACTGCGCGTCTACCTTGAGCACACTCCTCGTCACACATTCCACGTCTTTTGTCCCAACTTTGCCTTGCATTCCATAGTCACGCGGAGTATGCTCGATGCATACCCGAGTGAATTTTGGAATGCACCCAGTCAACTGAATGACAAATTTGAATTAACTTTTGAGGTCACCGTTAAGTTCAGCACGAAATCCTACAACACACGAATTCCACCAATACGTTTACAAAAACAACATCCAAATCACCACAGAAATGTTCAAACACTCTGAAATCTTCGTTCTTGGGTTTACATACCATCTTCATCCAGGCCCGCATTAAGGGGGTGCTAAGGGTGCTGCAGCATCCGGGCCCGCAGTTTTGAGGGGCCCGCATTCTCTGAAGTACATTAAAAAATTTTATTGTACTTGTAATTGGACCCCGCGCTGATGGCTATATAGGTAATCACAGCACCCGGGCCCGCACTAGCCTTAATCCAGTGACGAGGCATTAATCGAGTGTCACGAGTCAAGGACTTAGCTGAAGGTCCTTAGAGCACTGATCGCCTTTGAGGAGGATTTAACTCAGCTCCGTGTCAAGTGATACAAACTCGACCAACAAAAGAGACAAAATTGGTATGATCTAAACAGTTTACATGTGGTAACAAGGGTTTTAATCGGTTCAGAAGACATATTATGGCTATAGTCACCATCACGTACTTTATGAGGCAGCTGCCCGGTTTAAAATTCGTTGATGTTCCTTTGAGGCTCTTACAAAGATGGATGCTGCGTGTCGCTAGCACGCAAAGACGTTCAAACCATACAGATCTTACCCTTTCTGTCACTTCCACAGAGCCCTCAATTATATACACAGTTAAAAGGCATAGACTTCAGAACAGAAATCCAAAGACTGAATGAACGTGGCTAAAAAGACTGCATGACCCAACAGAAACAATCTCATGTTCCATTACACACACTGTGACGTAATTTCGTAATGTCTAGTAATTTGGTCACACGACTTGACGAAAAACTGCCAGAGTATTCTTGATGTGGTGCTACATAAATGACATTAAACCGGAACCGATACAAAGTAACGTCAAGATTACAAAAACCACAAGGCTCGTAGAAATGTAACGTCAAGGTCACACAAAAACACGAGTTTCATGTTGCTCAAAACAAGTTTTGTATTGACAGTCATCCTAAGTCAAAATGAAAACTGATTCTAAACTTAGGACTTTCTATAACACCACTACAACTGGCAATGCACCAACTGATATATATATATACACATATATATATATATATATACACACACACATATACATATATATATATATACACACATATATATATATATATATATACACATATATATATATATATATATATATATATATATATATATATATATATATATATATATATATATATATATATATATATAGTTTCCACTAGTTAGTGACAAGAGAATAATAGATGCTTCACAAAACATCTCAGATGGAAAGACTGGTGGATGTCTATCAGGTTCAACTAAACATTTGGAAATTTAAACAGCATCTTTTAAGAAGAGTTTTTAAGATAAAGAAGCAGGAGGCCTGATTTACATAGTGACGCTAACAGATTTTGTTGCAATGTTCTTCCTATGGATAACAACATGGAATAATTTTATATTCCCAAAGGATCAATAATAAAATAACTAAAATGATATACAATAATAATAATAATTTGGGAGCAAGAACAGCTATTCCCAGAAGCCATATTTGCTCATACACTACTGTCTTGTTTCTGAAGGAACATATATACCTTTAGCAAAGAATAATACTAATGATAATTATGGATCATAATGTACTTTTGTTAACAAAATGATACTAATAATAACTGATAATAATACGTAATAAAAATTATGACAGTGAGACAGACAGAGACAGCAAATAACTCAGTTTCTTACAACCGTAATTAGATCTGTACGTTACAGAACCACTGATTCATGTAAGAGAATCAACGTTGGACATTGGACACGAGCACAATTAATGCATCTCTACCTATGTGGGTTTTCTAAGCAGCGCATTGTAATTTGCCAAACACTACAGTGCATTATAATTCAAAAGACCTTGCTATCCAATGATAAGCAAATCGCACAGTTCCTGTCAGCTCAAAGAACTTCCTGCAAAGACCCGGCTAAAGTGCTCAGCCGAGTTGACAGATCTTTCCTGAAGCATCATCAGGAGCAACGACACCCAAACAGCCACTCCTCAGGGCTTGCATGTGGCTCAACGCGAACCAACAAAACAATGATTTGCAAATGATTTTCACCAGGATTCAACTTAGTTTTGAGTATGTTTAGAAATGCATGTTAAAAAAATTTAAAAACTGCGATAAAAAGATGCTTTAACTCGGCGGGTCATATCATAATTGTAACAGCGTCTTTACAATATAAACCCAATCTGACAATGTGATACCACGGCTGAATAACATTGTCTTCAACCGTTGGTGATATAGACAGATAAAGGACAAGAGGTCTTTATCACTGGTTGCATGGCCGCACATATATAGCGTATGTCAACTTATGCCAACAAATGTATTTGCACACATGTCTAGTCCAAATCAAATGAAGACTAATGGACTTCTTGCACACCACATTCCTTAAAAAGTAATTAAAGTCGAGATACCATAAAGTAGTACCGGTAACACCCTTGTTACACATTTCAAACACAGTGTGCATAAGAGAACTTTCAACTGAACTGCAAATAAGACAACAGCAATTAAACAACTGAACCAGTTAATCAATAAATTTTCGTTTATTACTAATACAAGCTGTCAGAACGCAATTTGCACCATCTACCAATATTTATCCATTGCTCACCCCATTTTTCTTCCTTTCACGAAAAGCCTCAAAACTTACTTTTTCTCATTGGCTTTCAAACATCTGGATAACTAATTGCTCTTCACCTGGCGACTGAATAACCATGCCTCAGATTCACAATTTTGTGCGACTTTATGTGCGTTAAAAATGTTCGTAATAATAATAAATGGATAACCAATTGTACTAGAGGTCAACAAAGACAAATTTGCACAACAGACCATGATTGAACTTCAGATGAAATGGTGAAAGGCAGATGCATCAACACTTAGCCACTAAGAATACAAGACTCGAGATTGCCGCAAAAATGAACTTTGCTCTTCTCACAGAAATGATGGCGTGAAATTTAACTCATTTGTATACTTCAACTGTGGGTCAGTGATACTAAAATGACTGCTTTTCACATGATCTAGCAATATGAAAGGAATTTGTGTGACTGCTTCTCACAAGATCTGGTATTTCCACATGAATCATCAATACTACATGATTCACGTGAGTCAGTGTGACTGCTTTATGCATCAAACAGTATTTTTACAAGAGCTACCCAACAGCATTTGCACAAACCTTGCAATATCACATGATTCGAAACACAAATGTGCAATAATCATGTGCAAATCGGTATTTTGTGAAAGAAGAAACATTCTAAAGAACACTTGGCTGCAAGTGCCGCAAATAAACTGGTTAAACAGGTTAAATCTAATCGACCTGGTCTTGTCAAAACCAAATCAGGACCACTTGTTTTGTCCAGAAGCTACTAAGCCGAAATTGAAAGGAGCTGAACTATGGTAGAACTGCTCACCTTCTCAATTTCTATGTTGGAAAATATTTTACAGCCGTTTTTAGTCAGCAAGATGTTTCAGAGCGAATTTGGAGCCAATTTCAAGGCTTGAAGTTGCCAAAACCATAGCCTTCATCCGCGTTTCTCAGTCAGTTTTCCCCCATACAATTCTCCATACAGTTTTCCCATACAAACACAGTTATTACAGAATCAGTCCCCTTAAGTCAATGGTGAGAAACAGCTACAGGTATAAAATATTAATGACTTAGCAACTGTACTTTCTCAGTTTTCTTAGCCACGGCGTATAACAGCGGGTGACCACTTAATCAATAATCTTGAAATATCTTTGTAATGCCCAGGATTTGACAGGCCAGTATGCTAACGCCTAGAATACGATGCCACTCCTATGCCACAATCCAACGATACACCTCCAATTCTAAATAGTAAAGCCAAACTGTTTAACATCATTACTGGTTTCAGAAATTCAAATCAAAGATTAATATGCAAGAACACAGAAAATCATTTTAAAAAAACATGACTTTAATGAACCACTTGAGAAGCTCTTACCAATAACACTCATCAGGAAATATAAAGATGAATCGGTGGGTGATGCGCTGCCTTAAGTTCTGGTGAAGTGTTAAAAAGTACGATCATTTCCAATCTAACCTGACAATGTTACGTGTCCATAATGTAATTTTGCCTTATCATTAAAACTGGGAAAATATAAAACATGTGCTATATAAATGCATTATATTACAAAGCAAACGAGTAGTTTTGATACTAACAGGTTTTTAGTTAGCGAAGCAAATACTGATTCTGAAGTTCCACCAGTTCGCCCACTATAGTGACAGATTCACTTCAACAGCCGTGGGTTTGTTGCGACAGATTTAAAACTATAACTAGCTTAATAGTGGTCTATTATTAAAACGCTGACCATTTCTATGCTGTGTCTTGGGCTCAAATCTAACAGGAGAATCTATATTTGAACCGTAAAACCCGACAGAAAATTCCGACATATGAGCAGGAGAATTCACTGTCGATTTAAAAGAACCTAGGAGAGAGACTTCTGACTCCAGTGGAAGAATTTACAGTTGAACTGTAAACTCAACTCATTAGCAGAATTTATTGTCAAACGGAAATGTCAACTCACTGTCTGTCAACTCTCAATCAAATGTCAACTCTAGTCTGATACAGTATCAGACTAGTTCCAGTGCTTGATGCTTGACTTGTCAAGTCAAGCATCAGATGCTACTCTTCAACGTTCACCGCAAAGACAAGCACCTCAACAACCCTTAATGCACAACTACCTACAATGCCATCTATTAAAGCATTTGATACTGGTGCTATAAAAAAAGAGAAACACAAGAATTAATACATCATGGAACTGATGAAGATATTAATAGTAAAAGACTGGAGCCAATGCAAGATTCTCCAGACATTTTCCCTTGCGCTTGTACACTAATTATTCACAGTCCTAAGAGATGATATCTACCCTCGGACTAAAACTGGTGGCAACACTAATAATTGTAACATTATTAATAATAATAATCATAACAACAGGAGAAATAGTGATAATAATAACCATAATTGAATCCACCAATACAACAATAATAATAAAGATAGTTAAATTACTTGCAGAATTCATTGTTGCATCAACTGTCTAACAAGACCAGTACTGATATTTCATTCGGCTGACAATTTAGTGAACTCCCGTCGCCTTTCTGAATGTCATTACCAGCACACTGTCCAATCAGACACCAGAGTATGCCATGAATATAAATACTCAAGTATGTCAAACAAAACTTAGTAAAATATTGTTTGTCTCAGGCTACGCCTTAAACCTCTCTCTCATCAAAGTATTTCTTTGACCCAGCATACACAGCTGGGACTTTGTTGCAACATACAATTCATCATAGCTTGGCCACAAGCGCCTCAACTGATCGCCTTGTTTGATTCACGTTTTCTCAGCAGCAATACAGCTGAAAGTCTAATGATGATATGAAAAAAGATGTAATGTACAATAACTGCCAAACAGACATGGAAACTACCTTAGAACTTATTAATGGTTGTAACTTTAAAATTACCTCACCTTGCTACATATGTAAGCAAGGTACAGTAACGTAATTACCATAATCACTTGTTTGCTACTTGCCTCTCCTAACAATAGTCCTTCCAAGCTAGGTCCTATGGTCCCTCTGGCTGAGGCACAAACCAGACAACAACCATCCAAAACTCAGCTGCTTTAATATATCAGGTTGCATGCTGCACACCTCAACATAAAATTGCACAACTTAAAATGACATAGGAGAATTTGAACCCCATACAGGAGATAGATAATCAACCACCCACTTCCTCTACAACAAACTTGCAAAATATTGGCAAGACTTGCAGCATCCCAAAGAACCTATACCTGGGAAACACCTGGGCTCGGTACAAAGGTCTCACTGTAGTTAGTACCGGGACTAAATAAACGAGTTTTATTGTAGTTAGTACCACAGTTAAATAGAGCTTTTACTGTAGTTAGTATCAGCCTATCAGGGTTAACGTTTTTTTTTCTCACCTTAAGACTGCCCTTGACTGCAATGGGGTCAGGAGCACTTCTGAGTAACTGCCTGGAAGAGGTGCTTTATAAATTCTCATAATGAATGAACTACTGTAAAGTTTACTGTATTCAGTGCCTTCCTCAAATCAGAGAAAGCCAAGGTTGGAAAATCAAGGAAACCTTCTCGTCTGCAAAAACAGGCAAACCGGGCCAAAGAGAACGCACTCACGAAACAAGAACAAGAAATCGCTAACACGTCACATTTAGAAGCTAGTCCCGGGATTTCCCGGCTTCAACGTCGAAGTCTGCCAGTGATCGAACAACTGGCAGGCGTTTGGCGACAAGTCCGACTGCAGACGATGATGACTTCAGATTAAAGTTTCGAAAAGCAAAGATCCATTCATGCCGACTGCACGAATTGGGGCACAAATGACACAGTTCTGGATTGAGTGTGTTTGTTCGTCGGATTATCCGTGCGTCTGTAACTCAAGTGATGGCAACGTAAAATGAGAAACAGTGCAGATGAACGACTGCACAGATTTTCCAGTTACTGAAGATGAACCTAGAAGACGGACTCCGCACTGCGCGATAGCTGAATCGGGTGTGAAGGACTGCGAGCAAGTCGTTTCTTCGGGAGTCGATCGAGCACTTTGAGCAGCTCCTTGAAGTCGGTTCGCTCGCTTGCCTTATATGCCCAGCACTGCATCAGAATGTCCTGCAAACATCAAAACACACCAATATATGGAGAGAAATGAACACAAAACATCAAAACACGCACAGAGAGAACACAACATGTACAAGTATACCTACAAGTACACCACAAACATACTGAAAGGCAAATCCAACTAAAAGACGTGTGCATTATAAAAAATGAAGCAGGTGAAGTCTCTTGGCAAATGGCAAAATAAAATTTCTGTCACCAAAACCCGCACACACAATACAGAGTACACACAATTCATCCTCTTTACAATATCAAGAATCCTCACAAACTTATTGTCCCTAGGTCACTCTTAAATGTCACAGACACAACGGCATCCAAAAACCCTTTTGTCACATTAAACCACATTATACGCCGCAGATTCTCAATGGCTAAACGCCTTTCTTTCTCACCTTTACGTCACGAGAGACCTGATTGTTCGTCAGCGACTGTTTCATGCCTTTTCCGACTTGCCAGATGATTGCTTCCGGAGGCTGCTTCTTAAAAGGCCACTCCCCACACAACAGCTCATACCACACAGTCCTGCAATACAATTCCATACAATACAAACAGCATATGTAAACATTCCACAAAATACCATACACAACAACACCAAACCATACGACACCTTACATAACGATACAATATAATACGCCATAAAAACATATTTTGCAATACAAAATACATACCATACAATACAAAATAATACCACAAAAAACATGTCCCACAAATACCATGCAATATCACTCCACATAATAAAACACCATACAATGTCTGCATGTGTTTGAACACTTATTAAGTGCATTTAACTACAATACCATACAACTCATATTTGATAATGTCTCCTTACAATAGCACTCAAAGCATCTCCGAAAAGCTCGATATAAGCTTGATATATGATCTCCGTTACCAGTGCCGCGTTCAAAGAGAGCAAGATATGCCTGCTTTAAATAAAACAAACCTTTTCAATTTCAAACGACACTGCCAGAAATTGAAACCTCAGAAAATCATTCAGTTGGCTGGAATGCCTCCTTAGTATGACTGTAGTCAATTTTTGCCATGAAACTATATTTGTAGCTCAGGTAAAACACTAATAATACCAAAGACTAGCAGTAATTCTTGAGTATAACTGTTGCATTAGGGCTTAACTATACTGACCCAAATGCATAAATGTCCGATGCATCAGTGAACGGAAGGTCCATTTCTCTTTGGTTGCCTGCTCTTAAGGACCGCATGATCTCCGGAGCGAGGTAACACAGCCAACCCGGAGGTATGCTCAACCACCTCCCTTTCCTGTCGAAACAAACAAAATACAGGAACCTACTCCATGCTGGTGCAATCACCAAAAGGTGAAGCAATCATAACTCAGAAACGAACACAAAAATGTACACTATTTTACATTACCTACAGCAAAGTAACATAATGAATGGTAATAAGGTTACTGAACTGAGAAAAGTCTGCTACTTCTAGTTTATATGCGGTGTATACTTGTGCTTCATAAATCTTCACATATAATAATAATAATAATAATAATAATAATAATAATAATAATAATAATAATAATAATAATATAATAATAATAATTGTATTTGACCAATGCACCTCTTGTTGCAGCTCATACCATGACAGTGTTGGGCTCTTGGGCATTTTCAGTAGTTGGTCCAAATCCTTGGAACTTGCTGTCCAGCTCAGTACAATCTGTCAATTCTCTTAGGCCCTTTAAATTACTTACCCACCGTAGTCCAACATCTGGTTTCTCTGATCTTTCAGAACCTCAACAAGGCTTCCATAACAATTTATGATTTTTGATTACAATTTCAATTGAAGCAACCACTGCCTTATGCCTTGTGCATTACAATACAAGTCATCAGATTAGATTAGATTACACCTTGTCACCTTGTGCTGTCAGCTCGTGGAGCTCTAGCGATCGTCCTGGTGAACACACTCCACCGTCTCCTATTCGATGACAAGTCTCTCAATTCCGCCAAATTCATGCCAGTTACATCTTGTATCTCATCCATCCATCTCCTCCTTGGGCGACCCAGTCTTCTCCTCCCCTCACCGCACGCCAGCATCATTTCCTTCTCCAGACCATCAGATCGCATAACATGTCCAAAGAACCTTAGCTTCATTCTTGTCGCAGTTTGTTTTAACGACTCTTCATTCTCAACTCCAATCTCCTCTCGTATTGATTCGTTCGTTCTTTTCTCAGTCCAAGATATTCTCAGCATCTTCCTCCATATCCACATTTCACAAGCGTTAACCTTATTTTCCATGTTCTTTGTCATTGTCCACGTCTCGCAACCGTACAGTACCGTAGGAAAGATTAGTGCTCTCACGAGCCTTTTTTTGGTTTCTATGCTCACATGTTTGTCTTTCCATATCTTTTCCAGTCCGGTCATTGCAGCTTTCCCTATAGCAATCCTTCGTTTTATTTCTGGATCACACTTTCCCTCCTTTCCAACCAGTGATCCTAGGAATGTGAAGCTTTCTACCACCTCTATTTCCTCTCCGTCTATCTCAAAACTATCCCAATCTGCTGTTGTCATGACCTTTGTCTTCTTTATGTTGAAGTATAAACCAGCTTTTTCACTTTCTCTCCTGACCCTTCTTATCAGTTCTGCCAGATCCTCTTTTCTTTTTGCCATTAATGTTGTGTCATCCGCGTATCTAAGGTTATTCAGTGTCTTTCCAGCAATTTTTACTCCCTCAATTGCCCCCTCCAGTTCTGCCTTTCTCATTATTCTTTCAGCATATAGATTAAACAGGAATGGAGACAAGATGCATCCCTGCCTCACTCCTTTCTTGATTCTGAAATTGTCAGTGTCTCCGTATTCTGTTCTTATCACCGCTATCTGGTCTTCATATAAACCCTTTAGTAACATTATCAGGTGTTTCGGAATTCCCATTTCAAGCAGGGTTTTCCACATTAAATCATGGTTAATGCAGTCGAATGCCTTGCTATAGTCAATGAAACAGATGTGAACCTCCTGTCCATACTCCCTTTGTCTCTCCATTATCCACCTCATGTTGGCTATATGGTCTCGAGTTCCACGAGATTTCCTAAACCCTGCCTGGTTCACCGGAAGTTCTCTTTCAATTGTGCCTTCCATTTAGATTAGATTAGATTAGAAGAACAAGGGAATCTAATATAATCTAATATAATCTAAGATTAGATTATATTAGATTATATTAGATTCCCTTGTTCTTCTGTAAACAGTTGAGGGTCACCTAGTCTGCTTGTAGACTACTTATAGTTTCCCTACATAAAAGCCACAATGAGATGCCTGCAAGCATATCAGACACTGTTAGCTGAACATTATGATGCCTCACTTGCAACATGCCATAGAAAATAAGCAATTGTTTGGCATACGAACCGACTTCCATGGCAGAGTTTTGTGACACTGAACAGGCCAAAGTCAGTGATGACGACTTTTCCGCTCTCGAGGAAAACATTCTTGCTCTTCAAATCTTTGTGTACAATGCCCTTAGCATGTAGGTATCCCATGCCCTACAATGTAGAAGAATAACAGATGAAAACGTAAAGGCAACACACATTTACATGGATGCAACGTTAACTTTAGAATATGGATTGATTCCAATTCACCATTCACCTTGTGACACTGAGAGTGCATTTTCAGATCATCATTGTGGAAGAACTTTGTGCAACGCTTACCAGCTGACAGTTTATGGGAAGTATTACCAAATTTCAGTTGTACGGTTTTGTAATTTAAAATTACTTAAAATTACATAAAATTTGCTGATGCTTATAAATAATAATAACATCAAGAATAATAAATAATAACAAAGAAAATCAGGCTCGGACTGACCTGAGCAATCTGCGAGGCAATGATGACGATTCGATTCATTGGAAACTTTTCTTTCCTCACGTGAAGTTGCGTGAACAGAGTCTGACCTTTACACAAACTGCCACACAAACCATCATCATCACCATTACTATTATTTATTATCATTCCTATCTTGATCATTATCATCATTAATCTTTATGTTCCAATTATCATTATCTTTATCAATACCATGATTATTTATTTTACTCCAAGGTACAAAGATCCCTAAGTGAATTGAATATTAGCTAAGAAGAATGGAAAACATCTCGAAATGCTCTACCATTATTATCATCTGTACCCAAAGTAAGTTCCCTCACAAACCCAAAGTAAGTTCCCTCACGAACCCAAAAAATTATTATTATCTGTTACTATTACTACATTATTATTATATTAGTATTATTATTGTTATTACTATCATCATTTATCGTTAACCCTTCAACTATAAAGATCATCTAACATATCATTAGGATTATCAATAACTTTTATTACCTGTTTTACATGTATTGCTAATATCATTTTCATTATCCTTTCAACAATAATAATAGTAATGTTACTAGCCATTAACTTTTATTATTATTAATTACACCAAGACTCATTATAACCCACCTTCCTTAAAACATGAATTTTGATAGAATACACATTTGGGTATATGGATACAACGTTAACTTTAGAATGCCAACAAAATTTGTTTATGAGATTCTGAACTAAACCTTGAACAGCAGCTCCCCATCAAGTTCTGGCAGAGCCAACTGGAGAGATAGCAATTATGATGATTTTTTGTTATTGTGCACTATTTTTACAGGTCTTAACTACATCAGGTGTCTTTAAACATACCTGGTTATGATAGCCAACCGAGGAGGAGTCATGCAGGCGCCCATGAAGAGCACGAGATTCTCGTGACGCGTCTTACGCAACATGGCTACCTTCAGACAATAACACCACAAAGCTAATCGATAACAGTACCAATAGTTAATATCAAAGTAATTAAAACATACATTTGTAAAACGTGGTGGGTATTTTATGCTAAAAATATACTGAAATACTTTATAAAGATATCTTTTGAAGCAGATTCCAGTACAGCAATATAATTCAGAACAAGGCTGTGTTATACTCGAGTCACACGCTGATGCTAATTAAACTTGAGATCCATATCCCGAAGCATAAACTAACCAAATCTGCTACAAGGAGCGTCTGATAAGCTCTACCAAGGGCTATATACGTGATGTTTACCAATTACAATTACTAGTGCACAGGTGAAATTGCGAAATGCACTTAAGCAGTTACTCACTTCAAGCTTAAAGGCTTGCAGTTGAGCTTGGTTGTCCATGTCAGGATCCATGTTCAGCACTTTAATAGCTACATCACCATGCCAGTTACCTCTGAAAAATATTAAAAAAACAATAAAAAAATTATTACATAAAAAGTGTAAAAGATTGCAGAATTATTGCTAAAGGTTTATATTGCTGAAAGTTTAAATTACAAAACTGCTTCTACAATACAAAACTTCACAGATGCCCTAGAAGCAAAGATTACCCCCATCAGAATCAACATCAGATTGTTTATTTTTCAGCCGGAAAATGATGCACACAACAGATTCACCAAATCTAAGTTAGATAAATCACACAGTAACATGGCAGTCTATTCAGTAGAATGTTTTGTCTATAATCCAACAACTGCGGCTTCGAGTCTGCTAAGCGGATTCCATGTAACAACCCTGGGTAAGTTGCTTGCACATAAATCAGTATAAGTTAGTCATTTGGGAAGCAAATGGCAAGTCCCATGATGCCCTGGCCTCGTATCCAGAATCTTAGGCTTTGTTGACTCGCAGCTGGGGTCAAAGAATAGGAAATGAGCTCCTGCCCTATATTCTGTTATGAAACATGGGCCTTACTTGCTTTTACTTTAATTTAATCTATATACAAGTGCCACAGAATACCAATCAATCAACCTACTTGGAAACGATCCCGAATCTTCCGATACCGATGACGTCTCCAACGATCAGTTCATCGTAAGGAATGTCCCATTCTTTGAGTGCAACAGATATCTAAACATAACAAGAAATCACCAAGTTAACAGAGAAGGTGAAGAGTAGAATAGTAGTCCTTTAAGCTAACACAGAGAGAAAGAAGACGTGGGTAAGAAGCATTAGCAACATACTGCATTTACATACAATTCCAATCATAATTTGCAATTAGCATGCAGCAGGGAGATAACTTACGCTGTTGACTCTCGTCCAATTTGGAGCAATTGGTTCTTCTGAGCTCTCTTGTGAGTCGACTCGATCGAGCAGCACTGCCCGCTCCGATCCACTTCCAGTCTGTAACACAGAACAGAACAATGATCAAATAAGTACGAAGAAAATACAGGAACAATTCATCAGATGGGTACACGACGTGCCCTCGAGTACAGACGAGACAAAATGAGAAACTCAGGAATGACATGATAAGGCAATGTCGCATAAGGAGATGAGAAGTATGTACATATCAGAGTTTACATAGCACTTTTAAGAACCTCTGAAAAGCCCAGGAATCTCTCAAACGCTATGGTGTAACAAGAAAAGATACGAAAAGTAAAGACAAGGCTTTGAGACAAAATATGAATACGGCAGAACGTTTAGCTATTCATCGGATCATCTAATCATATAGGTGGTATGTTGACTCTGTTGGTGGTGCTGTGTGAATTTCATTAGGTTACAGTGAATTGCAATGCACAAAGAGACAGACCTAGGAACATAACATCAATAGATAACCTGTACAGTCTGGCAAAATCCACACAAAGACATGAGCTGCTGTAAACTTACATCGACCAGTGTCTTATCGCTTTTGTCGCTGTCGTTAGATGTGTTCGTATTTACTACATCCCTAAAATCAATTCACCAGAACAATCAATCAACTAAAACAATCAACCTCAATAATCAATCACCCAAAACAATCAATCACAAAAAAATCAATCATCAATTATAATCAATCACAGTTACAATCAATCAACCACGAAACAAATAAACCACCAATTACAATCAATCAACCTCAGTTACAATCAATCAACCTCAGTTACAATCAATTCTAGTTACAGTCAATCAACCACAACAATCAATTAACCACAAACAAATCAGCCACCAATTACAGTCAAACAACTAGAGTTACAATCAATCACAACAATCAATCAGCCACAAAACCACCAGAACAATCAATTAACCACAATCAAAACTGATAATTTATTGGTTTTTCTACAGGTCAATTTACAGTTACCAAATTTTTAAATTCAAATAGGGCTATAAACAAATTGATGTGACTGACTGATTGATAAACCATTAGATCAACTGACAAAGTAGTACCCATTGTGATGAACCATAATAAGCCAGAGCCTCATGACAACACATAGCACGAGTTCTGAAATAATGTAAGTAGTAGGGTCATTGCACCCAAATTTACAGGGTGTTCAGCTTTAAAAGCATTGTAACAGGACAACCTCGTAAATTGTTAATTGCTAATTAGTAACTTCTCAACTTCCGATGTACACTGCACAAGGCATCAGCCGATGGCACACCAAAACCTGGCTGTAATCATGATGTTGTTATATGGCGTTTATTACATTTCAGAGACAGCTTTATAAAATGTTTTCAGTGCACAAAATTTATACACCATATAAAAGGCACTGAGGCCTAAATCTAAGGCTCATCTCTTCCGACTTTCTTCCCTACCATAGCCTGACTTCTCATCCCCCTAACCCATTAGATTTCAACCCGGCTTCCAATATAAATTTTTATTACAGCTTCCCTTGAGAGTGGCTGCCAATTGATGCAGAGCCATAGAAGTCATACGGTTCAATCAGAATAGACATAGTCAATGCTTACACGGAGGAAACAGAGAAGGTTGGATTACTGCAAGCGTTACTAAGAGATGAGTCTTCTTTCACCGATGTTGATGGATCTGCCAAATAGTTAACATTAACTGCTATAACAGGAGTTCATGGGTTAAGCAAAAAAGACTGAAAAAACACACAGGAGCATAAAAAACTGCAGTTAGCACAACTTTTTTAAGGTTCAGTCAACATTAGAAGTGGGTCAATCAATCAACCGGTGGTTGTACATTCTCACAGTTCCAATAAATCCTTAAGCTGGTGTAAGGTATCGGTAAGTGCATGGGACATCTGAATATGACAACTTGTATGTATGTATTAATGCATGTAAATATGTATGCATGCATGCACGTATGTCCAGTATGCATGCCTGACATTGCCTGTATGCAATTTTGTGAGGTACTTAAAAGGCACTATAGTAAGTATCCCCAATTCCACATACATATATACATGTATGAAAATATGCACTGGTAATGTATGTATCTATGTTTGCATGTATAAATGCATGCATGTATCACTCACTATGTATGTACGAACACATGTTTCTGAACACTTATATGGCATCTTATAAGGACTCAGCAAAGATGATAGGTACAGTTTGTGGTAAGGTACATAAATAGATATCATAAGCTTTCTGAACAGCTTACACAACTAACAATTGCATTTTCATATCAGAAACAGCAGGAATTGAACTATAGACATGGAAGTTCCCAACCTGCACTTTACCAATCAACCGCTGAAATGGTAGAAGCACAACATCCTAATCTAATCTAATGATTTATATAGCACCATAAGCATAATGCCCTTAGAGGCATTGATCGATGGTCACTTCAAGGTAAATCGTAGTCAAAACCATCCATAAAAGCCTGGTCAAAATGTGCTGGTAAATACCTGGAAATCGGAACTGAGTGTCTGAACCGTAGCTGGAATACTCCAGAACGCGGGACTGGTGTGCCGGTGATGAGGGACTGGCGTAGTGAGCAGGACCACTGGCGACGGCAGGAGATGACGGCGTCGACGAATTACACGACGAAGTGGCCGAACTTGAATCCGGAGCAGGGAAAGCTTGGATGCCGACAGTACGGTCATAACTGGCCAACCGACGGCTCAAATCTGGAGAGCCTAACAGAAACAAAG
The DNA here is from genome assembly GCA_963556255.1 of Allolobophora icterica. Lineage (NCBI taxonomy): Eukaryota > Metazoa > Annelida > Clitellata > Crassiclitellata > Lumbricidae > Allolobophora > Allolobophora icterica. Next base: position 88,692,361 of record OY744603.1, on the reverse strand, counting down.
CAACACATGAAAGCACTCTGGCCTAGGTTAGCACATTGCAAAGTATACAGTTTTAAATGGTGCTACATAAATATGCATGTCCAGATATGTCTAGATAATCGTAACCGTAAAATCCACGTAACTTCTACAGTGCTACTCTAAAGCAAAGCGCAGGGCACCAGCTTATACCACAAGTGCCGAGAGACATGCATAAAATTGCATATGCATATGGACGAGGTACATACATAGTACATACCTACATACATACCAACATACATACCAACATACAAGCATATACGTGAGTAAGTATACTATTTATTGTACCAATTACAAAACCACAGTTTGGTGTACATACATCTAGACAAAAAACAACATTCTTATTATAAACGCTATACATGTGAAATTGCCTGTGAGAGGGATAAAACGGTCATGCTGTCGCAGGCACAGAGAGTAGCGGAACGACTTGGTCAGAGGGAGCAGCCCATGAAGTACGTGGTCCGGGTTTCCTAGGTTCGCAAAGAACCCGGGTCACGTACTTCATTGGCTGTATATGTATGCATAGGTGTGTACTTACAAACACATATAAATACATGCATACATACCTACACAAATACAAACACTAACGTAATCGATATGAAAATAATCAGAAAACACAGACAATAATGCTAATTAATATACAAACAATTCTTACCATCATCTTTATGCATAGATGCCATAATAATATCTAGCAATTCCTCCGGAAGGCCACAAGATGGAGCAACTTTTGTCGCGCAGTCACGATGATATTTGATTCTACAATCACCAAGTCAAAGTCTAAGTTCTAAATCCAACCGATTACGCACAAGTAACAAGCAGTGGTACTACTCCATCGGTCGTCCTAACTGTGGTGAAATATGTAAACAAGTAAGCACTTACACTTAAGTAGGCATATATATAAACAAGTGTTTAATTAAGTATTTTAAACCAATGGTAACAAAAACGTCCAGGTATCAGTCTATTAAATCTATATAATACTAGCCATTAACACATAAAAGTAAGTAAGTAAGTATATTCTTTATTGAACTGCCTGCAAACGCACTGCGGTTTACAAAACACAAGCATACAAAACAAGGTGCAATAAACAGAAAAAGGAAAACCAATTGAAATAGGTGGGTTAAACCAATCAGCATATAGAGGTCACATGGTATGCTGTATAGAGGACAGGCTCAAACGACTGTGGTAAACTTCTAAATCAGGACAGATTTTGGCAATTGCTTTCATCGCCCACAGCTAATGAGAAGCAACATAGAATTTCCCCACAAGGAACATTGTACTGAACTATGGTGCAGATGCTCTTAAAAGAAGAAGCAAGTAATTTATTAGAGTACATAAATATTATTAATAAAATTGTTATTATTATTATATTTTTTTTCGCCCGAGGTATATGAGATCCCTCAGGCTCTAAGATACTGCCTACTAATAGATTAATTAAGCTTGGAGCTCATGGTCCTCATGGTCCTTATTATTATTACTATTATTATGATTATTAGGTTCAGGATGGGCAAAGGTGCCACGGAAGGCAATCGCGTTAAAGCATTGAACGGCGATTGCCAGACGCTGGAAGAGATAACTACTTTTGGGGGGCCCGATAGCGCATTGGATAACATCTGGCGTAGAGTGCGAGAGGTACAGAGATCGAGTCCCATAGGCGGACATGCTTTGTAGGCTGCAATTTGCGCCGTGTATTGCAGGCTGTCTGTTCTGTTAGTAGTTAAGGTTTATCGCATAACATGTACATGTACAGCGCAGTGCGTTTGCAGGCGCTTAATTAAAGAATAAATATTATTATTATTATTATTTCTTTAAAGTCTCCGGCGATTAAAATTTTATGTGTCTAAAATATACTTCATAACATAAATACATACATACATATATATCACAATCTTAATGAATAAGCAACATGAATGTCTACAAATAAAGTCTAGCTTAGCAAAAATTATTAGCCTGAGTTAAAAGAGAAACAGAAAAGTCTGAAGAAACATACTTGCAGTATTTACAGACTCGGCCACGGAAGATGTGTTTGCGGCAGAGATCACAAGTACTCATTACTAGTTTGTTTTGAAATCTGTTGAAGGAGTTTCATTCCAGCAGACAGCAAATCATAAGCAAACAAAAACAGCAAACTGATGCTCAGCACAAGCAAACTGTGGCAAAACAATAATGGACACAACATTTGTTTTCTTATTATTACAAATTGACTTATAAGCAGTTTACATAACCTGATACCTTTAGGGAGTCAGGCTTAAACTTTCTCACTTTCAATCCAAAATTTCTGCACTTTTTGCACGATATTGTGAACTAATAATTGTTGGGAACTCACACCTGAAATTAAAATCCATGTCCTCAATAACAGAATTCGGGCTTAATAAAGCACGCGGAAGAAGGCAATCTGTAGAAAATGAGCCCGAGATATCCATGTATGCAGGCCTATGAATAAAGACGCTTAATATACCGTTTTCTTAAGTACCTCACAAAGGCGCTGAAGATGTAGATGCGTTTATCAAAAGCAAAACGCTGAAAACCTATATATTCACGATTCTAGTGAAATTAGCATTTGCTGGCCTTCCTAGTAAATGACCAGTGGTCACTCTTCTCTGTCACGGTCAAGAATAAAATTATGTACTTGTAGCAGTTGTACTGACGGCCTGCTAACTGTTGTACAGCTGCTCTGTCTACTGCTGTATGTTCATAAAGCTCTACTTGTGAACCATCCAAATTTGTTGTATCAGTGCGTGGGGCTTACTTGTGGTTGATGGCATGCATCATGCTCCGGGGCCCAGCCACAGGTAAAGGTGACACAGGAGGCACAACGAGCTGGTTCACTGTAAACATACAACACAGCTACATATAACAAGAGGTAAGTAATCTCGTCTAACCTGAAAGCACATGGCATCAAACAACAGGCACTTCAAATGAAGTCAAGAGTTAAAAATTGCAAGTATGACAACATAACATAATGACAAATTAGGCAGGGCTGACCTCTTGGTATCTAACAGAAGGTTCTCTTGTGACCATGGCATAGACATACTCCAAGCAAATGAACCATGGGTGGAGTTGCAATAATATGTAATTGAATAAGACCCAAATGCAAGACTCTCAGACAAGACATCGCGAGGCAAACATACTTTTAAATGAGTGAACACTGTCTGAACCGGCGTCCGGTGACTTGAATTGAGGAGATCGGAAGGGTGAGCTCAGAAGTGGAGACGACTGACCGGAAACCTTGCCGGTGACGTCGTCCAGGGCTCCGGTGGAGCGCTTGCGTTGGATTATTGCTTCTGAACTCCCAAGTATCAGATTTCCTGGCTTCTTCTTTATGAACCTGGAACAAATGTCACATTTACAAGGTTAGTTAGTTTTCTGGACATTTAATACAGCGCCTTTGAATTAGCTCATATATCACCTTTGATGTACCTCATATTAAACATAGCACCCTTGATGCACCTCATATAGCACCTTTGAAGTATCTCATATTTAACATAGCACCTCAGAAGTACCTCAAATTTAACATAGCACCGTTGAAGTACCTCATAAAATTGCTTATTTACACAGAGAATGAGAAGCTACGTAGCTCTCTGGAGCGACCTCGATCATTATTCACTGGTGGCGCTTCTTTTGCTGACCAACAGGCGATGATTACCTGTTCCACAAGGACTCAGTGGCTTAAAGGATAGCCAGACATGCAATAGCTACCACCCTTGATGGACCGCTGGGTAGCGGTATTTTCATATACCATAGATTCTACTATTTGTCCTTGTTCCATAAAATAACGGCAAAACTTTGTATCAAATATCAGTGCCGATATCGACAAACCATTAAGTCAAAAGACAAACCTGTACTCAACTGAAAGATCTGTACAAGGCAAGTTAAAAGAACAATCTGTCAACACCTTGATTAAAAAACCGATGCAGGCTAACATGTAATAAAAAAGACCAACCTACAGTGTGATTTTACATGTACATACCTATAAGGCCAATCTCTACACACTAACAGCCTAATTATTACAGGACCCGGCAGTATGGATCAACATTCCTGTTAAAAGTGGGTCATGATGAATAATTCAGTAGCGCACAGCATCCACAATCTAATGATTGCAGGTTCAGACATGCTGAAGAAACTCAGCAAAACAACCCTGCACAATCCAGTAATTGTATATGCACACTCATCTCACACCTCAGATTCTGACAGAATGACCCAGCATGCATAATAAGTGAAATAAACAAATAAATAAACAACAAAAAACAAATATAAAAATATGTAAACAAATAAACAAATAAATAGATAAACAAATAAACAAATAAACAAATAAATGCACAAATAAGTAAATAAATAAACAAACAAATACACAAATAAGTAAATAAATAGCTAACAAATAAATAAACAACAAAATAACTAAACAAAATAACTAAACAAATAAGTAAATAAATAAATAAATACACAAATGAGTAAATAAATAGCTAACAAATAATAAACAACAAAATAACTAAACAAATAAGTAAATAAACAAATAAACAAACAAATAAGTAAACAAATAAATAAGTAAAAGAATAAATAAGTAAACATAAATAAACAAATACCAATAGTCAGAAGACCAACCTGGATAGGTCTACATCTTGACTGACTTTCATCGACAACTGAGACTCATGTGACTTGCTTTTGGTTAGCGGCTGAAAAGAATCGGGACATAGTTTGTTCTTCTTCTGCGGCGGTGGGGTCGTTGGGAACTTCCCTTTTGATGACGGCTTGACCAAAGGCGGGGTCGGCGGCGGGGTGTAGCGCCTTCTCTGTTCCACTGGAGACATGTAGGTGAAAGGGGAAGCTGGGGTGCTTTCAGTGGGGTACGGAGGAGATGGAGGCGAATGGGGGGAATGCACATTAAGGCAAGTGTCTCCTGGCAACGACGAAGTCGACGGACGCTGGTGATGACCGAATTTTGGGGAGCTCCCACCGAAAGGACTGTTGCTGGCCGACTTGTACGCTGACCAGTGAAGTTCTGCATCGACAGTTTTGACTCCATACAGTTGATGATCTGAAGAACGAAACAAGTGTGATGTAGCCAACATCATCATCTCTCATGTATCGACTAATCTTAATCATCCCTCAACTATTCCACCGAGTTTAATGCCAACATCCTGTATCAGTTATGAAGTGCTTGCTCAGGCCTCAGCTTAAGTGTAGTCTTCTCTCACCTATTGACCAACCTTAATCAATCAACCAACTTGGGAGGGGGGATAGATGAATGGTAACACTCTTGCTCAAAGTATACAAGATCTTGAAAGACGCAGTTTGATACCCGTAAGCTCCCTATAGGTTGACTCAGCCTGCCACTCCCTAAAGGGCAGCTGTAAAATGAGTGGGCGCCTAACAGGCTGCCAAGACGCGTGTTCTATAAGATCTCGATAATTGTACAGTCATAAGTTTCAATGTTGCTTACTCCGGTTTGTCAGTGAGCTTGTAAAAAAACACGAATATATTATAATTATTATTATCATCATTTAATAATGCCCCACCTGTCCAGTTTCAGTTTCATTTCATAGGTCACTTAATGACTGAACATTTAAAACTGATTATAAGTCACCTGCTCAGCCTGAGTTTAACTTAATTTAATCTACTTCTGTGGCACTATGGCATCAAACACTGATCAAACTTCACCTGTGCAGTCTGATTTGATCCCATCTCACCCGTCCACTTTTAAGGCTTACCAAGGAATCATATCTCCACTCTGACTTTACCATAATCTGCATATTATTTCACCTAAGTAGCAGAGTCTTACCATTCCAATGGTTTAGCTAAACAATTTACTCACCTCTGTAAAGACTGAGCCTCTCACCTGTCCACATCGGTAGTTAAATGATGACTCAACTGTCCGCTGTGTGCACTTACCAAGTATGAACATAATCATAACTCGCCTGTCCACTCTTTGAGCTTAAGAGCATCTCATCTTTCTAATGTCTTGGCTAAATGATGACTACTCACCTCTCCATTGTTTGAGCTTCTGCAGTGCTTTGGTCAGCCTATCAATGTCTTCAGCTTTGGCGTGGCACATGTGCATACAGCTGACCAATTCAGAGTTGGGCATGTCAAGCATATTCTGTACTGTTAACATCTCACAAAGCCGCTGCAAACAATAATAAAATTTTCAGTTACAAAACTTAACTGCTGCTCCATTAAGAGGCCATGTTACAGAACCACATCAATAACTGCGTCATAACTTCTAATCTCAGTTAGAGATTCTGTTTTACAGGTCAACTGAACCTGGGGTCAATGTTACGTTAGAAATCTTGTTATGATGAAGCAAGTTGCAAGGAGGCTGTAGTGTATTTATTCACTAAATTTATATAGCACCCATAAAATGCAATACAACTACATTTAATATTTCCCTCCTTCGAAAGTTCAGAAGTGCACACACAATGATACGACAGAACACCGATGGCGCTGAGCAATTGCGAGTAAAGAACTCGCTCAAAATCCTACAAGGTGACCGCCTCAGTGGAGGCTTGAACCTGTACTCTCTGCATTACAGGCAAAGTGCTCTATCCATTTGGCTACAGCATTAATCAAGCATGCAAATCAATTTCACTTCAGGATTTGCTCAACTTCCCAGAGACTGCATAAAACTGCATTGTAGCAGAGCAAGCAAAATGGACGGTTTTCCCTCACAATGGTCTTCTGGAAAGCATGGACTAGTTTCTTTCAGTCTGTCTCCAATTACAGACTTCTGTAAAATGCTATCCCGATTCTCACAGTCTGACTATCACCAAGGACTTCTCGAAACTGCTAACTGCATTCTCATGCTAGCTGCCTCTCATCACATAAAGCAATACCATGGTTCGTTTCTTGTTATAACTTCTTTAAAGTGTTAACAAAATTAACCTCGCAGTTTTCCCTTCCTTAAGGACTTCTTACCTTAGACACAATGTCGCTGATGCCAACGATATGGAGCCACTGATCCGTCCTTGGATACTCCTGTAACTTGGCCGGCATTGGATCCACCTTCAGCCGGTCTTTGACTATCAGAATTTTGCTAAACAACCGAATTAACTTACTCTGGAAGAAAAAAAAGCAAAGTAAAAATGCAACATATTGTACAGACATTCATTTAGCCCCTCAACATCATTTGAGCTTCACATTTCTGCATGCAAAACAACACCAATGTTGATGGCCACAGTAAGTGGTGACTATGGTGATGATGGAGGGGTGATGATATTGGTGGTGGCTGTGATGATGATGATGATGATGATGATGATGATGATGATGATGATGATGATGATGATGATGATGATGATGATGATGATGATGATGATGATGATGATGATGATGATGGTGATGATGATGATGGTGATGATGATGACGAATTGATGACAATAATGATAGGGGATCAACGACAATAACAATGACAATGTCGAACCTGGTGATGACAATGACGCTGATGGTGCTTGAGATGCTGATAAACACCACATGACAGTGAAACTACAGTGCATGATGTGAAAACACGCTATGTTTCTGTGCCACGTAAAAACCACCGGCACTCTACCATATCAAAGTCCGTCAAGGGCTCGACTCAAAAGAACAGACTGTCCTCAAGTACATCCAGATCTCTCAGCTTGTGTATACATTCTCATCATGTAGGGACCATCATGTTATCACATCACAAGATCACAGTGACCTTAAATAGTGTACACAGGGACCTTAAATGACATGGCACCCATTCAAATGGGCAGTGGTGGTGAAGGGTCATGCCTGATCAATTCATTGAAAATGAGCAGGGTCAAGGTCATACTAAATCATTTAAATGACGATAAAAGAGCAGGGTCAAGGTCATACTGCTGCTATAGAAATCATTTAAATCAACCATTCACATGATGCACTGTACAAATATGTTATGCAGTTAAACAAGCTTGATTTCTAAATGCAAAACAACATTTTGCATTAGCACAGCACTGTAAATGCGAGGCCACTTAGTCAGAGACCCAAGTCATACAAAGCAAAGAAAATTAACAGTATAGCTCTCCTGTTGCATGTGGAACATAGGAGAGGTGCTCATTTCCTGCTATACAGCCCTTGAGACAGCAACAAATGAATCCCAAGGTCCTGGACATGGTGCCAGTGCAGTGCAGGACTTCCTGCATAGTTCCCAGCTTATGCCAGCACCAAATTGTACACTGTTTGGTGACAGATGCATGTGTGCATAAAGTCATTACATGGAATCCAATCAGCAGGCATAAGCTCACAATCTTCCGATTATAGACCCAGCATGCTAACCAAGTTGCAACAACATGTATGTATGTATGTATCTATGTATGTATGTATGTATGTATGTATGTATGTATGTATTTAATGCTCATAACTTCTCAGAAATGAGCCTTCAGCTGCTTAAGAAAAATAGACACTTATGCGCGAATGTAATGTCTGATGATAACAAATAACTATCAAAACAAACAACTATGATAACTAAGACCAGAATGACAGAAACTTGCTGCACAGTCATTGTGGTTTGTATGGCAGTAGAGCATACCATCTGTGGCTAGACACTCAAAGGACTGGACTGTCTTGCATATACTTAGTAATGGAAGCCAAACAAGTATTTGGCAATGGTCTACTTACTATGTCTGTGTTCAGTTGCCAAAATAGCACAACTTTGGGCTTCATGGCCTCATTACTACCACTTCGAACTGTTTACCACAAGAGTCGTTGAGTGACGCAACTTAAACAACGACACACTGTAATCATGGTTGATCTAATAGTCAACGATCATAATTCTGTCCGAGAAGCCTGGTCGAAATGTGATAAACTTGTCACAAAAGCAAGACTTCAGGCTACTGTGGGTAAACAACGTGAAGTAGATGATGGTGACAAACATGTCATGAAGTGTTTGGGATGGGAAACTTGTGTGAATCATCTAATGAGGACTGTCATTAGAAATTTAAGTCTTGAGATAGGAGCACTGCCACTGTGATATATCGCTGCTCCGGGATCGGTCTTATACTGACCCAAGTCACTACATGCAAACAATGTTCCCTCCGACCTGCACATGCACAGCAGTTTTGTTGCTCTGGTCACCGGAAAAATGGTAAAACAGCATCGATTCACCCAATTAAATTTTTCATGCAGCAAGTTCAGTAACTCGTGCGCTATATATATGGCTTACCAGGATGTACTGGACCAAAATGTGATCAAAATTTCAAGAAATCTGTTAGGCTGGGCATGAATAGAACTCAAAGCATATATTGCTTATGTTACGGTATGGCAAAGTTGCTTGTTCGTTACGAGCTTCTTTCAGTACTGGGTTCTCAGAAGTGTGGACTGAAGGGCAATTCAGCTGATGCGCTAATCCGACAGCACCAATCAGCCAAATGAGCAGTCTTTCCTTACCGATTACACAGCTTTATGTAACACATCAGAATTCAAAATCAATCCAAAGTGTTAAAACTTTTACACTACTGAGTCACTTTGATGAACAGGTTAGCGTGGGCATCAAAGACACTGATTTCATAAGTCAGCAACCTCATAGGAAAATTCAGACCATCTTAGCCAGTTTTTAAAGAAGTAAGTAAACGAAAGTATAGCAGTTTACTGCACAACTTCAGTTTACAGCACTGAAGCAAGCCATAAGGTCAGGTAAGTACCTGTAGAATCAAAGACCAAGCCAGATCGGCCAGGAATCAAGCAAAGGAGGAAACTCTGATGAAAGATAACTGTTTAGATTCCATTGACACTGCAGTTAAGAAAATGCTGAGTAAGTCCTCGCGAAACTTCCGTTCAGTCCTTACCTCTGATTCGCAAATCTCGTTTTGTATAAGTTCCTCGGAGGTCCGACACAACAGTCGTAAACCGTACAACTGCTTGGCGGCGATATCAATCATGCTCTGCGTCATGCTACACGTCGTGATGGCCTCTTCGACTGCTTCAGGCACCGCTGCCGACGACGACGACGACATACTTACTAGCCGCTGCTGGTTGTACGGATGCTCGTTCTCGCTGAAAAGAAAGGGTACGTCAGACGTCCGATTAAGTTCCAGGCTGCGCTAAAAACACCACTGGACTAATCATACGTAGGCCGTTCTACGGAGGATTTTCTAAATCAAACCATGAAACAACCATCTGAGCTATCTTCTTCGATCTCTGTTTAATGAGACGGCCGCCATGTTCATCAAACGACGCTCTGGCGACACCTACCGGTCACATATTAGTCGTCGTCGCCACCGCCGTTCCCGTGCTGCTGAGCTGCAATTTATAACTACAAGCAGTGGAATAGATATAAAACTAAATTCAAAATTACCTTATAACGTCCTGATAAAATTCAAGCATGACACTATCAATAGAATTCTGAAAGGTAGTAGTTGGTAATTCTAAAATACTTTCGTCCATAGTTTAATCCTAGCTTAATTAGGCCTAATAGTCGTCTCCTATTAATTGTTTCTATCTAACAAGTTGCGTTATGATGTCAACTTGAGTCTGTGGTTAAACGAAAATTGATACAGAGTTTTCCGAGTCGGTTTAATCAATGGCAAACCTTCATTGATTCATACCATCTGTGCGATCGAATAATAGGACTATAAAATATATCGCCGAGAGCTTAATTGGGCCTAAGTCGTAGCTGCTACACCGAGTTATGACTTAAGCTATTAATAGAGATCATTTGTTAGTAATCGCTATTAATAGCTATGACGACCACTGTTTAGCAATCTCGGTTAACAGACCGTATAGACTATAGAGCCCATATGGTCCTATCTATAATGCCTATGGAATGCTGGCAGGGTTTCTGTGGTGTATAGACGATATATACACCACAGAAACCTTGGAGCAAATGCTCCATCCAAGAAATAGGGGGAAGATCTGTCAGTGTGTGCCATCATTAGCGGGGAGAAGGAAGGGGGAGGGGAGGGGAGGGGAGGGGAGGGAAAGTTGCTCCAATAACTTCGGGGGATAGACGCGCCTCTGAATGCTGGCATGGCTCCCGCCATCAGTTCAACGTAGGATTAAAATGTTAATATAAAATAATAGCAGACTCTCTGCATCTTCTCGATTAATCTTGTTGCTATCTGAATTGAGACAAAAAACTTTGCGGGTGTGCCCTTTCCCAAGTTTTGCACTGTCTCTTTTTCTCTCGTAGTTCGGATTCAGATCTCGAATGTCCTTGTCATCACCTCACAACAGGCGACTCTATTCACTTTGTTCCATGCTGCGGTGTGTTTACTTTATAAACAATAAAAAATATCATCATAAAATATTCGAGGCATATCTAGATCTAATAGAAAGAACTAAAGTCTATGAATGAGAGAACAGTAGGCCTAACCTTTTGCCCGTATAGATGCTAATGCACCTCATTTTAGGGTCACGTGAAGAGTGAAGTCCTTTACCATATTATTTGGTGACGGTGTGAAATGCGCAATTGTGGTGTTGTGTGGATGGGAGTTTTTTATACGCCGAGTGACGTAATCCAAATTTGCATCTGACATCAAAGGAAACGTGCGTCTCTAGCATCGATGGTCTCTAGGCTGTTGATGTTCTGTCAATCAAAACACACATCGACCGGCTTCTGATTGGCTGAAGTCTGGACCAATGAAACTAGTGGCCCCTTGCGGCGGCGGAAGAGCCGAAAGGGTAAATGGCAATATAGTAGAATCGGCTATAGTTTCGTTTTTCTAGTTTTTGAGGGGTTATAGCTCCGAAGTTGGTAGGTTTAAGATTTTTCAGAAACGCGGACCCGGTGGCTGAAGTCTGGCCATGCGCAACGAAGATCTGAAGCGAAGCCGGTTAAACTTTATACTGTTAAACAACGCGCCTGTTATATACGAGTCAAAAGTACGTACCTCCTTGAAAATTCCAGCACTCGTGTTTTCATTTTAAAGACATATCTGGCTACTAGAGTTTGTTGCAAAGTTTGTTGCAAAGCACAGTAAATTTTACCAGCATTTAGTTTAAGGTGTTTAGAAACTTTTTAATATGCAGGCTGCTTGCCGAACAGGCGCTGAAAACGTGGTGAATGGAATTGGGTCTTTGTTTTAGCTAAGCGATCGACTCAATAAGTCACAGACTTTAAGTAGCCGTGGCACTTTTACGTCTTTTAGCTAGAAAGTTAATCTTTTACAGTTAAAAGTTTAGTGTTACGGAGAAGATGTATATTTATTCCTTGTAAGTATATAGTTATGTAAATATATGATTAACAACTTCTACGGTACTCAATCCGCATCTTAAGTTTACTGGTACTGGACGTGTTTCACGCACATGGCATCAACCGATAATACAAAATCGTATAAGCCATAACGTGGCATTTGGTTATAATACAATTGACTATTATGCTGACTATTATGCTAATTACTTTAAAAAAATTAAATATTAATAATCTAGACTCTAAGTGCGTTTTTATGTTTTTCGTTATACCGGTAGTTATTTTTCACAATTATGCAAAAACTATGCCTATTTAAATTGTGAGGAATTCCAGAGTTTACGAATTAGTCTATCATTAGTGTTACTAGTAGCTGTATAGCTGCACAACAAAGCTTTCTGGTATTAGGCTTGTGCTTTTAAATTCTATTTTCTAGTAGTTTTATCCCAGAACCCATTACTTAAAACATGAATTTTATTTTATACTCGTAAATTTTAAATGCTGCCCAGTACTAGTACAGTGCAAAAGTCAGTACTGCCTTTTTAAAACATACCTGAAAAATGTGAATTAACCCAATATTTATCATGCACCGCAAAGAACCTGTACAGATCGTGATTCTTAATTTAAGTCTTTATTGATTGGTTTGACTTCCTTGTCAAACAGTTTAGCTACTTTTTAGCCCATGTTCTATAATTCATTGCTTTACTTATATGCTCAGGTTTTCAGGATTCCATTATTACCACTAAACATCATGTATGACGCATAATTTCCAAACATGAGTCATGCTCGATGTTATTGCAGTAATTAATTCAGATTATGGTATGCACATCAGGTATGCGCAATCTTTATACTCTCTTGGTGAAACATCTTGAGTGGGTATATTTCAACGTGGTATAGTTCAATACATTCCCAAGTGGTTTCAATATGGTATATTTAACATGAAATGTTTGGACCATGATTGCTGAGAAGAATATTTCTGCAGGTGCAAAATTATTGAACACATGTTGTACTACAAAATCAATTGTTTTGAGTCAATAATAAAGGTTACTTTAATATATTCTAGTGTCTAGGAATCCATAAGAGTTCTTACTATGAACACCAGAGTGCACAGGATGTGTTGAATAGAATAATAATTATATTTTAAATCTCTGAAACCCATGTTGCAACACAAAGCCATGTGCCCAGAGTCACACTGGAATCTGGCAGGTCATTGATATATCTGGTAGTTACTATGAATATTAAGATCCTAATTTGCATATCTGATTACTGGTAACTGTATAGACTAGGCCTCAACCTGAATTGAATATCATTAAACTTGGTTAACAAGCAACCATACGTACTCGTATGCTTGCGTGCATATACTCGTATATATAGACCATGCATTCATACTCGAAGGTATACAATGTGAGTACACAGATACGCGAATTTGCATGTATAGTGTGCTCCTTCACTTTCCTCACCTTATCCTCCTATGAAACTGGTCTTCTTTTCCAATCTTCTGATTGCTCATCCTCTCCCCACGGTTTTGTGTTGGGGCAAAACACTCTTGCTCCACCCTGCTGGCGGCTGCGACCATGTCAGAATAAGAAATTCTGCCAGGAGAGCTAATCATCCTGGTATGTGCCTTGTCAGCTCCAAGTTGTAAAAAGATCACACAGAAGGCGGCTGGTCAACCTAGAGAAAGCTTAGAGGCCAAATTACTTTTAATTAGTATAAGTACAAATTAATTAGTATAAGATCAGGTTCAGTGTGATTGCTTTGCCGTGGCTTACTCTGGCATTTCTTTTCTATTTAAGGTTTGTGCTGCATTCATTCTTTTGGCGAGTGTGATGAGGAGAGAGGAGACAGGAAAGCCAATCGAACATGAGGTTCAGTTGCAAAATGACAACCGCATCAAGCTCATCATCAAACGAAAACCGTTTTCTGGTTTCGATCCCCACAAATCGAACAAACTATCGGAGCTTAAAGAAGCCCCATTGTCCGTTTCTGTTGGCGCCCCACAAGGTAAGCGAATGCAAGATCTCACGGCAGAAAATGGCACAACAAAAAACGGCAGTCTCGGAAATCATTGCCAGGAAAATGCAAAGCTCTGCCGTCCAAACCTTAAGCGCAAGGTCGAATCCGTTGAAGAGGGGCAACTGCAGAAGAAATTCTGCAACGGTGTTTCATATAAATTAAAACCTAAGGTGACTGTAAATGAAACGCGTTCAAATGCAGATAGGTTTAGCACTAGGCCTTGCAGGAAATATTCTGTTCACAAACAGAGCCCTGAGGAGTGTTTCCTCGGCTGTGCTGTAGAATGCCCTCGGATGCCGTTGTCGGAATCTAGTCGTGTTGATGCAATACCAATTCGTTCATTGACTGGTGATGGTTGTGACCTGCCCTATGGATGTAAAAATGTGGATAATGCGAGCAAATGTACATTCCCTGTGGACCGATTGCAGAGTGCTGATGAAAAGGAGATTACACATTGGGACAATTTTTATTCAACGAAAGTTAAACCCATTCCTGTGAGGCGTTTAAAAAAAGAATTGGAAATTAATAGCTCAGAAGTACCCACAAAAGTTGACAATGCTCAGAACCAGTTAAATGTAAAGGTAAGGCATCTTTTTATCATTAACCTAATTTTTAAGTGTTTACTTTGTTGGTTTAGTTGTTAATGCAGGTGTGTAGGTGTTTTTTTATTCAGTCGATTAGTTTATGATGTGTTTGGTTAGTTTATGATTTTGTTGTTGTTTCTTTGGCAGTTGTTTATAGTTTGTAATTGGTTTGTTTGCTGTTTTTGCCTTTGACACCTGAAATGGGGTTATTGACTTATTGTCATCAAGCCTGATCAAAGGGGGTTTATGTGAAGAGCAGTAAAGCTATAAAACTTCAGGGGTTGAAGTTTTCCAGGGCAGATGCTAAAGCTCTGTGCTTGATTTATTTCTGTAGCCGCTAATTATTTTGACTTGGCTTGTTTTCTTGACTGACCTGAGGAAAGTAATTTCATTTACTCCTTGGCACAGTTTTGTAGTGTACTTGGATCTTTGTCATGACCTCTTCTATTCAGGAAGGTGCTGCCAGTATGCTATCTGTACTCGACCCCTTGAGATTACTGGATTTACAGGGTGTCAGGAAACACGATTTGCTTTTCATGATGCACTTTACCCTAAATGGGTATAGTGGTCTTAGGATAGTGGAGATTTAAAATTTGCTATCTGGGATCGTCTTGTCAGAGGCTTTGGGTTTACAAGGAGTAAGAAACCCCATTTGCTTTGCATGGTCGCATAACACTTCATGCAACAGTGGCTGCCTTTGAGGTCTTTGGTTTTGGGTATAGAAAGGTGCTGCAAATGTGCTTACTGAACTGGAGTCTTGAGGGGCTTTGATTTACAGGGGTAAACAATAAACTAAGCCAATTTGCTCTGCATGAGATGTGTAGCCCTGAGTGCTTGGGTTGCCCACCCATGGCAGCCTTTGAGGTAGTAGGAGTGAGGTAATCCCGCCCATGCTTAAGTCTGTAAAACTAGAACCCCATAACTGCCCGGAGAGGCTTGAGCGGGGCACCCAATTAACATAAAATTACCTTCCTCTTGGTGTTTTATGATTGTTCTCTGCCCTTCTGTTTGGCAGGGTGTTCAGATTTCATTGCCCTCTTTGGGTAATATCAGGGGATGGGTGTGAGAAGAGCTCTGTGCACGGTGTAAGATCATAAATGGGTTCAACAGTCAGTCCAGTTAGTTGAGGGTCGGCTGATTAAGGGGTCAATGGGTGCAGTTTAATGCTGTTGATCGACTCCTGTTGACCTAGATTTACCCCAGTGCACCATTGGCTCTCGTGAGTTTCCTGCACTGTCAGTGTAGGGGTGGTAGGGTAGGGTAATACTTGTTTAAACCCTGCCACTATCCGCACTCTGGTATTGCTAGTCCCAAGGCTGGAGAAAGGAGGAGGGCGACGCTAATCATGTTTGTTATGACATAGTGTTGTTAAAAAGCAACTAATAATACTTGTTTATTACATATCTCTTTCAAGGGTAATAGTTGTCCTATGTGGCACTACTTTCAGGGATGGACTGACTATCAATGTAATGGGTCTGATGTAAGCTTATTATCTCTTATCCAAAGGTCTGTCTGTCTGTCTGTCTGTATCTACGTCTTTCTGTGTGTCTCTGCATCTGTCTGTATCTCCTTGCATCTGTCTCTGCATTTTCTCTGAGGTTCTGCTTCTACTGAGAATAGCATAAATGGACTAGAAGTGTCTGCTTGTTAGTCTGGCTGCCTTTTCATTCATTTGCTCTGTTTTTCAACTAAGACCATGCAGAATGCAATACCATTGAAGAGTTTCCATGAATTGGTGCTATATAAATGTCTGATTGATGGTTACATTTACACAGAACAGTCTTGCCTGATGCAAATGAACAGTTTTGTCTAATTGCCCCAGATGGTGCTGCTCAGTGGCCTGATGACATTGTGTGATGCTGATGAGTTTTTGTCATGTGATTCATTAATTAGGAACTGTGGTTGTGTTAACAAGGAAGCTTTAGCCAAAGATCCTTCAGTTGAGAACTATGAACAATATAACTATTCTAATTACCCAGGTGTAAACATACACACCTTCAAAACAGGGACGGAGACGGAAAAGGAAAGGCTAAAAATAGGGACCTGGAACATAAGAACAATGGCACGACCAGGAAAGCTCGCGAACGTCATAGGAGAAATGAGAAGAGCGCAGCTTGACATACTAGGTTTGGCAGAGGTAAGATGGAAGGAGGGAGGAGATTTCGTGAGTGATGGCTATAGGGTTGTCCACACTGGAGGAGACAAGGGACAAAACGGGGTAGCAATTCTTCTATCAGAAAAAACAGCCAAATGTGTGACGAAAATAGAAAGAGTCGAAGATAGGATGATAATAGTATCAATACATGCACACCCAGTAGACATAACAATAGTACAGGTGTATATGCCTACGTCGGCGCATAAGGAAGAGGAGGTGGATGACATGTATGAGAAAATAGAGAGAGGATTAGAAGACATCAAAGGTACGGATTATGTGATAGTAATGGGAGACTGGAATGCAGTAGTGGGAGAGGGCGAACAGGAAGGTATAATAGGGAAATTCGGATTGGGGAAGAGAAATGAGAGAGGAGAGAAATTAATGGAATTCTGCAAAAGGCAAAGACTGGTAATAACGAACACATGGTTCCAGCAGGAAAAAAGACGAAGGTACACGTGGAAATCACCAGGAGACAGGGAAAGATACCAGCTGGATTACATAATGGTAAGGCAGAGGTACAGAAATAGTGTGAAGAATGCGAGAGCCCTTCCCGGGGCAGATGCAGATACAGACCATAACATGGTGGCTATGACAGTGAGCCTACAACTTAAGTTCATCAAAAAGAAAAGAGTGAAGAAAATGAAGTGGAACAAAGAAATGATAAAAACAAAGATGGGAGAAGTATCGAAGAACCTAGAGGAAAAAGTAGAAAATCTAAAAGAGGGAACAAAAACAGAAGAGAGGTGGACGAACCTAAAAGAGGCATTGATGAAAGAGGCGACTGAAACGATAGGATTCCAAAAGGGAAACGAACCACGTAAACCATGGGTAACAACAGAGATGATAAAAGACATGGAGGAGAGAAGAAAATGGAAACATCAAAGTACAGAGGAGGCTAAACAGGAATATAGAAGACTTAACAACCAGCTGAGAAGAACAACGGATAAAGCAAGAGAAATGTGGTGGGAGGAGCAGTGCAGAGAACTGGAACTCCTGCAGGAACAGGGGCGAAGCGATTTGGTGTACGGTAAAATAAAATCACTAAGCAAGAAGCAAAATACAGGAAGAGGAGGTGCAATCAAGAGCAAGGACGGCAGACTACTGGAGGACGCAGATGATATAAGGGAAAGATGGAAGGAATATGTGGAGGAATTATATACAGGAAGTGGAAGCATCGAGGAAGAAATGAGGAAACAAGAACGGAAGCAGGAAGAAACACAGGTGGAGGACGGCATGGGTCCGGAGGTGATGAGAGAGGAGGTCTTGGCTGCAATTAAGGACATGAAGAATGGGAAGTCGGAAGGAATTGACAACATCCCAATAGAAATACTCAGAAATCTTGGAGAGAAGGCAATGAGCGAGGTGGTGCAGCTATGCCGGGACATCTACAACACGGGAGAATGGCCAAAGGACTTCCTGCAGACAATAATTATACCAATACAGAAGAAGCAGAATGCAACAAATTGCGAAGACCATCGCACGATAAGCCTTCTGACACATGCATCAAAAATCCTGCTAAGAATTATAACAAAGAGACTGCAGACAAAGGCGGAAGCAGAAAATTGCTTGGGAGAGGACCAATATGGGTTTAGAAAGGGAAAGGGGACAAGAGATGCGATAGCAGCATTGAGGATAATAGCAGAAAGAAGCATCCAACATGACCAAGACATATATATCTGCTTCGTCGACTATGAAAAAGCTTTCGACAGAGTAGACTGGAGAAAGCTAATGGGAATACTGAGAAGAAAAGGGGTGGATTGGAGAGAAAGAAGATTGATAGGTAATCTATACATGGGACAAAGAGTGAAAATAAGAGTTGATGGAGAATACTCAGAACCAGGAAAAATAGGAAGAGGGGTAAGACAAGGATGCCCACTGTCACCAATCCTATTCAACATCTATATAGAAGAGATCATAAGAGAAACGCTAGACGATATGGAGGAGGGAATAAAGGTAGGAGGAAGAAGGGTGAAGGCATTGAGATTTGCAGATGACCAGGCGATGCTGGCAACTAGCCAGGAGGGCTTACAAAGGATGATGGATCGTCTAAATACGGTATCACTGGAATATGAAATGAAAATAAACGTAAAGAAGACAAAAGTAATGAAGATAAGCAAGAGAAGCGGTATAATACCACAAACAATAAAGATCACACTAAACGGACAAGAAATAGAACAGGTGGAGAAGTTTTGCTATCTAGGAAGTGTGATCACAGACGATGCAAGATGCCACGAGGAAATAAAAAGAAGAATATCCATGGGAAAAGATGCATTTTACAAAAGAGGAGAGCTGATGAGAGGAACCTTAAGCAAGAATCTAAAGAAGAGAATGGTGAAGACACTGGTGTGGAGTGTTGTGCTGTACGGCTCCGAGACATGGACAATGAGGAAGGACGACATAAAAAGATTGGAGGCCTTTGAGATGTGGGTGTGGCGCAGAATGGAGAGAGTTAGCTGGGTGGAACGGAGGACGAACGAGGAAATCCTGCAAATGGTAGAAGAACAAAGATCACTCATAAGTACTATACGTGGACGACAAAGGAAATGGATCGGGCACATCCTAAGGAGTGAGACACTGCTAAGAGACATCATGGAGGGAAGGATGGAGGGGAGAAAGACGCGAGGAAGACCGAGGGCAATGCTGCTAGACTGGATGATGACAAAAGAAGAAGGATACAGTGGACTGAAGAGAAGAGCACAAGACAGAGAACGATGGCGTCATTGGTCATACGAACCTGCCGATGGGCAGAGAACATAAAGAAGAAGAAACATACACACATATATACTTGCCTACATATCTGCTTACATACACCCACATAATACACATGCATACATGTATATATATAGTACATACATGCATGCATATATATATATATACATACATGCTTTCATACATACATACATACATACATACATACATACATATGCATACATGTATATAGTACATACATACATACATGCATGCATATACAATTATACATTCATTCATATATGCATACATTCAATTCAAATCTCAATTACAATTCAGTTCTGTTTATTTCCTATAACCATTGACTGAAAGTATTGTAGTATACGCAGTAACTTAGATTGATACAGGTTACAAAGCCGAGATGCAAAAGGGATGGGAAATCCGGCTGATAGGGCCACCTGATACAGTGAATAATACACAGTAACTAGAGGCCATGACAGCTAGTTAAAAAGTAGATATAGGGAACACATCAATACACATGAGGTAACTTAAGTAATGATACATTAATAATACATTAATTAGCTTACATCAAACTAATATATCTTAACTAAAACACTTAATAATAGAAATCAGGAAGGTTCAAGTTATT